>CM033689.1:3817949-5017949 GCA_019514585.1 Dendrobium officinale
GCTCAGATTGGATCTGGTAAGACTCCTGAACTTCGAATTTCTGATTCTGGTGCTATTTTCTGCAAGAACAGGTTGTGGGTACCTGTGTTTGGAGATTTGAGGCAGGAGATTCTGTACGAATCTCACTATTCAGGCTACACGATTCATCCAGGCAGTGGTAAGATGATGTACGCTGATATGAAGCTTTTGTTCTGGTGGCCTGGGATGAAGAAGGATGTGGTGGAGTTTGTGTCGAGATGCGAGGCCTGTCAGTTGGTGAAGGCAGAGCATCAGCGACCAGGTGGACTGTTGCAGTCGTTGCCTATCCCTGAGTGGAAGTGGGAGGAGGTAACGATGGACTTTGCGATGGGTTTTTTCCTCGATCTAGACAAGGACACGATGCCATTTGGGTGGTTGTAGATCGCTTGACGAAGTCAGCCCATTTTCTTCCGATCAGACAGACCGATCCGGTGGATCGTTTGGCACAGATATATGTGAAGGAAATAGTCAGATTGCACGGTGTGCCTCGAGTGATTGTTTCTGATCGAGATGGACGATTTACTTCCAGACTTTGGAAAGGCATTCAGCAAGGCTTGGGTACGAAACTGCATTTCAGTACAGCCTTTCATCCTCAGACCGACGGACAGTCTGAGAGGACCATTCAGGTACTGGAAGATCTGTTGAGGCTTTGTGTTTTGGACTTTTGGCGGAAGCTGGGAAGATCATATTCCCTTTGATTGAGTTTGCTTATAACAACAGTTTCCAGTCCAGTATCGGTATGGCACCGTACGAGGCTTTGTATGGCAGGAAGTGCCGTACTCCTTTGACTCTGACGGAGGTCGGAGATAGACAGGCTTTGGGTGCCACTTTTGCTGATGAAACTGCTCAGAAGATCAGTTTGATTAAGGAAAGATTGAAAGCGGCTCAGGATCGACAGCAGAAGTATTACAATCAGAAGCACAGATTTGTTGAGTTTCAAGTTGGTGACTTTGTGTATGTCAAAGTCAGCCCGATGAAGGGTGTGAGCAGATTTGGTCAGGTGAGCAAGCTTAGTCCAAGGTATGTTGGACCTTTTGAAATTTTGGAAAGGATTGGAAAATCTGCTTACAGACTGTTGCTCTCTGATTCGATGCCCGACGTGCATAATGTGTTTCACATATCCACTTTGAGGAAGTGGGTTTCTTACTCTGAGAAGAAGCTGTCAGCTGATGAGGTTGAGATTCAGGAGAATCTGGCGTATAAGGAAGAGCCAGAGTTGATTTTGGCGTACGACGTCCGAAAGTTAAGAAATACAGAGATTCTGATGGTTAAAGTCCAGTGGAAGTACCGGACTGCGCGGGAAGCGACTTGGGAGAAGGAGTCTGACATGAGACAGTCGTACCCGTACTTGTTTTGACTGAGTTTGGATTGGATAATGTCGAGGACGACATTTTTTTTGAAGTTGGTTGGGGGGAGATTGTAATATCAAAATCTGCTCCAGGATCGTCCAGGGACGGGATCGTCGATGAGCCGAGCCAGTTCGATTGGAAATCCAGACTTTTGCGTACCAGATTGTTCCAGGTGATTCCGCGAGCAACGATCTTCCAGGACTATTCGAGCATCGAGCCTATAGGCCAGATCGAACTGACATCTTAGAAAATGTCTCGAAATTGAAATAGTTCTGGGAACCGTCCAGGACTATCGGCTGGCTCGTTAATGATTTTTTAATTAAAATGGATATATCTGGTGGATAATATATTAAAATATATGTTAATGAATAGATAAGTTAATTAAAATAATGTGATTTAACTATATTAATATATTTGAAAATATCTGTCGTTGGAGAGAAAAATTAAAGTAATTTATAAAGTATATTATATTATAGGTATGTGGAGTTCCAAGGGCGGAGCCAGTTTTTTTTGTTTTGGGGAAAAAAAAAAGTTGCTGTTCTTGAGAGCTGAAAAAGTCTTAGGGAAAAAAAGGTTCAAGCGGACTCATTTGAAAAATACGGGTTTAAGTTTAGGGAAGGTCCGAGAAAGCGAAAGAGAGAAAAATTTGATGGTTTTTTTCCGAAAAAATTCCAAATTGAAACCGAGCCGGCTCAAGCTCGTTTTTCGGGAATCGAGTCGAGCTTGAGCTCGCCTGTCCAGCTCGACTCGACCCATACTTTTCGAGACTGAGTTTGATATTGGGATAATGAGTAACGAGCTGAGCTCGATAATTTTAATAGGAAAAACTCGACTTTTTATCGTCCAGGACGTCCAGGACGATCTGGGACGATCAGTTGATTTTTTGCTCCAAAATTTTGCCCAGATTTGTTTTGTTCTGGTGTTTTCTAATAGGCATCGTCAGTTTGGGCCGAGATCGAGAAACATCGACAGGCCGATTGGCACTGTTCAAAATATCAGCCGGACAAATTTAGTCCATGGGAACCGTCCAGGACGATTCAAATTTGTCCTGATCGTCCTGGGATGATCTGGCGATCGGCCCGGGCCGATCTGTGTATTATAAAGCTGAAATCAGTCGTTTTGAAGAGAGAGAAAATCAAAAATAAAATATCTGATTTTTTGAGAGAGAGAGAGAAAGTCAAAAAATTTTTTTGGAAAAGTTGATTTTCGGACGACGCGGAGCCGTTTTCGTCCGACGAGACTGTTCAGAGAAATTGCTGTACGCAAGGTAAGGCACATTCCCGCCTTTCTCAATTTTCAGAACCGTCGTGTTTGGCGGTATTTTTCTGTCCGGATTTTGTTTTCCGTTAGCGATTTTCGTCCGTATCTTTTGATTGGTTCAGTTTTTTACCGCGTAACTTTTTGTATATTGTTGACGTGCCGGGTGTGCACGTTTTTGGTTATTTTTTGAAGATTTTTGTCCGGGTATTTTTGATTCGACGTGTTTTTTTTAGTCGACTGAATTTTTCTGTGAAATTGAAAATTATCTGTGCAGTAGAATAAATGTTCTGAAATGTTATTATCTATATTCTGTGCAAATTTGGTAAATTGAAATGATTTTCAGGAAAAATTGTGTAAATTCCGTATACTGCCGTTGTGCTGCCCGATTTTTGTCTGATTTCTGATTTGTCCGGATTTCTTCTGAATTGATATGCTATCTGTATATGCTATAAAAAGGGAGTTATAAGGGGCCTGGATCCTATGAGATTCAGTTAGTGTCTGGGAAATCTGAAATGAGCTCAAATCTGAAATCTGATATCTGTTCTGTTCCGGATCCGATGAATTCTGTTCTGGTGCTATAAGCACATCTGTTCTGGTGCCGTGAGCACAAAGGGAGGCATAAGGGGCCTGGATCCTATGAGATTCAGTCAGTGTCTGGGAAGGGAGGCATAAGGGGCCGGAATCCGTAGAGATTCCGTTTAGTGTCAGGGCATTTAGCTATTAATTTAAATATCTGATATCTGATTGATTTGATATGATTCTGATTTCCGTATCTGTTCTGTAAGCAAATCTGATTCTGATTTCCGTATCTATTCTGTAAGCAAATCTGATTCTGATTTCTGTACGATATGATTTGATCTAATCTGATCTGATTTTTATAATACGATTCTGTTCTGTTCCGATATGATTTGAATTCTGAATTCTGTACGATTATGATTCTGTTGATCTGATATGTCTGATCTGTTCTGTTTCTGATTTGATATGACTTCTGTTTCCGTACAGTTCTGTTTGCTTTGATATCTGTCCGTACCTGTTCTGATTTAATCTGTTTCGTTCTGATCTGTCCGATTCTGTTCTGATTTCTGTACGGATTTGTCTGATGTGTTTGGTTTTGAATTCTGAGAATTTTGATTGGAGGTTTGTTGCTTTGCTGAGCTGTTGAGCTCACTCTTGTTTTCTGGTGGATTTTCAGGTTCTGGGAAAGGGAAAGAAGTCCAGGACTAGAGTTCAGAGTCTGATCAGTGATAGGTATTTTTTGTACTTTTTGATTTTTGTACAGTCATGACTTTTCTGTCATGTCTTTTTCTTTCTGTCTAAAAGCCATGTACTGTATTTGTAGATGATTGTTTTGAGGAAAAGAAAATGTCGATGTTTTGTTCCGCTGCAATTGACGATTCATAGTAGCTCTGTGTCTGTCTGTGTGTTTACTTTTGAGTTGAAATATTTGGAAATTCAGTTCCGAACCAAATTCCAAAGCCAGATCCTGGAAAAACGGTTTTGGTCGCGGCCCGGTGCGAGCGGGATTCATCCCGGGTCGGGTCGGGTCGTGACAAGAACTCTGGCGGTGATCGGCGACGATAGAAGTCCGGCGATGGGTCGGCGGAAAGTTGGTCGGTTGTCGGGAAGAACTCCGAGATGGTCGGCAGGAACTCGGGCAGTGGTCGACAGGAATTCCGGTGGTGGTCAGCAGGAACCCCAGTGGTGGTTGGCAGGAACTCCGGTGGTGCCGACAGGAACCTCGGCGGTGGTTGGCAGGAACTCTGGCGGTGGTCGATGGCAAGAGAGCTCCCAAAATTCTTCCCTTCATTCTCTTCTTCTCCCTCCCCTCTCATGAGAAGAGTGGGGGCTATTTAGTTTTTTTAGAGTGGCATGTCTTGTAAATATATGGAGGATCAAGGGAAAAATGGGAGTGTTTGAATGGACGGCCGATATTGATCCCCTTGATCATGGACCGTTTATTGGTCAATTGGATGCCTTAACGATTTCAGAATTAAATTATCTTGGGCTCGTTGGATTTGTCTCATCGAGCCGCTCGATTCGAATATAAGCATGCCATATTTGGAAACCGTTTGGTAATCCAAATTGTGGTTTGAACCCTTCAACAGCGCTTCAGACCCTTGATTTGGACCCATTCAGGCTCAGATCGAGTCGAATTTGATGTCGTTGGGCTCGTCTTCTCGAGACGTTCAGTTTGATTATAAGTTTGTTTAAATTGGTGTTTGGATGGTCTCCGATTTAATTTCCGAAGTTTCCAACTTGATTATGCCTCAGGATTCGTGCTCGATCAAGATAATTTTTGGAGACATATCAGGGACGATGGTAGAAGTCCGGCGACGGTAGACGGACTGGCAGAAGTCCGTCGGTGGTCAACGGTTGGGATGAAGTCCAGCTGCGGTCGGTGAACTGGTGGAAGTCCGGCGGCGATCGATGAACTGGCAGAAGTCTGTCGGTGGTCGGAGAACGGGTGGAAGTCTGACGGCGATCAGGATAAACTTCGGTGGAAGTCTGGTGGCGGTTGGTGGACTGACATAAATTCGTCAATGGTTGGGAAGAACTGTAATATCAAAATCTGCTCCAGGATCGTCCAGGACGATCTGGGATCGTCCTGGGACGATCAGTTGAGAATTTGCTCCAGAAATTGCTCAGATTTGTTCCTGGTGTTTTCCTGTAGGCATCGTCCAGGCCGATCGAGGACATCGGCCAGGCCGATTGGCACTGTTCTAAATATCGGCCGGAGAATAGTTCTGGGAACCGTCCAGGACGATCAAATTTGGTCTGATCGTCCTGGGACGATCTAGCGATCGGCCGGGCCGATCTGTGTATTATAAAGCTGAAATCAGTCGTTTTGAAGAGAGAGAATATCAAAATAAAATATCTGATTTTTCTGAGGAGAGAGAAAGTCGAAAAGCTTTTTGGAAAAGTTGATTTTCGGACGACGCGGAGCTGTTTTCGTCCGACGAGACTGTTCAGAAAATTGTTGTACGCAAGGTAAGGCACATTCCGCCTTTCTCAATTTTCAGAACCGTTGTGTTTGGCGGTATTTTCTGTTCGGATTTTGTTTTCGTTACTGATTTTCGTCCGTATCTTTTGATTGGTTCACTTTTTACCACGTAAATTTTTGTATATTATTGCCGTGCCGGGTGTGCACGTTTTGACTATATTTTGAAGATTTTGTCCGGATATTTTTGATTCGACGGTGTTTTTAGTCGACTGGATTTTTCTGTGAAATTGAAAATTATCTGTGCAGTAGAATAAATGTTCTGAAATGTTATTATTTACATTTTGTACGAATTTGGTAAATTGAAATTTTCAGGAAAAATTGTGTAAATTCCGTGTACTGCCATTGTGCTGTCCGATTTTTGTCTGATTTCTGATTTGTCCGGATTTCTTTGAATTAATATGCTATCTGTATATGCTATAAAAAGGGAGTTATAAGGGGCCTGGATCCTATGAGATTCAGTTAGTGTCTGGGAATTCTGAAATGAGCTCAAATCTGAAATCTGATATATGTTCTATTCCGGATCCGATGAATTCTGTTCTGGTGCTATAAGCACATCTGTTATGGTGCCGTGAGCACAAAGGGAGGCATAAGGGGCCTGGATCCTATGAGATTCAGTCAGTGTCTGGGAAGGGAGGCATAAGGGGCCGGAATCCGTAGAGATTCCGTCAGTGTCAGGGCATTTAGCTATTAATTAAATATCTGATATCTGATTTGATATGATTCTGATTTCCCTATATGTTCTGTAAGCAAATTTGATTCTGATTTCCGTATCTGTTCTGTAAGCAAATCTGATTCTGGTTTCTGTACGATATGATTTGATCTGATCTGATCTGATTTATATGATACGATTCTGATACGATTCTGTTCTGTTCTGATATGATTTGAATTCTGAATTCTGTACGATTCTGATTCTGTTGATCTGATATGTCTGATCTGTTCTGTTTCTAATTTGATATGACTTCTGTTTACGTACAGTTCTGTTTGCTTTGATATCTGTTTGTACCTGTTTTGATTTAATCTGTTTCGTTCTAATCTGTCCGATTCTGTTCTGATTCTGTACGGATTCTTCTGATGTGTTTGGTTTTGGATTCTGAGAATTTTGATTGGAGGTTTGTTGCTTTGCTGAGCTGTTGAGCTCACTCTCATTTTCTGGTGGTTTTCAGGTTTTGGGAAAGGGAAGGAAGTCCAGGACTAGAGTTCAGAGTCCGATCTGTGATAGATACTTTTGGTACTTTTAATTTTTGTACAGTCATGGCTTTTCTGTTCTGTCTTTCTTTCTGTCTAAAAGTCATGTACTGTAGATGATTGTTTTGAGGAAAAGAAATGTCGATGTTTTGTTCCGCTGCAATTGACGATTCATAGTAGCTCTGTGTCTGTCTGTGTGTTTACTTTTGAGTTGAAATATTTGGAAGATTCAGTTCCGAACCAAATTCCAAAGCCAGATCCTGGATAAACGGTTTGGTCGCGGCTTGGTGCGAGCGGGATTCATCCCGGGTCGGGTCGGGTCGTGACAATTCTAGTGGTATCAGAGCATTGGTTTTGGAATTTGGTTGGATTGTACAACAGAGCTATAGGAAGTGATCTGTAGTGAGTCTGTCTGGGGTAGTTTTGGTTTGTTCGGCTTTTTATTGTGTTTTTTTTGTGATAGTTTTTTGTATTTTTTTAGATTTTTCTGTATGGATCAGCCAGACCCAGACATGACAGACGGGCAGAGTGCCAGTCAGGCAGCACCAGTGGGGAGTACAGCCCCAGTTGCTGGTGCAGATACATTGTCTCAGTTTGCTACGCTTGTTGCTCAGATAATGAGCGAGACTCAGAGCTGAGCTGTTACTGCCAGATCTGATGACATTGATAGACATTTGCAGTTGTTTTTTAGGTTGAAACCTTCGAGATTTGAGGGCGCTGTTGAGCCCAGAGCAGCCGAGGAGTGGCTGAGAAGATTGGAAAAGACCTTTGACGGAATGCAGTGTCCGTCAGATAGGAAGGTTCCTTTGGCTGTTTTTCTGTTAGATGGAGAGGCTGAGCACTGGTGGGAAGAGCAGCAGGCAGCCAGATTTCACGGCAGATTGAACTCTTTGATTACCTGGGAAGAGTTCACTGAGGTATTTCGAGACTGATTTGTTCCCCCTTCTGCACGACAGCAGATGCAGGAAAGTTTTCTGAGGCTTGTTCAGGGGAGCAAGACGGTGATGCAGTACGAGGCTGAGTTTACTGCCTTAGCCAGGTATGCTCCGCAGTTGGTTAATACTTCTGCTGAGAGGTGCTACAGATTTCTGAGAGGATTACGAGATACTTTGAGGCAGCCCTTGATACCGTTCCGGATCACTGATTTTTCTGAGCTTGTGGAGCGAGCTCGTTTGATAGAGAATGACATGATGGCTACTCAGCAGCAGTGGACTGCGAGTAGGAAGAGATTTGGAGGCGAGACTTCTGGTAGTGGTTCCTCTGGGAAGAGGAGATTTGTAGCTGGTTCTGGATCTGTTGACTCCAGGAGGAGCGGAGGGTCATCTGGTACTGCTACCAATATGACGAGTTCTGGATCTGTCAGTATGACACCTGTGTGCCAGAGTTGTGGACGGCGACATCATGGCCAGTGCTACAGGATGGCTTGTCTGTGCTTCCGATGTGGTCAGCCAGGACATCGGATTGCAGAGTGTCCACAGACTGGATTTGATCGGCATTCTAAGTTCCGATCAGAGGGTTTTGTCAGACCTGCCAGTTCAGCAGCAGGAAGACCGAGGACTGTTCCTCCGCGCCCTGAGTGATTTGCTGGTAGAGGTGGTGGATCTAGTTCTGCACCACGGAGATCACCTACTGTTCAGAGGGAGCAGAGTAGTTCTGTTGCTTCAGTTTCAGCTCCAGTGCAGCCACGAGTTTACAGCCTGAGTCAGCAGGAGGCTCGTGATGCTCGGATGTTGTGACAAGTACGGTTTATATTTCTGATCATCCCTGTCGTGTTTTATTTGACTCTAGAGCTAGTCATTCTTTTCTGTCCGAGCGATGTTTTGAGACTTTACATTCGGATTCGATGGTTTTACCGGTTTCTTTGTCTGTGATTTTGCCGGCCGGGAGTCCTTTGATTGCTCGGAAGTTTTGTTTGTGTGATATTGACATTTCTGGCAAGAGGTGGAAATCGAGTCTGATTCTGTTGCCGATTTCATTGTATGATGTGATTCTGGGCATGGATTAGCTGAGTCAGTATGAGGCCCAGATAGACTGTCTGAAAAAGCAAGTGAGCTTGCTTATGGCTGGAGAGAGAATTGTATTTCAGGGCTTATGAGGTGTTCTCTCCAGTTTGATTTCTATTTTGGAAGTAAGCAGGATGTGGAAGAAGGGATGTCCAGTGTTTTTGGCTTCGGTGCGGGATCTGAACCTGGAGGTTGGTTCTGTTTATGAGATCCCAGTAGTACGGGAGTTTGCTGATATTTTTCCTAAGGAGTTGGTTGGTTTACCTCCGGATAGAGATGTGGAGTTCTCTATCGATGTTTTTCTGGGTACCGCTCCTATATCAAAAGCTCCATACAGGATAGCACCGAAAGAACTTTCTGAGTTGAAAGTTCAACTTCAGGAGTTGTTTGACAGAGGTTTTGTCCGTCCTAGTGTTTCGCCCTGGGGAGCACCTGTTCTGTTTGTGAAGAAAAAGGACGGTACACTCCATATGTGTATTGATTACAGAGATTTGAACAAGGTCACAATCAAGAACAAGTATCCTTTGCCTCGGATTGATGACTTGTTTGATCAGATTTCCGGTTCTTCTATGTTTTCGAAGATTGATTTGAGATCTGGATACTATCAGGTGAAGGTGAAGGAAGCTGATGTGGTGAAGACAGCTTTCAATACTCGGTACGGGCACTACGAGTTCTTGGTTATGCCTTTTGGGGTAACCAATGCGCCTGCTATTTTTATGGATCTGATGAACCGAGTATTCAGGGAGTATTTGGATCAGTTCGTGATCGTCTTCATTGACGATATTCTGGTGTATTCTGCTTCTGAGGATGATCATGCCAGACATTTGAGGATTGTATTGGAGACTTTGAGGCGGCATCAGCTGTATGCCAAGTTCTCCAAGTGTGAATTTTAGCTGAAGAGCATTTCTTTTCTAGGCCATGTGGTGAGCGAAGAAGGCATTTCTGTTGATCCCCAGAAGATTCAGGCAGTTGCTGATTGGCCAAGGCCGACTACGGTATTTGAGGTACGTAGTTTCTTGGGCATGGCCGGGTATTATAGGAAATTTGTGAAGGGATTTTCACAGATTTCGACGCCTCTGACGAGACTGACTCAGAAGTCAGTAGCTTTTGTTTGGACACCGGAGTGTGAAGCTAGTTTTCAGATATTGAAGGATTGTCTGACTTCAGCTCCAGCACTTCCGTCAGGTACGGAAGGATTTCAGGTGTTCAGTGATGCTTCACTGAAAGGTTTGGGATGTGTCCTGATGCAGCATGGTCAGGTAATTTATTATGCTTCGAGACAGTTGAAACCACATGAGAAGAATTACCCGACATATGATCTGGAGTTAGATGCAGTGGTATTTGCTTTGAAGATTTGACGTCATTACCTGTATGGCGTCAGATGTGAGATTTTCACTGATCATAAGAGCCTGAAGTACATTTTTACTCAGAAGGATCTGAATCTGAGACAGAGAAGATGGCTCGAGTTGATCAAGGACTATGATTTGACCATTCAGTATCAACCTGGTAAGGCGAATGTGGTAGCGGATGCTCTGAGCAGAAAGTCTTCTGGATTATCAGGTTTGCAGCTTACTTGTGATGACTTTCTGATTCGAGACATGGAGTGTTTGTAGTTGGAGGTGATTTCCTCCAGTGGTTTGGATTTGGCTCAGATGAGTATTCAGTATACTTTGGAGACAAGGATTCAAGAAGCCCAGAAGTCAGATTCTGACTATTCGAAGTTGATTGCTCAGATTGGATCTGGTAAGACTCCTGAACTTCGAATTTCTGATTCTGGTGCTATTTTTTGCAAGAACAGGTTGTGGATACCTGTGTTTGGAGATTTGAGGCGGGAGATTCTGTACGAATCTCACCATTCAGGCTACACTATTCATCCAGGCAGTGGTAAGATGTACGCTGATATGAAGCTTTTGTTCCGGTGGCCTGGGATGAAGAAAGATGTGGTTGAGTTTGTGTCAAGATGCGAAGCCTGTCAGTTGGTGAAGGCAGAGCATCAGCTACCAGGTGGACTGTTGCAGTCGTTGCCTATCCCTGAGTGGAAGTAGGAGGAGGTAACGAAGGACTTTGCGATGGGTTTTCCGCGATCTAGACAAGGGCACGACACCATTTGGGTGGTAGTAGATCGCTTGACGAAGTCAGCCCATTTTCTTCCGATCAGACAGACCGATTCGGTGGATCATTTGGCACAGATATATGTGAAGGAGATAATCAGATTGCACGGTGTGCCTCGAGTGATAGTTTTGATCGAGATGGACGATTTACTTCCAGACTTTGGAAAGGCATTCAGCAAGGCTTGGGTACGAAACTGCATTTCAGTACAGTCTTTCATCCTCAGACCGACGGACAGTCTGAGAGGATCATTCAGGTACTGGAAGACCTGTTGAGGCTTTGTGTTTTGGATTTTGGCGGAAGCTGGGAAGATCATATCCCTTTGATTGAGTTTGCTTATAACAACAGTTTCCAGTCCAGTATCAGTATGGCACCGTACGAGGCTTTATATGGCAGGAAGTGCCGTAGTTCTTTGACTCTGACGGAGGTCAGAGATAGACAGGCTTTGGGTGCCACTTTTACTAATGAAACTGCTCAGAAGATCAGTTTGATTAAGGAAAGATTGAAAGCGGCTCAGGACCGTCAACAGAAGTATTACAATCAGAAGCACAGGTTTGTTGAGTTTCAAGTTGATGACTTTGTGTATGTCAAAGTCAGCCCGATGAAGGGTGTGAGCAGATTTGGTCAGGTGAGCAAGCTAAGTCCGAGGTATGTTGGACCTTTTGAAATCCTGGAAAGGATTGGAAAATCTGCTTACAAACTGTTGCTTTCTAATTCGATGTCCGACGTGCATAATGTGTTTCACGTATCCACTTTGAGGAAGTGGGTATCAGACTCTGAGAAGAAGGTATCTGCTGATGAGTTTGAGATTCAGGAGAATCTGGCATACAAGGAAGAGACAGAGTTGATTTTGGCGTACGACGTTCGAAAGTTAAGAAATAAAGAGATTCTGATGGTTAAAGTCCAGTGGAAGCACCGGACTGCACGGGAAGCGACTTGGGAGAAGGAGTCTGACATGAGACAGTCGTACCCGTACTTGTTCTGACTGAGTTTGGATTGGATAATGTCGAGGACGACATTTTTTTTTGAAGTTGGGGAGATTGTAATATCAAAATCTGCTCCAGGATCGTCCAGGTAGGGGTGTAAGTGAGCCGAGCCGACTCGTGAGCCGGCTCGAACTCGACTCGTTAACGAGCTCGCGAGCCGAGCTTATCGAGCTTCGAGCTCGAGCTCGAGCCTATAATCGAGCTCGAATGATAAACGAGCTCGAGTTCGAGCTTGAGCCAGATCGGCTCGTAAGCTCGCGAGCTGGCTCGCTAAATATTTATTAATTAAAATAATATATATTATATATTATAATATATTAAAATATATGTTAATGAATAGAAAAGTTAATTAAAATAATATATTAAATATATTAATATATGCTTTGACAAGATATCTGTCGTTGCTTTAATTAAAGTAATGTATAAAGTATATTATAATATAGGTATGTGAGTTCCAAGACAAGGCTGCCAGCTTTTTTGTTTTGGAAAAAAAAAAAGTTGCTGTCAACTTGACAGCTGATTGCTTAGGCGGAAAAAAAAGCCGGACTCATTTGAAAAATAAAGCTCGTTTACCGCGGAACGAGAGCCATGAACCGCTGATTGCTTAGGCGGGAAAATTCCAAATTGAACCCGAGCCGGCTCGCGAGCCAGCTCGAGCTCGTTTACCGTGGAACGAGCTCGAGCTTGAGCTCGCCTGTCCAGCTCGACTCGAGCTCGAGCTCGAGTTCGAGCTTGCTTTTTGAGTAACGAGCTGAGCTCGATAAGGCATAGAATCGACTCGACTCGTTTACACCCCTACGTCCAGAACGATCTGAGATCGTCCTGGGACGATCAGTTGAGAATTTGCTCCAGAAATTGCCCAGATTTGTTCATGGTGTTTTCCTATAGGCATCGTCGAGGCCGATCGAGGACATCGGCCAGGCCGATTGGCACTGTTCAAAATATCAGCCGGAGAATAGTCATGGGAACCGTCCAGGACGATCAAATTTGGTCTGATCGTCCTGGGACAATCTGGCGGTCGGCCGGGCCGATCTGTGTATTATAAAGCTGAATCAGTCGTTTTGAAGAGAGAGAAAATCAAAATAAAATATCTGATTTTTCTGAGGAGAGAGAAAGTCAAAAAGCTTTTTGGAAAAGTTGATTTTCGGACGACGCAGAGCTGTTTTCGTCCGACGAGACTGTTCAGGAAATTGCTGTACGCAAGGTAAGGCACATTCCGCCTTTCTCAATTTTCAGAACCGTTGTGTTTGGCGGTATTTTCTATTCGGATTTTGTTTCCGTTAGTGATTTTCGTCCGTATCTTTTGATTGGTTCAGTTTTTACCTCGTAACTTTTTGTATATTATTGCCGTGCCGGGTGTGCACGTTTTGACTATATTTTGAAGATTTTTGTCCGGGTATTTTTAATTCGACGGTGTTTTTAGTCGACTGGATTTTTCTGTGAAATTGAAAATTATCTGTGCAGTAGAATAAATGTTCTGAAATGTTATTATCTACATTATGTACGAATTTGGTAAATTGAAAATTTCAGGAAAAATTGTGTAAATTCCGTGTACTGCCGTTGTGCTGCCCGATTTTTGTCTGATTTCTGATTTGTCCGGATTTCTTCTGAATTAATATGCTATCTGTATATGCTATAAAAAGGGAGTTATAAGGGGCTTGGATCCTATGAGATTCAGTTAGTGTCTGGGAATTCTGAAATGAGATCAAATCTGAAATCTGATATCTGTTCTGTTCCGGATCCGATGAATTCTGTTCTGGTGCTATAAGCACATATGTTCTGGTGCCGTGAGTACAAAGGGAGGCATAAGGGGCCTGGATCCTATGAGATTCAGTCAGTGTCTGGGAAGGGAGGCATAAGGGGCTGGAATCCGTAGAGATTCCGTCAGTGTCAGGGCATTTAGCTATTAATTAAATATCTGATATCTGATTTGATATGATTCTGATTTCCCTATATGTTCTGTAAGCAAATCTGATTCTGATTTCCGTATCTATTCTGTAAGTAAATCTGATTCTGATTTCTGTACGATATGATTTGATCTGATCTGATCTGATTTGTATGATACGATTCTGATACGATTCTGTTCTGTTCCGATATGATTTGAATTCTGAATTCTGTACAATTATGATTCTGTTGATCTGATATGTCTGATCTGTTCTGTTTCTGATTTGATATGACTTCTGTTTCCGTACAGTTCTGTTTGCTTTGATATCTGTCCGTACCTGTTCTGATTTAATCTGTTTCGTTCTGATCTGTCCGATTCTGTTCTGATTCTGTATGGATTTGTCTGATGTGTTTGGTTTTGGATTCTAAGAATTTTGATTGGAGGTTTGTTGCTTTGCTGAGCTGTTGAGCTCACTCTCGTTTTCTGGTGGTTTTCAGGTTCTGGGAAAGGGAAAGAAGTCCAGGACTAGAGTTCAGAGTCCGATCTGTGATAGGTACTTTTGGTACTTTTGATTTTTGTACAGTCATGACTTTTCTGTCATGTCTTTCTTTCTGTCTAAAAGCCATGTACTGTAGATGATTGTTTTGAGGAAAAGAAATGTCGATGTTTTGTTCCGCTGCAATTTACGATTCATAGTAGCTCTGTGTCTGTCTGTGTGTTTACTTTTGAGTTGAAATATTTGGAAGATTCAGTTCCGAACCAAATTCCAAAGCATGATCCTGGATAAACGGTTTGGTCGCGGCCCGGTGCGAGCGGGATTCATCCCGGGTCGGGTCGGGTCGTGACAAGAACTCTGGCGGTGATCGGCGGACGAGTAGAAGTCCGGCGATGGTCGGCGGAAGTTCGGCGGTTGTCGGGAAGAACTCCGGAGATGGTCGGCAGGAACTCCGGCAGTGGTCGACAGGAATTCCGGTGGTGGTCAGCAGGAACCCCAGTGGTGGTTGGCAGGAACTTCGGTGGTGGCCGACAGGAACCTCGGCGGTGGTTGGCAGGAACTCTGGCGGTGGTCGATGGCAAGAGAGCTCCCAAATTCTTCCCTTCATTCTCTTCTTCTCCCTCCCCTCTCATGAGAAGAGTGGGGGCTATTTAGTTTTTTTAGAGTGGCATGTCTTGTAAATATATGGAGGATCAAGGGAAAAATGGGAGTGTTTGAATGGACGGCCGATATTGATCCCCTTGATCATGGACCGTTTATTGGTCAATTGGATGCCTTAACGATTTCAGAATTAAATTATCTTGGGCTCGTTGGATTCGTCTCGTCGAGCCGCTCGATTCGAATATAAGCATGCCATATTTGGAAACCGTTTGGTAATCCAAATTGTGGTTTGAACCCTTCAACAACGCTTCAGACCCTTGATTTGGACCCATTCAGGCTCAGATTGAGTCGAATTTGGTGTCGTTGGGCTCGTCTTCTCGAGACGTTCAGTTTGATTATAAGTTTGTTTAAATTGGTGTTTGGATGGTCTCCGATTTAATTTCCGAAGTTTCCAACTTGATTATGCCTCAGGATTCGTGCTCGATCAAGATAATTTTTGGAGACATATCAGGGATATTGCTAGGTATTGCTCGGTGACGAGAAATACCATTATATCAAGACTAATACCTAGCAATACTAAGTAATACAGAGCAATACCGAGCAATATCTAGGTTTTGCTAGGTATTGCTCGGCATTGCTAGGTATTGGTCTTGATAGAGCGGTATTTCTTGTTATTGTCAAGCAATACCTAGCAAAACACGAACATAACAATACCGAGTTCCGGTCCGGGTCAGGTCGTCGGGCCGCGCGGTAAAGAGTAAGAGCACGTAACGACATGTTATTGACGTCCGAATGTAGAGCTACATCAGGACACCGGACATAATAAAAATTCCTAATCTTAAAATTTGTTGTCAAACAATATCTCAAATTTTAACAAAATTTAATATATATCATACCAAAAAGTTTTTCAGATTTTAACAACTTCAGAGTTTATTAAGGAGCTGTTTGGTATACAGATTAGGAGGATAAATTAAATTAATTGCATGCTTTCTTAAATTAAGACGTTCGGTTAATGTTGAGCGGCTCGTGCGAGATCGAAACCAGCTTAAATTGCGCGATTTGTTTCGGTGAATCTGAACTTATGATTCCTTCTTCTCCGTTCTTCCCACGCAGGATTGATTCGCCCGAAGCCTTCCCTCCCATCTCCCTCTATTCACACGAGCACAGAAGGCGAACCCTTGTTTCGCGGCGGCGGCCAGGTATCTAACGCCGGGCGAACACTTCTTATCCCCTAGCTCGCGTGGACAACAGCCCTAGCCGGATCCCTCACTTCCTCTGCCCTAGCCGAAGCCGGCAACCTTCTTATCTTTTGGTAACTTATCCTACATCCTCTTCATCATCTTCTTCTTCTTCATTCCTTTACTTTTTTTTTTCTCCCAATCTTCTCCTCCTCCTCTCATTCTTGAATTTTATTTTTGCATTTAAATCATGCATCGGAAATCTGAAATTTTCTTGTTAAATCTGAAACAAAATTGATTTTCATCCTCTCTTGAGGAAGTTTTTTCAATGTTACAATTATTATCCTTTTGAGCATTTGTTTGATAATATCACGGCATTTTCTGTCTTCACTGTTTGCACAGCTTTGTTCGATCTTTGCTAGGTGGAAGATAATATAATGATGAAATCTGCATTATCATTCAATTTCTCATCGCATCTCTCGCCAGCATCTTTGCTAAATTTCTGCAAATAAAAAAAAAAAACCCATTAATTTACGAGAATTTTGTGAATGGCATGCACAAAAAATAGTTTAGCGTTCACTAAAACATCTATTTAGGCTGAACCGAACACAAAATAAGGTATTTTTACCTCCCTTTCTATTAGTTTAACTTGTTTTGCTGTCCACCCTTAGATGTCGCTTATAATATGCCCCATCGTATAAGCATTTTGTTTGTGCACAAGAAAATATCTGATGGTAATCTTCTTTTGATGATTTTTTACTTATTTGCTCATTATTGTTTTGCTATATGCTTTTAGCTTTGAGTGCACATACTCAAATTGTGTATTCCTACTCTTATTTCAAATTGAACTATTTACTTCAGTAATCATCTTAATCAACATTACAATTATTTCAATTAATTTGTGTTGGCTTTAATTATCCTCCTCTATTCATTCCTGAAACTATTTTCTGCTTTATTGTTCTTAATGGGCTATATACCTTGTTGAAATTTCTAATACTCACTGTTTTAAAGCTCTTTAACTGTTTAATGCGGGTTTTATTTTCAGGCAATGCTTGCTTGATCTTCTTTCCAATGGTTTTACCTTGTGTTGTTTTTTTTTTTTTTAATGTGTTAAATTCTATTTCAGATTGCGACCATTGTTATGGTAAGTAATTGGACACAAAAAAACATACGTAGATTTTGATTATTTACAATTGAAGTTTACTTAAGTACTGCTGTTAATGGTCTATGTTGGTTAGTTTGACCTATTATTTCTGTTTGGCTGTACTTGAGATCTAACAATTTAATGAAACCTTAATTTAATTTTAGGGTTGAAGGAAAATTGTACTTGCCAGCTTTGATGGTTATGAGTAAAAAAATGTGGCTGTAATCTTGAGACTTATTGCATCAATGAAATTTTGTTTATGAAATTCTTGATGGAAATCAAGGATAAAAATTAGTGAAAACATAGGTTTCAAGTTTTAGGACTCGGGTTGGCATTTGTATCATCATTAACTTGGTCTAGAAGGCAAAGAACCTCCAACTCTTTGGGATATGATCACATCACCCTTGACATAATCCAAGCTTCAATGATAAATGTTGTGACTTTGTTTTAAAAAAGGTATATACACAACATACAGAAATCATACAGAGTTCTGCTTTGTCTCCGTCTATTTCATACAGAGTTACCCTGAATCAAATGCCATTCCTTCTCTGCATGTTTTTTTTTTGTAATCATTTATGTTTATACGTGATTAAGGTTCAATGCTATGTCCACATGTTTTGTTTGTGTTATAGAGATACTTCAGAAGAATTTTCAAAATCAAATGCGTTGTTTTATGATTATTTCAGATGATATAGTTCTAATTCAAAAGACAATTACTTAATTTTTGAAAAATAAACATCTTATCATTAACATAACAAATGTTTGTGTACATGCTATTAATTGTATTAATGTTACGATGTTAATTATCATCTTTAAATATTAATGATATGATATACATGTTATTTAGAAAGCAGTAAGAAAGAAGTCCCAAACGAAACCTTAAACTCATGGACAACAGGATTAAACTTTGGTAATGAACAACCCCTTCGACTTCCCTACCAGTCCCGTGCCCGTCCCCGTCCCTGCCCCCGTCTCGTTCCCGAACTCGAAGCTTGACCGCTAGCTCGTCGTCTCCGACGAAGGCTTCTTACCACAGAAGGCACTCATCGTCTCTGGTGTCGTACCCCTCTATTCTCGTCTACAACGTTGGTCTCCTTACGGGAATGTAAGATTTCTTCCCGAAAATATTTAAATTTCTTAATATATTAACTTGAGCTTTTGAGTTTCAAAACTATTTGTGAAATGTTCACTATATTTTATTGTGCAATCCATTTTTTGTATGGTTGTTTGCAAAAGTTTTGTGGAACCCTAATTTTTTAGTTTTTTTATAGTGAATCGGGTTATTGATTGTCTATTCTTAGGATGATTCCAGCTTGATATTCTTCATTTTTTGATCCATTTTAAGAATTTTCATTTTGTTATTGCATTATTTTTCTCCAACAACAGGTAGGACTTAGGATGATTTAGTTATTTGTTTTTTTAAATCTCAAGAAACAATGATATATTTCCTTAAACTTATATTCTAACATATTAGGTAAGAATAAATATAGATTTGGTTATTAGTTTAGGGTGTCGTTGTCAATGTATTATTAAATTTCTAATAAAAAAGTAGCTTTGAGCTTATTAGATTAGGAAGTCCTTGTTGACCTAGGGTGCTAGCAAGAAGAAGAATTTCACAATAGTAATTTTATTTGTACCCATTATTAGTTTATATAATCTATTATATGTAATATTATTTAGTGCAAGAATTATCTTTGGACAATTATTATTTGATTTATCTATCAAATTTTAAGCTATATCTTCATAAAGAGAAATTACATGGATTAGATAGATCTTATAAATGAGAGGTGAGTGCATATTTATTTTAATTATTTAATATTTAATAAAACTAGAATTTATTATATCATCCGATTCGATCCCAATTTAATCCTGATTGAACCATGGAACCGTGAACCTCTCATTCTTCCGATTCGTTATCACGTCCGATTTTCAGAATATTGATTTTTCGTTATCCAAGAAATAACATAACAAGCTAAAACAGATACATAGGCCTATATTGGTAACTGTACACCTGCAAATTAATGAGCCCTCTACTACCCTTCAAGACTCTGAGAAGCTCGGCTACAACTGAGATCTCTCTTGCCTTTCTGACAGTCGTATTGCGGCGGTCTGAGATTTGACTTGCCCGGGGAGGAGTCTTCCCAGGATGGCCTGATCTAATCCCTCTATCTCTACTCGTATTCTCAAAGCTCAATTTCTTTTGTATTCCGCCAATTTGCTAGAAATTGTTCTCTGCTAACCTCGAAAACCATTCGAAGAAGTCCTTGATTTGCTCTGATCCCACTTTTCATGTGGGCTTGTTGATTTTTCGATCCAAGTATAATTTCTGGTGAGTGGTTTGTTTATTCACCTGCCCTTTTTTCGATGGTAATGTTTTCTTTCATGAATTTTCGGTTTTCTTGCCGGGTTTGTTGGATCTTGTTGGGAGTGGGTTGGAAATTGGCGAGGATAGGGTCGGAGTATTTTCTCCAAAGTTTAACTCATGTTTTTTTGTAACTGAGTACGATGAATATTGCAGTGAAATCGAGAAAGGTTTTTACTTGGAGCCTTTAATTTGAAAAGAAGGCTTCTTGCTTGGATATGATATGTTTAGTGATGACATTTGGGGTTTGAGCTTAAGGATGTTTGATAGGAGGAACTTTTATTGTGAGACTGGCTTTTCTTTATTTAAAAAAGATTGAAGAAGAGGTTTTTGTAGGAATATGGATACAAATACCTTTATTTTTGGAGGAAATTATTTTAAACTTTGTTTGCTTTACTATTTTTCACAATTGCTGAATTTTTAGTCTTTTAGCTGGTCTAAGTATGAAAGTTAATGGTAGATAGATCACTGATTCTTAAAATGTCTTTTATGCAAAATATTATGATGTTGAAAACAAAGTGTAATGCACTGGTTTCTGATGTTTAAAAAGAAATAGATATGGCTCCTTTTTGGGTATCATATCTTTTTTTTTTTTTTTTTTTTTTCAGTTAGTGACATCGTAAAAGGCTGTTTTAGAGGTTACGTTCTTGAAATGAACATGTTAGATCTAGTTGAATGCTTCAATCTGCTGTTATTGAGAAAAAACTGCTGTAGTAGACTATGTTATGTTATTGTCTTTTGTACTTTTTATATGGGAGCAAATTATATTATAGATGAATATTGTCCAAGGACCAAAGAAGTGATACATTGGGAGAGGATTTTATGGTGGATGTGAGAATTTGGTATTGAGAAGAGAGAACGACCTCTGCACATGTTGATAAATGCTATGTTGAAAAGTACATTTGTAGTTGATCTTTAGTTTCCTTTCTAGGGAGTAGATGGTGTAGGCCTAAAGGACCTGTTTTCAGCATTTAGCAGCCTTTAAAGAAGTGACTTTAACCATTGTCGGGAGAATGCATAAATATAACAAATGATCTCCATCATGCATGTCATTAATAACTTGAACTTACCTTTGAAAAACAAATTTTCTTTTAATACATACCAAATCAAAACTTGGAATTGTAGTCATATGTTTTTCAAGATTATAAATTTCCTTTAATTTATACATATACTTTCTATGAACTTGCATTAAAATCACATCAAACTAGATATTACTAGCATAAAATCAAATTTACATTTTGACATTAATGTGATTTTTCTTAGCCTTTGTTTTATTGTCATCCCCCATAACTTAGCTATGTCTTTCAATTTTTTTCCCTATAATTATGAAAATCTTAATTTTTTTGTTCTTAAATCTTGACATCAAATTACTTTTTCCAATAATTTTTATCTTCTTAAAGATTCAATTGGATTCAAATTTTTGCCCAAATATAATTGTTAAGTAAGCAATATATTTTTTAGGCCTAAAACTTTACTTTTATGAATCTTTTACTAACTAACTTACCATACTTTATAAATCTATTTATTTTGGTCTTCAAAATAAAATTTTCTTTAGTATTCTTATTTAATAAGAGTCGCACATACTATGGATCAAACATTTCTTGATCATACTATAAGTTCTCCAAGTTTAGCATGAGCTCAAGTCGAGCTTTCACATATGTTTTCATATTTGGCTTGCTTAGAATTATTAATGATTGAGCTTGACCTGTAATTGGCTCACCTAACTAATTGGATTAGCACTTAAATGAGTTAATAAACAAGCTTATGAATGAATAAGTATTAAATGAATTCCATTTGGTTGTCATATTAACAAATGATTTTATAGGCCTAAATGAATAACTAGTTCAATAAATTTAGAATTAGTATCAAACTATTTGACACTAAGGAAGCACCACTTACAACTAGATAATAGTATTAAAAAGAACTGAGGATTGAAATCCATATTAGATGCCTAAATAGTAGTCTTAAAGAAGACACTAGGGTTTGTGATTGGGCTGATGCCGTGATGGAGAAGATGCATTATGGGTTAAGAGAACATATTGATTGTGAATAGGCTCTGAAGAAGAAGATGAGTTGCACTTCGATTATTAAATAGGTGTGCTGGAGAAGATGTTTTGAGGTATAAGACATAATACTTATAGACAATGCTCACAGGCACGTTGACTGTGGGTGGGTTGAGGAGAAATGTGTTTACCACCAAAGACTCGGATTCTCAACATAATCCTAACAAAGCACTCATGATGACACAACTCTCATTACCTTGGGAAATCGGAGTATGGAGATTGAAAGTGAAGGAAGCGTAGAATAATAAGCATAAGATGAAAATATTAGTAGTAAGTAACATAGCATAGTAAATAACCATATAACTTATCAATATTACAAAAGTAATTAAAAAGTTGTATTAAAAATTAATTGAATTTTAGACGAGCTATCATCGTATAATTCCAAGCATTTAATAAGATATTTGTTAAAAACAAATAAGTTCTACTTGAATTTAAATAAACAATTTGGATCGTGTTTAAGCTTTATTCATTAAACCTCCAAACTTATATAAAAAAATGTTCGAACTTGTTTGATTACTAATTTAAAGGAGTATTAATTGAATAGAGTTTTGAGCTAATTATTGAGTGCATTGATTCGCTTATAATCATGTTAATAACTTTTTAAAATAACATTTTGTATTTTTCTTTGTCACCTTCTTTAAATTTATATTATTATACACCCTTAATACACTTGATTAAATTCTTTCGATGACAACATCTCATTTCTCTTCCTTAGCTATTTTATGTCTCCAATTCTTTTTTATTACATAGCTTATTAGAAAAATCATGAAAAGTTGCAGCATTCGCTTTACTTATTATCCTCATTTAAATCCTTAGCTTCCTTATAGTCATTATATGTCTCAATATATTTATTTTTTTAATTTTAATATTTTTTGATCAATAATATGATTTTATAAATAATTATTCATCCTCATATATAATTTTGAATTATCTCTCTTTGATTGCAGAATTCAAATGTAGTTTTTCCTGAAAGGTCAATTGATTTTGATATTATCTTTGATTTTGGGAGTTCGTCTGCAAGAATTCCTGATGGCTGGGTTAGAGGAACTAAAGAAAAAACTTCAGCCTTTATTTGCTGCAGAGATTGGACCTTCCATGGGATTATCTATGGATCCTTATGACTCATACATGGTAAGAATTTAATAAAGTTTGAGATATTATTTAAAATGGAAAAAATATGAAGATGTTTTTGCAGAATGGAATGCCTTATTAAACATATATCGTGCAAAACCTCTTGCTAATAAGTTTTTCGAATTCATGTTTCCAAGGAAGACTAAGTTCACTTAATACTTTGAAATGCATAAAGTAGGGAAGCTTCTGGCGGGATAATTTTTTTATGCTTTAATTATCTATAATATTCGAGAAGGATACACCATGTGGCTTGCCAAGTTGAATATGCAAAAACAGAGACATTTGATATTTGACATGCGTGTTGACTGATAAGTTTAAAACGAAATTAGTAATAAGTTTCAAATAATGAAATGCGATTTGGAAGAATTTATCATTTATTAGGCTTTATATATTCTTGCAAACTCTTACCATCCATTTGCTATCTAATTATCTTTTTAATATATATGCACATGATATTTTTACTTGATTATGCATATTTATCCTATTATAAATAGATGGTAATTTATGTATTTTATTGTGTTTATGCCTTTCCCCCACACTCAGTTGTTGATAATGTATCTCTGTGCTATGCATCCTATTTTTTCTAGACTCTTTATAGCCCTATAATGTATTGTGCTTATTTTGTATATCATTTACATGCTTCATAGTTTCAGATTGTATTGCATTACTGGTCCAAGTTTGGATTGGGAGCTTCTGGAAACTTGTTCCAATCCGGATGCTAGTGATCTAAACTTAATGATAGTGTGAACAAAAAATACCTTCTGGTGTATAGGAAACCCTAAATATGAATTTGCCCTGGAATTAATTTGGAAATATGTTTGGTTACAAGCTGTCGGTAAGATATATGAATTAAGGTTTGGGAGTGTAGGCTTTTTGACAGTTAACTTCAACTTAACTGATTTCAAAGAAGAGACTAAATATTCCACAATAGAATCATTGTTGTTCTTTATTTGATAATGAAAGGTTTTGTGTGGAATTTCATGTGGTTTTAAACATATCCAAAATTGAAGGCTTCAATTATGATAACCACAATTTAGGGTTCGATGAAGGATTAGGTTGTCCCTTTTTGGGTTTTGACATAAAAATATCAAATTGATAAAAGACTTATACTCTTATGTAGAATTGCATGTGAAAATTTTTCATCATACAAATTTCATACATGTATGAGTTTTTATTGAGATCTTGCTTCGCAAAATAGAGGCACTTTTACATGTAGATTATCAAGACGATTTGAACGCTCCTATCCGAGACAAGATCGAATGTCCTTGGATCACGCATTAAGGGGATTATTCTTCTATGATTTAGAAAAGATAATTGGTGTAAAGTTTTTAATTAGGATCTTATTTCATGGAACAGATTGCAGTGTTGCATTTAGATCATTGGGTTGATGTGAATGAACTTATTCAAGATAAAATCGGACGTCATTTGTTCACATGTTGAGAACATTATTCTTTTATTTATTAAAAAAAGGATAATTTCATACCGTCAATTAACACATTCTTGATTTTTTAGTATAACTTTTTATTTCCTAATGATCTTAACTTCATTGGAAAGATAACAAAATTCTTTATATATTTCTCTCTATTTCACTTTTATCGGTTAGGAAAATAGATGCATTAGATTTGACTTATGTTAAGAAAGGTAGATGTGGACCTAAAAAGACTTGGTTAGAAATATTAGAAATAACATTTCTATATTATATTTAAATGAGAATTTAACTCTTAACTGGATACAATGGAAAAAAAAGGATCCATGTAGCCGTCCCACATAGTGGGATAAAGGCTCGATGTTGTTGTTGTTGTCACTTTTAATGGGAGAGATTTGGTTGACTTTTAACCCGCGCACCATTCTTAAACCTCAAATTTTGGAGTTTGATATATTAATTGAGCACATGCGAGTAAATTAATTTCATTTGACGAAGGTGTTTAGCGTGCTTTTTGATGCATTTGCATGACATATTTGCATGTTCATGGTGCATTTACATAATGCATGTGCATACTTGCACAATCTTTAGTGTGCTTGCAAGTCGAGTGATGCATTTACATGTTCTTCTGTGCGTTTGTATAGTGCACTAGCATGTTTTTAGTATATTCATACTATACATTTAGAGGATACATGGACAATATTTTTTTTTTCAATGATTTGCCTGTATTTTGTCAGCATGTGTGTGTTTATCTGGTTGTGAAATTTTATCACTAAAATACACGTAATGTTTCATTTCAAAACTTTTAAAGGCCGCCCTTCGCCTTCTATTTGCTTGCGTGCATATGTTCTAGAATCAATAACATTTGCTATATAATTTTCAATTTTTTTAATTTTCATTTATTATCTTTATTTTGCAATTTGCATTTATTCATTTTATCAATCTTGTGGCTTGTACAAACCATCTTCTTTTATTTTGCCCTTTTTAAATTTTGTACAAGTCAAGTTAACTATAAATTCCAACAATCTCCTGTCGTCTTCCCACGTATGGGGTGTTATTGAAGTGTTAGACTTTCGTAACACGTCAAGAAAGATGGGTATAGTCGGTATCATAAGACACCGCGATGGAGGGTTTTCTATCTCTTTACACCAAGACAGGTGGATGGGTCTTTATATATCTGATTGGAATTTGCAATTTTTTCTCACAGTGTCAAGAAAGGACAATACATTATAGGGCTCATCATAAGTGATGTCATGAACCCTAATTCTTTTTTGTGGTATCTTCCTTTTTTAATCTTATTTTTTTTAAAGAAAGATCTCAATGTATATTCGTTTACTAAAGGTTTCTGATTGGTAATATGAATGAAAGTGTGTATACTAAAAATTTTAGCTCAAGCAGCATGCCCCTTAGTTTCTAATGTAAAGGTCTTAGGCACCAATTTCAGTGGGGGCAGCTATGATGAATTTATCAAATCCAATATTGATTTGATATTTATGATTGACCTTGTGCCCATCCTGTACATGTACTGGCCTATGGCACACCTAATAAAATATGAAATGGATTTCGATCTTTAAAAAAAAAAATGAAATATCTATTTTCTTCCCATTCACAACCATTTTACTTGTATCCCTCCTTTTCGGTGTTAGATATAAGGATCCATTTCCTATGGCTTAGTGTTATTATCCCTTATTTTTTAAGTGATATTTGCATGCATAATATCAAAATCATCCTTATTTATAAAACTAACTCCAAAGTTTTTTTTTTTTGGCACTATCGAACCCATGTATTTGCATGTGTCACAATTAAACTATTGGGAATGTGTCAAAAATGAAAAAAAAAAATGGGTTGGATTTTCTTTGTGAATTTCAATGTTTGGGTGAAATTTTGAAAAATAGGGCATAAGGATATTAGTTTTGTTAAAAATTAAGAGTTATGTGTTACATATAATAATGCCTCTTTTTAAAGAAAATATTGTTTTACCATTTACAATAGCTAACACATAACATGTTTTCCGAATATCACAATGACATGTGGCTCTTAATATGCGTCAACCTTTTGTTTTATTATGCTTTATGAAGCATGCACATATTTATATTGGAAAGAATTCCTCTAATTCATACAAAAAATAAAAAAAATTTCCCTAATTATTTTTTTTAATGAAGGTATCAAATGAAGGAGCTGTCGATTTATTGAGCAAGTCTTATGGAGTTTACAGCTTTTCTGAACACGGCTTGGAGAAGCGAACAAGTGGGATTTTAGATGACATAGACAATAGTGAACAAGCATATCGTTGTTCTTCCCGTGAGATGCATGTGTTTGGAGCCATCGGGTGCGGTTCAAGCAGTGTTGTTTACAAGGCCATTCATATAACAATTCACAGAATTTTAGCCTTGAAGAGGATTAACGTATTTGAAAAGGTGAACCTCGTTGTTCCTTTTTGTGGTATTGCAATTTATTTTTAGGCTACTGAGCTATGAATAGTTTCTAAAACTAGTGATAAAATTTGATGTCAGGGACACGTTTTGTTTCTTTAATCATGAAAAAATAAATTGAAAATAAAACTTAGAAGAGTTGAAAAAGTTTGCTCCCATTTATAAGCATCCATTGCTTCAAATGAATAAGAAATGGCATATATATGTTATTGGCAAGCCATTTGAACAGTGAGAGAGAGAAGTTCCATCATTCTTGATGTTGAACTCCTCCCAAATGTGCATGCATGTTGTCAAGCATTTGAAACCAGCTAGGTCATATTCACATTGAAGCATCTCCATGCCTGCCAGGTTCATCCCACCCCCCTTTAACATTTGGAAGTGTAAGGAGATGTTACTTTGTAAATAAAGGCATTTGTCATCTAGTACAACTAAATATTGAGCGCTGATGTTGATAGGAGTATATTTTCCATGTATGTGAATGAATTTTTTGATTTACCTGTTCTTTAAAAATATTAATTATTTATATTTTCTCTATAAATAATTTGAAATACAATACATGTGGAGCTAATAATTGCAATGAAACATCATTGCAAGGTAATATGCTTTTATGATTTCAATTGATTACTAGATATAGTTTGAAACAACCTTTTTCTGGTCGTTTACTGCCTTTGAAGAGCTTCTTGCATGATTAGCTGTACGTTAGCACATATTGGTATTTTTTTCCTCCTATGTGGTAAGAATATATAATTTGAAGGCATGATCTTTAGCTGTCAAGCTTGATCTTATTAAACAAATGATCTAGCTGTTGAGCTTTTTAAACTAAGCTAATGTGCCATTTTATGGACCAGTCTGTAATGGCTTGGTTTATCCGCATATCTAGTTTTCTTTTTTATTGTTTACTACCAACATTTTAGTTCAATAAAGTATTTTTCATTATTAGATTTTACAAGTAGTCTCAATTTTCAATCCATATTTTTTTAATATCAGTTATGGAGATGCTTATAGTGGTATTCAAAATGAGGTACCTTCGTGCATGAACATTATTTTAATGAGTGAGAGACCCTATTGAGATAAGTGAACAACTAGAACAAGGATGAAATTGTTTGAAAGGTGAAAGTATTTAGATTATTAGAATAAAAATTGAGTATATGATATGGCAGGATTTTATTTGGTAACTATCAAATAATATTACTCAAGGATAAAGTGATAGCAAGGTGTGTTAAGTTTATGTATCCATCTACTATTATAAAACAATGAGGATTTGACTTCTATTGTTGCTCTAAGTGACTGAAGGGAAAATTGCCTTAGGAGTACTATACGACGATAAAACATGATTTATACTTAAATGTTAAGTTTTATAAAATTGCAAGTAAACCTGTTGTGCTGCTTGGATTTAAGTGTTGAGCGATAAAGAAGTAATTGATGCTCAAGTTGAGAGTGATAGAAATGATAATATTAAGAATTTAAGATGGATGTATGATAAATGTAGGAGCAATAAATAAAAACTGATTATTTTATAGGGATAGTGAGAGGAGCTTCTATTAAAGATAAAATAATAAAAAATTTTGTCTTGTATGATGTGGTCATGTTTAATACAACAATAAAACTAAATGGATACTCTAGTAAAGCTAGTAGATGAAATTAGTGTTGATGATTTGACAGAAAAAAAGAGGAGACTAATGGTAACAATAATAGAATATATTCAGACGACATAGCACGTGTAACAAAATAGGCTTCACTTACTAGGAAGGCATTAGTATGAAATGGCGCAAGGAAGCACTTATATGAAATGGTAGAAGGAAGCAGCAGTATGAAATGAAGGTTTGTCTTTTATTCCCTATCCCTCTTTTCATCATTCTCATTACTATATTCTCATTGCAAAAATATAGATTGCCTAGAAGGTGAAGATCGAAATCTATGCATAGGGAAAATGGAAAACGGAGACTGTGCTAGAAGAAACTTGTTAGGAGTCTGACATGCATGAAATTTTAGTAACTAATATCTTTAGATAATAAACAGTATTCGCTGAGGTATGTAAACTTAGATTTCAATAATAGTTTCTTTGAGTTCTTTATTTCTTCTTTGTGCTTGAGTGCTGGTTTGCTGTGGATATTTCTAGTGTGGTGCTAGTGACTATTAAATTACAGGGAGGCCATCTCATAGTACTAAACTAGCATGAGGCATAGACTAATAATTTGGCGACTTTTTTTGTGATCACTTTCTTTTTATGTTTTAGTTATTTTTATGCCGTGTGATTGAATTTGGTAAAAGATCATACAATCTTGGTTTTTTTATTGCATTGGTATTTTTTAATCGTCATGTGCTTTTTATTGTTCCAAAATTTTTTGTGGATTGTAGGTTTAACTTCATGTGCATGATTTTGTACATCTTTGTTCTAGATTTACTCATTTATATTAGGAAATTATAGACTTTATGATGTCCTACATCAGATTTCGTAATAGAGCTTAAAGTTGCTTGTTTAAATTAACTAGAAGTAGAACATAACAATTGGGTCAATCGACAAAATAATAGTATGATGGAAATTAAATGAGATTAAGTTATGGTTCTAAATAACTACAGCATGACTATCATAAAATTCAAAATTATATTCTTAATTTCTTATAGGTGATGGAATGTATAAACTTACACAAATTTTAAATTAGATCAATAATTTGATGTTATAATATGTATTATTTCCAAAAGTTGAACTTGCAAAAATGAATTAGCAGGACATGCTCAATATTATCAACAAAGTGTTGTTCTTAAATCTCTGAGTTAATATGAGACATGAACTTAAAGTAAATATTTTTCATCGAATTAATATGGAAACGAACTGCCTTATAGTCTTAAGAATTATAAACAGTATTATTATATTGTGTTTGAATATTATGTAAGATTGAAAGTCTTGCAGCTAAAATATTATTTGCCTTTAGATAATTGTCTAATATCATGTTTCCTTACTAAATTCACTAAAAACATATAATGCGCTTTAATACAGAGCATTGTATATCAAGAATTTTTATAATTATTATATTACGACTATTAGGTTTTAAATATTCCTAAAGAAAAATCATAAGAATCTCCTCTAAAGCTTAACAAGACTATGCCAATATAAGAGTAAGTCATGATTGAATTTAGTCCAATTGAAAATTTATAATTTAATTGAGCATTCCGATAAAACAACTTTTGTTGAAGTATCTATCGAATTTATCGCTAATTCTATATGTTTAAAGAATTTGTTAATGACAATTAACTTAGAAAAAAAAAAAAAAGAAATATAATATTCTATTTATATTGTCAAATCTAAAATTTTATAATTCATCATGAATAATATTTAAGTTTTTTTTTTTTTAATATATAAGTTATTTGAGTTAGTTTTCTGTAAATAGATTGTCTGCCATATTGAGATATATTATTTTGTTGTTTGTTTGTTTTCAAATTTTCTTTATATCTGTCCTCTAGGAATTAATATAATGTCTTTATTAGAATCTATTATGAAGCATATTAGCATTTGTGCATTTTCCTTGTTTACCTTATATTATATAAGATATTTGTCTAATTTTGATGAAATAGTCGTATAAAATTGAATGTTTATTTTGATTATTTAAGTCTACAATTGATGAAAACATGATATATGTGGAATTTTAAAGCTTTTAGGAACATTTAAGAGATAATCTACTAAGAAGGTTCTACTATATAAGATAATACGATGTATTGGAAGAAATGCTTATTAATTAGAAATCATGAGAAATTTTGGTAATTGTCCCAACCTTCAATGCATTCGATTTAATTTTATTCATGAGCCAATCATAAATGCATTGGATTATTTTTTTTTCCATCTCATCAAGAATTTACATCCAATATATAATTTGCATTTTTCATTTCTGAAATTATTTTCTTGTTTTCTTTTTCTTTTTTCCATTTTTGGATTGGTTTGCAAATGTGATTGATTTTGATTAAATCTATTACAGTATGATTTTTTTATTGCAGTGTGAATCTTGATCAAGGTGTGTTTTCTTATGATCTCATTTTTCTTGCAAAATATCTAATTTACTGATCATCAGACTCATTTATGCGATTTTTTTGTAATTTCTAATTTTATTCAAAAAAAAAAAAAAAAAAAAAAAAATCTAGTATTTATTTTAATTGGTTTTATGTAAACTTCAATTTTTTTTTTATGCTTAAATTTAATTCATAACATTATTTTAGCTGCATTCGAAAATTCTAGACCCTAAGACATCTTACATCATTCCCTCTTGATGTTAAATATAAACCGTGAAGGAAAATTGACGGGACCAAGATTTAGATTGGATCTTATGATCGAATTTCTCTTGGTTTATTTAATAGTAAGGGAATCTATTACATTTGTTGGGTATTGCAGTACCTATTTTATGTTATCCTATTTTATATAAGGCATTCTAGATCATTCAATGTCAACGCTCATGTATTAGCTTGTATGTAAATCAATGTCGAAGCCTTAAAATGGTTGAGGAAAAATTGAAACAGATTAATTCAATTTTATGAACAGTTGGCTAACCTAAGAAAGGCACCCAATTTTACATTTTAGTAAGCATGTTGAGAACATGTATCAGATGGCAATGGAGTCATAAAGCCAATAACATAAACGACTCACAAGGCCACCCCAACCCTACTGCCACTGTATTTCCCCCCATATATTTGTGACATAGGTAAGAATATTACTAAAACTATCTTTATAAATGCCCAACGGATTTCTTAAGAAGGAACTAGCGTTGTTGAAAATTCATTTCTTAGAAGTAGAAATACATATTTTTTTCTGATATTTTTCTTTTCCTTCTGTTTTCAAAGGAGAAAAGGCAACAGCTTCTAAATGAGGTAAAAGCACTATGTGAGGCAGCTTGCTTTCAAGGACTTGTTGAATTTCATGGGGCATTTTATACCCCTGAGTCTGGGCAGATAAGCATCGCACTAGAATATGTGGATGGAGGTTCACTTGCAGATGTTCTGTTGTTAAAAAAGTCTGTACCTGAACCAGTTCTTTCGCACATGGTTCATAAATTATTACTTGTAAGGATATCTTACTGGCATGGTATCTAATATTTTGATATAAGCTTTTTTTTTTTCTTTTGAACTGAGTAATCGTAACATATGAAGGCACTGGGATATTTACATGGAGAAAGACGTTTGGTTCACAGAGATATAAAGCCGGCAAACTTGCTCATAAATCTCAAAGGCGAGACAAAGATTTCTGATTTTGGCATAAGTGCAGCTTTAAACAACTCAGTAGCTATGGTTTGTATTTTATTTATCTGAATTTCAGTTACCATTGAAGATTTTAACTTTTTTTCTGTGTAGCAGTGCATTACATAAATGCAGCTTGTTCATCATGTAAAAATCTTCTCACCAGAAGATGGAATGAATTTCTGTTTCTTACCTTACTAGTTGCATATTTCAGTGTGAAACTTTTGTCGGAACTGTTACATACATGTCGCCAGAGAGAATCCAAAATGAGAGTTATTCATATTCTGCTGATATCTGGAGCTTTGGTTTAGCCATGTTTGAATGTGCCACTGGCAAATTTCCATATTCAGCAACTGAAGGAGCTGTCAATTTGATGTTACAAGTAAGGCAATCTAATATTACATGTAAGATATTGATTTGCCAAATTATTAAAAGTGCCCTTTCTTGCTAGAATTTTGGAGACAATAATGTTTTTTCTGGAGGTTGCCTGATTATGAAACTCCATAGCATGATTATAAGCGTTTGCCACATTGTATTCACTATAGAAGGATTGAGCATTGCTCCAAAGAAAATCAATTACCTTTGAACTGATGGTGTGGATAGCAATTGATTAAAAAACTTATAAATTGTTTTCCTCATAAAATTTGGTATGAATAGGAGCATGATGATGACAACCTTTAAGGAATTTTTATGTAGGATCTGCTTTGATTTTCAAGTTACACTCCACACGTGAAAGTATTTAGCCTCAAACTATCCATATGTTGTGATAATAGTGAATTTGCTTCTTTTGCCGTTCATGTATTCTTCTTTTGATATAAGATTTCTAGAAGCAAAAAAAAAAAAAAAAAAAAAAAAAATCTCGAAGCAGTTTTTTCTTTATATGTAATCTTTACTGGTATTTTTATGCATGCTACAGTTTATTGTTCTATTTTATGTTTAGACAATCTTGCTTTGCCTTGTAGAGGTACTTGGCCATTCTGTTGTATTATATTTTCTTTAAATGTATCTTACTGCTTGTGGTCTCATAATTGCATGACCCTGTCCTTTACATATTTAAACTTTAATAGATTTTGAAAAATCACTTGGATATTAATTGCTGTTTACATATGTTCAATATATGTACGAGGGTATTAATCTGGAAACCTTCAATTATTCTCCTTGCAGATTATGTATGACCCATCACCTTCTCCTCCTAAGGACTCATTTTCACCAGAGTTCTGCTCCTTCATTGATGCTTGCCTTCATAAAGATCCTAGTGCTAGACCAAGAGCAGATGAGGTATGAATAAAATAATTTTGTTTTGTGTTATTTGAAGGCTGATTCATTTTGTTCTATTGTCTTTTTCCAGCGTTTTATATGTTTGTAATTCTTTCTCCCTTTTATGGAGAAAGGCCTCCACTGGATTATATTTAGCTTTATGTTTTACTTGATGTTTTCATTTAGTTTATATTTCCATGTAATTAGTTTCATGAGCTTCCTCGTATATATACGAGGGAAAATTCGGGAGTAATAGATAGCATGATTGGGTTGAACAAATCATTTTACCTTTTTCTATTGCCTTTCCTCTCCATCTCATTTCTTTGGCTGACCTAGGACTTGGTCATTTTTCCTTTCTTGTGGCTGCCTAAGCCAATACTCCTTTCCCTCTTCCACTTTCATCACTAGTTGCCAAGTTTCTTCTACCTCAATCTCCCTCTTCATGTGTAGCATCCACTAATCTCCTATGGTTTCCTCTCATCTCCGGAGTGGAGTATATTGTTTTTATATTGAACTCCACCTGTATCAGCTAGTATCAACGCAAAGATCCTGCAAGGATCCAAGATTCTTTAAGTTTATATATATATATATTCTCTTACTGAGTTCTTGTAAGCAAAGTGTTTTTTGGGTTTGCCTTTGTTCCCTAGTTTCTTAGTCTCTGCAACAATTGAGGTGGCTCACTCACGCATCCACTACTCAATTCCGTGCCCTTGCTTATAGTTTTGCAATTTTACAATTTCATGCACGCCATTCTCACTATCGCTAACCTTCATGTCCATATTCAAAATCTCTTACAAAAATACTGAGAAGGGTTTTGTGTGAAAACTCATGGAAATCTGCATGCAAAAACTGTCTGTAATTATAATCGCTAGTCTCGGTAATCTTGCAAATCTCACAATCCTCAGCCATCTCCAAATTATTGTCACCCGTGTGAAAACACTTCATAATTGTAAATACTCGTCACAATTTGTGCACGCACATAATGGCATCTCCTTACATCCTTACCCACTTCTTGCAGCATTACCATCACAAAGCATCCTCATTGCATCTCATAGTCTGCATCATTCATATGCTCCACTTGGCTGCTTTCTTCATTTTGCTTGCTTCATGTTGAATTTGCTTGCATCACATAGCCTCATCACTCATCTTTCTCACATGTATCTTTTAATCATTTTGTTTTGATCTCCTTCATATCATCATAAAATCTGCAATTGCTTGCTAATCATGCAAACCAGACCCGCTTTTTCACAGAGGACTCATGTCATGATATCTCATGCAAATCTCATTATATGGGGTTTCCCCACTACTTGCTACATTGCTGCATTTGCAATCATGTGTTTGCCTTCTTGTTGTATCTAGGGCTGCAAACAAACTAAGCCGAGTATGTGAGTGTTCATGTTTGAGTTTGTTTATTATTAGCTTGTTCAAGTTAGGTTTGTGTTTGATTCGAGCTTAATTGTTTGTGTTCATGTTTGGTTCGTTTAAATTAATGAGTATTCATGTTTAGTTCATGTTCAGTTCATTTAGTGTTTATCAAGTTTTAAATAAACAAGCCTTAACAAGCTATGCTTGTGAACCTATTTAGCGAATTTTTTTAAACTATCAAACAAACACGTTCATGAACATATCTAATGAGTATTCTTGAGCTATCAAATGAGCAAGTTCATGACTTGAACCTTCTAAGTACCATCACCAAGTTTTACAAGTGTAAATTTCTGCCACACTGATGAGGTTTTTTTTCTTGCTTTCCTAGAAAAAAAGATTTCTTGTTGGTCATGTTCTGTTACAAATATTGGATTTGAAGATGACCCAACACTAATTTGGACATCATGCACTGTCAAATGTAGCTGAGGAGGTGTAGAATTTAGATGCTACTATGGTGAATTTTGCTACATTCCTTTAAAGAGGAGTCAATGATTATATTAAACAAGAATCTTATTCGAACTGCATTAAAATAAATGCTACACTTCCAAGAATAATTAGCCTGTTAATCAATTTTTGAATGTAAAGAAAAGTACCACAACAAGGAGGACCGATATGTACTTCTAACAGTGGCAAAAAAATGTTAGAAACGAAACTTTAATGTCTCATATCATAATTGTATAGACTCTATTAGATCGCTTTTACTCATGTTGTTAAAATAATTATGAGATGATCTATAGGAGAGGAGAAACTTTCTAACGGAAAGAAGCAAAGGTATATGAGAAAGAAAATAAAAGAATTAACGAAAGTAATATTTGAAGCAGCTATAACTTACCGAGTTTTCGTCCATGCTGGCCTTGCAAATGCGAACTTGAGCAGAGTTGGGAGAACGACGAGGGAAGAAAAGAGAGGTTTAGGACTTGAGTGTGTTTGGGAGAACGAAGATGAAAGAAATTCAATTCGGCCATTTGAGAGTTGGTGCTTTAGTGGTCGTTCGGGAGTCAGAGCTTGAGCAGGGCGAAAAACCAAGGAAGAAAAATCGGCATCTGGGGAGAGAGATTAGGGCAAAAATACGAAGGGAAGGATTTCGCATTTTGCTTGTCTTTTGTCCTTTCGTATTCAGAAGTGTGAGCTTTAATTTCTATGGAATAATAAAATAAAATAATTATAATTAAATAATATATAATATCAATTTAATAAATATGTAAAATTTATTTTTAGTTAGCATATATTATAATATTTAATTAGTTTAAAATTTATTAATTAACAATAATTATATCATTATGTTATAATAAATATAAAATATTTATATTATGCATATTTATCAATTTTATAATTGAATATTAATATAGTTTTTATCAAACTTATTCACGAGTTCTAAATCGAACACGAATCGAGCTTTTATCGAGCTTAATGTCAAGCTTGTTCACGAGCTTCAAATGATGTTGTTCGTGAACATAAATGAGTCGAACACTTTAGTGTTCAAGCTTGTTTATTTAAGGATCGAGTATTTAAAATATTATTCAAGTTTGTTTGTTTGTTTAATTAATTAAACGATCACAAATTGAACCGACCAATGAGTAGATCGTCGAACGTTTGGTTCGCTTGCAGTTCAAGTTATATCTTTTGTACCTGCGTGTTTATAATCGTACTTCTTTATAGATAATTTATATTCCTTGGCGGATGTAATCCTCTCGCATGTTGGATGCGTGACTATTCAACTTGCACATCAATCAACTATTCAATCCTCAACCCCACTTGACCATCCTAGACTTGTTCATCCCCTTCACCCACTCCCCCTATTCAATCTACCTTGAAGATTATTCACATGAAGTTTATGCAGCTTCCATGGTTATTAGTTTCCTTTAATCGCTTTGAAACTGCTGTGTCATAGGGTCTCTGCTGTCATCCTAATCTAAGCCTCTTAATCTATTGCTAAAGAAGTCACTTTGGAGATTGTTGAACCTACCTGCCTGAGCCTAAGCCCGAGCTCAAGCCCAAGCCCACTGATCTATTTTAGAGTCCGTGGGGTTTTCTTGATTCTTAGCTTCTAGATTTATTACATGAAGGCTATGTTGGAAATTATTGCTCATCACTCCAGCTATTTTCCACTCCATAGTGGCCACGATCAACTCTTAAGGGGAAAAGTTTTTGTAGTCCATGAGAATGTCGGAGTTTATGATATTTATCTTTATGTTTAGCTTGATGTTTATATTAAGTTCATATTTTCATGTAATTAGTTTAATGAGATTCCCTTGTATAAAGAAGAGTTTTTCAGGTGCAATGGATAGTTCTGACGGATAAACAAAGCATTTCATCCTTTTTTTATTCTCTTCTTCCCTCTCCCTCTTCCTTTCTAATGGCCAGCCTAGGCTTGGCAATTCTTCCCTTTTCCCCTAGTGTCTGCCTTAGCTAATACTACTCGTCCCTTTTCTCCTCCCATCCCTAGTCGACGTCTAGCTTCCACCACCTACCTCAACCCTCCTTTCCATCCATATCATCCATTAAGGTCCCGAGGTTTCCTCTTCATTTATACAGAGATTTCTGTTAGACAATGGACCGGTTCAGCCGGTCCACGCGGGACCGGCCCAGGCGGAGAACGGGCGGAACATCTCCACCTCTTCCGTCAGCCGCACGCACGCGATGCCTGAGAGCTCATTTTAGGAAGGTTTTTAAATGGATTCTAGGAGGGAAATTGAATGTAGGGATTGTTTAGGGATTTCCTTTTGATTTGTATGCATTAAATACTTTGTTTTCCTAGGGTTTGGGCATCTTGAATTGGGCTGAAATTTGAGATCTCTTAGATTTAGGTTTTCTTTGGGCTCTTGGCGTTGCTAGAGATTTGGGAGAGATCGATCCTCCTCTCGAATTGAGATCAATTGTATCTTGCTATTTTATTCATCGTCTAGTGGAATACAAGTATTTTCCTGAGTTTTCTCTCAGATTTTCCTGGACTAGTGTTGTTTTTTCTGCTGTAAACAGCATATTTATGCTGCTATTTTCTTGCTGTGGACAGCCATTTGGCTGCTGTTTGTTCATCGAATTGGGTTAGGTTTGCTTGAGAACTCAAGTATTTCCTATCAAATAGGTATCAGAGCGTCGATTTTTGGGACCGTTGGCGGCTGAAATCCTGAAATTTCAGCGGATTTTTCATTTCCGGAAAAAGATCTTTGTGATTCTTGGGAAGAACGATGGCTGGAAGAAGGTGGAAGTCTTGGAAGGTGAAATCGGACAATTGAAATTCGATTTGGAGGGAAAATTTTTCGACTTTCAAAATCAAATCACCTCCAACAATGAAAGTTTGGAGGGGAAGTTTACTGTGATTGAAGAGATGATAAAGAAATTACTTGAAATGAAGACCAATCAGGCGACATCGGAAGTACGAGAGAACACCAACGGCCATGGTATGGGAGGAAATCCAAACCCGATACGAGGGAGGAGGAATTCGGAGGTGGAGATCCTGGAGGAGGAGAATGACATGCCCCCTCTAGAACCGCTTTCTAGAGAAGAGATGAGTAGGGGATACGACCAACGGGAGGCTGATTTTGTCCGAAGGAGGGAAGAATTCAATCGCCGAGGTGCTGAATTCGAAAGAATCCAGCGTCGAGGTGCTGATTTTGAAGGGGAAAGTGAAGAAATTCATCGCCAAGGTGCTGAATTCTTTCCGAGGGGTTGTTTTCGAAGGAAGAAGGGAGGAACGTCATCGTCGAGGTGCTGAATTTGAAGGAATTCAGCGTCGAGGTGATGATTTTGAAGGGAGAAGATGAGAGTATGAGAAGGGATTCGAGTATAATCGTTGGAGGGATGATCGGGACACTTGGGGAACTCTTCCCCTTCGAGGAATGGGAGGTTATGGAGGATACCAGGGAAACGGAGGAGACCCACGGGTAAGGAAACTAAATATGCCCGTCTTTGAGGGTGAAGATGGTCATGGATGGATTTATAAGGTGGAGCGATATTTTGCTGTCAATGGGCTGATGAAGGAGGAGAAATTGACAGCGGCGCGAATGTGCTTGGAGGGAAAAGCCTTAGCCTGGTATCAGTGGCGTGACAAACGGGAGCCTATCTGGAGCTGGCGGGAGTTCAAAGAATGCTTATTAGAGCATTTCCGAGCAGATGAGGGAGGAGACTTCTATGAGCAATTCTTTGCCCTTACCCAGGAAGGCACGGTGGCAGATTACCGGGACAGGTTTGAGTATCTGGCTAGTAGGCTGGATCATATCTCGGAGTCAGCCCTGTAAGGGAATTTCATGAAGGGGATGAAACCGGAGGTAAGAACAGCATTCAGAGTGTTGGAGCCAAGGAATCTAGGCAACGCCATGGAGTTGACCCAATTGGTAGAAGACTAGAAGAAGTCTGAAAGAGGGGCTCGAGGAAACTGCTCAGGAGGCTCTTACAGGACGACGACCACTCTTCTAGCACCCAAGGGGCTTGCATCAGGCAACATTAATGAGACCACCGGGAGAAGCCCGTAGGGAGGGAGTGGGGAAAATTTCAAGAGACTGATAGAGAAGGAGATGCAGGAGAAGAGGACAAAGGGGTTATGCTTAAGATGTGATGAGAAGTACATGCCGGGGCATAAGTGCAAGGATTGAACTCTTCAGGTTCTCCTGTCTGTGAAGACAAGTAAGACGAGGAGGGAGTTCGGAGCAAATCTAAAGAGGAGGAGAAGTTGCACCTGGATGTGGCAGAAGTCTCTCTGAACTCTGTAGTGAGATTCACTCCGAGTCACACTATGAAAGTGAAAGGAGAGATAGCTGAACTTGAGGTGGTGGCGCTAATTGATAGTGGGGCTACCCACAATTTCATTTCCACTCAGGTCGTCAACCAACTGGGAGTGAAATTGGTGGACACCGATTGTTATGGGGTGATGATGGGTACAGGGAAGGTGGAGAAAGGCCAGGGAATCTGTAAAGGAGTGGTGTTGACCATCCAGGGGATTCAAGTAAGGGAGGACTTTCTCCCACTAGAGTTAGGAAGCACTGATGTCATCCTGGGGATGAAGTGGTTGCAAACCTTGGGGAAAACCAAGGACAATTGGGGAGCACTCACGATGGAATTAATGGTGGATGGGAGAAGGGTGGTCATAAGGAGAGATGCAGGGCTATCCAAAGCCATCACATCACTTAAGACCATGGTTAGGGACGTACAAGAGGTGGGGGAAGATTATCTGGTGGGACTACACAGGCTGGATGCGATCAGATTGGAAGGAGGGGATGTTTCTCTTTTCGTGTACAGCCCTTGGTTCAGCAATACAATAAGAATTTTCAGTCACCTCAGGGATGGACACCTCCACCAGAACACGAGCATATCTCCACCTTGAGGACATGATGGATTTTTGGGAGGGGAGTATTGTTAGACCGGTCCACGCGGGATCGGCCCAGGTGGGGAACGGGCGGAACATCTCCGCCTCTTCCGGCAGCCGCACGCACGCGATGCCTGAGAGCTCATTTTAGGAAGGTTTTTGAATGGATTATAGGAGGGAAATTGAATGTAGGGATTGTTTAGGGATTTCCTTTTGATTTGTATGCATTAAATACTTTGTTTTCCTAGGGTTTGAGCATGTTGAATTTGGCTGAAATTTGAGATCTCTTAGATTTAGGTTTTCTTTGGGCTCTTGGCGTTGCCAGAGATTTGGGGGAGATCGATCCTCCTCTCAAATTGAGGATCAATTGTATCTTGCTATTTTATTCATCGTCTAGTGGAATACAAGCCTTTTCTTGAGTTTTCTCTCAGATTTTCCCGGACTAGTGCTGTTTTTTCTGCTGTAAACAGCATATTTCTGCTGTTTTCCTGCTGTGGACAGCCATTTGGCTGCTGTTTGTTCATCGAATTGGGTTAGGTTTGCTTGCGAACTCAAGTATTACCTTAGGGTTACTTGCGAACTCCAGTATTTCCTACTAGTTTCAAGTCATGGTAGTGGTAACAAGGTTCTGTTGGGCAATCCATCATCATGGGATTGTGCTGGGCCTACATCAATGTTGCTCATAACCTGATCAATCAAGGAACAATTTAAACCATATGCATCACAAGATTCATTAGTTTTAGTTTAAGGGATTTGTTTCCAAGTCTGCTTCTATGGTTAAGCAAAAATTACATCTAAATCCTTCGTTGCTGGTTGGAGCTGCTAGTGGCGAGGAAAGCAGTGTGTGAGATTTAGGCTTCGTTTGGTACGGTTTTCTTACTGCTTCTTAAAGTAATTTTTTAATAAAAAATTAATTTTTTTTTACTAAAAAGTTGCTTTAAGAAGTAGAAAAAAATCATCTCAAATGAAACCTTAGAGAGGGACGGATGGAGTGAGAGTAAGAGAGGCAGTTAGGGTAGCGGGGAAGGAAGTAGGGGATCGAATGAGGGAGGGAGTAGGGAGGTTTAGATGGGGAGGGAGAATGCAGGGGACTGAGAGAGTGATATGGAATGAAACCCTCAGAAAGTGATGCCCTCAATGGAATGACTTATTTGGCTTTAAATGTTGTTTTTTGGTTGTGTCAAACTGATTGCTTTTGTTCTTTCATTGAAAAAATATGTACTGAAATGTCTTTTCATTAATTTTATCAAAAATTTTCATGCATCTTACCTCACTAAGATGAAATATGCATAATGTTATTTCTGACTACTGTTCTTTTGTACCTGACCTTGCTGATTCTGAATATTTTACAGCTTCTGACTCATCCATTTATAAAAAAGTATGAGAAAGAGAGCGTGGATTTGGCTGCATATGTTCGAGAAGTTTTTGATCCAGTTCAGAAATTGAAAGACATGGCTGATGTAAGCTCCTGGTAACTGTCTTCAAAAGTCATCATTCATGATTAGATTGTAGATTTTGTTTTGCAATTTTCTGCTTAATATTTGCAAAGCCTGGTGCATTAGTGTCCTATAAAGTTGTCCAATCATTTGCACATTCGATTAGATTTAACATTAATTAGTCAGAATTATTTATTTAACTTCTTTCTTTGATTTTGAAACAGCAAGAATAATTTGCTGTATTGGACTAAACATAGGCTTCGTTTGGGACGGCTTTTTTATTATTTCTTAAAAACAGCTTTTTAGTACAAAATTTATGCACTAAAAAACTTTAAGAAGAAGTGATAGAAAACCATCCCAAATGAAGCCTTAATGTCATGAGCTTGGATTTCTTATACTGCTACTTTATTTTCATGATTTAGATGCTTGCTGTACACTATTACTTGCTGTTTGACGGGGCTGATGGACAGTGGCATTATGCCAAAAGATTCTATGATGAGACATCAGTTTTCAGGTACTATTTCTCAGTTTGTAATTCTTTTGTGGTTATTAACAATAATTCTCCCGTAGATAGCTTGCAATTAACTTCTAAAATTATACCAATCTAGTTTGAGCTCATGCCACTTTTGTGTTAAATGGTGTTGTTTCACATGATTACACATCAGAACAAATACGTCTTGTTTTTGTGCATCTTAATAAAGACATTATGATTCTTCTAAACCCCTTTCTTGCGTTATGCATATTTCATTTTTTCTTGGAAATTATCTAGTCATAGGGTACTATCATATCTCATGTCCTGTTATTGTCTGTACGCCTTAGTATTTAGCAACCCACTCTCCATTTTCTTGCCCATCTTAGACTTCGTTTGGGACGGCTTTCATACTGCTTTTTAAAGCAACTTTATAGTACAAAAAATTTAATTTTTGTGCTAGAAAGCTGCTTTAAGAAGCAATAAGAAAGCCGTCCCAAAAATGAATCATTAGACTTCGTTTGGAATGGCTTTCTTACTGCTTCAAAAATAAAAAAATTTTATTATAAAGTTACTTTAAGAAGCAGTAAGAAAGTCACTCCAAATAAAATTTTAGGCTTCGTTTGGGACGGCTTTCTTACTGCTTCATAAAGCAGCTTATACTAAAAAATTACTCTAAAAAGCAATAAGAAAACCGTCCCAAATGAAGCCTTAATTAAAGGATATCAGCTTCTTCTAGACGTAATTCAGCTTGATGAGCCTTCATACTCTCAAATTTCCTCACGAGTGTCTTCAGAAACAACATAAAAACACATTAATGAATTCCCTCAACTTCGCAGATTCTCAGGAAAGCAGTTTCGCGGCCAAAATCATATATTTCCAGCTCTTACTGATATAAGGAGAAAATTAGCCGGCGATCGGCCTCGACAAAGACTCGTCCATGTCGTCGAGAAGCTCCATTGCCGTGCCCATGGAGATGACGCAATCGCAATTCGTGCTTCGGGATCCTTCATCATTGGCAATCAGTTTCTCATATGTGGCAAAGGCGTACAGGCAGAGGGCATGCCAAACATTCAAGAAAGCTCCCTTGATTTGGCTAATAAGAGGATGGGCACTTTTCAAGAGCAGTTCATCATGGAACCAGGGAGTTCTATTGGAGTTTTCATAATAACTGACCAAGAACTCTACATTCAAGCTTGAGATTCCATGGTAAATTTACATATATACCCTAAAATATTTATGTATTTATACATCTAACTCTTTATATTTATTTGTATAATGCATTAGTATGTGAGTCACATGAAAACATGTGCATTGGGAGATAAGTTAATATTTAGTAAAAGGTTAGGCTATTATATAAGGAAATATAAAAATTGAAGTGGTAGATTTGTAAATAAGAATTAAGTGGTATATATATGTGTAAATCTCCCAAATAAATGTGAAAAATCTGTTCAGGCATAAGAACCTTGCATGATTATATGTTAGCTTTTTTTTTTTTTTTATTTTTTTTTTTAATTTTAAGGGATAGTGTTTCAAGAACTGATTTTCTGCATGTTAGCTGTAAAGTGTTTGGGTACTTGTATATGAATTTATGATTTTTAAGCTCATAATTAGTAGAAAAGCTGATCTTTATCATCTTTTAGTGTCTTTTTTATAAATGCATGCTCTCTCTCTCCAATTCTCCATTCTGATGAATGATCACAATGCATGAATATATATATATGGTTTCATTTGGAATAATTTTCTTATTTCTTTTAAAGCAGGTTTTTAATACAAAAATTTTTTGAACTTGAAAATTTTCTATTAGAAACCTGCCTTAAAAAAAGTAAGAAAATTGTCCCAAATGAACCTGTAGGCTTTGTTTGGGATGGCTTTCAGATTTGTTTGGGACGGCTTTCTTACAGTTTTTTAAAATAATTTTTTAATACAAAAATTTTAATTTTTACACTTGAAAGCTGCTTTAAGAAGCAATAAGAAAGCCATCCCGAATGAAGCCTCAGTCTCTCGTTTATTCAAAATGACCCTGTTGGTACTAAATTGGATCAATTTTTTTTAATCAAGATATTAAATTGACCATACACAAATAGTTTGGGGATTATATATATCAAATGTCTTCTATTTTTATTATGTTTGATGAGCTTGATATAACTTATGCAACAAGAGCTTTTGCGTAATTTTTCCTTGTGGTAAGTACAAGCCATTTATTGAGGGTTGGAACATTCATTAGCCACCACATAACAAAAGCAATTCCAATTTCTAATGATAATGCTTTAGTGGGAAGCCTAATGCATTGCATTGGGCCACATGTACCATAATCTATTGAGAGAAAAGGAAAAAGCTTTACATCCACACCACATGATGATATGTATGTATATTTGTGTATGTGTGATTGAATCTTCACTTGCTCTATCATTTTGCTTGGTGGTAAGCTCTATGCATTGAGAAGAGAATGATTTGCTTGAAAAGGCAAAAGAATCATATGCTCCCACGTCTACGATCGATCGGGTCGATATGAAAATTGGATCCAACAAATTAAAAGATGGTTGAATTGTCGATATTTGTGAGAGGAGAGAGAGAGAGAGAGAGATGAATATGTAAAATGTGCGAGGTGATGTTGAGATGTAAAATGTGCTCAAATGCACCATTTAATTATTATGCTTTGTTTGGGACGATTTTTTATTGCTTCTTGAAACAGAATTTTGATACAAAAATTTAAACCTTAGTAAAAAGGTGAATGCATAGATGTATTTAACCATGCTTAAAATCATGTGCATACTTTTATATGTCTATATATGATAGTATATAGCTACTATATAGTGAAGTGAAAGAAAGTAAAAGGTGTGAGCTATGAAAAACTTTCATTGTGAAATGTATTGCTATATTTTAAAATTTTAACAAGAGGAAAAAGCATGTCATTTAATGAATTCAAAATATTATTGGATGAGTTTTTTACTATCTTTTTAAAATTTTAAATAAAAAAATTAAAGAGAATGCACACTAATTCATAGTGATTATTTAATGTGTGGGAGTATTAATAAGAATTTTTAATTATTTTAAAAATACTTTCAAAAGATTTGAAGACAACATTATTATAATATTTTTTAATTTAGTTGTGTTGTAATTTGTAATATTAAAGCATATGTATGAAGAGTGACTAGTGACATAGGTGATATGCTGAACTTGGACTTCATGTCTCTCACCTTGTTACTTATGCCACTCATCTTCATGCGAATTGACAAGAAAACTAAGGCTCTTACAAATCTTGTCTTTAAACAAGTGGGAAAGGAAAGTCACCATGCTCAACACAAAATTTAGCATTATTTGAGCTAGCATGAGCCCATAGAAGTTTAAAGTCTCAATGAGCTCAATTTATAAAACAAATGGTGGACTAAGCTTGAAGTGATCCCATGGGAAGCATAATTTTTCTCTGTGCATGATGCTGAGGTGCTTTCATTTTGATGGAGCTTGTACCTCAAGATTAGAATCCTTATAGCAATATATGAAGTATATAATATCAATTAGTAGTTGTTTTGCTAGTGAAGCTTGATAGTATCGACACTTGAAAATTGTTTTATGGCACATCTTTATTGCATCTATCTTAGAAAGGAATGCTTTTGCCTGCAAAAGAAGAGAAAATAAATGTTAAGAGAGAGAGCGTTACTGAGGAAATGGAGCAGGTGCCCCTAACAAATGGTGAAGGGGATTATTTATAGAAGAAGAATATGCACTGATTTACAAAAAAAAAGAGTCCAATCCATCATTAAAGAGCATGATCTAGCCTCTATCTCATCTTTAAAATATGCAATAACAAAGAGTTTCCACATGTAATAATAAAGAGCTACAACAAGAAATAATAAATAGTCACCATAAGTAGTCAGTAAAGTAATTTCTTACCCTATGAATTCACTAAGACATCCATAGTACAAACAAACATATATTATAATAACAAATCATAAGTGTAAATTACATATAACTGATTATAAATTTTTACACTAATGTTTTCATATATTTATTACATATAGGCGAGTTCATATCACTTTCCTCATAGAAGGAAACTTGTACAAAAATATGAGAGAATATCAGAGGACAACACACTTTTTTTTACTAAGTGATGCAGGATGAACTAACTTCTAACAAGGAGCTAAATTAATCACAAAGATTCAAAGAGCTTACCAGTGCTAGAACTTCGACCTTCAAGTTATGCACCTCCCTCTACAATGTGGTAACATCATCACCCACAATAGAGGAACGTGCCTTCTCCATGGCCTTTACTCCTCTCCTTTCCTCTTCTAGCTCAATCTTTGATATGGGCATGTTCCTCCTCTTAGGCAAAAAATCTCCCTGGCAAAGGCAACTTAAGCATGTGGACTCTAGCCTTCTAGTGATCTATGAAGGAGTAAGCTTGCGAGCAACTGGAGAAAAAAAAAAGAGAATTGCCAAGAATCTCCTGAGTAAATGGCTATTACTCCAGTTCCACTATATGTGTGGCTTATAAAGAGATGTCAATCCTCGTTATATATTGAGCTTATAAAGAATTTTCCATATGTTGGCCTACAGTATTATGTATTTGCACCATTGGAGTTGCCTTTGTTATATGAAGTAAAGGGTTAAGTATATATCATTTCTTATCCAAAAAGTTAAGGGGTCCTTTAATAACTGATTATGAAGATCCTACACCCTATTATATAAGTCATGCACCTAGCTAGTGCGAGAGCCATTGCCTCCAACTCACTTGAATAATGACCTAAAAATTTGCACATACTTTGGTGAATAGTAGGCTCGTTAACATAAGTGACAAAAATCCCCAAGACATAAGCTTATCAAAAATAGGAAATGAATTCTTCTTACATTCACTAACAACTTATTATTGCCCGACCTCCAGCATGAGATCACAATCACTTGATATCTCCACTTGATAATGAGCCAAAATAATTCAACCAACATCATTGCGAGTAAGGCTCACCACCCAAACATAGCACCATCCATGATGAGAACCTGCCTACCTTCCTTCGATGTAGAAACTCACGTAGCCCACCTCTCCACAAAAGGCACCTCTAAAACTTTATGTTAGAGGCCACCTTTGCCTTGCTCGGCTCTAACACCATCATCTTTTTCCCTTCAAGTTGGGTAGACTTTTATCCCTCAAGCTCCATGACTTTACACTTATGAAGGGAGAGCCTTTTAGAGCACACAATTATCAATGTCAGAATATTTCATAGGACTCAATTTGGCATTTCTTGTGTGAACTAAAATAACTATGCTTACACAAAATAATAAGAAAATTTGGCATCATCAACGCCCTCTATTTATAGCCAAAAGTAATGTAAGGGAAAAATCAATGTTTTAATGAGAACATTGGACAAATACACTATTCTTGAGTCCGTGTGTGTATTTTGGCTGAGTACATATGCTAATACAAGTCCGACTTGTTAAATATTATACTATTTTTCTAATTTTTTAGGTGTAACTTTTCTTTAATCCCTCTAAAACCTATAAATAAGAGGCTAAGAGGCACAATTTAGAAATTATGCAAATTTCTATCATTCATAGAAATTTTTTGACCTTTTTTTTTTAGATTCATCTCTCATGAGATGTATAGAGATTATTTGACTTCTTTTCTTTGGTGCTTTCCATATACACTTATTCTTCCTCCCATTCTCTTACTCTACCTAGCTAGACTTGTTAGTAGAGTCAATTATCACCCACAAACAATTTCAAATCCAAGAGCATGATATAAAATCATTATATTTGCAAATCAAACTATACATTTGTGATATTTTATAAAAAAATTATGGAACTATTATAAAATTAAGTATTTTTTATAGGATAAAATATACAACTAGATGAAAAACACACAATAAAATTTATTAACATATTAAATTGTTATTTTAGAATGTGACTACTAATAAAATTGTTAAGGTTCAAACTATAAGACTTCTTCAAAATTTTACTCATACTCACAACTAACTCAACTTGACTTTGAGTCAATATTAAGATTTAAGCTTCGTTTGAGACAACTTTTTTATTGCTTCTTAAAGCAGCTTTTTAATAGAAAAAATTTAGTATTAGAAATGTGCTTTAAGAAGCATAAAAAAGTCGTCCCAAACGAGTCTTAATCTAAATTCAAAATTAATTTCAAATTCTATTTAACTCCCTCAAATACAAGTTAAGTCAATTCAAAGTATGTACTTACACAAAATATATAATATAAGTAAAATATAGACTACACTATTTATATATATTTATATAATTAATTAACATTTAATTTATAAACTCAAAATTAAATTATGTTAAATTGGATAAACTCAATTATTTTATTTTAAAATCAAATAAAAATTTAATTTTTAGTTGAAACAATTTTTCTCACATTTAACTTAATATTAGCTTTAATAATATGAATATACCTATTTTTCTTGTTAAAAAAACTAAAAAAATTCATAAGATATTATATTCTATTACAAAATAATATGAATATAACTATTTATCAGGATATTATATACAACATCAATTTTAAGAATTCTAATGATCCTAATTCGAGTGCTCATTCAACCCAAAAATTAAAAAAAAAAAAAAAAACTTTAAAAATATTTTAATTTGTTTTACTATTATGAAATTAAAATCATCATATTTATTTTTCTATATTATATTTAAATTCAATAATCAATACTATGATTCCTACCCCTTTCTATTTCTATATAAACAATTAAAAATCTCGCTTTTTAAGGAGGTGACTGGTTCAAATTTTTTCTTTTCTGGTGTGGATCTGGCGTAACTTTCGAGTCCCACTCAGTCCTCTCCGCCTTTGAATGGCTTGTCTTGCTCTGCGAGGTTGAGCACGCATGGTTCTGGTTCCTATCACTGGTCCGACGCCGCTTCCAAGTCTTTGACTGGTGAGTTCAAATTGTTCCTGTTTGGTCTGATGGTCCTGCTCACTCTCTCTCTCTCCCCCTCTCACTGTCATTTGTAAGAGCTTGATGGATTAGGTAAGCAAGTATGCTGGAATTTATGTTCTAGTAGTGAATTTGATTCTTGCAATGGCAATTAGGAAGAGCCCTACTTGATCTTGTTCTGCGAAAAAATTGGAGTTCTTTTGTGTAAAGATTTATTTTTTATGCTATTTTGATTGTAATCCTTGTGTAGTTCGTCTGTATTGCTTGCTTGCTGGTAAATGGTAGTAATTGTATGAATTTTGTATTTCTTTTCAAGTTCTTTAGCTTATTAAGAATGTAGCCTTAATTTTCAAGCTGTTTATACCTAAAGATTTTTCTATGTATTTTTGTTCGCTTGGTTGATTATTTTGCTTCACCATTATCTAACCCATGTGACTGTTTTTTACTTGGTTTACAGTAAGATTCGGTACTTTAAATTGTTGAGGATTAAGCTAATAATGTGTTTTTTGTTCAGTCTTCATCCCAATCATTAGCTTAATTTCAAAATTTTGGAGTAAAGCACATTATTATCCAACCTAATTTTAGGTTCACAATTGGAGTGGTGTAGGACAATAATGAATAAAAAGCTGAAAGGTAAACTTGTGGAGGTGAATATGAATAGTGATAAGGTGATTGATATTAAGTTAATTATTAGTGAGGACACCATAAATTTGGCTAGTGTTTATATTGCTTACATTAGATTAAAAGGGATAATAGTGGTAGGACTTTAAATACTTATAATGTATATTTAAGGAGGAAGAGATAATATTGGTATGGACTTAAATGAGAATATATTTTGAAAGTTCGTTAGGGATGTTAAGCCCTATAGAACTGGCCCGAGGCTAACCGAGGGGGGGGGGGGGGGGGGATGAATTGGTATTTTAAAAATTTCTTTAAGCAAAGGAACGATTATCACAAACCAAATCACCACAAAAACAAGTGCGGAAGAAAATAAATGCGGAAGTAGTAAAAAACAAGAACACAAGGGTTTATAGTGGTTCGGTCAACTCGACCTACGTCCACTCCCCGGAGGTGCCCTCCGAGTATTGCACTACCAATGTGACTCCCCTTTAGCCCCCCCACAGCTAGGCGGAGAAGCCCTCACAAAAACACCTTCTTTTTTCCACACCCGGCAAGGCAGAGAACCCAACTCCTTTTGCTTCCTCCTGAAGCAGGCAGAGAACCACGATCACTTGCTGAAACTTATCTCTCCCAACCCTTCTAAGGACAAGAGACTCTAGGGAAGAAGAAGTGGAACAATGCTTGGAGCAACCCTTGTGAATCCCCTCACAAGATCCTCTCTCTCTCTCTCTCTCTCTCTCTCCTTTAGGTTTTCTCAGGTCAAGACAGCAGCCAAGGATGTTCAAAAACGTTGAACAAGAGCTCTTAAATAGAAGAGCTTCAAAGAGGCTCATTAATTGTAAGTTGCCGACTTTATCGTCCAGGATGATATGAAAATCGTCCTGGCCGATCAGTACAAATCTCATAAGATCGGCCAGAGCATCGCCCTGAATGCAAACTGGACGATTGAAAATTTGCTTGATTGTCTCGGACGATCTCACGATCGTCCTGACTGATCAGTTCAAATCAGAGAAAAATCGTCCAGAGCATCGCCCTGAATTTGAGCTGTCCGATCCAAATCGGCCAGGAGCAACCAAGGGTTTTTGAATGGATCGTCCAGGCTAATCTTGCGATCGTCCAGGACGATGTGATCGTATCAATCATCCTTAATTACTCCCATGATTGTCGGATCAATTTAGGCATAATTATACAATATCGTCCAGGCCGATCCAATAATCGTCCAGGCCGATTTCCAAAAATACAGAATACCTAAATTGATCATGGCGGCAATTTCTTTCTGTATTGAGTATATCGTCCTGGCCGATACAGGTATTGTCCAGGCCGATCAGTTAATTACGGCTGCCTTAACTAAGAAATCCTGATTAGATCTTCTGTTTTGAACTCGATCGTCCAGGACGATATAAATATCGTCCGGGCCGATGTGAGTAAAAACACAAGTTCTAAATCTCTCAAGTGTGTGTGTAGGGTTACTTAACATCAGTCACTTCAAACAATTACAATTGACTCAAGAAAGAAAAAAAGAAAATTACAGACTGACTCAACCCTAATCTACCCAGTCTTGAGCTGATTCCGATTTCCGTCCGATCTTTGAATCCTGAAAATGTTAGTAGTAACAGGCAGTTGAAGAAATACAAGAGTGTTTGCCAATCATCAAAACATAGTCCATGAAACTGAATTTGCAACATATTTTCTAGTTTGATATGTTATGAGAAGATTCATGGTGGATATGACATAGAAGTTATAAATGTGATATAGAAAACTATTTATTCAGAAAATGCATTTAGTTATGTTCGAAAGTGGAGCTATCAAATCACAATAGGCTTTTCTCTAGAAGTAAAGATAAATATTTTATTCAAAGATTGTAAGGTGAAAATGCTTCAAATTTATACAGTTCTACAATGTTTGAACAAATTTGACCTTAATGAATTAAGTACTTGGTATTTTTCAAGCAAATTTATGCAAAATTATTATGCTTCCTATGGACCTAGGATGTAGGAAATCATGGTGTGTATGATTTAGAAACAAATGCAAGACAAGACACATAAAACAACACACAAAAATACCTACAATTCACAGTTTTATCAACAATTAATCTAAGCAAAGATCACTTTCTTTTGATGCAAAATCATGAAATACATTTCTTTCATTCCAAATGACAATTTAAAGGTTCTCAAAATATGAAATTTCACAATAAATTAGAGGAAAAAACATAAAATTCTATAAAAACTAAGATTCACATTATGAAAAGGAAATCAATACATATGAATCTTGACAAAATTCACTCACACACACTAAGCACTAAATAATAAAAAATCAAAACCAAATGATAGAAGTCATCGGATGGAAGGATCATTATTCACATCGGTTTAAGAAAAAAATCCCTTGGTAGTTCTCGCCCAAACTTGCAAAGAGTTCAAAGAACTCACATTCAACAAGACACAATAATTTAGACAAGAGCTCTTAGACAATTGTATTATATCACAAATGAGACTAATAAAACGTGATAGGATATCATTATGTACAAAGAAAAATAAAACTCTTGCATGCTATTATTTGAATAAAATGACTCGTCAGATGATTTATATTGGTTTATTTATAATAAAATGCATACATATTGATTTCTGGATTTTATTATATTACTATAATTTAGAGATATGATGTATCCATTGAGTTATGATAACTCATCATTATTATAATTAGTATTTTCGGGATAAGATATTAAAAATTAAATAAATGGACAAGAGAATCAATTTTTCATAGATGTGATACTACATGAGAAAAGTATTAATATTAGATTTGTTATAGTTTTTATTTAGAAAACTTTGCTAATTTATTGACTCTTTTAATATATTTGAAGTTATTATCGAGAACAATCATTTTGATATTAGTTAACGCTAGTATGTAAAGTTTTAAATATTGACATTAGATCTTTAAATTATATGTAGCTAAAAAAATTTTTTGGTGTACTCTTTTTATTTTTCATGAGTTTTCTTTATTAGATCCTTGTATTGTGAGTTTTTTTTTTCCTTGATTGTATTTAGGGCCTTTTGTGCAGTTTAGGGTCATTTCAGGTTAGGAGTCATATTGAGTTATATGTATTATTGAGATGTTGGTTGATTTAGGGATTGTTTTGTTTTAAATATTTAAAAATTAGATGTATTCAAAATATAATGTAAAATAAAATCTTTTAGTTGAAATACTTTATGGTGTTTAGCTATTTGTAAAAGTAATTCAAGATTTTAATTTTTAATGTTTGATTTTTGGGCATGATCAAGTGTTCGACTTAGGGAAAAAAAAGTGTTTGACTCAAGTGCTGAACAGTAGTGTGGAGAAATTGAACTTGCCAGCATGAATTGATTATGCTTTTATCCAACCCGGCTCAGATACAAGCTTGTTCCTCTTGTTTACCACACCAAATTCAGTTGCTACCAAGGAAACCTGCATCTATAACGGTTAGTTAGAGATATGGCTTCATGGAAATCTTCCATGGAACGTACCGTAGCAGGGTTTCCTCACAGCTTCTAATTTGCATATAATAGATTAGATACTGAAGTGGGCGAAATAATTATATATGAGTTAGCCAAGCAAAGAGATATGAGAAGTAATTATTTAGTTCAAGTGAAGTGCATTAAGGATGAAGATCAAAAAGTGCTTTTATTACAAGAGGATATTCAATAAAGGTGGATGATATATTTTGATAAGCTTTTCAATGAAAATTATGAGAATATGATTAACTTTAGTGACCTTAGCACCCTAAATGAAATAGTGATTTTAGTTTTTATTGCATATTAGTAAAATCAAACTTAGAGATACTTTAAAGTAAATTAAGTGTGGAAAAATTGTTAGACCTGATGATATTCCAATAGAGGTGAGGAAATGCTTAGGAGATAGAAAGAATTTTTTACAAGCAGTGTTATCCTTCTAAGTTAGTATTCTTTGGATTCTAAATCTAGTTTGATTAAAGCATATATTGAATAAGCAGTGTTATCCTTCATTATTCCTTATTTGCTTGTAGGTTTCACATGCATCCTTTATTCACAAACTCAAGGCCTAGTCAGACTTGTCAAGCCCAATCACTCCTATTTATGGGGCCTATATGGATATATAGAGCAACAAGATGGACTATAATTCAAATTCATAGGGCTTTATTCAAATTACACAATAATATTTCCTATTTTTAAGGGGTTAACCACCTAAATTGTTTTGAAAATTTGAAATAAAAAAATTCAAGAAGAGTTTGAATTTGAAATCACATAAATCCTTCCAACCATCAGGCAAATTACCAGAGGAAGAGGGAGAAAATTGTATGGATTATTTCAAATATTGTTTGGATTATTATAATTAGTAGTATCATCTAATGAGTGTAGAAGTTATCAAATAAAGTGATTGCCCTATCTAAGAACTAGTCTATCATGCATGATTTGATGATATAACTCTTATAATTTATTAGTTGATAGATCTTATATTGCATGGTTAAATAATAATTCTTATAAAAATCTTATAAATTTTCTAAGCTTGTTATATTTTTTTACATCTCTTCCACACTATATATTTGAAACTCAACACCTAAAATTCAAAACTTTAAACCCTAAAATGTCCTACATCATTTTTACACTTTCAAATTAAGCCATCATTGACATGTTAGCTTCATTAGGAAATTGTTCGAAGAATTACTATAGAAGATATAATTGAGTGATATGTGCTAGCAATTTTCAATAATCTATTAGATAAAACTATGCATTGTATTATAATATTACCCAAAAGAGGTATGTGTGGTCCTTTGATGAAGGAAATTTCAACAACATCAACCAATTGGTAGATGTTAGTTTTTTATTGTAAGTGCATCGGTATATTAACTGTCACTAGAATTTAATGATCTATATAAATATGAAAATTTTTCAAGTGAAATAGCAATGTCCCTAACACTGTCGTTGCTAGGTTTCAATTCCTGAATGAAAAAAGTGGAGGGTTGCATTAGGTAGTCGACAACCAACATAAAAATTATCGAATAATCATGACATGAATTATTTAATACATTGTGTTAATGCTAGGGCGTTCCCGAAGCGATGTTGTTATATAGCCTGAATACAGCGACAAGTGGTCGCTGTATCGACGTCCAAGTGTAGTGTTAAAAAGGCAAGAGTTCTCATATCATGGACATATGTGGGCAAAGAAGCTAGTCCATGAAACTAAAATTATGATAAAAACTTGGAATATAGGTTCTCTTACAGATAAATTAATGGAATTAATAAATATTATGATTCCTATGAAGATAATTATTCTATGTATTTAGGATACTAAATGAGTTGGAGAGAAGACTAAAGGAATTGATAGTTTGAGAGAAGACTAAAGGAATTGATAGTTTAAGATTTAAACTATGATATTCTGGTAGGAGTCGTATTAGATATGGTGTATGTGTCATCATAGATGAGAGTTTGAAAGATAATGTTATAAAAATTAATAAACTTGAAGATAGATCTATAACTTTAAAGATTGTTATTGATACTATGATTATTAATATTATAAGCGCTTATGCTCCTCAAGTAGGTTTGGAATGTATTTAAAATTAAAATTTTAGAATGACCTAGAAGAATTAATACAAAAGATATCTCTCAAAGAAAGTTTTTATTGGAGGAGATTTAAATGGACTTGTTGATAGAGAATTAGATGATTTTAAAAGCATTTATGGTGGCTATGACTTTGGAGCGACTAATGAATGTTGTAAGATAATATTAGATTTTTTTTAGCTTATAATTTTGTAATTGCTAATACCTTATTTAAGAAAAGAGATGATCATCTCATCACTTATATGAGAATAAATATAGTAAAACTCAGATTGATTATTTTCTTATAAGACAAATAGATTGTTTATATTGTAAAGACTGTAAAATAATTCCGAGTGAAAGTTTATGTACCAAACATCGCTTATTAGTTTTGGACTTTAAGATGAAGAGGCAGAAAATAAAAAATAAAGTAAATTGTTGTTATAGGATTAGATAGGAGCATTTAAAGAATATTAATAAAATTATTTTTTAGAATAAGATTCTAGATCTTAAGATTTTATTTGTGCATAAAGAATTTAATGTTATGTGGAAAAAAATAGTTAGTGATATTAAGAATGTTGCAAATGATGTGTTTGAAATATTAAAGGGAAAATATACTAATAGTAAAAATAGTTGGTGGTGAAATTAAAATGTACAAGAAAAGATAAAAAAATATAAAGATTTGTTTTAAAAATTGGTTTAGCTGTAAAAATTCTAATAATTGAAAATTATATAAAGAGGTCCGTAAGGAGTTTAATAAAATAATATGTGATACAAAGATTTATCTTTTAATGATTTATATAATAGATTAGATAATAAGGAGGGCGACAGATAAATGTATAAGTTAGTTAAACAAAGAGATTGGAGTATTAATGATTTAGTTCAAGTGCTGTGTATTAAGGATGAAGATCAAAAAGTATTTTTATTAGAAGAGGATATTCAATAAAGGTGGATGAGATATTTTGCTAAATTTTTAAATGAAGATTGTGAGAATACGTTTGACTTTAGTGACCCTAAATGAAAATAAAGATTTTTTTTGTTTTTATCGGCGTATTAGTAAGACCAAAGTTAAAAGAGGCTTTAAAGTAAATGAAGTCTAGAAAAACTGTTGGACCTGATGATATTCCAACGGAGATGTGGAAATCGATTCAATTGTCGAGCCATCTTCAATATTCGGCTCATGTTCATATCGCGATTCTTATGTAGGTTATAAAGTTCCTTGTTCTTTCCTTACAGCTAGCAATCACCTCACAGGAGCGTCTATCCAAGCTGAGTAGCTTTTGCAGTAGCTCAGAGTAGTAGCGATAGGCCACTTCTCTATTGTACATTGGAGCACTAATTGGATTTGGTTAAGACACTGAATTGGCCATGATGCCATCTGTTGCTTCTGAACTGTTCAAATTGAAGAATTTCATTGTAGGACTTCCTAACTCTTATAAATGCTGCAAGCTTTCTAATAAGCTCAGACCCTATAGCCAGCCTCATCTCTATATATGCTTGAATTAGAACCAGACTTACAAATACCATTACATGGGTGGTGAAACTAGTAGGTGTAAAGTTTACTTGCTAGGATGGAACAACTAAGTATAAGCTACTGGCAAAGTTAACAAGCTTGATAAAGAAACTTGCAAGGTGTAAGCAAGCAATGTGAAGAACAATACTAGTAACGAACAAGTAAAAAAAAAATGATGGTTACAATACTATTCTAAGAGTGAGAGCAAAATAAATTCAAGTACAACTATGTTGTTTAACCTACACAGTAGTACTTAAGCAATTATTCTAATCACCACACACATATTACATGCAAGCATTCAAGGAACTGCATAACTAAATGTGCAAGGCAAAGTAAACTAGTTATAGAGAGATTTGTGATAGGAAATACTTGAGTTTGCAAGTAACCCTAAGGGAAATATTTGAGTTCGCAAGCAAACTTATCACTAATTGGTGAAAACAGCGAGACTGATGCAAAAATCTAGATGAAATCAGTCCCAAAATGATGGATTGCAATAAAGGAATCAAAGTCAAACAAACACAAAGCAAGATATAAGCGATCCTCAATTCGAGAGGAGGATCGTTCTCTCCCAATCTCTAGAAAAAGAATCTAGAGCCCAAGACCCCACGGAACTACAAGAGAAAACAAATCAAAGCATAAAATCTAACCCTAGCTTCTCATGCTTTTAAATACCCTCCCTCCTAATAAAAGCTTCCTAATATAAAACAAATTCAAATTGACCTCCTCATGCTTAGACCGCCCTCTCTCTCTCTCTCTATCTCTCTAATTGCCGCCCAAAAGAGGGGGAGGGGGGGGGGGGGGTTCCACTTGCTTAGGCTATGGGAACCAAAGGAGGCGGCCTATAGGTCTGAATTGGTCCCACCTGGGCCAGTTTGAGCTGAATCGTAACAATTTGACACAGATATTTATATGATTTGGCCTCCAACTCTTGTCCATGCCTGGCTAACATCAAAAGGCCATGAATGAGGCACTACCACCTATCCTAAAATCATAATATGACAGTGAAGACACACACCCAATTTTTATCAATTATATATGAAACACAACCCCTATGATTGGAATATGACTTGGCAGCATCTCTGAGCTCAGCCAAGGGCTACTTCATTGTATGACCTGCCATGGTGGCTCACTAGTTCATGCGAGCACCGCTCCGCATAGCCTGGGACGTGCTGAATTGCGAAGTTGCTGTTTGCTTCTCCCTTTCTTCCGTAATAGTATGTGGATTTTGTATAACTATGGTGATCTTGAGCTGGTTATAGTTTACTACACTGAGGTTGTCCATGCCACCATTTTCAGATAAGCTCACACATGAACTCCAAATCATGAGGAGTTCATTCTTTGGGTCTGTTCATGAAGTCTCACATGAAGCAAAATCAATGGCTATTATCAAGCAGATATAAGCATGGTATCATCACAAGCTATTTGATTTGTCTCATAAATGCTCAGGTTGCTTGTGAGAAAGTTATCTTACGTGTTCTGAGTAGATTTGCTAGCTTCTGAAACTCTATTTGCTATTGTAAATTCCTTCATAAATATTCCTAGGAACCTGGAAGCTAGCTAAACTGAATTTTTCATAATTGTTAATTGCAGAAGACATTATCTTCCCTATTTTTTATTTAACTAAAGCTTCTATCAGTAAAGATTCAGATTCTTGCTTCTTAGCTCTGATAAGTGATAACTACTCTTTTATCTTCAAGAAATTATTCTGTGCAGAGTCCAGACAAAAAGTTTCCGTCCGGACTGTTAGTGTACACAGTGTGTATATAAATATTGTGTACATTCACAGTCCGAATGAAAAATACTCATTCGAATTCTGCACAGAATAATTTCTCTTCATCTACATATCCTTCAGCTCTGAACTTCCTCTATATCATGCTCTTATTAGCTTGTTTACCTTAAATCCTGTTTTTTTCAGTAATGTCTCCCTGCTTCCCATTCTTGAAAGGCAAGCCTTCTTATTCCTTTCTGTTTTCCTCCAAGCCTCAAATATGTCATCTAATCCTCAGCATTTTACTTTTTACATTTCTACCACACTTTCTCTCTATATATCTTTCTCTATATATTTTTTGAAGCAGTAAGGTAAATCATGAATTGACAGGGAGTATATAGAAAATAAACGAAATGAGCACTAACTTTTTTTTGGTTTACACATGCTAACTTTTTTTTTCTGAAATTGCACATGACACCTTTTTAGCCATGGGTGGTCACTGTGGTAGAAGATATTTTTTTTGATGGTTTATTTTATTATTTCTTTATTAAATATTATTCTGATCTTAACTCAACACTCTAGTTAATCTAACAATCATGGTCAAGCTTTCCCCCAATTGACTTTTTTTTATGTGCTAATAATAATTATATAATATAAGTTTCACATGGCATGGGCCCCACTTGTGTTAAAATAAATTTATTATAGCAATTTTGAAAAATATTCTCAAATATTAAAATAAAAAAATATTATAATGCTGAAGAAAAAATGCAATAAATTTTTTTATATAAAAAATTATTTATATTGATGTGAAATTATTATTTTTATAATAAGAAAATAAGATTTTTAATGTGAAAAATAATTTTTTTTTTATAATTTTGGAATTTATAATATATTCTAAAAAACTTGACATTCCAACCTTGGTTATTCATTGACCCAAGTTAAGATATGCTTTAGAAAATAAATTATGAAAGGGGTGAAAGACCATTTTTGCCCTTCTTCCTCTCTTGCTCTGCTCTCAATTTTGATGGGGTTTGCAGGTTTGATTTGGTCTAAAAAGGTCTTTTCAAAAAAAAAAAATTCTTTTTATTTGCTCTACTTTTTTCTAAGGTTTGGTGAAAAAGAAAAAACATAATTTTTTTTTTCTGAGATGGAGAATTTCTGATCGGAGCCCGCAACCCGAAATTGATCAGCAGGCGTGGAGTTTCTGCAGAGGGGTAATTCTTCTTACTGTTCCAATTTCGTCGAGCTTTTCGCCGAATCTATTTTCACCGTCATGGCCGGAAATCGAGCACTTAGGGTTTCGAGGTATTTGATTGTGATAGCTGCTCATTGGTCTTCGAAGGAACTACATGATTGTTTTCTGTTCTTATTTTCCATGAATTTTGGATTTTTCTGTGTCGTGTCGGCCTGTTTTCGTTGGTGCTACTGTGGACTTCGGCCATGAGCATTTACAAACAGTGAAGCTTATGGTTCAGATTTGGGCTTTTTTAGTTCTGTTATCGTTCTGATGCTCGAAATACTGTCATTTTGAGCTACTGTACTTTTTTCGTTGCGTGCTTGATCCATAATAAGCTCCTTCATTTTGCGCGCCTTTTTTTGGATCAATTGTATTTTGATGCACTTTTCGTTTTCTGATCTCCTTGAGAGTTAGGAACGCTATTTTGTTGCTACGAAGTCTGATTTGGTTTCTTTTTTTCCCTGTTTGAATCAACTAGGGGTGACTAGTTTGCAGAGCTCAGGAGTTTGAATTTAGTTCCAGTTGGTTTGGTTTGTTGAACTGGGCAATGGATTGCAATAAAGATGAGGCCTTGCGGATTAAAGAGCTCGCTGAAAAGAAGTTTATTGAAAAGGACTATGCGGGTGCCAAGAAGTTTGTGCTGAATGCCCAGAATCTCTTTCCATCTCTTGAAGGAATCAGCCAAATGATAACTATATTGGATATTTATCTTGCATCAGAAGCTAAAGTAAATGGGGAGAAGGATTGGTATGGAGTCCTCCGTGTTAATGCTTCAGCAGATGAAGAGACGGTGAAGAATCATTACAGGAAGCTTGCTCATATGCTTCATCCAGATAAGAACAAATCTACAGGTGCTGAGGGTGCTTTCCAGCTTGTTTCCGAGGCTTGGAGTGTGCTTTCAGATAAGAATCAGAAGATGTTGTATGACCAGAAGATATCTGGGAAAGGTTCTCATCAGAGAACTTCTCAACCCATTAAAGATTCCGCAGCTCCTGGTGTCGATAGCAATGGATTTTACCAGTTCGCAAACAATGCTGCAACCAAGACGAAAACACAAGAGAGAAACTCTTACAAGACTCCATCGTCCCTGCCACCGCAGACATTCTGGACCTCTTGTGCTGCATGCTGCATGCAATACGAATATCACAGGATGTATCTTAACAAAAGCCTTCTATGCCCCAAATGCAAGCAGCCATTTTTAGCCACAGAATTGCCTGCTCCTCCTAGTGGACTCAGTAATCCTCTATGGCCCTCTAAACAGCAGAATCAGAAAACTAAATATAAGAGTGCATATAAGAATGCCTCTACTATTGGAATGGGAGCATCAGGATTCCAGCATGGGCTGAGCAATGAATCTTTTACCAATCAAAACATTCAGTGGGCACCATTTTCTGGAGCTGGTACTAATGGCCTGTCTACTAATACTACACAGGCTGCTAATGTGGTTCATCAAGCACACAAAGCAAAAAAGCAGCGAGAAGAAGCACTAACAACAGTTAAAAGGGAAGAGGCTCTCCGCAGAAAGTTAGCACGGAAGACTTCAAATTCTGGAAATCTTAATACTATAATTGTTTCTGATAATTATGCAGTTAGAAGAACAGGCACTGGAGTTGATTTGGGAAACAATATTATTGCAGATCAGGTGGCCTCATATAGCAATACTGTTCCTGATGCAGAAAAGGGCACTTGGGTTTATGGTGATTCCTTTAAATCTAGATTAAGTTCAAGACCAACAAACTTTAACAGAGCTTATGCACAGGTAGATGTCCGAGCTATATTAGTAGATAAGGCTAAGGATAGAATACTGAAGAAACTTAGAGAATTGTATTTAGCTGAAGCTTCAAAGGCCAAGGATAATGATATGATGAAGAAGCTAAAGATCAAAGATGTTAAGGTGACCAAGGTAATTGACAGAAAAAATGTGAAGTGTAGAGTTCAGGGAGATTCTGCTGATATGCAAATTATTGAACGCTCAAGGAGTAACAAGTTTATACCTGTCAAGGAGATTTGCCAAAAGAATGGTAACGATGATTCACGCAAGCACGTAAATCACCATCTGACAATTGATGTTCCTGATCCAGATTTTCATGATTTTGATAGCGATCGCACTGAAAAGGCTTTTGGAGCTGATCAGGTATGGGCTACATATGATGATGACGATGGTATGCCTCGGTATTATGCCTTTATTCAGAAAGTTCTATCTGCTAAACCTTTCATGGTCCGTATGAGCTTTCTCACTTCAAAATCCAATGTTGAGTTTGGGGCATTAGATTGGGTGAGTAGTGGTTTTCCCAAAACATGTGGAGATTTTAGAGTGGGGAGATACGTAGTTGCCACAAGGATTAATATTTTTTCACACAGGGTTAAGTGGGAAAAAGGCTTCCGGGGAGTAATTAAAGTTCTTCCAAGAAAAGGTGATATTTGGGCCTTATACCGAAATTGGAGTCCTCACTGGAATGAGCTTACTCCTGATAATGTGATCCACAAGTATGAAATGGTGGAGGTACTGGAAGATTATAATGAAGGTCAAGGAATCTCAGTGGTTCCCTTAGTGAAGGTTGCTGGATTTAAAACTGTTTTCCTACGGCACATGGATCCAAAAGAGTATAAGAAGATAAGAAAAGAAGAAATGTTTCGGTTTTCACATCAGGTACCTTCTTATTTGCTCACAGGTGGAGAAGCTCATAATGCTCCGAAAGATTGCCTTGAGCTAGACCCAGCAGCAACTTCTTTGGAGCTTCTTCAGGTTCTCACAGAAACAAAGGATGAGGATGTAATGAATGATGACGCGAGCAAGTTCGTTGATAATGGAGCGCCTTGGTCCAATTTTTGTTCCAGTGTCTGTGATTGATGCTTAGTATTCATCAATGCGAAGGGATTTGCCAACCTATACTCCTATTCAGCTTTTTGGGATATCTCAAAGATGACGATTTTGGATATGGCTTGTTCCAGAATCATTTATCAATATCTTCATTAGGTGTCTAACTTGAATTTAATTAGCTGTACAAAGTTGTTTAGGAGTAGAAGGTGTCTGCAGTCAGCTTGTTGAGATCATTCATTCAAATGATGGAGTTCTGGTGACCCCCTCAGGAAGTGGAGCTTCCACTGATCGTAGGTAAGTGTTATAATCACATAGTGATATGATTGATTGGCCAACATAGACCATTCTCATAATCAACAAAAAATTGTTACCGCTTCTTTATAATGCACTTCATTCTTGTGGAAGGTTTTTAGTTCCAGCAGTTGTGAAAAGCTATTATTTTTAATAACAAAATCCAAGAATCCACTGCATATAGTATATAAATTGAAAAGCGCTTTTTGCTCTTGCTTCATCATGTTTATGCATGCAAATATATGATAGATATGTCTATATGTGCTAATTGACAAACCGGTTCTCTTGGAACAATGTGAAGTCCACATCTTAAAATTCTTTGAACCTGGAAGTTGTTTAATTGATATTTGTTGTAACATCTTACCGGTACTTCAACATTTCTCGATGACTTGGAGAAGGAGATCTTCCTTATAAGCACTTTTTATTTTTTATTTTTTATTTTACTTTTACCTATCTGTACTTCCAAAACATTTTAATTTCCTTGAATGACTTTTCCTTACATTCAGTAGTGGAATTTATTCAACCTTAATTTTTTCTTTCACTGTGAGAAAATTAATACTCAACGTTTCACTGATGTTTCATATGTTCTTGCTGCTATTGGTCTGTTCTTTAGGTCATGTGAGATTCTTTGCATTATTATCCATTCTGTTCTTTGAATCCAGAGAGATTCTGTGTATTATTGTTCAGTTATGACTCAAGTAATGCTATGTTTTTTGTAGTGTAGAGTTCCTTTCAGTTTTTCCTTGTGATTTTTCATAATAATTATCATTTGCATTCAACTATATCTCAGTTCTAGAGCGTCAATGGAATATGTGCAAGTGATATTAACCTGATAAATCTGCTACAGTATTTTCTGATCAATTTCAAGTGAAAGAACCAGGCTTTTTACTCCAATATTTAATACTCATGTGAAATTATAATTCCAATATGTTGTCTTGTACGTATTTTAATATGATTAAGAGGTATGCTAGACTTCTTGTGTTATTTTGCAGCTACCATGTATACAACTCAGGCTTCTTTTGGGACAGCTTTTTTGCTGCTTTCCAAAATAGCTTTTTAGTTAGAAAATTTTGTACTAGAAAGTTATTTTAAAAAGAAATAAAAAAAGATGTCCCAAATGAAGCCTTAACCAAACTGTCAGCTGCTTTTGAACTGAATAAAATGAAACGCCTATTTCTCATGCACGTTTTTATTAGCAAATGTAGTGCTTGTGCTTCAAATGATATCATTCTGATCAATGAATAAATGGTGAACTGACTTATGGGGCGGGCTAAACACACCATGCATGATTTATCAAGTATTTAAATTTTCTTTAGACTTCCATCATACTTTAGAAGGCTGAGTTTTTTTTTTTTTTTCTTAATAATCGATAATGTGAAAATTATGCATGAAAAAAATCTCTCTCAATACTGATTTCTTTGGGATATAGCTAAATAGCAAAGCCATGTTGCTTAAAATTTTATCTATTACTTAAAGGTATGTCTAAGAGAAACCTTATGTGGTTAATGATTGTCAAGTAGTTGATTCAATGCAGTAATTGAAGCCATGTTCATTTGTAGTTTTGTTGTTTGACAGTTTGAATATCTTAAGGCTGATGGAAATCAAAGGAGTTTTAGCTTGGAAACATATTTGAATATATTTTTATGTTTTTATGTCCACGCTTTTTGTAAGCGATTTTCATTACTTTAAAGCTCAAAATTGCTTTCCTTCAAAACATTGGAGAATAAATATGCTATTTCAGCATAAAAAGTTCATATATGATAAACCAATGCAAGGTTAATGATATTTACAGTTATGCATTCTAATAGTTCATCCTAAGATTATTAGCTTAAAAAAGAACGCTTAGTTGCATTTATGTCATGTTCTTTTTTTTGGTGGGACAATGAAGTGTGCTGCGAGTTCTATGGCTTCCTTTGGTACTTCCGTGCTGCTATTGTGCTGCGAAGTTTTAATAAAATGAAGTCATGAGTTATCTCACAAAGATTAATGAGCTATTTTGTAAGTTGATTACCCTTAGTAACGAGTATTAGTATGAAATGTAGCCTACTATTTAGCTTTTTCTTGCATGTCATACAGATTTTTCAAAAGCAACAAAGAAGCGAAGAGCATAGAAAAATACCACTCAAATTTAAGGGAAAATTTTATAAGATGATGATTAGACCTGCAATATTTTATGGCGTAGAATGTTGGCCATTAAAGGAGAAGCATAATATTAAGTGTTGCAAAGATTGAGGATGCTCAGGTGGATGAGTGGCTTTACTCTTAGAGACAGAATACAAAATGAGCATATATGTGAAAAGGTTGGAGTAGCTCCAATGGCAGATAAGATTAGAGAGAGTCGTATTAGATGGTTTGGTCACATAAAATGGTAGCCTTTCAATGACCAAGTTAGGAGAGTAGATAAATTAGATTTAATTTATTTTAAGAAAGGTAGAGGTAGACCTAAAAAGATGTGGTTAGAAAATATTAGAAATAACCATTCTTTATTAGATCTAAATGAGAATTTGACTCTTAACCAGACACAATGGAGAAAAAAGATTCATGTAGCCGACCTTGGGGTAAACGCTTGTTGTTGTCGTAATAAGCAGAGAAGAGCATTGACAAGCATAAATGAATTTTTCCCCGGAACGATTATAACCAACCACCCTTTTCTTGTTTTCCTGATTTTTATCACAAACGAATAAACTGTTAGACCGGTCCACTGGACCGGTCATGTGGATCGGCAGTTCGCAAAAACAGCGAGATCTCCGCCTCCTGCGGAGATCGGGCGGCCCGTCCGCTCAAATAGAGCTTTTTAGGAAGCGTTTTTTAGGGTTTTGAGAGGGAAATTTGAATGTAGGGACTGTTTAGGGAATTCCTTTTGATTTGTATGCATTAAATAGTTATTTTTCCTAGAGTTTGAGTATCTTGAATTTGGCTGAAATTTGAGATCTCTTAGATTTAGGATTTCTTTGGGCTCTAGCGGCGTCTAGAGATTTGGGAGAGATCGATCCTCCTCTCGAATTGAGGATCAATTGTATCTTGTTATTTTCATCTTCTAGTGAAATACAAGCCTTCTACTTGTGTTTTCGAGCTGTTTTCCCTATATTCCTGCTGTTTTTCTGCTGGGGACAGCAAACTGCTGCTGTATTTTTACTGTTTTGGATTAGGGTCACTTGCAAACCAAGTGTTTCCTATCAAATTGGTATCAGAACATCGTTTTGGGATCATCGGCGGCTGAAATCCTGAAATTTCAGCGGATTTTTTGGCATTTGGAGGAAGATTTCTTGTGACTCGTAGAAAGAAAAATGTCCGGAAAGAAGATCGAAGTCCTAGAAGGCGAATTTGGCCAATTAAAATCAAATTTGGAGGAAAAATTCCTTGAAATCACCGCCAATAATGAAAGGTTGGATGGGAAGTTCACGGCCATGGAAGAGATGATGAAGAAATTACTTGAGATGAAGACTAATCCGACGGCGTCGGAAGCAAGAGAGACTATCGGCGACCACGACGTAGGAGGAAATCCGAACCCGCTTCGGGGGAGGAGGAATCCGGCCGTAGAGATCCTTGAGGGAGAGGACGACATGCCACCTCTAGAGCCACTTTCTAGAGAGGAGATGAGCATGGGAAATGATCGAAGAGGTGCAGATTTTGGCGGTAGAAGAGATGAATTCCAGTGTCGAGGTGCTGAATTTCAGCGTCGAGGTGCGGAATTTGAAGGTAGGAGAGGGGAATATCACGAAAGTGCTGATTTTGGCGGTAAAAGAGAGGAATTCCAGCGTCGAGGTGTGGAATTTGAAGGTAGGAGAGGGGAATACGACGAAAGTGCTGATTTTGGCGGTAAAAGAGAGGAATTCCAGCGTCGAGGTGTGGAATTTGAAGGTAAAAGAGAGGAATTCCAGCGTCGGTTTGAATCGCCAACCTGATTTTGACCCATTTATTTTTAAAATTTTTTTTTATTTGTAAGTATGATTGTTAAACGGTGGCCTTCCGATGACCCGGTTAGGAAAGTTGAGGTATTAGATTCGACTTATGTTAAGAAAGGTAGAGGTAGACCTAAAAAGACTTGGTTAGAAAATATTAGAAATGATCTTTCTTTATTAGATTTAAATGAAAATTTGACTTTTAATCGGACAAAATGGTGAAAAAGGATTCATGTAGCCGACCCCACATAGTGGGACAAAGGCTTGATGTTGTTGTTGTTACAAGTATGATTGTCTTATTTTTAAGGTGTGGAAAGAAGAGAGGAATTTCAGCGTCGAGGTGCTGATTTTGAAAGGGGAAGAGGGGAATATGACGATGAATTCGGGGACCATCGTTGGAGGGAGGACCGGGACACTTTGGGGAGCACTTTCTCTTCGAGGAATGGGAGGTTATGGAGAGTACCGGGGTAACGGAAGAGATCCGAAGGTGAGGAAGTTGAAGATGCCCATCTTTGAGGGTGAAGATGGCCATGGTTGGATATACAAGGTGGAGCGTTACTTTGCAGTCAACAGGTTGACAGATGATGAGAAGTTGACGGCGGCAGGATTGTGTCTGGAAGGGAAGGCGTTGGCATGGTATCAGTGGCGTGACAGGAGGGAGCCCATCCGGAACTGGAGAGAGTTCAAGGATTGCTTATTAGAACGTTTCCAATCCGACGGGGAAGGAGACTTCTATGAGTAATTCTTTGCTTTGACTCAAGAAGGGACTGTGGCAGATTATCGGGATCGGTTTGAGTACTTGGCTAGCAGATTGTATCACATTTCAGAGTCAGCTTTAGAAGGGAACTTCATGAAGGGGCTGAAACCAGAAATCCGAACAGCAGTCAGGGTACTGGAGCCGAGGAACCTGGGAAAGGCTATGGAGCTGACGCAGTTGGTAGAAGATCAGAAGAAAGCAGAAAGAGGGGCTTGAGGAAATTGCTCAGGAGGCTCTTACAGGACGACGACCACTCTTCTAGCACCTAAGGGGTCTGCATCAGGCAACAATAATGAGACCATCCGGAAGAAGCCAATAGGAGGGAATGGGGAAAATTTCAAGAGGCTGACAGAGAAAGAGATGCAGGATAAGAGGACAAAGGGGTTGTGCTTCAGATGTGATGAGAAATACATGCCAGGGCATAGGTGCAAGGACAGGGCATAGGTGCAAGGACCGAACTCTTCAGGTTCTCCTTGTCTGTGAAGACGAGGGAGGTGGGAGCAGATTTGGAGAGGAGGAGGAGAAGTTGCACCTGGATGTGGCAGAAGTCTCTCTGAACTCTATAGCGGGATTCACTCCGAGTCACACTATGAAAGTGAAAGGAGAGATAGCTGACCGTGAGGTGGTGGTGCTAATTGATAGTGGAGCTACCCACAATTTCATTTCCACTCAGGTTGTTGACCAATTGGGAGTGAAGTGGGTGGACACTGGTTGCTATGGAGTGATGATGGGTACAGGGAAGGTGGAGAAAGGCTAGGGGATCTGTAAAGGAGTGGTGTTGACCATCCAAGGGATTCAAGTAAGAGAGGACTTTCTTCCACTAGAGTTAGGAAACACTGATGTCATCCTGGGGATGAAGTGGTTGCAAACCTTGGGGGAAACCAAGGACAATTGAGGAGCACTCACGATGGAATTAATGGTGGATGGGAGAAGGGTGGTCATAAGGGGAGATGCAGGGCTATCCAAAGCCATCACATCACTTAAGACCATGGTTAGGGACATACCAGAGGCGGGGGAAGATTATGTGGTGGGACTACACAGGCTGGATGCGATCAGATTGGAAGAGGGAGGGGATGTTTCTCTTTCCGTGCGGCCCTTGGTTCAGCAATACAGTAAGGATTTACAGTCACCTCAAGGATGGCCACCTCCACCGAAACACGAGCATATCTCCACCTTGAGGACAAGGTGGATTTTTGGGAGGGGAGTATTGTTAGACCGGTCCACTGGACGGGTCCAGCCGGTCCACGCGAGACCGGCAGTTCGCAAAAACAGCGAGATCTCCGCCTCCTGCGGAGATCGGGCGGCCCGTCCGCTCAAATAGAGCTTTTTAGGAAGCGTTTTTTAGGGTTTTGAGAGGGAAATTTGAATGTAGGGACTGTTTAGGGAATTCCTTTTGATTTGTATGCATTAAATAGTTATTTTTCCTAGGGTTTGAGTATCTTGAATTTGGCTGAAATTTGAGATCTCTTAGATTTAGGATTTCTTTGGGCTCTAGCGGCGTCTAGAGATTTGGGAGAGATCGATCCTCCTCTCGAATTGAGGATCAATTGTATCTTGTTATTTTCATCTTCTAGTGAAATACAAGCCTTCTACTTGTGTTTTCGAGCTGTTTTCCCTATATTCCTGCTGTTTTTCTGCTGGGGACAGCAAACGGCTGCTGTATTTTTACTGTTTTGGATTAGGGTCACTTGCAAACCAAGTGTTTCCTATCATAAACATCTATTACCCTTTTTTACACCATTATCAGTGGTCATTTTCTTACCATAATAATCATACTGGAAAATCCAAGTTTTAATAAACCGTCCTTTACATTGGTCTCTTTAATCAATTTTAAATTACAACATGCATGTGGAATTATTATGCTCTGTTTGCTTTTTGATTTAAGTGCACTTTTTGATGGTCATCATAGCTGAAACAAAAGTGGGATATTACTTGGTGATTATTTTGTCACCTTTCCATGGCATGCGCATTATTAACCTTCTATGAATATTTTTGTGCATCAATACCTAATGATGTTACGTGAATACTTGTCCTACCCCCACTGGTTCTGCATAATATGTGTGTATCTAATTATCTATATATGAAACATTCCTAGTTGCATTCATTATCTGCCAGGGAAAGCCGATTTGATTTGTCATCCATTTTGATTGAAAGAGAAATTGGGGAGAGCTACCTTCCAATTTTGACTTACATGAGCCTTTAAAAACAGGCATTGTACCTATTAGAATAAAATAATTTACATCTATGAGTATCAGAGTTATTGTATTTAATGTGGCTATTCAATTAGATACTACGACACAATTAATTTTTCTCCTCTGGGATTTTGACGAAGGTCTTAAATCTCTACTCTATTAGTTATGTTTTACAATTTCTATGTAGTTCAAATTGTATATTTCCCTACACCATTTATCACCAGATCTAGCATATTGGGCCAAGCCAATGCAATGTTTTCATTAATAATTGTGTTATAATCTACACAACTAGATTAAGACTCGATATTGGGAAAAACTATTCTGTGCGGACACTAAATACCGTACGGAGACCAATAAAAATGCACCACGTCACCTTTTTACTGTACCGCGGCTCGGTACCGCTCAATACCGCGGCATCCGGACATAGAGCTGCGTCTAGTGTCCGCACATAATAATTTCTCCAATATTAGATGGACAGCGTCAACTGCTGTAGTGGAATAGGACCAAAATTCTCCAGATAACTGCATCAGTCTCCATTTTCAAGCGGAATGTGATATTTCTTAATAGTCACGAATATTTTATGAACTTTTTATGAATGAAAGCAATATTGATATTAGCTGTATCAGTTAAGCTTTTGTTTAATCATTGGACTTAGAGATGGTGAATGATGGACATCTGTTTCTAAATGTTTTTTTTTTTATTTCTTTAGGATTGCCATATTCTTCTTACTTGAAGGTATCTGTTGAGATTATGACCTGAACTTTCATCAAAATAAACTGTTGTTCTTGTATGATAAATTATCATAGTGGTTCAGTTCATTGATACATCTTTGTGCATATATCTTACTTGAAAGAGAAACGAAGCAATAGGTGGCTGTGCTGTATGTGATTCTATCAATAACACATTAATATTGTGAGGAATAATTCAAATACTTTGTCTAGTAGACATCCCTAGGCTACACTAGTAAGGAAATTATTATTTTGTATTAACTTCAGGGGTAATTCAGTGTAGAAGTCATCCTTTTAGTTGCCGGATATAGTTTGAAGTGAAATCCTATTTTATTAAGAAAATGATCAAAATAGTCCCTCGACTCTTTATAAAAGATCAAAATAGTTCCCAACTGTATTTTAAAGATCATTTTGGTCCCTCGTTTTATTAAAGAGGAATCAAAATAGTCTATTTTGATTTCTTTTCAAAGACTTGAGGGATCAAAATGGTTCTTTAATATAGTTGAAGATCATTTTGATTATTTTTAAAGAGTCCAGGATCATTTTGATTATTTTCTTGAGCTTGTTTTGCTAGACTTTCTGTGTTTGTTCTTATTGTTTACTATATGAACTGGATCAAATGCATCACATTTGCTACTAAATATTTCCTGCTAATCTCATTTTGATATGAAATTTGACTCTGCTTCTGATTATTTCTCCCTCTCATTGCAGCTTTTAGTTGAATTGAAGAAGCTTCTATCATCCTCCACCACTTGCTTTTTTTTTTTTCTCTCACTTGGAAGCAGGCAAAAGCTGCTGAACTAAGGATCATTGAATTGCTTGATCATAGGCTGACTGATCATCAACCAAAAGGAGGAAGGCAAAAGGAATCATATACCTCTTACTACTGCTCTATTGTAGAAATCCTTTATTTTTCATATTCATTTGCTTCATTTTCTCTCTATAATATAGTCCTCTTAAACAGAATGGATGAACTCTTTAAATTTTTTTCAGGGATTTGTTTGGTTAACCTGATGAATATTGTGCTACCAACTTCTCCTATGGAGACAAATATGCTGTTGGTCAAATCTTTGGGAAAGAAGATAAAAAAATTAATTAAAATACCCTTTTTTTCCCTCTTGATTTTCAATTTTTATCTGGATTTTGTGTAGATAATTGATCTGATTTCTTCTGATTTTATGTATGATTTATGACAGTTCATCTGCCACTTTTACAAGCTCACCTGTCTTAGTTGCTCTATTGAGGTAAGCAATATTTAGATTATTTTGTTGGCTTTCTGATAAAAATAAGCTAATTTTAGGCTTGATTTTGCAATGCTAGTAGCTTTGGTCTCTCTCTCTCTCTGTTGGTTTTTTCTCTTTTAGCTGCTTTGGTATTTCTCTTTTCAAATATTGATTATGTTGAAAGAATATTGTTTTTTGTATGTTATTGGCTTATAAGAGATTATAAATATAAATAGGGTATAATAAATAAATAAATATGCATAAATAGTACTCAATTATGAGGATAATATCCTATTGTTAAGAGATATTTTAGAAAAAATGCTACTAATACATTAATATTTTCTCATAATGATTTTTTCTTAAATGAAAATTGTAGCAAAATATTTTTGTATTAAATTTTTTTATGTTAGAATGAGAAGATAGATGATCAAAAATTATTGGGAAATGCTTACAATTTAAATATTTTAATAGTAATTTAAATAATAACTGCAATTAGGAAGTATTATTAACTTATAATTATTTTTTAAGGAAGGTATTTGCCGTTAAACTTTAATTATCAATGTTTTATATATATATATATATATTAAAGCAGTTAGATTTAAATTTTATTAAATTTTTTCCTGGTCTATGAAATTTTGGGAAAATGATTTATTTACTAGTTAAGGTGTCATTTTAAAATTATAGCATTTAATGTATTCAATTAAATATTTTAATTTTATAAAATAGCCTCTTAATTTTTCAAATTTGGTTTAAAATTATTCAATAGCTGAATTATTTTTTTAGTTTGAGATTTACAGAACATCAAATTTTTCTCATGAAATAATGAAATAATTTATTTCATAAACCATCTACACATTGATTCACTTAGTATAATTACATAATAGAACATTTTTAAAAAATCATTATCAATATTATAGATTAAAAAAAAAAATAAGCCACCCTTTTATCAACTACTATGCTTTAACAAATATGATCATAAAATATAATATTTATTTTAAAAAAAAATAATAATAATGAGTAACAAATTAATGAAAAAATTTATTGCAAATAGATTCTCATATGGAGCAACTTTTTTATAGCAAAATATAGGCTTCCAAGCATTTATATTAGCCATAAACTCCAGAGTACTTAGCTTTGGAAACTAATAATATTTCTATTAATAGTCACAATAACATTGAAGTGGCAAGAATTGTAAATATCTGAATATAAAGAATTTTGAAATTAAATATCTAAATAATTATATTACTCTCATTTCAAAATAAATTATTCAAGCTGCAAGCAATGCAGCTCAAGCTCTTCACAATATTCTGATTCAAATTTGACTACTCATTCTGATCAAATTTGCTCAAGTTGCAATCAGGAATGATACATTAGAACATTAAATATTACAGCACACTAACCTGTATATGGCAGTCCAAAAGCATGTCTTACTATGAAAAATGAACATCCCACTTTGCTTGAATTCCTTCCGAAGCAAAAGCTGCTGATACCGTTTGAGACGGCTTTCTCATTGCTTTCTAAAATAACTTTTTAGTACAAAAAATTTCTGTACTACAAAACTGTTTTACGAAGAAGCAGTAAGAAAGCTGCCCCAAACGAGTCCAGTGGTGATCAAAGCATCAAACATCAGTTCCAAAGTATCGATCACCATACTCTCCCAAGCCAGGAATTACTCTGAACTCCTCATTCAGTCCAGCATCTATCTCTGAAGTGACTATCTTGAGGGAAGGAAATCGCTTACAAACACAATGGATTCCTTCAGGTGCCTGAAATGGTTAAATATATCAACTCCAAAATGATTTGATGGTGGAAAATAAGAGAGCAGTTCATTAATTAAGGGGCTAACCGATATCAAATTGAGGAAAATAATGCGGTCCTCTGGTACTCCCTTCTGGATGAGTAGTTCTATTGCTTGGTTTGCAGAGTTTCCTTCAATAGAAAGTTTAAGATTTTACAAGGATAGGTCTTGTAAGATTTGTGAGTTGGGATCAAATATTGTACAATTCATATAGTAGATAAAAGTGATACAGAAAAAACTTTGAAATTTGTCTATATGTAATCTTGTGATATAGAAAACCATGACAATTTGTAAGCAATGCATGGAAGATGGTCTATCACCAGAAGTTTGAAGTATCTGTGGGGGTTTAATCAACCACTAGAATTGATAATTAAGTTATGAAGCTTAAATTTTGCCTGTTGAAGAAAAACGTGCTACATAGACTTAGGACATCTCCAACCAAAAATCTCATTTTTCACTCCAAAATGCAGTGCAACAAAAAAATGGTGCGATTCATCTCCAATCGAACTCCATTTTGCGCCAAGATAACCGTCTTTCTCATTCGCATGTTTCTTCGACAAATCTGTTAGAGGCAGAAAAATAACGCAGGTGAACAGTGCAATACTAATATTAACGCCGCCCTGTTCATCCGCAAATACCGGAAGTTTTGCCGTTTGGCTGGAGCTCGCGAGCGACGTCATTCATGCGTTTGGAGTTTGGTTGGAGAAGGCCTTAGGTTTCGTTTGGGATGACTTTCTTACTGCTTCTAAAAGTAGTTTTTTAGTACAAAATTTAAAATTTTTGTACCAAAAAACTACTTTAAAAAGCAGTAAGAAAAGCCGCCTCAAATGAAGCTTTAGTTATGACTAAGCATCATGTTAAGGTCACCATGGGGGCTAGAAGAAAATTTTCGAGGTTGAAAATTTTGCCAAAAAGTAGTAATGGAGCCAAATATACCCACCTCTACATTTATTTATTTATCATGTTACAGCCAAAGTTCACAACGCATTCAAGTGTCACAATAATTTTGATTTATGAATCACTTAGATTCGGAAAATACACACAAATCTACAGTTTAAGGAAATTCTTATTTTTCTTCAGTGGGAGGGCATCCAGTAGATAAAAGCTTTGTAAGTCGCTCAAATCTTCAACTAATAAATGCAAATGCATCGAAAGATAATAATACCTGTACCAAGGACAGGATCAAGTAGTAAAACATGGCGTTCAGATATGTCATTGGGCAACTTCTGATAAATAAGCTGACGAGGAACAATCAAACAAATTCACATTAATGTACATGAACTTGAGCAAAAAAATAAGCTAATTGCTTTATAATACTTACCTGTTTTCCATTATCACCATCACGATGAATAAGGATCTTCCCAATTTTTATTCCTTTACAACAAGCTCGCAAGGCATTCTCCATGCTTTCACCACTGCAATCAATCCGATGTGAATAATGATATTCCTTATGACAAAGGTAAAATAATATTTCCTTGAACACAATATTAATGGAGATGAGATCTAATATTCTGCATATTTGGTCACATTCCACTAGGCCTTTAAAAAGAAATGTCAACAAGTCATGAAAATGAAGCGAGCCATGCCAGGTATGTGTAATTGCTCGACATATTCTCTACACAATTTGAGTACCTTGTTAGTCAATTGGATCGGCTTCCAGAGATTGTATTTGAGGAGAACTTTATGAAGGGATTGAAACCAAAGATTTGTGCAACTGTCAGAGTGATGAGACCTAGAGACTTGAGAGAATCTATGGAGCTAGCTCAGTTGGTGCAGGATCAAAGGCACCTGGAAAAAAAGGAGTAGGAGATAGCAGTTCAGGAGGCTTGTAAAGGATAACCATCACCTTTTTGGCAAGCAAGGAGCCAACACCGGGACACTCTTAGGGAGACTTCGAAAGAGAATACTGCCGGAGGAAGATCTGGGGATAACTTCAAAAAGCTCACAGAAAAAGAATTACAGGAGAAGAGGGTGAAGGGATCTGTTTCAGATGTGACGAGAGGTTACACCGGGGCACAGGTATAAGGACCGAACTCTTCAAGTTCTTACTGTTTGTGATGAATACGGAATGGATGAGGGTGTCGTATTTCCACTTTGCGGATAAGATAGATCTTTGGGAGGGGAGTATTGTTAGACCGGTCCAATGGGACTGGCTTACGCGAACAGAGGCGGACTTTTCTGCCTCCTGTATGTGTCGAATGCACGCACGGCCTGTGCGAGCTGTTTAGGAAAGATTTTTGAGGGAGCTAGGGAGTAAATTTGAATGTAGGAATTGTTTAGGGATTTCCTTTAGATTTGTATGCATTAAATAGTTTATTTTCCTAGGGTTAGGGCATCGAAAATTTGGTTGAAATTTGAGATCTCTTAGGCTTAGATTTTTCTTGGGCTTTATTGGCGTCTAGAGATTTGAGAGAGATAGATTCTCCTCTCGATAGAGGATCAATTGTATCTTGGTATTTTACATTTCCTTTTATCAAATAATACAAATTATCTACTGTTTTCGTGGTTTTGTGTGAATTTTTGTGAACTCCCGTTGTTTTCCGAAGATTGATAGGAAATACTTGAGATCGACAAGTGTTTCCACCCTGCGGACAAGGTGGATCTTTGGAAGGGGAGTATTGTTAGACCGGTCCATTGGATCGGTCCAGCCGGTCCGACGAGATCAGCTTACGCGAACAGAGGTGGACTTTTCCGCCTCCTGTACGGGCCAAAAGCACACACGACATGCGTGAGCTGTTTAGGAAGGATTTTTTAGGGAATTATGAGGGAAATTTGAATGTAGGGACTGTTTAAGGATTTCCTTTTGATTTGTATGCATTAAATAGTTTGTTTTCCTCGAGTTAGGGCATCGAGAATTTGGTTGAAATTTGAGATCTCTTAGGCTTAGATTTTTTTTGGGCTCTAGCGAAGTCTAGAGATTTGGGAGAGATAGTTCCTCCTCTCGAATAGAGGATCAATTGTATCTTGGCATTTTCTGTTTCCTTTTATCAAATAATACAAATTTTCTACTGTTTTCATGATTTTGTGTGGACTTTTTTGTGGAGAACTCTCGCTGTTTTTCGAAAAATTATTAGGAAATACTTGGGATCTGTAAGTGTTTCCTATCAGCTTGCCAGCCAGTTAAACAACAAGGTGTTAAAAAAAAGATAGCCTTGAGAAGTTGGCAATTGCTAAACAGTTTAAGATAATTCCATGATTTTTATGGGTTTGGATGAATCAGAAAAAGAGTTTTCATTGAAAAAGAAAAAAATGATAAACTAATTGATACCTGATTTGAGGCTCACCTTCGTATAATAGACACTCCACAAAGTTTCTTGCAGAAGTCAACTCCTGTATAGACTGATCCTGAAACAGAGGAGAAGATGAAGGCATTATTATGTATTCATGACAACCGTAGCATTGCTTTGCTTCCTTGTCAAAATTTATGAATTGAAAGGCAACAATTGATCTTAATGATGGTGTTTTAAACAAGCTGAAATAACATGATCTAAACCTATGTACACCTTTATCCTTCCAAGAAAATTGCATATATGTATAGTTAACAGGTAGACCATATTAACAAGTTTACAGTTTCCAACAAGGACTTCTGGCCAACCACAAAAGCACTAACATACACCAATTAATAAGCTTCATGGCTAACACAAGAATAACCAAAATTTATTAGCAAACTTATATAGTGATTAATATTGGCATAATAGGAAGGAGATATGTTATGGTTCATAAGTATAACAGTCCACTCTTAGATGCATCTTTCTAGAAGTTTCCATGGCAACCAGTGCCATTGAAGAAAGCATCTCTAGATCAGCAGCCCTAGCTACGAAATGATAAAGAGGATAAACAAAGACACTTAAAACCCTATAATATATGGCCCATGAAAGAACACTTCAAGCTGCACAATAAGGCTTTATTTGGGGCGGCTTTTTTATTGCTCTTTAAAACATATTTTTTAATATAAAAAATTAAAATTTTTGTACTAAAAAACTGCTTTAAAAAGCTGCTTTAAGAAGCAGTAAAAAAGCCGTCCCAAATAAAGCCTAAGTGTCTTACAAGTATGATAATCACATGTAGGACTAAGAAAAAATTCATTCTTTGATGTACCTGTTGGAGTGACCACCTGTTTCTCGGTAAAAGGCAAATGACCAAGGCCATGCTCTACCACCTAACAAGAAAAAGCCAACATTAACAATTAAAACGAACAAATTACTGAATTACATTGAGTATTATCTTTTCTTGTTATAAATATACAAAGTCGAGATGCATTTTACCAGCCGAATAAGTCGATCAGAATAAAAGACAAAGTCAGGTGTTGTTATATCCCTGTCGCGAACAAGGGTGTGCATTCCTCTTATCTGTTATTAATCAAAATTATAAATTAATATATAAACAATCCTGATTATCAAAACACAGAATTGAGAACCTGAAATTTATCAGGTGATAAAAGGTACAATGTACCTGAAATGTAGATTGAATAACAAATACATTAGGGTAGATTTTACACAAGTCATGTTGGCCAAGTTTTGTCTGAATATGTTGAACAATTAAATCAATCGCAACATGGTTGTCACCTCCTCTAGGAATGATTACATCAGCATATTTCTTTGAAGGCAAAACAAAATCATCAAAAGCAGGCTTGACAAATTTTCCATACTGCATAACAAAAAAAAAAAAAATAATAATCAAATTAAAAAACTGCAAAGGGTAGCTCTTTTATCGTTGCTAGGGCTTTGGAGAATGTGCAACTTCAAAACCAGCATGTATGCACGTCATGTTCAAGCAATACTTAAGATCAGCCATAACAGATAAGTTATTCATCAGTGCCTCCCTTATAACAAATTGAGGATAAGCTTTCTATTAAATGCAAAATGTCATAACTCACATGGAAATGTAAGAAGCTTGTAGAGAGAACGATGCACGTATTTAAACATTCCACTGCAAGGTAACTTGTTCTTACAGAGAAGACAATTATAGTGAATTTACATATGCAAAACTTGAGAAAGTTTGTTGCACACTACAAAAAGGAGAAAGTGCAAAGAATGTTAACAAAAAAGTGTGTGCTTGAGAATAACTGAAAAGAAGCGCAACTCAATAAATTTAAGGAGAAAGCGTATCCTATTATTGAGGACAAAATTGATGTTACTATTTCAGTTCAGACGGGATACTATGATTCTTTCCATCGTATTCTTTCCATCCTAGTTGTACTGCAATGATAACTAAAACGTTCAATATTGGCCACGAGAAAAATCTTAGAAAAAACAAAGAGCAAACGTAGTAGACCTCTGTCACTCTAATAAGACAAATTGTAGTGACGAAGAAAAAGTTGAGAAAGTTTGTTGCGAACTACTAAAAGAAAGAAAGTGCAATGAAGGTTAGTAGAAAGTGTATGTCTTGAGCAACTGAAAAGAATCACAATTCAAAAAATTTAAGAAAAAAAATGCACACTATTAGTAAGGACAACATTAAAATAATTAGTTTATTTCTGAACAAATAATGCAATTCTTTTCTTTGTAGTTGGATTGATAATTAAAATATTTAATATTAGTCAACAGAAAAGCCTAGTAAAAAAAAGCAAAGAACGAACTTAGCAGACCGCTATAACTCTAGAAGCCTGAAAATTTTTCGTGAAATCCAAATATGCCTTAGCTCTAACAATCTTCTTTTTCCTAGTGTGCAATATGATATAAATATAATTTAATCTACAAAGGGGTAATAACGTGACAAGGACCTTGTTTAAAAATTACCATAAGAGAATACTAGTCATACTAGAAAGATAATTTTATCATGACATGAATTTTTTTTAATACATTTGTTAATGTTAGGGCATTTCATCAAATACACAATCCTGTTAAATAGGATTATCGCTCCACACACCTCCACTGAAAAACAATTTAGCTGATATCTTCTTTACCCAGGCTAATCTCTTCACTTTTTCAATCTTTGTAGCAAATTAGAAGTTATTGAAATATATGCTCTGAACTGAGGGATGGCAAGAAATAATTTTATTACTATGATATATATCCTCATAACTGATAATGTTCTCCATCTTATTATCTTTAATTTTTCTTCAATCAATAAAGCATAACAAAAACTTTTCCCCCAAATAAAAATATTAACAAAAAAGTCAATGAAAAGTGAAGTTTATATGAAAATGCAAAAAGGAGCTAGGTAAATAGAATTTGACTACCACACGGTACATAAAAGTATGTGTTTCAAATTTTTTATCAACACAATGTCAGCAGACATCCTTCTTTTTCAATACTCTTAGCCAATAAAAATTTGCTTTCCCGTGCTTCTCAATCACACTTGTCATTCAAACCCTTCGCCCTGTTTTTTTTTTTATCATAAAGTTATACTAATCTTTTTTTTAATTCTTATTCCTCTTTTCTTTCGCTCTTTGTTTTCCTTTTTATCAAGCATTCTTTTCTTGCAAGATTTTTTTTCTACAAGCCAATCTTTACTTGTCTCTTTTTTTTTTCACTTTTTAGCTGCATCCTTTATTGAATAGTGTCATTAATTATGTCACTATATCATGTTGTAACTCTGTTGTCACCTTGTTAACCCTAGACATAATGATTATGAATTTGTATTTACTATTTCATATTATTTTATTTGTCAAAATTCACATCTAAAAGAAATATTATTTATTAATAACTAAAATTTTATGAAACATAAAACTGCTAATGCAAGATTTTATAAACCTTCCATTTTCCAATCCCTTTTAAGCAGTCTACGCATACTGAGATGATCATGCAGATTTATAAATTAAAAGTTGTGCATTACCTTATTATGATTGCATTAATAATATTAGGACTATATGAAAGAAAAAAAAAGCACTTCAACTCTCAAGTGAGAAAATTTTAATACATAAGTTATGCATTACCTTATTAGGATTGAATTAATAATTTTTGGAACCAATTTTAAAAAATGAGCACTTTACCTCTTAACTGAGAAAATGATATATTGTTCTTTCCAACAAGTTAAAAAGAAAATGCATACCTGTTCGAGAACTGAGTTAACATCCCGACCTCTCTCAACTGTATCTCTTCTAATTCTTCTAGCAAGCCTAACATCAGCATCTATCAGTGAAACATTAGAAAAAGGGTAATGAGGGATCAATACAACACATATCAACATCACATGTAAGCAACTTTAAAAACTGAAGATTATTTAGCTTCCTAATACCCATGATGGTCTGAGTAAATAATAGCAACCAATAAATACTAAGCAAATCAGTAACAGAACTCAAGCTTATGGATTCAAGTGAATTCCTACAGATTTTCAATTGTAAAATGGCACATAAATAAGGTAAAACGTTAAATATATTGGGAAGGGAAGCTCACTCACAAATATAGACATGCTCTATTGGGTAAAGAATGCAATATAGACAATAAAAACTAACCGGTATCAACAAATATCTTCATGTCCATTAGGTTTCGAACATGTGGATCATGGAAAACAAGAATCCCCTCCAAAATAATAACATCTGATGCATTCACCTACCAACAATAACTTTGTTAAGCACATAAATCTACTTTCATCAAAAGATAAAAGAATAATAGCTGCGGGTAGGCACTTGCTATTGGTCAAACAATAAAGATCAACTAGTAAAAATTTAGGTGAAAAAATTCTCACAATTTTGATAAGAGAAAGTAAGTATACATTATAACTATAAATGATACTCTAGACCTTAATGGCAAGTGGAAGACATTAAGGGTCCATTTGAGAAAACTTTTTCACTATATATTATTTTCAAATTGCTATCACTTTTTTTGGCTATAGCTTTATTGCTGCTCTTCATAAATTTCTAAGTTGAAAAATAACTTTTATGACTAAATCTGCTAGAGCGCAACAAATATAAGAAAACTATTATCCTATTTCTTTCAAAGAAAAAAGTTCATAATATCCACAACAATTTACAAAAAGTTTACTTTTCTCACAATGATATAACAATTCTACCATTTTTTTATAAACAGCTGCATCTACCCCAAACAAACCCCTAAAAGAAAAGAAAGAAAAGCCTATTGAATAACATCAAGCATATCATACCATGGCTATAAGAAAATGCAGTTCTAGTAAGTTTCAACCAGATGGAGTATGAGTAAATCACAAAAACAACTAGAAAATAATATGACAAATAAAACTGGTACTAGCTATTGCTAGAAACCAGACCAGAAAGTTTATGGGAGAAATTTAGAGACTCCGTTTGAATAGCAATTGAAAAGTATCCCCATATCAATGGCCGCTTTGAACACAAATTATGAATCAAATCATTAGAAGGCAATCCAGAATTTGAGTTCAGTTTAAGCATACCTTTCGGAAACTTTCATAGCAACGGCGATGGTTCTTGAAATCATATATGGGAATATTGACAGATTGTCCACTTTTCAGCTTGGTCAAGCACTCAATGAGTTGGTCAGTGTCAAAGGCATCTAAACAAACAAAAAATTTGTCACACAGAACCATATTAAAATATGTTTTAAATATAGAATAAAAATTTTTTCATCAAGTTGTATGCCCTCCTAAAACACCCTGACACATAATTAAGTAATGAAAGCAAAGGATAAAACAAGTTAAAAAAAAAAGCTCAAAATAACAGTCGATGGCCACACTAGCATCAGTTGTGTTTTCATTGCATCTCTTTCTAGAAAACTATACTAAATAATGAATTGCCTTGATCAAATCCATCATGATTCAGATCAATCTAGCCACTCATCACCTTCCCCAAAAGCCGTCATCCACATCTCATATGTACGCTCACAAATCTCTTCACAAGCCTACAAGTGTTTTTGTTAACCTCAGAATAATAAAACAAAAAAATCTCGCGTACAAACTTTGCACCTGGCGGATCCGTGAAATTCGCCTGAAATCCTGCCGAAATCCTGCTGCAAACGGCGCCGCTCCAGTCGATTCTCCGCGATTCCTGCAGAAATCCCGTCGAGGAGTACTCATTTTGCGTCGTTAAATAGAAGCCGAAGGCTCTTCATCTTCGCTGCTCGACACACGACTCTCCTCCCGTAACTCCACCTCACTGCCTCCGTTCCAACAGCCCGATCCTCCCTCTGTTTCCACGACCAGAGCCAGCCGAACCCCACCAAGCCGCTGCTCTCTCTCCCGACCGACCTCCCTGTACCGACGCCAAAGCCGAGCTCCACTTCCTCTCCCACAACCGAACCTCTCTCCCGACCCTCTGTCCGTGCCGATCCCAAGCAAAGAGAGAGAGAGAGAGAGAGAGAGAGAGAGAGAGAGAGAGAGAGAGAGGAAGAAAGAGTTCTCCTACCTAGCCGTCGAAGCCTCCTCTCTGCCCGTCTCCCTTGTCCGATCGGAAGTTACGCATTTTGATCGGAAACAGGAGGTGGGGGCTCTTGACTCTGACTCCATCCTGCTGTCCGACTTCGCTCAGTCCGGCGCCATTCCCTTCCTGTCGGATCGGTTTTGATCGGAAGCGCGAATAGGAGACCGCTGGCTGTGTAGGTGGCTTTCTCCCCTTTGAGTGCTTCTTCGGTCAAATCCCTTAAAACAGAGAATTAAACTCTCTGTTAACAGAGAGTTTAATTCTCTGTTAATCATGCTTATATTCTATTTATCTCTAATTAATTTATAATTAATTTTAGGATCTAATATAATTAATTATATTTTAAATATAATTAATTATAATTAATCTATAATTAATTATAAATTAAAAAGAATATAACTTATAATTTATTTTTTTAGTTAAAAGTAATTAGTTATAACTTGATTATAATTAATTATAATTAATGCATAATAAATTATAAATTCTAATTGATTTATGATCAATTTTAAATTAAAATATAATTAATTTTAATTAATTAATAATAGTATAATTAATTATAATTAATTGAGGATCAATTAATTATAATTAATTATCTTTAATATTAAATTAATTATTATTAATTATAATTAATTTAAGTTAATTATAAATTAGTTTTCCCTAAGTATAATTAATTAATGTTAATCATAATTTGTTATAATTAATTGAGTTTAATTATAACTAATTATTATTAATTCTAATTAATTATGCTCACTAAGATCCTTGAGCCAACGCCGACGACCGCCAAGGTATAATCTTTCTAAACCTTAAAACTCCGAGAGCTCGTTTCGATGCAGGCGACGAGACAAAACGACCACCTATACACGCTTTTCTTAGAGTGGTAGGAGGACGTGCGTCACGACGCTTGCGACGAAGCGGGTAATCACCCAAATTCCTTCTTCGAAGTTCGTATCGCCTTGGAAACCCCGCCTATACACGCTTTTCTTAGCGTGGTGGGAAGGGATCCCGGTGCGATGCGCACGACGAAGCGGGGATACTCATAAGTACCCGCTTGCGGGGAAATAACTGCTGTTCTTGCAAAATTCTATCAAAAAATAATTTTCTTGCAAAATGTTTTCAAAATACCCATACACGCTTTTCTTAGCGTGGTGGGGGATCAAATTTACACGGCCGCAGTGTCCTCGAAAGAGGGCACCTACCATACACGCTTTTCTTAGCGTGGTGGGAAAGGCCCAGTTTTCCGTAGTTTTCCCCTAAACGGGGGAGACGCCGGGAGGCTGCCGAAATTTCGGGTGAATGCAATACTACACTCGAACTTGATTTCACTCGGATGACATGCAAGAACGATGAAGGACTTATACTTGGACCTTTGAACAATATCTAAGTGACTTAAATAAACTTGAATTCAATAAAAAATGTGCAAATGATAAAGAACTTGAACTTGCAAGAACAGCAGGGGACTCGAATGAAGGGAAGAGGCTCTTCTTAAACCTAAACTGCATTTGGACTTGAACTATTCATACTCAAATTCAAAAGACTCGGACCACAGAAGACATAGAACTTGTACTCGAACAAGAACAGAGGACCTATGAACATGAACTAGACTTATGGATTTGTTCTTGAATGAACTAAATAGAAAACTCATCTCGGACTCAAATAGACTAGTATGAACTTAATTAAGATGAGTAAATAACAAGGAACTTGGATCCAAAATAAGCAAGGCTCTAAATAAATTTGAACATGAAATGGATTTGGCATGAGCCTTGGTCCAAATTTGATTTTGACTACGAAAGACTTTAGCTCAAACTTGAACACTAACTTGAGACTTGTGAACTTGGTTTGAACCAAGTGATAAGAACTTGAATATGGCAATAGGGAATTAATGACAAGATGTCTTCATACGAATTAAACAGTCATTTGATTATAAACAATCCTCAACGGAAACTTTTGGAGGACATTCAAATGAGCAAGCAAGATATAGAGTTTCAATGATCAAATCTTGATCATTCAAAGCGGGTACATATGATCAGATAAAGATGTATAACGAATAAGGAAGGTCCCTACTACATCTCATTCACAAGCAATAAGTAAAAGGAAGACTTATGCATAATCAATGATGTTTAACTCCAAACAAGTTCATTAATTCTACTACAAACAACAACACCTCATGGGGTGGTTTTATAAGTACATGTGGAAGTCCCTACGAGTCGTCGTAGAAGACTCATTATTTATACAACTATTCCCCTTGGATAAAAGAATTCAATGTGTAACAAATGTAGTAGATTTTAATACTCGTGACAAGCAACAAACAGTTGGAAGGTGTACGAGTACTATCCATTTGTTGCAGTCAAAGACTGTCTCTATAACGAGTGCAAATACATTAAACCACCTGAGATTGGTGAAAGGTGGTTTCAATTGCAAAAGCAAGGGTTCTCCTACAAATACTCCTAGGAGCTCGTAGCTGATACAGCGGTCCCCTGCAAATGACTGCAAACCACTTGTGGATAACAACAGTGGGTACTTCGTAAACACAACAAACCCCAGTGGACATAAGTGTAGATGCCACCTACGACAACAGTGACTGAGATCTTCAAGTACGTCGGGTACAAGGGCAGCTAGATGTACGAGGAAGGACACCTCTTGGCGGAATGGAAGATATGTTTCATCAAATTAGAACAAAACTTCCTGGTGTTTCCAAAGTTTCTTCCTGGTCTTATACTTGAGAAGAAAATAATTCTGGTGTCCACAAACACCGAAAATAATAATTCTATTACACTAAAGAGCCTGAAAGAGACTCTTCTCAAGGCAATGATCACGAATTTCAAGAAAGACTTTCCCCGGTGAATGAGAGAAGGGGAGTCAACGTCAGCTGCTACGCCACCGGATCTGCAACATTCGTACAAGCAGACAGAAGGCGTCCACAACTATTTCAAAATACCTCTGCACGTGCACTATAAATTGTATACACATAGGTACACTAAATGGGGTAAAAATAATTATAAAACCCGCATGGGCCCCGGCGAGCGTGTTATTAGTACACACGTGACGTCTAGGGATGCTGCGCGGGCTGACAAGTGAATTCTTGTTCGAACCCGATCCTCCTATACTGATCAATAGGAGTCGACAAGGTTCAAACTCTCAAACAAATACACGGTTGAGAAGACCAGTATATTTGTTTTAATACATTCATATCAGGCCTCCAAACCCTTTAATCAAAAGAATTCACTTACAAAGGCAAAAAGCCTACGAAACCCGATCCTCTGTCAATAGCCCGACATAGTTGACAAGATTCGATCCATAAGGAGAAATGACTCTGAACACCCCGATAATGGCCGTGTTGAATGCAGATCTCAACCAGAGGGGTTCCCCAAATATTTTTCAAAATATCTCCCAAATATCCAAAATTTTATTTCAAATATTCCAAAGCTCCACCCAAATACTCCAAAAACTCAAAAATCCCAAAATCCCAAAAATATTTAAAAATTGAAATCCAACTATCGAACACTTAAAGCAAAATCCATTCACCCTCCGCAACAGTCTGCCGGGGTGGACAAATTTAAATAAACTCTAGCTCACAAAGAGCTAAATGCCTAGTCGAAAATATCACTAGGATCCATTCTCAAACAATATATTGCTAGTAAGGACGTGGTACGTGTCCTCTAACAGGCAGTTTCGCCGCCAAATGGCACTGCAGGTAAACGGTTATGACCCGGGGCCCTCTGAACCGAGTGGTTTTGCCGCCAAATGGCACCACAGATAGCGGTTATGGCCAGAGCCAATACGCTCCTTAAATAGCGTTAAATCCTTGAGATATGAATCAATAGGATATGATCGATAGGGCACAAAGCCCTCTGTTAGCTAAGGTGGATTCAAATTTATCCCCTTAGACAAACATTCAACCCCGGTCTACAAGGTTCTCTTGGACGAAGCAACCCATGGCTGCCGACAAGGATCTTTCTGTCAGGTTGGGTCGACTACCTCCTCTGACTAAGTAGACCAGGGACCACGATGGCCCGGAACGACGGAACCATGGGATCTTGATCGGGTCCATCATCCATTCCCCCACCATCAGCTTTAAGTGCAGGATGGTGAAATTTCTACTTTAAATATCAAACTCTCCAAATTTCCAAATCCAAATCCAGTTCTCAAATACCCAAATCAAAACCCAATTGCCAAATCCAATTTCTACCAGTATCCTAAACCATATGCTGCTACTATATGCCAGATGCACGTATTTCTATACGTATCTGATTGACGACTAGCCTTAATCGAAAGTTCTCTCCCGTGACCGGGAGGGGTAATTAACTATAGGGGCTTGCGCCTATAGGAAACCAGAACTCAGATCATAAAGTCCTCGCAAAATGAGGGCGAAATCTCTGGGTAGTGTCTTATCTACAAACCCATTTGCCTTCCAAAATTTACCTCGGAACTTAGTTCGTTAAAACTCCCTCGCCGAATAAGAAAAGCGAGTGGAGGCCGAGGCCGAATTTTCGGAGCCCACAGTTTTCTTCAATAACTCGCTCTTACTAGCTCGTTCATCTACTCACTTGCACAGAGGTTACTCAAACTACTAGCACACTATATTTCTTGTGTGGCATTCCTCCGAGCAGAACCTCCACCGTCATTTCTCTTCCCAATTAAATGATTCCACTACATCTTCCTTCCAATCAATTTTGTTAATGTCTCATCAACTCAATCAGCATATTGATCGCATATGCCTTACCAACTACAAATTCTCATAGCTTCTCCATCCTACTTGTCAGTCCTACCTACCTACAAAGCTTCTTCTATGATCCCAACTCCTATAGCCCTCCCAATCCAAACAGAGGACTTAGTTAAACAAATCTAAACTACACCAAGTTTTCACCTTCTCCAACTCATCCTCAAATCTTATATCAAAAGGAAAAAGGAATTACAATAATTTTCTATAATATATTAAAATCATAAACTCTTATCTGAAGCTTTTTGCATTTCTAAATATGTAACCATGGCATCAACACCTAACATGTCAAAGATGCACAGCTTATATCTACGAGATATAATACAAACACAAAGATTTGCCTATGGAGTTATAAATTCTCAACATTCACATTGGAATTAATGTTATTATTATATGGGCATGTCAAGGTCATAAGCATTTATGTAAAGATGATTATTTTGGATAAAATTTAGATATGAAAATTATTAATTGGATAAAATACTTTCTAAAGATTCTAGATAATGAAGTTGATGAATCCTTCAATTACATCTATTGATCTTATGATATAATGCAGACGATCACCAAAGATCTCATCAAAATTAACAGTTTGCCATATAATCCAACTAATTTTGTAATTCCGATAAAAAAGGAGAGTATATTTAATGACTTATGTTGACTTGATGAGAAAATGAAAAAACAAATCACGATTTAGTTCACGCTACCTAGTTTCGCACATTCTACTAGCTCTAATAGTCCAATGAATCAAGTTGAGCTAAATATTATCTTGCTTAAGTTTGTGATAGATCACAAGCGCAGAAATTTAATAATTTGTTGGCTGAAAGTGAATTTCAGCAAGTGGATATCTGATTTAGAGAAGAAGTCTCTTGGCAAACACTTAAAAAGCCTTAAAATTAATTAAATTTAGAAGAAAACAAACAAGATATAATGGATCTTCAATTCAAGAGGAACATCATTCATTCTCAATCCCTAACCGATGGCTAGAGCACAAGTAAACCAAAGAGAACTCACAAATTCAGTAAAACCTAGATAACCCTAACCCTAGGGAAAATAATCTACTTAAAGCAAAAAAACAAACATCGAAATCCCTAAACAACCCTTTACTTTGAATTTTCTCTCATAAACTGCCTCCCCCCTACTTAAAAATCTTCAAATAGTGGGCCCCACAAGGGGGCGTGCTGCTTGTTGGCTCCGCCTTGCATAAACCATTTTATCAGAACCTCCTTGGCCCCTTCTTCTCCCTATCGAACCCCCTTAAACTCAAATGGTTCTAATACCACCTCTAAGTCCTTTGTCAGTGTCACAGGTAACTCTGAACTAGCTGCATGATCCCCAATAGCTCTCCTTAGTTGTGACACGTGGAACACTGGATGTATAATCGTGGTCAAGGATGATTTCAAATGATAAGTCATTTCTCCATGCCTCTCCAATACCTCATATGGGCCAAATTACCTCGGGGAAAGCTTCTCATTCTTCCTGTTGGCAACTGTCCTCTATCTGTGGGGTTGTAGCTTTAAGAACATCCTTTCCCTACTTCGAACTGGATGCCCTTCATGTATCCATCCGCCTACTTCTTCATAATCTGTTGTGCCCTCAATAGGTGCCTTTCTCAGTTCATCCAACACTCTATTTCTTTCCTCCAAGGCTCCAAGTATTACTCAAATGAAGAGACTTGTGTGCTCCTCTGCCCAAAATTGCACCAAGTGTGGAGGGTCTCTTCTGTACAATACTTTGAAAAGGGTCATCTGGGAAGTTGAATGATATAAACTGTTGTACCAGTACTCCGCCCGTGCTAGCCACTTGACCCACAACCAAGGTGTCTCTGAAGCAAAACATTGAAAGTAATTCTCCAGGCTCCTGTTTACCACCTTTGTTTGTCCGTCTATCTAAGGGTGGTAAGTGATACTTCTCTTTAAAATTATCCTCTGCAACCTGAACAGCTCTCTCATGACTGATTGAGGAACACCTTATCCTAGTCAGAAACTATTGACTCTGAAATCCCATGCAATCTAATCAACCTCTCTGATGAATGTTGCTGCTACTGTAGCTGTCGTGTAGGTGTGTCTTAAGGAAATGAAATGAGCATACTTGCTCAATCTGTCAACCACCACTAGAATCACTATAAATCTCTCAAATCGGGGTAGTCCATTTATAAAATCCATGGTGACCTCCTCCCACACTCTGTAAGGAAGAGCCAGAGGTTGAAGTAACCCCCATGGAGCCATAGCCATGTACTTATTTCTCTGGCATATCTCACACCTAGCCACCATCTCCTCCACATCCTTATGCACCCCCTTCCAATACACTTCCACTGCCAATCATTTATATGCCTTTTGCACACCAGAATGGCCACCAACTACGCTCTCATGGAACTCCTACAACAAGTGAGGAATATGAACCAAGGTCTGTGGCATCATAAAACTTCCTTGGTATAGTAATCTCTCTATATATAGAATAGCCAGGGTGGCTATTCTCATCCCTTAGCAGATTCATCCTGATTTTTCTCAGCTCCTCATTCTACACTCTCTCCTCTTTGATCATTACCCAATCTACCATAAATGGTATCAAAATGACCAACCCTTGGAGCTCCCCCATGCATTTGGATAAGGCATCAGTTGCCTTATCTCTAATCCAAGCTTGTACTGTATTTCAAAGTCATAATCAAATAGCTTGGAGAACCACCTCTGGTGCTCCTCGATCACCATTCTTTGTTCTAACAAGTACTTCAAACTCCTCTAGTCTGCCCTAAAAATAAAATGTCGGCATAGTAAGGCTGCCACTTCTGAATGGTTAATACGATGGCCATCAACTCACTCTTATAAATTGACTTCAACCTAGCCCTAGATTTTAATATTTGACTGAAGTAGTCAATGGATCAACAATTCTGCATAAGCACTACCCCCAATCATACCCGGATGCATATGTCTCTACCACGAAAATCTAACTGAAATCAGTTAAGGCCAGGATTGGTATCGTGGTCATGGCCTTCTTCAACCTCTCAAAAGCCTGAGTAACTGCCTCCCCCTACAAGAAGTTGTCCTTCTTCAAGTGCTCTATCAGTGGCCCGGCTATGGTATTGTATCCTCTCACAAATCGCCTGTAGTGTCCCATCAAACCTAGGAAACCCCTCAACTCTCTCAAATTCCTAAGTAGAGGCTATTTTGGCATTTCCTTAGCCTTGGCCTTATCAACAGCCATTATCTTATGGGATATCACGTGCCCCAAGTACTACACACTGACCTATGCAAAACAATATTTCTTCAGGTTTGCCTTCAACGGGTGCTCCTGTAAGACTCCCAAGACCACCCTCAAGTGCTCCAAATGCTCCTCCTCGGACTTGTTGTACACTAGGACATCATCAAAGAAAACTAATACAAACTTCTGGAGGTATGGTCGAAATACTTTGTTCATCAGCGATTGGAAGTTAGCATGGGGCGTTTGTGAGGCCAAACGACATCACTAAGAACTCGTAATGCTCTTCATGCATCCTAAAAGTAATCTTCAAAACATTCTCCTTCCTCATCTTGATCTAATGGTATCCTAACTTCAGATCCATCTTGGTGAACACCACTGCTCCACATAGCACATCCAGTAGCTCATCAATCACCGATATGAGAAACTTGTCCAGTACAATCTCTTTATTCAGGGCCCGATAATCAACAAATAATCTCTAACTCCCATCCTTTTTCTTAACCAGCAATATTGGGCTAGAAAAAGGACTCACACTCAGCCTAATGATCCCCGCCTCAAACATCTCTCGAATCAGCTTCTCAATCTCGTCATTTTGAATTTGCAGGCAGCAGTACTGTCAGACACTAATCGGAGACACCCCCTCCCTTAGGGTGAAGGAGTGCTCCTGTTCCCTCGGTGGAGGTAAGCCTTGAGGTGGTTAAAAGACCTTTCTAAACTGTTGTATGAGTGATTGCACTGAAAGAGGAATGCTTCCCCCTTTCTCTAGTCTGATCCCTTCTAAGCTCTATAGTTCCCTAGAAATTCTCCTTTCACCTCCTGTATGGTCCTTACCATGATTTTGAGAGATACTATGGCTTTGGACAAACCTGCACCTCATCGAATCACCACCCTTCTTCCTTCCACCATCAACTCCATTACCAGTGCTCCCCAATTGACCTTGGTATCTCCAAAGGTCTGCAGCCACTTCATCCCCAAGATGATATCAGTGCTTCCTAACTCTAATGGAAGAAATTTCTCCCTCACCTAAATCCCCTGTATAGTCAGCATCACTCTCCTACACACTCCTCTACCTGTCTCCACCTTCCCACTACCCATCATTATCCCATAACACCTTGTGTCCACCAATTTCACCCCCAAGTTACTATGACCTGATTGGAGATGAAATTGTGGGTAACCCCACTGTTTATCGGTAACACCAACTTCCTGTCTGCTACTTCACCCTACACTTTCATGGTGTGATATCTAGATGTAGCCCTTCCTCCTCCACCAATTTCCCCATGTCCTCCCCCTCCTCAGCTTCCTTGTCATCACAAAAGGTGACAACCCGAAGAGTTTTATCCTTATACCTATACCCTGGGTATATCTCTTATCACACCTGAAGAACAATCCCTTCACCCTCTTATCCTGTAGCTCATTCTTGGTGAGCTTCTTGAAGTTCCCCCTTCTTACAAGCTTCTTCTTTGGGTCTCTAGAGGAAACCCCATTGGCGATCCCCTGGGTGCCAAAAATGTGATGGTCATCCTATATGAGCTTCCTGAGCTATTATACCTGGCCCAGGTGCTTCCGGTCTTCCACCAACTGTGTTAACTTCATAGCCTCTCCCAAGTCACGAGGCCTCATCACTCTCACAGTCGCCCATATCTCTAATTTGAGCCCCTTCATGAAGTTCCCCTCCAGTACAGTTTTAGATAGTTGATATAGCCGACTAGCTAGATATCAAACCTCTCACGGTACTCCACCACAAAACCTTCCTGCGTAAGAGCAAAGAACTGCTCATAGGAGTCCCCTCTTGCTGTTTCGGAAACGTTCCAATAAGCAATCCTTGAACTCCCTCCAACTCCGAATACTCCGACCTCTCCATTGGTACCAGGCCAGTGCATTCCCCTCCAAACATAAGCCTGTTGTCGTCAATCTCTCGTCCTTCGTCAATCCATTAACGGTAAAATACCTCTCCACCTTTTAGATCCACACATATGCATCCTTTCACTCAAAAATGGCCATCTTCAGTTTCTTCACCTTCAGATCGCCTCCGTTTCCCTTAAATCCTCCATAACCTCCCATCCCACGAATTGTTGGACCTCCCCAAATGTCCTGACCCTCTCTTATGTGCTCGTAGCTAAACATTTCTTCAAAAAAACCCCCCTTCTTCTTTCCATATTATAACCCATTTGCTCAAAATCAGCCCCCCTTCTTGCAAAATCAAAACCCATTAGTTCAAACCTACTACTCATCCCCTCCCTAGAAATAGGTTCTAGGTGAGGCATCTCATCTCCTCCCTCCAAAATCTCTATCTCTTGATTTTTCCCCTATCATTATCATATTTGTGTTTCTACCACTTCCTTGGCCGTCAGTGGCTCCCTTCACCTTCGATGACGTCATCCTGGGTTGAGCTTCAAGTAACTTCTTCAATATTTCTTCCACGATGGCGAACTTCCAATCCATCTTTTCATGGACGGCTGAAAATTGATTTTCAAATTTCGAAATCTTCTCCACAAAATCTGATTTTAATTGTCCCATCCCTTATTCCAATACTTCCATTTTTCTTCCAGCCATAGGTACCCTGAATCAATGCTCTGATACCAATTTGATAGATCACAAGTGTAGAAATTGAATAATTTGTTGGTTGAAAGTGAATTTCAGCAAGTGAAAATATGAAATAGAGAAGAAGCCTCGTGATAAACACTTGAAAAGCCTTGAAATTGATAAAATTTAAAAGAAAACAAACAACATACAATGAATCTTCAATTCAAGAGAAAGATCATTCTCTTCCAATCCTTAGCACACGGCTAGAGCCCAAGAAATTCTAAGATGACTCCTAAATTTAGCAAAACATAGAGAACCCTAAGTCCCTAACCCTAGGGAAAATAATCTACTTAAAGCAAAACAACAAACATCGAAATCCCTAAATAGACATTTACTTTCAATTTACCCTCCTAAACCGCCTCCTCCCTTCTTTAAAATATTAAAATAGTGGGCCCCTCAACTTGCGAGCCCAATCCCGAGCGCGAATTCGAGTCGAGCTCAAAAGGCGAGCTCGACCTTAGGTCGTGCCACTAGAAATAAGCTTGCGAGTAGCTCGTGAGATCACGTCTAACGCGGTTCACCTTTCGCACGTCGTTCGCCTTCCGCAGCCCACCTTCCGCAAGTTGCTCGACTATTCGCCTTCTGCAGTCGGCCATTTAGCATGATGCTCGCCTGTTCGCCCTCCGTGTCCCGCCCTTTTGCACGTGGCTCACATGTCATAGACCTGCGGTTTGTCTTTCACTCGCACTTAATCGAGTTGCTTGGCGAGTAAACAAGTCAAACGATGATTCGATCGAACTTGAGCTCGATTACGCAACGAGCTCGAAACTCGATAAGCTCGACTTGCAAATTGTTAATGAGTCGAGCTCAAGCGGGCTCGTGAGTGGGCTTGATTCATTTGCACCCTTAATTATGTTAAATGTATTTGAATAGCCTTCAATCACTATTGTCACTCTCCAACAACTATAAATGGAGATATAGATTGCACCCCAACTTCATATATTATAGTTCGTTCATCATAAGATGACTTTGTTTGTCCATGGTTGGCACAATCATATTATTATATACATTGCTATATTTTTTAGTTGATATTATCATTGATACTACTATGACGTAACTATGGAATCTTCCGAATTTATTTAAAGAAAGATAAATGATGCATTTATACATATGAATCCAAAATATCTGAATTTTTTTTATGTCCCAATTTATAAAAAAAGATGAAGTGAAGCAATTTATCCATCTCCTCCACTATGTCCATAAGACTTCCAAGCATGAGGCTTTTGCATTACTGTGAAGGAGAGAATGGTTTTAATGGGGCTTAAAAGAATTGATGAAAGAAAAAAAAAAAAAGGTTTAGGATTACTTCAATTACTTCATTTAAATTTGGATTTTTTTATTTATTTTAATTAAAATTAATATTAATTAACACTTTGGATAGAATTAGGCTATGAAGCATGGGCACTTTAAAAAGCCTTTTGTATTCACTGGGTAGAAGACATGCCTCTGAAACAACTTGACATATACCTAACACACCATAAATTGTATCAGATAAGTATTATTTCAAACTTAAGAATTAGAATTGGCCAATACACTCTTAAACACAACCAAGACTCAATCCCACATGGTCATGACAAGTGTTGGCACAAAGGTCACATACAGGATGCTTTTTGGTTCAATAATTTTTTAGTTTGTAGGATGATTGATGAGTTTACCATTGTTAAGTTAGTTGGATTCAATTAGTGATATATCAATATGTTCATATTTTGTGATATTTTTTAAAGATTATATAATCCTTTTTGGGTTAGCAGTAAATTATGTAGCCGAAAAAATGATAAAGGTGTGCCTAATAATAAATGCTAATGTTGATTTGATGTTTGGAATTAAATAAACCTGATAAAATATTGAAAAGCAATAGTAATTAAACCAACTTTACTTTTTCTTGGCACTTAATCTTTTACATTAGATCTTATAATTCACAACGTAATATTTTACGATAGAAAATATTTAGATTATGCCTTTTGGTTATGCATTTCACATTAATAATTCATTAAAAAAATATATTGTATCATGGCATGTCATTTTCCATTTTTTATGGCTGTCATATCCTCGTGTCAGTGTCCATACTTCCTAATTTCTAGAGCTTATTTTAAAAGAAAGAAATTTACTACAAATATATCATTAAATTAATGTAGGACACAAGGCCAACAATAAATAGATGAGTAGGCAAGTACAAGGTCAGTTAAAAAGAAAAAACAATACGGCCAATTGTAGATGGAATACCATGGAAGGAGCTAACGAATATTTAATTTTGATAATGTAAGAAGCTAAATTCAAATTAGTGGCATCTACCCAGAGAACTAGGGAACAGAGTATACCACTTGAGTTAGGTTTATAAATAATACATTTTGGATTTTGAATGATGAAATGGACTCTAAATTATTTCAATGTTCTACTTTTTCAATGTCGCTCTGCTTAACAAATCAATGCATAGTAAGAACTTTAAAAAGTATTTACAATTAAAAAGTTTATCTTGCAGGCCTAGAAATCTAATGTTGAAAGACTAAGGAACTTCAAATAGAAACCTAAGTGATGGAATAAACTTATTGCGTATAAGCTTATTAAATAAGATGAAAAGAGAGGTGAAGCCATTAATGCTTGTTCTAATCCTTTAAAATATATGAAATTCAGTCAAGCAAAGTCTCATTTTTATCTATAACCATTTCATCATGTTCTAGTTCTTGAACTCTCATTGTTCTCTCTCCTAGCCACAACACAATGATATCAACAATATAGTTAAATAATAATTACCAGGATGATCAAAGTTATAGTCATTGGCACGTTCAGCTTCCTCGGCAGTCAAACCTCTGTAAAATGAATCCTGCAAGTTTCAAGTCAAATTGAATACAAGAAAAAAAAATTGAAAAAAAAAAAAAACATTAAGAATCATAAATTTCGAAATATATTGCTGAAAGAAAACAATTTATCTATTAGGATTCTCTATAGTATGTAATTAGACGCATCTTTCTATTTTAATGCAAATATGTCAGACTACTCTAATTATATTTCCAATAATATAATAGAAAGTAGTGTTACTGCTCAACACCATATTCAGTGTTCAAATTTATCATGTTAAATGCTTTAAGATATTAACAGCATTATTATTAATGGTTGTAGTGACTTGCTAAACATATGCATTCTACCATATCATATTAAACATGACATCTAGCATGTCTCATTATTTCGTAACCTTAGAAGAAATTTCTAACCTTGTTTAGAAACCTCTCAAATACCTTATGGTACAATGTCAATATTTTGGACATATTATATACGAAAGATGTGAATCTAATTATGAAAACTAGACTTATTATATTTGATTTACTAATCCTAATATATAATAAGAATGAGAATTTTACTCCTATTAAACTTTCATAATTGTGATGTGGCTTGTTAGTTTATATATATTAGATATTCGTCATGTCCTTATTCCCCTATCATCGACATGCAGGCCATGCACATATCTAACAAGCTTTAGCAGAACAGATCAGCAATAAAAATTGATGTCACTACCTCATATCCCACCTAATCAGGTGTACTCTTTATGAATCATTCTTTGCCAACATCAATGCTTCATGAAGAAACTATTGCTAATTGGAACTACCATTATTGTTGTAATTTGAACTACCATTTTTCCTTGCAAGTCTTTCAAATTAACTTTCTATCCATCCTCAACACACACTTTTGCTTCCTCTTTACATGAGTAAACCTTCCGTTAAACAATTATAAACTATGTTAACCAACAAGCCTGAAAGCTGAAGTAAGAAGATTGATGCACAAGAACACTATTTATATGCTAACACCCCTCATGCTTGAGCTCATTTAGCTGCGCAAGCAGTACTAAACAAAAGAATGGTCTGCATAAAAACATTAGGCCTAAAATATGCAAGACAATAAACTAATTTGAGACCCCTTGCTCCAGTACCATGTTAGACGCCAGTAAGCAGCCAAATTAAACTAAAGTTTGTATTTTGATGCCAAGGAATTATCTTTGAATTCTAAGAGCCTTCAATTAAGTTGCTCACATGCTTTTTAATCATCTTACATCAAACTTTTTGGTCCATTTTAAGCATTCCACTTCTCTTTCAACATTCAACTTGCATTTATGTGCATTCATTGTTGCTCAAAATAAGCTCCAATCTTTGCAAAAACCTCTATCTACCAACTGCCAACGCTGCACTCTAAAACAGTACAGAACCCAACAAAATGCCCGGATAATGCTGAGGAAAAGAGAAGAAGAAAGGACAGAAGTGAACACTACAACGATTTACCATACACGAAAACTTGTAAAATCATTAAAATCTGCTGTTTATAGCAAGACACTAATGAAATCAAATTCAAAAAGAAGCAAGCAAATCATTTAATCGCGAGGCTTATGGGAGATCATGTAACAATTAAACCTACTTACCATTCATAAACTATAACCCAACGAGAATTTGCGAGAATAATCAGTCAAAAAATAAAGATACTTATCCCTTTACCTGATAGACAAGAACAACCCGCTGGTCATGAAGCCGCTGGATGATCATGTCGCATACAGTAGTTTTCCCGGAAGCCGAACCGCCCGAAACCCCTGCCACGGAACCAATTGTTCCTCGTCAAAAAGAACAAAATAAAGAAGTAGTCTGTGGTTAGGTTCAGGGTGTACCTATAACAAAGGGCTGCTTAGGTTCTTCGGGCAAGGAATCGTCGGCAATCGGTCCGGCGACAGAGGCCTTCGCTGAGGATGGCGACGACGGGGCAGAGGAAGTAGACAAGCGGAGAGAATCAAGGCGAAGGCCGCTGAAGTGTGGCCCCGACGCCGCCTCCATAACGTCGTCCATGGCCTTCTCTGGCATCCTCTCTCTCTCTCTCTCTCTCTCTCCCTGTCAAAGCGACAATTGATCTCTCCTTTTTCTTTCTTTAGTCTTTTTTTTTTTCACCAAATAAAAATACTTAAATAATTATACTATGTAAAATTAAGAAAAAAGCAAATATATTATTAAGAGAAAAAAAATTTACTCAAATATTCGAATCAAAATTTTTTATGGGCTTAAAAAATAATTAAAAAATAAAAATTAATATAGCATTAATTTTAATTGGTTGTTAATATATTATATTTATCTTAACGTAATTTTTGTTAAAAACATTTTTTTAAAAGTATTAAATTGGTTTATTAAAATAATATAATAAAATTTATTTTCAAACATATTCTACACACCGACTCCGTGGCCCAATGGATAAGGCGCTGGTCTACGGAACCAGAGATTCTGGGTTCGATCCCCAGCGGAGTCGTTAAGCTAAACATTTTTCTATTTTTTTAGTCTACATAATACTAATTCCGTATTTCTATGTAAGGGGAGATGTATTTAATTGTGTCCGACGGTAGTGCTGAGGAACATATGCTGTAAGATTACCGCATTGATATAAAAAATAATAATGCAATATTATGATGTAACTTATAATGAAAAATTATGTAATGATGTTAAACTTATTAGTGTGAGTATTAAAGATTTTTTATAACTGGTATTTAGAATTATATTAATTATGATATTTTTTATTAAAATATTTTAATATAATTTTTCGATATTCTACTAACATAACATAGAGAGGTTTTCAATATTATATGTTTTTTATATAGTTTGTTTTTATATAGTTTGTATATATATATATATATATATATATATATATATATATATATATATATATATATATATATATTAATCAATGTAAATTATAATTAATGAAATTCAAGTTTCATAATTTCTCTAAAATTATGGTTTTTTCGTTATAGTTTTGAAATTTGTTTTTTTTTTATTTCATAATTTTTCAAAAATTATATATATATATATATTTTTTGGCCTTCAAGACTATCATACCATACTTGAGGGAATTAGTCTCATTGCTCAAAATATTTAAAAAGAAAAACTCTTAGAAAAGTTGGGCTCTTTTAAAATTTTAAATTAAATAATTAATTAAAATTTAATTTTTGTGAGATTAGTTAATTATCTTTTAAGATGTATATCTTAATTAACTTTGATGAGATTAGTTAATTATTTTTTTAATTTTATTATTAATCCTCTTAATTTTTTCTCTTTTTTCCTTAGGACACTCAATGTAATAGTAACTTGTAAATAACCTATAACACGTGTCATAATCTTGTAAATAGCCTAAAAGTAAAAAAAGTTATATATATCTATATATGATTAAATTATTCAAATATTACAATAACAACATTAAACATTTACCTCATTACGTGAGGCCGGCTATATTAATTCTTTTTTTTTTTTTCTATTGTGTCATGTTAAGAGTTAAATTTTTATTTAAGACTTTTTTTGGGACGATTTTCTTACTGCTTCTTTAAACAGCTTCTAGTGCAAAATTTTTAATTTTGGTATTGAAAAGCTGCTTAAACAAGCAGTAAAAAAGCCATCCTCAATGAAGCCTAAATGTAATAAAGAAATATGATTTCTAATATTCTCCAACCGAGTCTTTTTAGGTCTTAACTATACCCTTTTTAACATAAGCAAAATCTTATACATCTAATTGGGTCATCAAAAGGCCACCGTTTTATGCGACCAAACCATCTAAGATGACTCTCTCTAAGTATTATATAAATAAATATTAAATTTAAATAGTAAATATATAAAACATTATCCATCCCAAGAAATTAAAAGGCCATTTGAGTGTCACTTCAATAACGCCTAAATCAGCCTTTAAATCCAACCATAGAGTGAAATATGGCACTTCCTTTTTACATCTTAATAATTGTATAAATAGATATTAAGAAATAAAATTTCCTTTCAAAAAAAATATTTAATAAAAAAAATTACGATTTCTTTTTTCATAAACAAATTAATAAATTTAATCACCATTAAATATGTAATCATACAAATATTTTAATAGTCATAATTCAAAACTCAACCAAATAATTCTCTTAATGGACTTATTTTTTTAAAATTATGAATACTAAATCACAAAATATATAATTCGAATTTATAAATTAAAAATAATTAACTTTCTCTTCTAATCATTGGGGCTATAGTGCTATACATCTTTTTACACTCATTTTATTGTAACTAGTTTTATTGCACGTGCATTAAATGCACGTGAAAAAAAATTAAAAATAAAATTTAATATTTAAATTATTTTTATTATATTATCAATAGAAAGCCAGTTTATCTAAAATTTTTCACAAGGAACTATCATTTATCCAAAGCTAAGAGAAGATTTTCATATTCCCTTGCTTAAGAGTGATGCAAGCTATAATAAAGGTTCCAATATGTTTAACGCCTTCTCAAAATGTAAATTGTGTATTACCATGCTTCCAAATAAAAATATAAGTCATATGTAACAATATTTTAGCAATGAGGTCCCATACATAGAGTTCAATAAACTTTCAAACTTGCAAGTGAGGTTAAGGTGAGTAGAAGAAAAATAATGCAACCTCTTGTACGAAATGCTTTAGTAACATTACTCCTAATGCTTTCCAAAATACAAAAACAATGCAAATTAATTGTGTTGTAAGAAGAAATTGCTTGTTATTCTATAGCTTGGTGAATTTATCAAATGAACAAAAGAGATGTCAATTGATGAATGAGATAACATAATAAAAATTCCATAAATATTTGTAGACCTTCGTTGGATTGAGTAGAAGCATAAGCCTTTGGCTATCACCCTGTATTTAATTGAAGAATGCAAGCCAAATAGTTCCGATCAGACAAGAACTATTTTCTTTACTGACTTCCAATAAAAAAGATGTGAACAAGCTTTGAATATTTAAATCACATTTAGACATTGCATTGTTATAAGTGGATTTTTTTAAAAATAAATTTTTATAGCTTTTTTATCCAATATGAACATTCGCCAAAAATTGACTCAAAAATATTCTAAGTTTTCTTTTTGTAAGGGATTAAGTGTGGATAGATTTACATAATTATTTAAACTTTTTATTATTTAAAATAAAAAATGACAAAAATAGCAAATGAAAACTTTTGTATTAATCTCATTATATTAATGATTTATTTAAAGCCTTATAAGCACTAATAGTGTTAGGCACCTAAATTACTTTGATAAATAAATAAGACAAATGATTAAGATTAACACTTTTAAATAAGCAATTAAAAATAGCAATATTAAGCATCTATGTCTTCCCATGAAATATGTATATTGTCTAGTTTTAAACATTCATCTTTTTATCAAATTTTTTATTTATAAAAATCCATCAACGGGCCTACGCGTTAATTCATAAAAAATTAGTCTTTAAAGGGATCAAATGTCCGCTAATGCTAAAAAAAAAAACTACAATTAAAAATCAAAAGAAACTTAAAGAGCTAATGATCCCAACTACAATACATGAAAAAGAGGAAAGAGATTATCATAATTGAGATTATAATAATAAATACTATATAATTATATTTTATGATAATTTTTTTGCCCATGATTAACTTTTATAACCTCCAACTAATTAATTAATAAAAAGTGCATATTACTTATCTTTATCCAAAAGTAGATGCAAACAAACAATATTAAAATTCATTATTAATAAATAATATGTGTTCGAAAGTGATTAAAATAAAATAATAGAATTACAATTATAATATATATTAATGATAATAAAAAAATTAGTATTCTAAATTAATAACACATATTTCATAAGGTTGACGATTTAAAATAATTACATCAATATGAAAAAATATCATGCAAAATTCAATAAATTCTATCTACATAATTAATTACAAAATATACATGCAGTCCAATAACTTTATGTATACTTGTCCATTAAATAATGATAGGTTTTTTGGCCAATTGAAATAATAGATAATGAAAATAAATTAGTTTCTTTGATATTAACCGAAAAAAATACATTAACAAATATGAACAATGATTTTCAAATATGAATTATTTAAACATATAAATAAATTATATGTGTTAGAAAGAAAATAAAATAGCATGATATAATTACAAATTAAATAGTCTAAAAATTAATTTTCTTAATTTAAGTAATATCAAGAATATCTATAGAATTTTAAGAAATAATTAAGTATTGTTCCATAAGAGTATCTATAGAAAATCAAAACATTATCAAAAGAGAACCGATATGACCCAATCAACTTCAATAATTGAAAAGAATTTAATAGTTATATGTTGAAAAGAAAAATTTTGACAAATAAATGTTAGTTTGTTTTCCGCAAAATAATGGTGTTGTTTCACCAAATAATTTGAATTGTTTTAAAAATTTTGTAATGAAGATGAATACATATTTTGTAATTATAAAATTTTGAGTGATAAGACATGTTTTTAAGTAATAAGAAATTTTGATGAAAATATATTCTTTTTTTTTTATTATTATACAGACTTCAATGTATTATTTAGATTTTAGACTTCAATTCTTCTTAAAGTATTTTTTTAATTGATTTAGAAAAGATGAAGAATTATGACATAGTATAACATCATGCATATAATTTTGCATTAATTCAAATAAGATTTGTTTTCTTCTTTTCAATGATTTTCTAAGAAAAAAAAATGCTGAATTTGGTTACGAAATCTTTTCTATTGGAAGCGTTTGTATAATAATAAAGACAATTATTATTATTTGTTTAGAATGAACATAAGTTGTATTACCTCATAACATATGAGTTAAAACTCATATGCATACCTGAAAAATGGAAGAGCAATGAAAGTTGTTGACTACTTAACTCATCTCTAATGCCAAAGATAAACTCTGATCGCCACGCTAAGGAAGCTTTTTCTTTTTCCGCTGCTACAAACAAGTTCCGGCGATCCCTTCTCCACTTTGGACTTTATGAATGAGTTCCGCAACGTATTTCAGATATTTAATGTGAGAAGTTTCACAATTTAAAGTATAATAATGATTGAGAATACAAAGGGTTGCCTCGAGATTTTAATTTCTAAAATTGAATACCAAGCATTCATCTAATAATGCTAGATGGATGTTCATATTTGATATGAGTATTATTTACTCATAATTAATTAATGTGAGTTACCAATTTTAATTTTAGATAGTTAATGTGAGGAGTTTCACAATTTCATGTATAATAATAACTGAGAATACAAAGGGTTACACTTATTTATTAATTATTTATAATACAATGAAGGGACAAGATAATTTTAAAAGAAATAACATAGAAAACCATGATTTGATGTGAAAGCAAAATTTAAGCGGCTTTTATAATAGAAATATTGTGTATTATGTTAATTTCAAATTCTATTGGCCATTCGTTTTATACTATAATACTAATAAATATGCATGTGGCTTAGGAGGTTTATTTTATAAAATAGATTTAGATTTATACTTTAAAAATTTTAAATTATTAAAATTATGAAATTTTAACAATTATTAAAGAATGAATATTAATTAATGAATTATGTTCTTAATTGCTCAGATTGATATAAATTAAAAATATAATGCAAATAAATATATTAGTTAATTATATTTGAATATAGGACTAAATGCAATTAAAATATTTGGCTTTTCAACAATTAGCTCTTATATAAATGCAATTAAAATTTATAACGTCATGCATTTAATTAAATAAGTTTAAAAATAAATTAAATGTACAAATAAAATGAGAATAATGCAATTAAAATCTTTGGCATTCCAACAATTAGTTCTTACTTAAATGCAATTAAAACGTCATGCAGTTATTAATTAAATAAAACGGATGAAAACTCAAGCATTTAGAATAATTAAAATTAATTTTGATGAGGTGTATTTAAGGGGCATTAAATTACTTAAATATTATTTTTTAAATTTATTAATGATTTATAATACAATGAAGGGACAAGATAATTTAAAAATAAAAATAAAATGAATGGCCAAGATTTACTATGGGTGGAAATTCAAGCCCCTTTTATAATAGTAGTATAGATTTTTTAAATTTATTAATGATTTATAATACAATGAAGGGACAAGATAATTTAAAAATAAAAATAAAATGAATGGCCAAGATTTACTATGGGTGGAAATTCAAGCCCCTTTTATAATAGTAGTATAGATATAGATTTACAGAGAGAGAGAGAGAGAGAGAGAGAGAGTACTGAACATGTACTGATATATTATCTACATAATGCTTAACCATGTCTAGAGAGAGACAGAGACTACTGCACGTATACTATCTACATAATTTCCAGCAGGAGAAAGAGAGCGAGAAAGAGCTAGAGATTTCCATGAGGGGGAGATAGAGAGAGAGAGTTATTAGTAACCTTGTGTATTAGCTACGTTCGCTTTATTATGTAACTACCTATCCTAAGCTCACACGTGTACTCACCTAATAGACTATCTATATATAGCCATATATATTCACCAATGAGAATAAGGGAAATTACTGTTCATCGTCATTTCTTCTCTTCTCTGCTCGAGAGCTCGACTCTGTTTCTTTATGGTATCAGAAGCAGGCCGGTTCTGAGTTCTTTTTCATTCTTTTCTCTCCATGGCCTCCTCTGCATCCGCTACGGCTTCATCTCGCACAACGGCGGTCGTGAGCGACACATCGGACAAGCCGCTTCTCTATCCATCTCTCAAGTTCATCATATCCAATCTCAAATCCCTCGTTCTGCATCAACTATCTATGGATAACTATCCAATCTGGAGAAATCAGGTCTCCAAGCTGCTCAAGGCAAACGGGTTTGAATCGTTTCTTGATCCTCCTAATCCGACAATCTCTAATCAAGATCAAGCAGATCTTAATTCTGAAACCACCAAATGGCTCCTGACCGATCGGAATCTCGCCGCTGCAATCTCTTCCACCATCTCCGTTCAGGTGCTACCATATGTGATGCATCTTGAATCCACGCACGAAATTTGGTATGCCTTGCAAACTCGGTTTCAATCTGCGAACAGATCTAAGGTAATGCAGCTCAAGAACGAACTCCAAAACATCTCGATGCGTAATCTGTCTATGCAAGAATATCTCATAGAGATCAAGAAGACAGTAGATCCGATCATATCCGCAGGGTGCAATCTTGACAGTGAAGACATCATTCTACATATTTTAAACGATCTCCCGCCTCCTTATCAATCCTTTAAAACGGCGATAAGAACCTTGCAAACTCTGCTGTCACTCGATATCCTCTATGCCATGCTCATCAGCGAAGAAATTCATATACGTCAAGATTCTCAACGATACTCCATCACGACAGATAACCAAACCGCTCTATACGCCAATCGCGGCCGCGGTCGTAGAGGACAAGGTCGACAACCGTCGGCCACTCCAAATCCTCCAAAACAAGGTTCCAAATCCTCAATTATCTGTCAGATATGCACAAAGCGAGGTCACTCCGCCGACGTCTGTTGGTATAGACATAATCCGAATTATACTACACCCCCATCTCAATCCAACACCAACGGCCAAGCGTTTCTAGCTGCATCTGATCAGTCATCAACGGAATGGTATCTCGATTCCGGCGCCTCATCTCACATGACACATGGCCAAGAAAACCTCGTCCATTCCTCGAACTACCAAGGCTCCGATCACGTCATGGTTGGGGACAGAAGATCCATTCCAATTGCTCATTCTGGCACTGGAATTCTTCTCACCCTCGAGCGTAAGCTTCTTCTATCTAATCTTCTTCACCTACCTAATATCTCTCATAATTTGATTTCAATCTCTAATCTAGTGACTGACAATCACATTTCCATCACTTTCGATCCTAACGGTTATCTTGTTAAGGATTTACAGTCCCACAAAACGCTTCTTCATGGACCTTGTAAAGCGGGACTCTATCCTCTCTCCATCAAGAAACCCGAAGCTGCACAAATGGCCCTTGCTACCAGTCAGATGAAGAAATTCAACTGGCATGAACGTCTCGGACATCCGCATCAACGCATTCTTGATACTATTTCTCATGCTTACCCCTCTCTTTGTATTTCAAATAAGAACATTAGTTGCAACTCTTGTAAGGCATGTAAAAGCCACATACTTGTTTTCGCTAACTCTTTAAATCGCAAAAGCACTCCTCTTGCTCTTCTCCATTCGGATGTCTGGGGCCCTGCTCCAGTCCAGTCCCAACAAGGATTTCGCTATTACTTTCTTATTATGGATGATTACTCTCGCTATGTGTGGATTTTTCCTTTTTTATTAAAAACAGATGTTACGAAAATCTTTACAAATTTTATTACATTCATTGAAAAACAAACTACTCTTCAGGTGCAGGCCGTTCGGACTGATGGCGGAAGCGAATTCATGAACCAACAATTTCAACACTTCCTTCAATCCAAAGGAATTCAGCACCAACTATCATGTCCATATACGCCGGAGCAAAATGGTGCTGCTGAGCGCAAACACCGGCACATAATTAACACGGCCTGGACTCTTCTTCATACAGCATCCATGCCCCCATCCTACTGGCCTGACGCGGCTCTCACTGCAGCTCATCTAATCAACCGTATGCCGACGCCTACTACCAACAATTCTACTCCTGTCCAGCTCATGGTCAATGTTAATCCCGATTACAACTCACTTCGCACATTCGGCTGCGAATGCTTCCCGCTTCTCCCAAAACATTCTAGGCACAAACTGTAACCCAATGCCACCTCGTGTGTTCTTCTAGGCTACACTAGCAATTACAAAGGCTATAAGTGCCTGGACATAAAAACAAATCGAGTCATCATCTCTCGCCATGTCCAATTCGTGGAGTCATCCTTCCCATTCTCAACTATGGACCAACACAAGTCTCAGCCCGTTCAGCCGGACCTTCCTCCGTCTTTTCTCATTTCGGCGTCTACCTTGCATCAAGATAATCATCATCAATCTAGATCGACCACAACGCCGACTCTGCAACAATCTCAACCCAACGAAGCATTATCCACACCTATCATCTCCTCTTCGATATAGCACCCAATCACATCTAGCAGCTCCTCTATCCCCCGCAATTCAACTCACCGACATCCCATGTTAACTCGTGCTCAAACAGGTTCTCTAAAACCTATTCACAAAATGAATATGTTCAGTCAAGCTGATGTATCTCCGCCGGATCCTACAAGTTATAACGATGCAAATAAACTGTCCGAATGGCGAAACGCTATGGCTGCAGAGTTCCTTGCCCTTCAAAAATAGGGCACCTGGCAGCTTGTTGCAGCTCCATTGAATGCGCCTGTCTTGGGCTGTAAGTGGACATTTCGCACAAAACTGCACTCCGACGGCAAGATAGCACGGTACAAAGCCTGTCTGGTAGCTCAGGGAAATCAGCAAGAATATGGGATCGATTATGGTGAAACATTCAACCCGGTCGCAAAACTACCCACGATACGGGTTCTGTTCACGGTTGCCCTTCACCATGGCTGGAAGATACATCAACTCGATGTTGAGAATGTTTTTTTACATGGTAATATTCAGGAAACTGTCTATATGAGACAGCCTAAGGGATTCGAAGACGCAGCCAATCCAAATCACGTCTGTCTTCTGCGCAAAACCATCTACGGCCTCAAACAAGCGCCTAGGCAATGGTACACTCCGTTCTGCAGTCATCTACTCACTCTCGGGTTCACACCTAGCACGGCGGACTCCTCCCTTCTCACATTTCGGCAAGGTCACACCACCATGTTTCTACTCGTCTATGTGGACGATATCTTAGTCCCCGGAAACGATGAATCTGCCATCTCCCAATTTCTTCAACAACTCAACTCCACCTTTGCACTCAAGAAACTGGGTAATGCACATCATTTTCTCGGAATCAGGATTCAACATCGCCAAGATAAGTATTTCCTATCTCAGTAATCATATGCACACTCCATAGTTCAACAAGCTAATCTTATCGCCTGTAATTCTGTCGCTAATCCGTCTTGCACCAAATTACCTGTAGATCTCACTACAGACTCTTCCTTTCTCTCTGACCCAACGATCTACTGGAAGATAACATGAGCGCTGCAATACCTTACCATTACGCGTCCAGACATCGCATACACAGTCAATAATATATCTCAGCATATGCACGACCCTCAGCCAGTGCACTTCTATCTCCTCAAAAGATTGATTCGTTACATCAAAGACTCCCTCAACTTCGGTCTTCCCATCTTCAAATCGGATCTCATACTCACCACCTACTCCGATGCCGACTGGGTGAGCGACCCCATCACCCGTAAGTCCACCTCGGGTTACTGCACGTACCTTGGATCGACACTTGTATACTGGACAGTTAAGAAACAAACCACTGTCTCCCGGTCCTCCACAGAATCGGAGTATCGTGCTCTTGCAGCGGCCACCGCAGATACCATTTGGCTCAAACGTCTCCTCTCTGACTTCCTCATCCCTCATGATGCCTCTGTCGACTTGCACTGCGATAATACCTCTGCCATCGCGTTAGCCACCAATCCGGTGTTTCACGTGCGAACCAAGCATATAGAGATTGACCACAGGTTCGTCCGAGAACACATTAACAATGGTCACCTTCGTCTTCTCCCAATCAAAACGGAAGATCAAATTGCAGACGTACTTACCAAGCCGCTCTCCACACCAAGGTTCAAAAACCTAATCCAAACTCACCATCAGTCAAGATCCGTTCATTTGAGAGGGGCTATTAGTAACCTTGTGTATTAGCTAGGTTCGCTTTATTATGTAACTACCTATCCTAAGCTCACATGTGTACTCACCTACTAGACTATCTATATATAGCCATGTATATTCACCAATGAGAATAAGGGAAATTACTGTTCATCGTCATATCTACTCTTCTCTGCTCGAGAGCTCGCCTCTGTTTCTTTAAGAGTACACATATTATCTATATAATTTCATCAAGGGGGAGAGAGAGACTGCTGGACATACTATCAACATAATTTCCATTAGGGGGGGAGAGAGAGAGAGAGAGTACTACACATATTATCTATATAATTTTCATCGAGGGAGGGAGGGAGAGAGAGACTGCTAGACATATACTATCAACACAAATTTCCATTAGGAGGGAAGGAGAGAGAGAGAGACTACTGCAAATATACTATTACTATCAATCCATTAGGAGAAAGAGAGAGACTACTGCACTTAAACCATCTGGATAACTTCCACCAGCGAAAGTACAATGCACTTATACTATCTACACACTTCCACCTGGAGGAGAGAGAGACTACTACACAAACACAACCTAGATAATTTCCATCAGAGGAGAGAGAGAGAGAGAGTACCAACATTTAAGTTCATCTACAATGGATCCACAAATTTCCAAATAAGGGTACTTGTATAAAACATACCAACATTTAAGTTCATCAGCTCTGAAACACACCAACCCAATCTTCTACTCTGTGAACATAGCGTCACATACAGTTCCCCAACCACACCCAGCAATCCACCATTACTACCCATTGAACAGAAGCACTCAAAATTATGATGAAAAACATGACAGAAATTATAAACCTTCTCACCCACCTATTAATAGTAAACAAGAAATCTTACCGCCAACAACTAATAAAAGCGTAGCAATTACAACCAAAAGCTCAGAGCTTTACTTCCCTGTCATATATCCAGCTGAAACGCATGGTTCCTCCCTGCTTAGCCCTTCCCTGAGCCCTCTCCTCTATCCTTCGAATTCTTGGCACCAGAGTGCAGACAAAGTCCTGAGCTTTTTTTCCCCTCACTAGAGAGCCCAGTGAGTCCTTCCACCTTCCACCTCCCAACAAGGAACTCGAGAATGTCGGCGTAATCCTTGGCCGTGTACACTTGCAGCCTCTGCGCAACCGCAGAGAAGTGCTCGAAAAGGTTATCATCGCGGCCGTCAAACATGAGATGGGCGGGCATTGAGATCTTCTTCTTCATCATGTCGGCAAAGGCGAGCACGGTTCCATCAGGGTCAACCTCGAAGAGCTTCTCGATGATCTTAGTATAGGCCGTCTCATGCCGCTTTTCGTCAGATGCGATGATACCACAAACCTGTGCCAGATTCAAGTCGCCATGCCCCTTTGGCGTGCCTAGCAGTGTTTCCATGCGAGATGAAGGTGGCGCGCTCCTGGAAGGAAGTGTAGATGAAGCCAAGGTAGGGATTGTTCTCTGTTCTTGGGTCCTATGATACCAATAGAAAAGAAGCAATCCATCCATCAGCTAAATAAACAATCTCAGCAATTAAAATCAAGCAAATTAGAAAGGAATTCTCAATCTGAATGCTTTGTGGTTGAGACAAAGATCTCAATTTGGACTGCTCTACAAAAGAAAATAGGGCTTTTTAATTCCCTATACACAGTTAAATAAAAGAGCACATAACTAATCTCTCAATTCTGTTATGCAAATTCTTAAATTTGTTTCTTCCATGATATGAAGATCATAACATTTGGCAACCTGTCTTCCTCTTCAAGTGACTTCATCATGATAAGGCTCAAGATGCAGAATTATGCAGAGAAAGAAAAAAATAAAAATAATGGTCTAATTATAGAAGAAAAAAAATCATTTCCATGCCATTTTTCCATGCATAAATGCTTCTCTATTCAAATTAAGGCTTCGTTTGAAACTGACTAAAAAGCAACTTTAATAAACAGTAAAAAAGCCGTCCCAAACGAAGCCTAATACAACCAAATAGAAGTAATGAAAAAGTGCATTTGCAAGTAAATTCAGTAACTTTTTCTCAATATGAAAGCATCACACACTAAAATAGTGATTATGCAATCATCAAATGGAACCTTTCTGTTCAAACTCAACTGCAATATAATCAATGTTTTTTATGCTGTTTTAGCAGAAAGTGATGTTTCATACCTATTTTATATTGCAGTATGCACACAGTAAATTATGAACTTATTACTGGAAAAATAAATAATTTTTCTCCAAGCAAAGAGGGCTTCAAATGCATTGCAAAAATAGCAGAAATTAAGAAAAAGAAAACGATTAAGTATAGTATTCAGCAATAATGCAACTGTCAGTATGAATTACCATTCCAGAGCCTATCAGATATTGAATCGTCCTTTCAATTTGCTTCATGTCCACCCTTCCAGTAAGGTACAGATACTTATTGAGGAGGTCTCCATGCCGGTTTTCTTCGGCAGTCCACGCCCGAGTCCAAACAGCCCAAGGAGTAAGACTCGCACCTGTTTCATCCCGGACACCATCAAGGGTATTCAACATGGTTTGATAAGTAGGAAGAGCCTCTTCTGTAATCATATCTCCAACCAAGACAACAAAGTAATCATCTGGAATTTCCTTTGACCGTTCTCTTAGTTCCTTAACTTCGTCATGGAAGCTCTCTACAGAGGGATCTGGCAAAAAATCCTGAGGCTGCCATGATTTCTCAACAGGCTTCAAATGCACCAAGATGTTATCTTTTGCCCAATTTTCCAATGACTTGAAGATCTCAATCTTCTGGGGTGACATGGAGTGGGTAACTTGCTCATGTACCTCACGAGGGGGACTGAAAGACTTTTTTGGGATGTCAATCCTGATTCCAAGGGGGAAAAAAAGCAAATGAACAGGCTATTATGTTGGCTTAGAAATAATAGCTTTCATAAGAACAAAATCCGCCAGATCTGCTTTCTAAAATGAACAGTCTTCATGCATGAACATAGAATATAACTATGAATTACAAGCTGAAGTAGCAATGGATATAATAATTTTAGAAAGCAGATCTGAATCATTCTTCTATGATCTACAAACTTTTGTCTAGATGTTTGCATAATACACGAATTTCTCATTTATTTCTTACGACCACTAAACTTGGAAAAAAAAGCAACAAAAAAGACAACTTTTTGGCCATTTGTTGAAATGCCCATATCTCATTGCTAAGAAATCATTAAATCATCAATTTCTGCACCAATTTCTACACAACAGAGCCTCCTTCCACATTCCTTGTTTGCCATCTTAGCAGTTAATACCTTAAAAAAGCTATTAAAGTTTATTAAAGTCCAGAAAAACCATTGGAAACAGAAGAGAGAGTTTATGGATTGCGTGAATAAAAGTAGGAGTAAGGCACATCATACCAAGGGAACTAAATTCTACAGTTAGTTTCTGAAGCCGGAAAGAACAATTCCATCTTTTTCTTTCATTTGAAAAGGGCCCTTTTCTATGTTCTATTCTAGATCCAAAGACAAAAATAGGAAGAGAACTATAGGTTCGATACCTTGTTCTAGTTAGAGTTATAGGCTCTTATAATATAATTTGCGCTTCATAGAAATCCCAAATAGAATCGACGAACGAAATAGGAGAACAATGCTGGATCTCCGCCACTTCGCTAGAACTTATTTGTGTACAATTTACAACATTATATTTAAAATGTATATCACAAATCTAATAAGAGTTTCAGGTTTCTCTAATTTCCTATAAGAATGACAGAAGCTACAGAGGCTCAAAAATGAAACTGTAGGAGTCAACAAGTTAGAAACAAATAAATTCATATGCAGATTAAGTTTCAACTAAAAGACAAGTAAAAAAAAATACAAATATGTCAGATATTACAAATTTTTCCACGATAACAAACACATAAAAATAAATAAAAACAACATTCTGGACACAAGCCCGGTTTAAAGGAAAAAATAGAGATGCAACCAAAGGGCTTTATATTAAACTGCAATGATTTAGGAGAGCAGAAAAGAGGGGTGGCTGTGGGTTAGAGAGGGAAAATGGCAAGTAGAGGGTGTCGGAAGAGAAGAAAGCAACTAAAAGTAAATAAGGTAGTATTACATATAACTTGCAATACTAGTACATATCGTTCATCATCAATAATTTTTATTTTCAAGCAATTAAGCAATTCATGATGGGAAAGAAGTGATAAAAGCTGTAAGTTGTCCAAGGCATAATTTATAAAAAAAATTTAGATGTAGTAGAGAAAAACTTGTCATGAACACAAAAGTTTCCATAAATTTTCCAAAAATAATATTTATATATTTTGAAATTCAGTAGGTGATCAAATAAGATAAAAGATACACTTAAACAAAAATACCCTAAAATTCATATCGATATTGCTAAAATGTGAATTTTTATAAAATGCTTTTCACGAGGAGCATTTTAACTTGCAATAGGAAGAACATTAATGGCTGTAGATGTTAGATAGGTAGAAAGGTGATTAATAAATGGCGGACTATACAGATAATGTGTAGCCCGAGAGGGTATTAGGCAAAGGTGTAATGAACTAATAAGAGGGTATCTAAAATATCTCTACTCCATTGTAAACTTCAAGCATTTAGGAGAGCAGATATCATGATGGGGACATCGGAGCTTGGAAAGTCTATCAGAGACATGGCCGTCGATCTATGGCCAAGATCGAGTCGATGTATTTTTTAGTATTATTATGTATTTGTCTTTTAGTATTTTATATTTGCTTTTATTATTTTCTGTTCTGACCCCTTACTTAAGGGAGGTCATGTGTAAGCCCAAAGGGAATCATCATCTTTTTATTTTGAGTCATTTGTATGAGGCTATATATAGCTCTTATGTTCTCTTTTCATGTTTAATGAATGATTGATCAAAATTTTCTCGTGTTTGAGTTCTTGTGAGAGCTTGAGAGAGATTGGAGTGAGGTCCCTTGGAGAGGAAAACTGATCACCCACCAACCTTGGAAGTGTTCGGGTTCATGGTTCTTTCTTCTCTATTTCTTTTTCTTCTTTCCCTTCATCCACCAGCCGCTGTCCTAGGGTCTTCCCAAACCCCTAAGCAGCCGGCCACCCTAGTCTCCCTCACACCACCCATCGGCTAGACCCCCATCCCCATCACCATCCACGACTAACCACCACACTGCCGGCCCCATCCCCTTGGTTTCCCCATCTCCACTTGTCATCAAGTCTTTCCTAAATTAGTTTGCATATTTTAGGTAACTCTACTAATGAAGTTACCTAATTTGTAAATTCTATTTTAGGAAACTTGTTAATTCATAGCGTATTTAAATTTTGAATAAAATTGGGATGACATCTTTCATTCCAAATTTAAATTATTAATTTAAGAAGTCATTGAATGCCTCATTAAATTCCCCTCTCTCACCTTATAGCCACCGGCCCCTCTTGGATCCAATTGGAATTATTTTCAAAATTCCACTAAGCTCTCTTGGCAATAATTCCTATTCCTCCCTCCACCTCTCTTGGCCAAAATCCACATACCCCCTTCTATTTAATTTCTTTCCAAATATAGTCTCTCCTACTGGAAATAAATTAAATCCCTCTCCCCCTCTCTCTTGCCGCCGCCCAAGTCTCTCTCCCTTCCTTAATTCCTCTCAATCAAGGGGATTAATCAAGGAGCTGTTTGAATTAAATTCTCTCCACATAATCTGAAACAAAATTAATTCCCTAGCCTCCTTCCTTGGCCGGCCACCAATTCCTTCTTCTCCACTTCAATTCTTGGGAGAAACTTCTTTCTCTCTAGTGGAATCTTCAAGGTAAGCAACCACAATCTTTCGTCCACACATTAACCCTTCTGACACCAATGAATGGCCGATTCGGAACTTAACTCTGGATTCGCTTACAACGAGCAAGGGAACGTCAACATCCTCCACTCCACCTTTTTCGACTTCAACCCGGAAATCAATAATTCCATTGAAGAGTACGACCGCATCATCTTCATGCTTTCGGAAGCCATCGATGAGCAACTTGCCAATGTTCAGTGGCAAATTGTTTTAGGACGACAACAAGGGTGAACTTCTTCCCCCTTCATTTATCTTTCTAATCCACTAACCTTGTAGGTGGTGATTTAATCGCAAAGTTCTTGTGCTTCGCCCTCTGCCTCCGCTTAGTAAACGAAGGATCTTAGTGTACTTTCTATGTTGTTTATCTCATTGTTAGATTATGGATTTTTGTTGAATGATTACTAAATTCATATATTGTTTAAATTCTAAATTGTTTTGATAATTCAAGTGCTTAGCATGTGATTTGGCCTAAGCGTAGCTACCCCTCTTTCGTTTTCTATTTTTGTTTAGTAACTAAAAGTCTTAATTGTTAATTGTTCTCATCAAAATCATGCAAGTTCTTATCGCATCCATCTAAAGCATATTAGTCCTGCATCATATCACCTCTTATATGATGTCATTCCTTAGAACTTTCATGAGTTCCAATTTATTAAGTAATTAGTTGTGGCCGGGGTTTCTTGTATAATATTTTGAAATTTTCAATTAATTACTTCTAGTAATTCTAAGATAAAAAAAGGCCTTTTAATTTACTTTTCGGAACATTCCAAGTTCTATAGCCATGTTTTATTTTGTCAATATCTTTTAGTATAATCTAATAGTCTCATTCTAAAATTTAAAAGTAGTCTGATAAGAGAGGGGGCAACCGGCTCAGCCAGCCGATCCAACAAGGGCTGGAATAATAACAGGGGCGGAAATAGCAGTGGTTTCGACCACCCTTGTGGGGCCCAACAATGCTTTGATTAAATATACTAGGTAAGGAGGCTATTTTGGGGGGAATTAGAAGAGCTTATTTAGGGCTAATTATAGGCTTTATTTTCAAGATTAATGTTTTGAGTTTTACTGTAGTTTTTCTTGAAGATTTCCTAGCGACGTCTAGGTTCTGTGGGAGAGTGTTAGACCAGTCTATTGGACTAGTCCAACTAGTTCATACGGGACCAGCTTAGGCAGAATAGAGGCGGAACTCTTCCGCCTCCTGTACGAGTCGCCCACCTTCCCAATCCAAGAACTCTGATTAGGAAGGATTTAGAAGGGGTTTATGAAATCTTCCTCGATGACTTTTGCTGCATTCCGTATCCGATCTTATTTTTCATGATTGGAAGCTAGAATTCGCGTTAAGCTTGTTGTTCTTTGCTATTAGTGCCTAAATCCATGCCCCCATGACAGAAAGAAAAGTAGAGGTGTTGGAAGGGGAGATCAGACAATTACAAACTAAAATTTTAGATCTTTACACTCAACTTTCATATGTCAAAAGTCAAATTTCAGCCATCCATTAGATGATGGATGAAAATTTTTCCAGCATGGGAGAAATGTTGAAGAAAGTGCTCGAAGGCCAAACCAAAATATCACCGTCAGAGGTGAGGGAAGGTGTCGATAGTCAGGAAAGTGGGGAAAACCCTAAGACAACCACACGAAGAGAAGATCAAGAGATGGAGATTTTGGAGGGAACATAAAAAATGCCTCCCCTAGGGCCTATTCCTAGAAAGGAGTTAGGTAGAGTATATTTGGGGAGGCTTGAGGGGGTTGGACATGAGTGAAAGGGTGCTGAATTCGAAAGAGAACAGGATAATTATAATCAAAGGAGGGCTGAATTTGAAAGGGAGGAGTTTGTTATGATCCAAGGGGGGCTGAATTTGAAAGGAGAAGGTGAGAATTTGATGAAAGGCTTGGGTATGAACGTAGAGGGGATGATTGGGATACTTGGGGGGAACCACACCCTTGGGGAATAAGAAATTATGAAGGGAACAGAGGGAATGAATGTGATCTTAGTGTGAGAAAGATTAGGATGACTATTTTTGAGAGAGATGATGCCCATGGGTGTATTTATAAGATGGAATGGTACTTTACCGTCAACATGCTGATGGGGGGGGGAGACTGAAGGCAGCCGAGATGTGCTTGGAAGGGAAAGCTTTAGCATGGTACCAGTGGAGGGACACGAGGCGACCGATACGGAGACCTAAAGGGAGTTTAAGGACTGCTTGTTGGAATGTTTCCAAACTAGCAGAGAGGAGACTTCTATGAGCAATTTTTTTGCTTTGATGCAACGAGGGACAGCGGTGGAGTACCATGAGCAATTTGAGTACCTTGCCAGTCGATTGGATCAACTTCCAGAGATTGTACTGGGGGGAACTTCATGAAGGGACTGAAATTAAATATCCAGGCAGTGGTTAGAGTGATGAGGCCTTGTGACTTGGGAGAGACCATGGAACTAGCTTAGTTGGTAAAGGATCATAGGCACCTGGAGAGAGGAACGGGAGACAGTAGCTCAGGATGCTCGTATTGGATGACCACCACCTTTTTGGCACCCAATGCGCTAATACCAGATACTCTTAGAGAGACTTTGAAGGAAACAACTGTAGGAAGAAGATATGGGGACAACTTAAGAAGCTCACAGAAACAAAATTTAGGAGAAAAGGGTGAAGGGCTTTGTTTCAGATGTGATGAGAGGTATACGCTGGGGCATAGTGTAAGGAACAAACTCTTTAGGTTCTTATCATTTGTGAGGAATAAGGAATGGAGAGGGTGTCGTCTTTCCACCTTGCAGACAAGGTGGGCCTTTGGGAGTGGAGTATTATTAGACCGGTTCATTGGACCGGTCCAGCCAGAATGGATCAGGCAGAACAGAGGCGGAACTCTTCCTCCTCATGTACGAGTAGCTCCAGCTGCCCAGACAAAAACTCTGATTAGGAAGGATTTAGGAGTTTAGGTAGGTACTGTTTAGAGATTTACTTTTGGATTGTATGCATTTTTCTTTTCTTTTTATTAAATAGTTTGTTTTGCTATGGTTAGGGCATCTTGAATTTGACAGAAATTTGAGATCTCTTAGATTTTTTTGGGCTCTAGCGGCTTCTAGAGATTTGGGAGAGATAGGTCCTCCTCTCGAATTGATGATTAACTGTATCTTGTTATTTTCTTCCGTTCTATTTGATTTTTGCAATAAAATTACTGTTTTTCTGGGTTTTCATTGGAGTTTGGAGGAAAGTTTTCAATGTTTTATCAAATATTGATAGGGATTCTTGATAACTTCAAGTGTTTCCTATCAGAGAGCTGATCTACCTCTCTAATTGTAGATCACCTATATATTGCTTTCGCATTGAAGAAATAATACAAAATCAGCAACCTTTTGGGCATTCCTGCAGTTTTCCAAGTGATTGTTTGCTGTTTTTACATTGGAGACATCATAGTCCTCTAAAACATCCAATTAGTCTCAAAAGATTTCAGCCTTGCGTCCATTAACAGATAGAAAGTCACCTTTATTCTTATGTAAGGTATTATAGTGGTACTTATCATAACATTGATGTGAATCATAATAATTCCTATACTTTGTATCTTAATGATGGAATTTATGGTATTTATCATCCGCTTTTAACCTTGTCCATGATGATTATGAAATCATTAAGCAATGACACATGGAATTAAACAGTGTAATGCAAATAGTACAATAACCTTATATACAATGAAATTATGTTGGAGATTTAATAGCAAATAGAGGATCATACAACTATCAACACAGATAATAGAATATCCAAAATGATGAAGAGAATGACTACTTCTAGCTTTTGTAGTGGTTCACAGCAATGTGGTAGAGTATGGGTATAAAATGTCATAATTTTATGGACAGGACAACAAAATGGCAGACGTTAAGAGATTTTTTTTCAGCACAAATCATTAATACTATTAAGATCTCAATTAATACATCAGGTAGCGTAGCAATTTAAAGAACTAGGAAACACTATGGAAAGAACAAGGAGGAATGGAGTTCTACTCTTGATTTTGTCTTTTAATGTAGCTTCCAAGAGCAAAGGATCATGCCAACACAAGATTTTCCAAAATCAAACAATTAAAATCATAAACTTTCAAATACAAACTAACAACTTATCATAGAAAAAAAAAAAGATCAAAACTCAACTCTCAATGGTGTTTGATAGGGCACTCTCTCTGAATGGTACAGTATTCAGTGTAAAATAAAAAGAGAAGGGGTTGAACCATGAGTAAACATGGAGACAGAGACGGTTCATCAGTTATCTGGTTCAGTGATCAATGTGATTCAATTCAATTGACCCAAAGTTTTCTGCAAGCCTTCTTTGTTTCCAATTTGTGGTTGGATCAAAACGTTTACTCTAGGCGTTATATCTTGGTCTAGGGGTGGATAGGGTTACGATGAGGACTAGAATAAGAATTAGGTTGGGTTTTGAACATTTATGCATAAACAGAGTTTTGTAGAGCTTGTTTGTAGAGTTGTTGAACAGATTTAAATGGATAATGATTGACTTTTAGGATTTTTTGTTAGCTAGGAACATGATTTTAAATATTTGAAACAAAAATAGGAAAGAGCAATATTTAAAGCATACAGTGTATATTGAGGAAAAACTGAGATGAGCATTTTTATGATTGATTGCAATGCCTTAGTAAAGGTGGAATGGGAATAATTGTGGGGTTGAGAGAGAGAGAGAGAGAGAGAGAGAGAGAGAGAGGAGAGTGAATCATAAATCTGCACCGCAAATGTTTAACACAAACGCACAATGCTTCATACAATAAAAACCTTCCTTCAAACAAGGTGAGCTTGCTTCACACAAAGGGAGCAAGACCAGAACTTGAGCCGCAACATTCATTAATAAAATCAGTTACAAATAGCAAATAAGGCTATTTATAATAACAGACTGCCAATCAAATGACTAAGATACGCATTCAGATATTTTTATATAATAAAGAATGATGCAAATTGAATAAAATAATCAAATGATGTGATGAAAATAAATAATACTAAAAGAATAAACTCAAATGCAAATCAAATTAATTGCTCTTAAAAGCTCAACCACTACAGCGTTTAGATTTTTTACTGTAGAAACCAGGCAACAGTTAATCAACAGAAATTATGGGATGGCCATACATCCTATATTAATCTACCAAATAAAAATATGCGCTCACACACACACACACACACACACACACACACACATATATATATATATATATATATATCAGTTTCATAAGTTCATGCATAATCTATTTTCAAAATGAGTACTAGTATATATATTTTACAATTCATGGAAGTATCTAATTTGGTATCCAAGTAATCATTCCTGATTTAAAATCAAATATGTCAATTGGTGCATCCTTCTTATCCAAAATGTTATCCAAGGAATAGCTGCATATTGAAACTAGATGATGACGGATACAAAAAGCAAGCATTGCTATTGGCACTTAGTAGCTTAAAGGTAAATGGTAAAAAATTTAGTAAAAAAAATAGCATCTTTATTTGCATAATTTGTACGCAAATCTTAGATGAAGTAATACAAAGTTATCTGGATAATGAAACTTTAATAACACCAACGTAAATATAAAAACCATTTCCTACAAATGGATAAAAATACAATAAAAAGAAGATAATGGTAAAGGGCAAAAAAAAAAAAATTCACATGAAGCATCAAAAGTTAAACAGTCGCATGGCTCCTAAATTGTTTAAAAAAAAAAAAGGATCAAACTACCTATTCAAAACAGGTTATAAACAAAAAAAAAAAAAAGCAAAAATGGTATAATATATACATATAAGTGTGCGCGCATAAAATTTAAAATAAAATGTTTAAAATTTTAAATTTTATGAATGTTTTATGTTTGGCATCTACGTATTTTAATTTCTAATAAAAAAAGGCCAAAATATTTTTGTTAAAAACCATCACATGTAGAGAAAATGAGCTTATTAACCTATTTTGCTATCAAAGCTCTTGAAAATCTTCAAACAATCAAATCAACAATGTTATGTGAATAAAAAACAGAAAGAGAAAGTTTGAATAGACTAAAACATAATTTCATTTGCATTTAGACTGAATTTTGGGCCACACAAGATATTGCACGATTCTAAAATTTGTGAACGGTTCAACAATTCACATAATAAAGTGATTTTCCTCAAAGGTTAGATTTTTCAATAAACATAACTCATTAAGGTACAAACTCATGGTTATTGAACTAGCTAATTCAGTCCAATTTTTAAAACCTTAGCTGCCAAGCTTCTTCACATGCAGCATCAGTAGTTAAGCAGTCCCATGGAAACTAAATTGGTGGCAAAAAGGATAACAAATTAACAATGCTCTTTGGCAATAGTGGCAAGTGAAAACTAGTGCAGCATAGAGCATGAAAGTGCTTTTGCATCCTAGCATCTCTAATACCTCGTTTACTACAATAACATTTCATCAACATTTTTAATTATGACACACTGAAATCACCTACCCTATAACTTTTGCTACATAGGATAGGATTATATAAACGAACATGCATGCATACACACGCACGTATATGCGTTTAGAAAAACAGTTTTTAAGTGTTCCAAATCCGCCATACTTGACCGGGTTCGATTGTGCCCGACAGAGCTTCATTAGCCTCAGATCCGCTGAACAAATAGTCTACGTTCTACTAATTATGACAAAATATGCTTAACAAATCTTCTAATTTAGTTTCTCTCTACTTTGAAAATGAAAAGCACATAGAGGCGCCATCAAAAGCCCAACTTCATCTCACTATATCAAGCTCAACAACCAAACATTTATTATTTTATGCGTTAAGAGTGAAAAATTCACAAGCAAAAACCTTCGATGATGCGCGCTTCTGAAAAAGAGTAAATGTCCAACAAACAATAGGCGGTCACAGACAATCATAGCAACAACCAAACGGTCAAAAGTTGCTAGCACAGAAGTTGATGGACCAAAACATTGTTTTTGTCGTCAATCATAAACAATCCTTGACACGTGATATCAGCAGCAGTACCACTGATTGTTTTTAATCTTATATCAACCGTTTAATATTTAAAAAGTACTTTTTTTTCAACAAAAAAATCCCTAAAAGAAGTACTTTTTCCTGATTTTTAAGGTTGATGTTATTGTTGTTTATGCAAAAGCATGGGCATTGGGTGTATCGAAATGAGTTTGAAAAACATTTTTCGCAAGTAGAATGGAACAAAAATAAAGACAACATCAAGCCCAAAAACAGACGATGTTGAATCTCGATCCCGATTACAAAAACATGCAACTCAATAAACTAACTGCAGATAAGCAAAATCGAAATTTAAAGCCCACCAAACCAGAGGAATGAGGACGCATAAAGAAGAAAAATTGAAAGACTTGATTTAAAGACCTGAAACTACAAATCCACGAAAATTGCAAAGCATGAACAAATTAACAGAAAAAGCAAAGTCCATACAGTGAGGAAAGTTTAAAATCAGCGAACATAAAACTTTCTACTTTCTGCCCCATGAAAATTAACACAACACAGTTTCAAAGAACAAAAAAGTAAAAACTCCAGTAAAAGAACTGCACATTGAATTGGTTGTGAAATATGAAACGCAATCACTATAAAAGAACAAGATGGAGAGAGAAAACCCAATCCAAGCCAAAAAAAAAAAAGTTCCAAGACCTTGATCGCAGTCCCACAGGAGCAGCGTCTACTCAGATCCTGATCCCCAAAAAACAGGCATTCCTCCCGTAAACCAGCAGAAACAATACAAAAACAAACTAGATACATTCATGCACATTCAATTTTCCAACTTTCGAACAACCCAGCTTCAAAAAACGTGCCATAAAACCCCAAATCGGTAAACCCACTGAAATCCCCCCATAAAACACAACCGCCGGTCAGAAATTGGAGAAAAAGAAGAGCAATCAAAGGAAATAGCCTACCTAGTGGAGGTCCGGACTGTCGATGCCATTGCAAACCGAGGCGATCGAGCGGTCACGATATGCCCATTGCGACCACGAGGCGACGAGGCACAAAGGAAAGCATCCTGAGGGAAAACCAATCTCAACGCCATAGATCAAATCAAGCTACACTCTAATTCTACACCCCCACTCCTTCCTTGCTTTCACCTTTTACGCTCGATTTCCAGCTTTATAGGCAGAGACGCTAATCAAATCCTAATTTGCCTTTTTCTTCTCCTTCGCTCCGTAGAGAGTGGTGACGGAGAGGACAGGAAGAACTAAATGGAGGAGGCGGAGATTTTAATGAGAGGCGCGTCTCACATTTACACTTCTTTAAACTCATAATTACGCTATTGCCATTCACGTCATTTAATGCATGATCAATGTTCCTCACCTTTACAAAATTGAAAAAATTTTAATAAAAAAATTTGCTTTCAATTTATTGAGATAAATGAAATATAATAGTTATTATTCAATGCCTGATAAAAAATTTGTATCATTACAATATATATTTTATATCTCAGTGTCATATAAAAATTTAACGCACATAAATAAAAATAAGAGTTCATAAATTTTTTTACGAGAAAAACTTGAAAATGAAAAAAATCATAAAGCTTAGCCTAAATAAAAAATTCACTATATATCATAATATATAATATTCATTTATTCCTCAAAGTTGAAGTAGAATATGACTATTTAAGACTTATCTCCAACCGTTCGGCAAACAGTCGAATGGAGGCCCTCAAACGTCGCAACTAAACGTCATTTCTTCCGACATTTGATCGCAGTTGAACAGTGCAACGCCAATATTGGCGTCGCACTATTCACTTGCGCCATTCTTTCTCTCTACCGAACTCGTTCGAGAAAGACGCGAAAGAAACGAACGATGATTTGGGGGCAAAATGACGTTCCACTGGAGATGAATCACGACACTTTTTTATTTTACTGCATTTTGCAGTGGAAAATGAGAGTTTCGGTTGGAGATGCCCTATGAATACAATATTTGATTTCTCTTTTGTAATATAACAAAAGTATGATGTCCTCAAGAGGGCAATTGAAACCCAATAGCTGATTAAAATATTGACAAAGATGATGGTGTTTACTAATGATGGTCGTCGGCAATGATGGTGATTGTTGATATTCATTGGCGGTGATAACCATAGAAGAAGCACTATAGTTCTCTCCCTTCTCTCCCCCTTGATGTGGAGAATGAGACTATTTATAATACATATTTTAGGATGAGCATTTTGGTAATTTGAATCATAGTCCAAAACATTTCATCATATGATTCATTTCGATTATCTTGATCATGAAACATTTATTCAACATTTAAATATCTTATTGATGTCATAATTGAGTGATATTGGGCTCGTTGAAATAGTCTCATCTAACCGCTCGATTCGACTATAAGGATGTTGAATTTCGAGATCATCTGATCATTCAATTAAGTTCGGTGTTCCTAATTATGCTTTAAGTGTTTGATTTGAGCTCATTAGATTTGGATTCGACTACTTTGATATCGTTGGATTTGTCTCATTGAGACATTCAGTTCTACTTATAGTTTGTTTAAATTAGAGCTTATATGATCCTGAATTCAATTTCCGGAAGTTTCGAATTCAAATTTTGCCTTGAGATTCGTGTTGATCAAACCAATTTTTCATCAATATTATACTTATTTTAAAATAAATTTAATAAATGTTAAAATTGGCATGATAAAAAATTTAGGATAAATTTTAAAAGTAGGTATGATAAAAAACTTAATTATTACAAAATATATATTAAAATAAAATTTCAAAATAGGCATAATCTCTCATTTAACAGGCAACATATGCTGATGTTACAAAAAAAAATTTGTCGCCCTTCTTTATATTCTTAAGAAAAAAAATTTAAATAAAATTAATATGAAATAGTTATAAATACATAACAAATATCAGAATTAAATTTAATTTTAGTTTTTTCTTTAGGATTTACTTTTTATATAAGTTTTATTAAACTAAAGAAAATTTAAATTTGAAGGTAAAAACTTAAAAAAATAATTTTTATATTTTTTATGTATTTTTAATGAACGATTTACATTTTTTATTTTGCCCAAAGATTTTTTTAGCTGGCTTTCTTATTTTTAAAAATCCTAATGTAAAAACTTAAACTAATATAATGTTTATATATGTAATGCATTTTTAATGGGTGATTGAATTTTTTCTTGCCCACAGTTATTTTTTTTGCCGGCTTTCTTATTTTTATAATCCTAAAAAACTACAATAAAATTTAATTTTAATATTTTTTATATATTTATAAATATTTTATTCAAGTTTTATATAATTTTATTTATGTATTTTTCTTAATATCATAATAAAAGCCAAAAAAACCCTTTAATAGCCTTTTTTTTTGTGTTTCCCGGTAGGTCGGCCTGGGTTTATAGACCGTCAAGCGCACTCAACAAGTCAGTGTGTGGTAGCAGACGGTTACTCGTCATAAAAAAAAAAAAAAAGCCAACTTGCTTGCCGAGTCAACAGTTAGTTGCTCGTTAAATATGCAATTATGTCTATTTTTAAAAAAATTATTTTATTATTATTTTATTATACCTAATTTTAAAATTTATTCAAAAGTTAAAAGGAATTCTCTAACCCTAAAATTTTTAATATATATATATATATATATATATATATAGCATTATTTTAATACATAAATTAAAATTTCTGTACTAAAAATTTATTTTAAAAAACATTAAAAAAATGGTCCCAAACAAAATCATAATGAAGTCATTAAAGTATCTCACTTACCCACTTAACCCCAAACGCTTATTAGGCATATTTATTAAGAGATTTTTGCATAACAATTTGCTTTGCCTTAATATTCCTTAAACATAAATATTTTGTTAGGTTTGTGTCTTAATTTGCCCCCATCTATAAATAAGAGTTAGGAGTTATTTGCTTGTATGTTTGGTCTATTTATATTTTGATAATTCTGTCAACTATGAGGTTGACGTATTTCCTAAGCGGTCTAGCTTGCTCATTTTCAGGTATTTTTCTACAATGTAAATTCTATTTATAACACAAGTACATATTATTGTATCAAGTAATAAAATGATGTGTATAACGTCGATGTTGATTAATAAAAAATATTTATGATTCTTTGGAACAAATATATCGATCTTGATACGGCATCAAAAAATTAGCTTGATCGGGCACGAATCTCGAGGCAAAAGCTAGTGGGAAACTTCAAAAATTAATTCTGGGAGCACCCGAACTTTGATTTCAGCGAGCTTACAGTCAAATTGAGTGTCTCGGAAATTTGAACCCAACGACACCAAGATCAACCCAATCCGAGCCCAAATGAGTCCGAATCAAAGGCTCAAAGCACTATTGGAAGGTTCAAACTGCAATTTGAGTTACCAAACGGTCTCCGATTTTGACGAGCTTATACTCAAATCGAACGGCTCGACGAGAAGAATCCAACGAGCCCAAGATCGCCAAATTCCGACATCATTAAGGCCTTAAAATGTCCAACGAACGGTGCACGATCGTAGGATTCAATATCGGCCGTCCATTTGACCACTCCCCATTCGACCCTGATCTCACGCCTATTTACGGGCCATGCCACTCCAGAAAATCTATAAATAGAGCCCTCATTTCTCATGAGGGGGGACTCAAGAAAGAAGAGAAGGAAGAGAAGGAAGAAGCTCCTCCTCGACCACCGCCGGAACCTCGCCGGACCACCGCAGGAGCCTCGTCGGGCCACCGCCGGAGCCTCGCCAGACCACCGTCGGAGCCTCGCCAGACCACCGCCAGAGTTTCGCCACACCACCATCTCAAGGCCCAACGTTCAGGCCCTACGTTCAGGCCCGACGTTCTATTGAAGGCCCGACATTCAGGCTCGTCCGACCTCCATCAACAAACAACGGTTTTTCTGACCCCGGTCTCCTGCCGACTACGGTCCTTTCGACCTCCGTTACCTACTTAGGCTCGTCCAACCTCCATCAACAAACAACAGTCTTTTTGACCCAGGTCTCCTGCCGACTACGGTCCTTTCGACCTCCGTCGCCTACTGCGATCCTTCCGATCTCCATCAACAAACAACGGTCTTTCTGACCTCGGTCTCCTGCCGACTACGGTTCTTTCGACCTCCGTCGCCTACTACGGTCCGTCCGACCTCCATCACCAAACTACAGTCTTTCTGACCCCAGTCTTCTGCCGACTACGGTCCTTCCGACCAAACAAACATGTATATGTAACTCCTACCATGTAATGCAATCTATAGGATGTACATTTGCTACATCAATCCGGCCTTCACCCTAAGAAGGGCCTCATTTGTAATCGACTACAAATACTAGTGGATTCATTCAAACTGGGCCAGGCCCCGTGGTTTTTCCCCCTTTTCAGGGGTTTTCCACGTAAGAACTCTGGTGTCTCTTATGAATGTTTCACCCCCTTTCTTATCTGCTTGTGTGCTGGATCTTCGTACAATGTTAAGACGTTAAACCATATATTTCTCTACCGCCACGAATATTCCAGGACGCAACAGTTTGGCGCCGTCTGTGGGAAAGTGATTCCCGACTGGGGGGCAATTTTTTGCTCCAACCTCAAAAGGTCACTCTTATCAAGTTCCTGACATTAGTCATTGTTGCATCAGATGTGGACTGGGGGGCAACTTTGGCCCAAATTCTGGCCAAAAAGATCCTCTAATGCTTTCTATATTAAGATGATATTTCAGGAAGATCCAGTGAGAGCAAGGATACTTCCAATCAATTACAAGCTTTGTACAGTCCCTTATTGAAATTCTACTCATTGGGCAAGGTCTTAATCTTGACTTCAAAAAGGAAGTAACGGTTTAAAAATAGACCATTCTTCACATTTGATTCGGGATATACGCGGCGTTCGCCCCCTCCCAATCAAAGCAAAATCAATCCCAGGGGGATTCGATTCGACCTCTTCCACACAAGTTAACGTCGTCGAGCAAAGGCTCCGACATACAACCTCGGAAAGGTTTTACATCCTTGGTGGATTCTCCTGACCTCTTCCACACAGGTTAACGTCATCGAGCAAAGGCTCCGACATACAACCTCGGAAAGGTCTCACATCCTTGGTGGATTCTCCCGACCTCTTCCACACAGGTTAACGTTGTCGAGCAAAGGCTCCGACATACAACCTCGAAAAGGTCCTACATCCTTTGTGGATTCTCCCGACCTCTTCCACACAGGTTAACATCGTCGAGCAAAGGCTCCGACATACAACCTCGGAAAGGTTTTACATCCTTGGTGGATTCTCCCGACCTCTTCCACACAGGTTAACGTCGTCGAGCAAAGGCTCTGACATACAACCTCGGAAAGGTCTTACATCCTTGGTGGATTCTCCCGACCTCTTCCACACAGGTTAACGTCGTCGAGCAAAGGCTCCGACATATAACCTCATAAAGGTCTTATATCATTGGTGGATTCTTCCAACCTCTTCCATACAGGTTAACATCGTCGAGCAAAGGCTCCGACATACAACCTCGGAAAGGTCCTACATCCTTGGTGGATTATCTCGATCTCTTCCATACAGGTTAACGTCATCGGGCAAATGCTCTGACATATAACCTTGGATAGATCTTACATCATTGGTGGATCCAATATTGGTTAATATCATCGAGCAAAGGCTCTGACAAACAACCTCAGATAGATTATACATCCTTGGTTAATGACACCAGAATTCCGTCAATGGACTTCTGCACAAAGTTAAATTTCTATATGTTGTTGAATTTCCTCCTGTCGTTAAACTTTTGCCTTGCAGGGCTTTCGACGACGCCGGAATTCTTCCTGTTATCGGACTTCTGCCCGACGTCAGACTTTTGCTCGTCAGCGGACTTCTTCTTGATGTTGGACTTCTGCTCGTCAGTGGACTTCTACCCGACGTCGGACTTCTGCTCGTCAGCGGACTTCTACTCGACGTCGGACTTCTATTCGTTAGCGGACTTCTACTCGATGTCAGACTTCTGCCCATTAGCGGACTTCTACTCGACATCAGACTTCTGCTCGTTAGCAAACTTCTCCTTGACGTAGGACTTCTGCTCGTCAGCGGACTTCTACCCGACGTCGGACTTCTGCTCGTCAGCAGACTTCTACTCGACGTCAGAATTCTGCTCGCTAGCAGACTTCTACTCGTCGTCGGACTCCTGCTCGTCGATAAACCTTCGTCGCTCTTCTACCCGACGTCGGACTTTTGCTCCTCAGCGGACTTCTCCTTGACGTTGGACTTCTGCTCGTCAGCAAACTTCTACTCGACGTCAGAATTCTGCTCGCTAGCATACTTCTACTCGTCGTCGGACTCCTGCTCGTCGACAAACCTTCGTCGCTCTTCTACCCGACGTCGGACTTTTGCTCCTCAGCGGACTTCTCCTTGACGTCGGACTTCTGCTCGTCATCATACTTCTACTCAACGTTAGACTTCTGCTCCTTAGAAGACTTCTACTCGTCATCGGACTTTCTGCTCGTCGACAAACCTTCGTCGCTCTTCTACCCTACATCAAACTTTTGCTCCTCAGCGGACTTCTCCTTGACGTCGGACTTCTGCTCGTCAGCGGACTTCTACCCAACGTCAGACTTCTGCTCGTTAGTAGACTTCTACTCGTCGTCAGACTTTCTGCTCGTCGACAAACCTTCGTCGCTCTTCTACCCGACGTCGGACTTTTGCTCCTCATCGGACTTCTCCTTGACGTAGGACTTCTGCTCGTCAGCGGATTTCTACCCGACGTCTGACTTCTGCTCATCAGCAGACTTCTACTCGACGTTAGAATTCTGCTCGCTAGCAGACTTCTACTCGTTGTCGGACTCCTGCTCGTCAATAAACCTTCGTCGCTCTTCTACCCGACATCGGACTTTTGCTCCTCAGCAGACTTCTCCTTGACGTCGGACTTCTGCTCGTCAGCGGACTTCTACCCGACGTCAGACTTCTGCTCATTAGCAGACTTCTACTCGTCGTCAGACTTTCTGCTCGTCGACAAACCTTCATCGCTCTTCTACCCGACGTTGGACTTTTGCTCCTCAACGGACTTCTTCTTGATGTAGAACTTCTGCTCGTCAGCGGACTTCTACCCGACGTCGGACTTCTGCTCGTCAGCAGACTTCTACTCGACTTCAGAATTCTGCTCGCTAGAAGACTTCTACTCGTCGTCGGACTCCTGCTCGTCGACAAACCTTCGTCGGTCTTCTACCCGACTCAGTGCTTCTATTTAACACCGGACTTCTTCCTGCCGTCTGACTACTACCCGTCATCGGACTTCTGCCCGTCGACGAACTTTCATTCAGTCTTCTGCCCAATGTCATACTTTTCCCCGACGTCAGAATTCTATTCGACGTTAAGTTTCCACCTTTCGTTGGATTCCTGTCCGTTGTCAGACTCTACCCCGACGTCGGATGTATGCCCGTCTTTTCAACCTCCCTCCTTACAACGGTCTATCCAACCTCCATCGCTAACCACCAAACATCGAAACTCCACATGATCTCTCAAAGTAGACAGAGGGAGAAGGGAGAATCTCTGGACTTCCTTGCAAAGAGATGTGCCTTGAAAGACCAAGGGAAAGCCTCAATTAGAAGGACAGAGGGAGAAGAGAAAATCTCCGGACTTCCTTGCCAAGAGAGGGGTCTCGGAAAACCGTGGGAAGGCCTCAATAGTAAGGACAGAGGGAGAAGAGAAGAAGGGAAAATCTCCGGACTTCCTTGCCAAGAGAGGGGCCTCGAAAAAATGAGGGAATGCCTCAATAGTAAGGACAGAGTGAGAAGAGAAGAAAAGGAAATCTCCGGACTTCCTTGCCAAGAGAGGGGCCTCGGAAAACCGAGGGAAGGCCTCAATAGTAAGGACAGAGGGAGAAGAGAAGAAAAGAGGAGAAAAGAAGAAAGGACAGTTTTTCTAAAGGCCTCGGGGGCCTATTTATAGGTTTTTTGAGAGAAGATGGGAAGTTTCTAGATTTTTCCAGCATTTTCGAATTTCCCACATTTTTCTGAATTTTTCTGAATTTTTTGGAATTTTCTTAAATTTTTTTCGGAATTTTTTGGGTTAAAAAATTCTTTGTGGGTCCACAAAAAAATAAAAAAAATAAAATAAAAAATGCAACCGCCTCTCAAGAGGCGCACCCCTCCAGCCCGCGCGTCAACGCGGGCACTCGCCGGCGGCCGGCTGGTTTGCCGGCCAGTTCGGCCGCCAAACTCTTCCGGGCTCCGATTTTGGGCCCGGAAAGTCCAAATCGGACGTTTTTGGGGTCCTCGGACATGTTTTTCGACGTTTCAGACTCAATTTTGACACTTTCGGAACTCAACGGGGCCTCTACGATCAAGTTTGAGCAAGCATTTAACTTTTGGAACGCAATTTTTTGCGATTCGACTAATGTAAAATTTCGGAACAATTATTTTCGGACTTCTGGAGCTTCGACGTCCGAAAATAGGGGGGGAGCAAGTGATACGACATCAAAAAATTAGCTTGATCGGGCACGAATCTCGAGGCAAAAGCTAGTGGGAAACTTCAAAAATTAATTCTGGGAGCACCTGAACTCCGATTTCAACGAGCTTACAGTCAAACTGAGCGTCTCGGAAATACGAACCCAACGACACCAAGATCAACCCAATCCGAGCTTAAATGAGTCCGAATCAAGGGCTCAAAGCGCTGTTGGAAGGTTCAAACTGTAATTTTAGTTACCAAACGGTCACCGATTTTGACGAGCTTATACTCGAATCGAACGGCTCGACGAGACGAATCCAACGAGCCTAGGATCGCCAAATTTCAACATCATTAAGGCCTTAAAATGTCCAACAAACGGTGCATGATCGTAGGATTCAATATCGGCCGTCCATTTGACCACTCCCCAGTCGCCCCTGATCTCACGCCTATTTACGGGCCATGCCACTCCAGAAAATCTATAAATAGAGCCCTCATTTCTCATGAGGGGGGGACTCATGCAAGAAGAGAAGGAAGAGGAGAAGGAAGAGAAGGCAGAGGAGAAGGAAGAGAAGGAAGAAGCTCCTCCTCGACCACCGCCGGAACCTCGCTGGACCACCGCAGGAGCCTCACCGGGCCACCGCCGGAGCCTCGCCGGACCACCATCGGAGCCTCGCCGGACCACCGCCGGAGTTTCGCCACACCACCATCTCAAGGCCCGACGTTCAGGCCCTACGTTCAGGCCTGACATTCAGGATCGTCCGACCTCTATCAACAAACAACGGTCTTTCTGATCCCGGTCTCCTGCCGACTACGGTCCTTTCGACCTTCGTTACCTACTCAGGCTCGTCCGACCTCCATCAACAAACAACAGTCTTTCTGACCCCGGTCTCCTGCCGACTACGGTCCTTTCGACCTCCGTCGCCTACTGCGGTCCTTCCGATCTCCATCAACAAACAACAGTCTTTCTGACCTCGGTCTCCTGCCGACTACGGTTCTTTCGACCTCCGTCTCCTACTGAGGTCCGTCCGACCTCCATCACCAGACTACAGTCTTTCTGACCCCAGTCTCCTTCCGACTTTGGTCCTTCCGACCAAACAAACATGTATATGTAACTCCTACCATGTAATGCAATCTATAGGATGTACATTTGCTACATCAATCCAACCTTCTCCCTAAGAAGGGCCTCATTTGTAATTGACTACAAATACTAGTGGATTCATTCAAACTGGGCCAGGCCCCGTGGTTTTTCCCCCTTTTCAGGGGTTTTCCACGTAAAAACTATGGTGTCTCTTATGAATGTTTCACCCCCTCTCTTATCTGCTTGTGTGCTGGATCTTCGTACAATGTTAAGACGTTAAACCATATATTTCTCTACCGCCACGAATATTCCAGGACGCAACAGATCTAAAGCTAAATCAAATGATCTTATTATTATAAGATCAAAGTTTTAGACAAGAATGTTAAAGTGATTATCATATTAACTGCTAGAAGAGAACTCAAGAAACTTGTTTATATGAAAATGTTGCATTTGTTTATCATTGTTAGACCCATGTTCAAAACAAAAAATATATACTTTTATATTCTTTTGACATATGTTAATGATTTCATGGGATGATAGATTCTGGAAAGAAGAAATTCAAATGCTCATTGCTTATTATGCATGTAAGCTTCTGAATGCAGAGATTTGTAATAAAGAACTTCCAGCTAATCGTACTTTTGTTTGATCTAGCTTTTCATGGGTATTAAGAAAATTCTCATGGAGAAATTTGAGGGGAATTGCTTAATGTCAATAAAGTATATTTAGTATGAAATCTCCTTCAAAGTATCTTGTTTGATGCTCCAATTTACAGCAGTCCAACAATTAAAAAAAAAAAAGCAAACCTTCTAGCATTCTTTCCTTGTTAAATAAAGCATACATTACAACAAGTTAAGAAGGCAATAGAGGCTAAACAGGAGGCAGATCATGTCTTCCTAACTGTTACAAATTTGATCTCAATAAAAATCTCTCCACTCAAAGAGAGAAAGAAGATGGAAGTTGTAATAATAATAAAAAAATCACTATCGAAAATAAATATGGAGCATAGTTTATTTAATAATTTAATCCCATCTTCAGGCTCCTCTTAAACTATGACCAATAGTGTTAATAACTGAAGTATTTTGGAAAAAACAAAAGATTAGATTTCAAAATTGAAGAGTTGCATCTCTTCATGCTCTCGAGCCGGCCCCACTTCGTCAAACGATGTGGTTCTTTGATTCAGAACGGCCGGCCCCACTTCGTAAAACGATGTCGTTCTTTGATTCATAACGGTTATTCAGCGATGTCATCAATAAAAGGAGAGCAAAAATTTGAAAGGGGGCGGACATCCATTTTTTTTCTTTCTCTCTGATTCTGTGTTAATCAAATCCAATTGAACGCCGGAAAAAGTTGATGCAGCCTCCGATTGCAAACTCGTCGTCGATCGCGAATCTGCCTTCAATTGCGAAACCAATCTTGAAGGTAAAATTTATCTCTTATTTTGCAATTCTGTTGCGAACCCGTCACCGCCTTTAGCCTGCAGCCGTTTTCTCTCTCACATCCGCCAAATCCCGAACAGACAAGAGTTCGACCCTATGCGAACTCCTAATCCCGCCATTAATCTCACTCGGCTTCTTCTCTCACGGCTGTATCTAAGCCAAAATGCATTCTGCATGCCGCTGCGCCTGCACTTCCGCCTTCAATGAATATATTCTCCACCCAAACAAAGATCATAATTATTGCACTTTCGGCCATGAATCCCTCGGCTAATTGGCTTCAACTGTCAACTTGCAATGATGGATATTCCTCTTTATCTCATTCAAAAGCAGATAAAAAAAATCAAGTTTTATAAATCTGATTTCGAATCAGATTTTATAAATAAAAATCAGATTTTTTTTTATATAAATCAGATTTTTAAATCAAATTTTTATAAAATCAGTACAAGATCTCGTATCGTCGATTTTTAATCTGATCGGGAAGAATTTAAATTGAAGACCATACGCCGTCGATCTTTGATCCGGGTATGATGGTTATAAATTTTGAAGACCATACGCCGTTGATCTTTGATCCGGGTATGATGGTTATAAGTTTTGAAGACCATACGCCGTCGATCTTTGATCCGGGTATGATGGTTTAACTATCGAAGACCTCGCGCCATTGATCTTTGATCCGGGCGGGAAGAAATATCGGCAAATGCCGTCTCGATTTCTCCCTCGGTGGGGAGGTGACGCCGGAAGGCTGCCGAAATTCCTCAGTGAATTTATTAAAAACTTCTAAATTCCTCCTCGAATTTATTAAAAATTTCTAAAAGTTGGAGAGTGATGGAATTGAGTTCCTCCTAATCGAATGATTTATCAAAATTCAAGAAATTTTAATAGGTTAAAAAAAAATCAAATTAATTAATTGATTAAAATCGATTATAAAAAACTGATTGATTAACTGAAAATCAATTAAACTCAATCGATTAATTAAAAAATTATTTAATTAAACTTAGTTGGTTAATCTAATCAATTAATTTTAATTTCAAAAAAAAATCTGAAAAAACAATTTCTTCATTATGATTTGAGAATGTCGACAGACATGCTAGCACTATTCATCCATTAGTAACACAACTAAGACCATCATAAATAGAATATCTCATGATATCTCACATAAATAATCATAAATATCTTAGTAATGCAGCAAAAAGTATCTCAAAAATTTTAATATAAATGTTCAGGTAACAACACTTCGAATGACGAAAATTAAGCAAAGATACTATAAACATTATCAAATTATTTCTTCCGCCGAGATGCCAACCTCACCAGGCAAAATTCCATTAGTGGAAACACAAGATCTCACAAGCAGCTAAAAAAGTATTATGAAAACATTGTTATCATATTTGATAATGTGCATTAGAAAGATTAACTTTGCAAAAGTTGTTGTAAGAATCAAGAAAGGAGTGACAACCTTCCTTCTTCTAATTGGAGCACCAATACTAAGAAAGTCTGGTGTAAATGTATACCCATTAAGCTTCTGTCTCCTATAAATTGAAGAAGTAGTCATTATTTTAATTGAAATATCGACTCATTGCAGATTATATATTTCATAAGGCAAAAACAACAGGAAAATATATAATACCAAGTCTTCTACCAAATTGATTTTTGACACACAAATAACAGATGATCTTACATATGCGAATGAACAATATATATACACACGCACTTATCGTATTTGCAGACAAGATTGGTGCAAGAAGTATCATAATTTTGTTTGTTATACAAAAAAAAAATTAATGTCACTTTGGCCTATCCGAGAAACCAAGAGTAAAAGTCTTTGAAACTATCATCTACAAATCATGTTGCATGTAAATCTGAATGCTTTAAATGAATATTTAATTATTGTTTAATAGTTTGGCAATATATTAGACTACCATTTTCTCTACAAAGCAGAAAAAAGATTTTCTTTTTTATTATTATTAAAAAAGTTCAAACTATTAACAAAATCCTCACCATAGCATTTAAGTGAATGGACCAACTTATACTTAGATGTTTGAGATACTTGAGCAGAAACAACAATATTATTGACATCAATAGTGTCAAACAACTAATGTCAAACCTCACAAATTCATGGGCATCATAGTCTATAGGATTAAGTTGTAAGACCCGCTTTCGGGCAACTTCTTACTGAAGTCGTAAGCCCCCAATATTTTAGGAAAAATTACTAAATAAATTGTAATGAACATAAAACCCAAATAATCTAATTCAAATGTTTGGGCATCCTAGTCTAAAAGGACTAGGTTGTAAGACCCACAACTTGTGCTGCTTAGCTTACAGGGCTAGGTCGTAAGACCCACCGTTAGACAACTTCTAAGAAAGCCATAAGACATATCCAACTGAAATTCTTCAGGCAACTCCTAATTGGAACCGTAACCCCCAAACTAAACAAACTATTCGGGCAACTCCTAATTGGAGCCATAAGCCCCAAACTAAACAAACTATCCGGGCAACTCCTAATTGGAGTCTTAAGCCCCAAACTAAATAAATTAACGAGCAACTCCTAATTAGAGCCGTAAGTCCCAAACTAAACAAACTATCTGGGCAACTCCTAATTGGAGCCGTAAGCCCCAACCCAAACTAAACTAAATTAAAATCCACACCTAACCACTTCAGTCTATTCGGGATCCCTGAGATGAGGCAACCCATGGCTGCTAATCAGATTCCCTGGACACTACGATCAATGATTGTTAGTGTTGGTAGACTAAAATCTATGGTATACCCGGGACGACGGAACCTTGGGATCTTGATCGGGTTTACCTCCATTTACCCCAATTGAGACTAAATTTATCTAAAAAATTTTATTCATCCTTAATTGAGAGTTCTCTATTATGTAGTAAGAGGGGGGGTAATTAACTATGAGTGCTTGAGCTCATTGGAAGTAAGAACACCAGATCTATAAACCCTGATACTACCCTCAGGGGAAATCTGGTTAACTTCAATCTGACTTAAGGAAAATGGAATCCTAAGGTTGCAAAGCAGGATTCGTGCACTCGTGCCTTTTTTCTTGAGTCAACAGATTTCTGGCGACTCCGCTGGGGAGTACTTCTCTCTCCATCTTTGGATGAAAATATAACTTATAATTAGTCTCAAATAATAAAACATCTAAAAATGAATATAGATGTTTATTCAACACAGTTATGTATTTCCTTTTTCCAGCAAAATTCTGGTTGACTCTAATCCCTACAAGTTCTGTTGACAGGTTGATAACATGACGCCTGCAAAGTCCTTCATGACTGTGAAACTGGGTGAGGGAGCCAGAGTGCAGTTCCCTCAAGCTGTTCTGAATACAGGCTATGCTGGAGCAACTATTCAATTCGGAACTATTTTCGAAGTCATGCAGTTCGAACAGTTCCTTCCCGAGAATCCTGTTAGCGTACCTACTGCCAAAGGTGTCGCTAAGAAGCCTACTTCTGAAGTTGTTGATGAGAAGGCTCCTAAGAGGGCCTCTGTATTTTTAAGGCTCTCTATGACACCTACTACTACTCCAGTAATTGAAAAGAAAGTTTTCGATCCCAAGTTGCAATCTGTTGGCGTGAATACAACAAGTCAGAATATAATCCAGGATGAAGTGCCTGAAGAATACAATGCTGAAGTTCCTGAAGCAAGTACTAAACTTTCTAAAAAAACTAGAAGAAAGGCTAATGCTCGCTTACGAGCTAATGGCTGGGTGCCTGAAACCCTTCAAGAATCATCACCGCAGTTAGAGGCGAATATACCAGTTAATAACGACTTTGAGCCGTTAAAATGGGTAAAAAGGAATGATGATAAGGGTCACTTGAAGAAGTCTTTCTGGGAGACTTCACGTCAACTGCCACAACCACCCAAGAAGGAAGAATCTGCCTCTTCCAAGATATACAAAATACTGAAGGCTGTCAAAGATAGAAATCTACAACGAAGACTGAGGAAATCTGTTACTGAAGTTATTTCCTCAAATATGATTCATCCTCAGAATAATAAATTCTCAATAAGACCTTAAAGAGAGGAGTTTAGACGTCCTCCTTACTACCAAAAGCCAAGAGAATTCTGTCCTAATATGGGTCGATACCCGTATTATGGAAGAAAACAGATGGGAGAGCCTTCGGATAATTTACATATAAGAGATTATAATATAAGATATGATGAACGAAGGCCCCAACAATGGTATCATAGATCTGCCCATTCAAAGGTGCATTTCGATGCTGGTGGTCATCGTTATGTGACTCCAAGGAGACAGCAAGTCTGGGTTCCCAAAAGACCCACATATCCTCGAGCTCAGAAGGATGATCGTAATAATAAAATTTACAAAGAGCGACTTAAATCTCATGTCCAAAAGTTATCCCCTAATAAGGAGACTTCTGTTGATGTGATTAAAATAAAAGAAGAAAGCTGTCAAGTCTATAAAGAATCCCCCAACTCTCCAGTCATACACTGGAAGCGGCGGTCCCAACTTGGAGAAGATCATGAGTTGGAAGAAGATGATAATTATTATGATGATGATGATGAAGTGGAAGAGGGTATTGGTCCCATGGACGTTGAAGTTGTCCGGATGGTTGATCATATACCTGATCGAGCTAATCAGCGGCATACTCGTAGAAGTGCAGCGTTGAATTTAAAAAGTGAAGAACAACTACGATATGACCAAGAACAAGCAGCATCTGTGAATAGAATTCCATAATCAGAGGAAGCTAAAGAAGTTCTAAAGAAGTTACAATCCGAAATGCAATCTATGCAACAAAGGAAAGATCTAGAAATCCATCATTTAAATACTCATCTTGATGAAATGAGTAATATGATGAAACAGTTATTTGGACAACTTGGCATGATGGCAACAACTAACCAACGGCCTATAGCAAATACTCAAGGAAATGTTCAAATTACTCTTGATGTAGTGCTCACTCCTGACAGAAAATTTGAGGAGTTAGAGGAGCCAATATTGATTACCCCTAGAGAAGGTGAAATGGTCAGCAAAGCTCAAATTGAAAATCTTATCAGTCAAAAAGTGAAAGCACTTATTGCTTCTGAAGCTATTGAAGCTTTAGTTGGGAAAGGTCGTCCATATCCGATGGAATATGGCCAAGAAAAGTATCCAAAGGGGTATATAGTGCCAAAATTTAATTTATTTGATTGTACTGCAAATCCTCGTAACATCTTGCACAATTCAAAGCGACCTGCGGAAATACAGGAGGAAATGATGCTCTATTACTACAATAATTTGTCAGTAGTTTAATAGGTACAGCTTTTGAATGGTATGCTGAGTTACCAAATGACTCAGTGAGAACATTTGCCGAATTAGAGACGATGTTCATCAAAAGATTTGCTAGTGCAACAAAGAAGGTGACTATCGCTGACCTCGCTCTTGAGAAAAGGAAAAGAGAGGAATCAGTCACCAAGTACATTACCAGGTGGAGAAATCTCAGCATGAAATGCGAGCAACAACTTACTGAGAAGCATGCTGTCGAGCTATTAATGGGAAATATAGATGATTATATGGCTCCATATATGACGATGGCTACAATCAATACATTTTAGGAGTTACTTGATCGTGTAGCCAAGTTCGAAAGGTTACCCAGGCCTAGAAGTGCCAGCTTCAACTACAATAATAATCTGTCAGGGAAAGGGAAACAGATCAAAATATTTGACCCAAAAAGAAATGAGGTGAATACCACATTCCCGTCTTCCTCAGAGAAAAAAGAAAAAGAAGATTCAACGAATCCACCAAAGATATTGAAACAAACAAGAGAAAGACAAAGACCTCCTACTTTACAGGAGAAAATTAACAAGCCGTATTCTTTCAAAAAGGAGTGTACGGAAAAGATTTTTAGGCAAGCCCTAAAAATCGGCCTTCAATTGCAAGAATCTCACCGACCAGAACAGGCTGGCATGATAGATGATCCAAATTACTGTTCGTATCATAGGATCATAAGTCACCCAATCGAAGATTGTTTCATTTTCAAAGATTGGGTTGAAATAAATTATCAGAATGGTGAACTTACACTTTCTAATAGTGTTCTTTTCAATCCTAAGAGGGAGAAAACCAATGTTATCTCCTCTACACCCTATCAAAGCACTGAGAATGAGAAAGGGAAAGCACCCCAGGAAGATGAAGGTGGTTGGGAGACCTTTATTTCAAAGAAAACTAAGCAAATGATGAATATCCTACTGGCTATTGAAGGCATTCGTCGAAAAAGTGCATTAGAATTGGATGTTGATCCAAAACTTCTTTCTTCGAAAAACCCAGTGACGGGAGGGCCCGGTTCGAGTAAAAAGAAACCTTCAAAATATTTCAAAGACCAAAAGGGAAAGCATAAGCCTGGATCAAAATCTCAGAAAAGAAAGAAGAAGAAATTAACAAGACAGAACTCTGTAATACAAAAATACATCGACTCCATCGATGAATATCAGCAACCTCTAAGGCGTCCTGTCAAGTTAGAGGAATATATGGCTGATTTATTTCTTGACTCGGAGTCAGAAAAGGAAGAGAGTATTCCAATTGAGACTTGTCGAGTCATAAATCAATGAGGTGGAAGGGCTGCAAGAGGACGCAATGCACCTTTTGCTATCTATAAAGCTAATACAAAAATGCCTTCTAAGGAAGTACATCGTACACCAGCACCTTTCACCGACTCAGATGAAGACTTATATTTTCCCGATGAAGAAAATGATCATAAGGGAAAGAACATGCCTAAAGAAAAATGTCCGAAACTCGGAAGCGGCTCAGACTCCGAGGAAGTTGATAATTTAAAAATCTCAAAGAATTCTCAAGCTGAAGCTAGATCATCTTCAGATGTAACACAAATCTAGCTGAGAAGTGGAAAGCAGGTTCTCCCACCTCAAAAGAAAATAAAGGATAAGGAGAAGAATATTCAGCTCAATGAGGCAGTTATTCCACAAGAGCCTCATAAACTCAAGGTGGCCAGTGCAAATGTGGATTACAACATATTATCCCATCTCCGTAAACTACCTGCACTGATGAGTGTCTACGATGCCCTTTTGATGTCTAAGAACCTTCGGGAAACACTCCTTAAAGCTTTGCAAAATCCTGAGCAGTATGAGGCATTCTTTGCTGAGCAAAATTTGAAAGAAGCTTTGCATACCCAGAATACTGCTACAATCACATTCTGTGATAGTGATATGCTCCTATGAACTGCAGATCATAATCGACCATTATATGTTACGACGGAGAGTAACAATATTGAAATAAATAGAATTTTGATTGATCCAGGTTCCTCTGTTAATCTAATGAGCCTCAAAACGCTCAAAGGATTGGCCATGGATGTACAATATTTGAACAAAAGCACAGTGTTTCTGCAAGGATTCAACGAACAAGGGCAAAGAACCCTGGGATCTTTAGTCTTATCTTTGAACTTTGGGGAACTTAATACAGAGACAACATTTCATATCATTGATGCCAACACATCATACAAAGCACTTCTTGGAAGACCATGGCTCCACGAGTATGGTATAGTGCCTTCAACACTTCATCAATGTATGAAATACATTCGAGATAATGAAGAATATCGCATTGATGGTGATGAACAACCATTCTTGGTGCACGAAGTCAAAATCTACGATGACGCCAAGTACTTTATAACTCAAAAGCCAAAAGGCAATAAACTTCCAAAAATTCAGTCTCTTACACTGGACAAGAAAAAGTTAAAAGATAAAAACAAGAATCAATCAGAAAAAATTTGCTCAGTGCCTCATCTCGGTAGTGATTCCGAAGAGGATGATATCTCTATAAATTTCAAACCCTTGGTCATAGGGAAAAGAAAGAATGAACTATCAACTGTTCCTTTTGATTACGAAGCTAATCACACAAACAAGGTACGATGTTCAAGTAAACCGACCATCGAAGGAGAAGAAGAATTTGTGTATCAGCCCAAGGGTACTGCAGAATCTCAGGAAGAAGGGGACCCAGGACCCAATTTCATATCTAAGAAATTGCAAAAAGTATCAATTTCAATGATAAGGGTGTCTGAAGAACAAATATCTACAGATATCATCGAAATAGTGCCCATGCCGGCGGCACATTCCAAAACATTGACTACCTCGCCAAATATAAATACATAAAATGTTAAAAACTTTTTATGTCCCTCCCAAAAGAGGTCTCAATGAACGTGGATCCATTTTCTATGAATCAAAAGTGATAACGCAACATATTACTCATGAAATAGAAAATGAAGATGAATGGGACGATGAAGATATGTGGATACTTATTCCTCAATACCCTTCACCCATTATGAGAAAATTGATAGAAAAAAGAATCTTCTTCGTGCAAACTCGTAAGCAAGCCTGTTACTTCAGAAAGCTTTGACTTAACGAGCAAGCACAAAAGCCTATTGGAAACTGGTTTGTCTACAACCTGGAGACTTGGATATGCTCGACATTCACACCTCACATGAGCATCATCCTATTATTATCTTGAATACCCTCAACATCCACGTCTTACATATGCAACCTCCTATAATGTTACATACAAGGAGGAGAGACTGTCGAAGTCTGAAAATCAAATTGAAGATCTAATAGTAGATCTAAAAGAAGCTCCAAAAGAATTTGAAGAAGGTGGCCAAGCTACTGTGGATGAGCTCAAAGAAATAAACTTGGGTACTGAAGAAGATCCAAAACCTATATTCATCAGCTCTGATCTCTCGCAAGACAAGACAGAGGAGCTAAGAATGTTACTTCTCGAATATAAAGACTGTTTCGCATGGAACTACACTGAAATGCCTGGTTTATCACCAGAGGTGGCAGTGCATAAACTCTCCATCGATACAAAAATACTGCATGTGAAGCAAGCACCCAGGCGAATGCGACTTGTAATTGAAGAACAAGTCATTGCAGAAACCAAAAAGGTTATTGAAGTTGGTTTTATTCGAGAAGAGAAGTATGCTAACTGGATCGCTAATATCGTTCCAGTGAAGAAGAAGAATGGTCAAATTCGTATTTGTATAGACTACCGGGATTTAAACAAAGCATGCCCAAAAGATGATTTTCCACTGCCCAATGCAAAACTTAGGATCGATAACACTTCGAATCATGACATGTTCTCATTCATGGATGGATCATCGAGTTATAATCAAATCAAAATGAATCCGGAGGATGAAAAACATACCTCATTTAGAACTCCCATTGGCATATATTGCTATAAAGTAATGCCATTCGGTTTGAAGAATGCTGGAGCTACTTACCAAAGAGTGATGACTCGAATCTTTGATGATCTTATCCATAAGCATGTAGAATGTTATGTGGATGATTTGGTTGTAAAAAGTAAAAATCAACATGAACATGTAAATGATCTCAAAATTGTATTTGAAAGAATTCGCAAATTCAATTTGAAAATGAATCCGCTTAAATGCGCTTTTGGTGTGTCATCCAGTAAATTTCTCGGATTTAATGTACGCCATAGAGGGATTGAAATTGATCCTGATAAAATTCAAGTAATAGTGGAAATGTCACCTCCAAAAATTCTAAGACAACTTCGTTCTTTACAAGGAAGATTGGTATATATCCGAAGATTTATATCTAATCTCTCGGGCAGATGTCAACCCTTTTCACGATTGATGAAGAAAGATACTCCTTTCGTGTGGGACGATGCTTGCCAAGAGGCATTTAATAGTATAAAACAATATCTATTGAATCCTCCAATCATTGCTTCCCCAATCCCAGGGAAACCCCTAATCCTATATACAGCTGCTCTTGAAGAATCACTCGGAGCATTGCTAGCACAAACAAATGAAGATGGCAAAGAAAATGCCCTTTATTATATCAGTCGACGATTAATAGGAGCAGAATCTAAATATTTACCAATTGAAAAGCAATGCCTAGCATTGATCTTTACCACTAAAAAACAACAGCATTATATGTTATCCCGTAAAATCACTTTAATATCTAAAGTTGATCCATTAAAATTTCTAATGACTAGACCCACTCTCACTGGTCGTCTAGCTAAATGGGCTGTCTTGCTAATGCAATTTGACATAACATATATGCCACAAAAAGCGGTGAAAGGACAGGCTCTAGCTGATTTTCTAGCAGCCCATCCTTTACCTACAGGTTCTCCACTCAACGATGAAATGCCAGATGAGCAAACACTTGAAGTGAAAGAAAAAAAAATCTGCAAGAATGGGAGCTCTATTTCGATGGAGCATCATCAATAAAACCATCCAAGCCTCCTAAATTTCCAACAGTCCAAGTAGGCATCGGCCTTATATTTATTACACTGCAAAAAGGAATACTCTGATATTCCTATAGCTTAACAGAGCCTCGCACTAATAATGAGGCTGAATACGAAGCCTTAATTGCGGGCCTTGAGTTGGCAATTAATATGAAGATTGAGAAGATCCATATATATGGAGATTCTCAACTCATAATCAAACAAATAATAGGTGCTTTCAAAATCAATAAGCCTGAGTTAATCTCTTATCATGAGTACGCTCTAAAACTCCTACGACAAATTTCTGAAGTAACTCTCACTAGAATTACGCGTAGTGAAAATGGCAAGGCCGATGGGCAGGCAAAGTTAGCTAAATAACTAGCAAATCCGCGGGAGGATCCCAATTCTCATAACTATTCAAAACAGGCATCCATTAACTCCAGCAATCATACAAGGGAAGAAACACGAGAGAGCTTGGCTATATCTGATGAAAATGATTGGAGAGATCCATTCATCAGATATTTCAAAGAAGGGAGATTACCCGAAAATAAATCCACAGCTTCTCAAATATCACAAAGAGCATTAAGATATGCTTTCGTGAATGATACATTATATCGTAGATCATTTGATCAAATGTGGCTACGATGTTTGGGTCCCGATGAATCCCAAAAAGTTATAGGTGAAGTACATGAAGAATTATGTGGTGCACACCAATCTGGACCAAAAATGAAAATCAAAATCAAACGTATGTGATACTATTGGCCAAGTATAGTTCAAGATTACATCGACCATGCTAAAAAGTGCCATCAATGTCAAGTGCATGGATATATCATGCATCGACCTCCCAATCTGCTACACTCTACAGTAGCATCATGGCCATTTGAAAGTTTGGGTATCGATATAATAGGTTCAATATAACCACCATCTTGTTTAGGACATCGTTTTATCTTAGCTGCCACTGACTATTTCTCAAAATGGGCTGAAGCAATTCCCCTAAGAGAAGTTAAATCAGACAATGTGATGAAATTCTTTCGGGATAACATTCTCTATCATTTTGGCGTACCTCGTCGAATTATATCGGACAACGGTACCGCCTTTAAAAGTACCAAAATTTATCGATTTATAGAACATCATAAGATAGACTGGCGTTATTCATCGATATATAACCCAAGAGCCAATGGTTTGGCTGAAGCATTCAACAAGACTTTGGTTAAACTGCTCAAGAAAATTCTCTCTAAAAATAAGAGAGAGTGGCATGATAAATTGATTGAAGCTCTCTGGGCATATCGTACCACTTATAAAACTGCAACGCAAGCCACCCCATATTCGCTAGTTTTTGGAACCGAGGCAATATTACCTCTCGAGGTTGAGCTACCGTCTCTTCGTATTGCTGTTCAATACGAATTAACCAAAGAAGAAAATGATCTTCTACGACTTGAAGAACTTGAAGCTCTTGATGAAGTTAGACTTCAGGCTCAGCAAAGTTTAGAGTCCTACAAAGAAAGAATGACTAAGGCACATGATAGAATGGTTCGTCCTAGAAGCTTCAAAGAAGGTGAACTTGTTCTAGTCCGCCGAAGACCTATAATCCCTCACCGTCGCCTTGGCGGTAAATTTGATCCAATATGGGAAGGACCCTTCATCATTGAAATAGTGTATGAAGGAGGTGCCTATCAACTCATAGATCTAAATGGTCAAAGACCTATGCCACCAATTAATGGTCAATTTCTAAAGAAATATCATACATAAAAGATTGTTATGTATGAAAATCTGCTTACCAGACAAAAGCCTTCTAAATTCCTTCCTGAAAGACAGGAGGCAATTTTTATATTTCCTCTATGAGAAGAAAAATGAAATACAATCCCCTCTTGAAAGATAGGAGGCAATTTTTATATTCTTCTGCAATTGGAGAAATAAAATTCACTCCCTTCCTGAAAAACAAGAGGCAATTTTTATAACCTCCTGCAATGTAGGAGATGAATTCAATCCCTTCTTGAAAAATCAGAAGGAAATTTTATCCCTTTTATCAAATAAAAATAAGGGAATCATAAAAAGTTTTAAGCTCATAAACCTAAGGGTCGAGCTAAAATCCACGAAGTTCAATAAGCCTAAGGGCCGAACTTTGAAATTTTCTACGCTCATAAACCTAAGGGTCGAGCTAAATCAACAAAGTTTAATAAGCCTAAAGGCCAAACTTTGAAATTTTCTATGCTCATAAACCTAAGAGTCGAGCTAAAATCCACAAAGTTCAAGAAGCTTAAGGGCTGAACTTTGAAATCTCCTATGCTCAATAAACCTAAGAGTCGAGCTAAATCCACAAAGTTCAATAAGCCTAAAGGCCAAACTTTGAAATTTTCTATGCTCATAAACCTAAGGGTCGAGCTAAATCCACAAAGTTTAACAAGCTTAAGGGCCGAACTTTGAAAATCTTTATGCTCATAAACCTAAGGGTCGAGCTAAAACTAGTTGGTTCAATAAGCCTAAGGGCCGAACCTTCAAAATCTTCTATGCTCATAAACCTAAGAATCGAGCTAAACCTACGAGGTTCAATAATCCTAAAGGCTAAACCTCCGAAATCTTCTAAGCTCATAAACCTAAGGGTCGAGCCAAAACCTACAAAGTTCAAAAGCCTAAAGGCCGAACTTCGTAAATCTTCTATGCTCATAAACCTAAGGGTCGAGCTAAAATCCACGAAGTTCAACAAGCCTAAGAACCGAAATCTTCTATGCTCATAAACCTAAGAGTCGAGCTACTTTAATAAATCTAAATGATTAAAAGAAAGAATAAATATTAGCATTGAACAAAAATGCTAAATATCCAAAAATACCGCAACGAATCTATTGTGTGAAAGTCACACAACAAATTCGTTGGGAGGCAATTTGTTGATTAATAAAAAATATTTATGATTCTTTGGAACAAATATATCGATCTAAAGCTAAATCAAATGATCTTATTATTACAAGATCAAAGTTTTAGACAAGAATGTTAAAGTGATTGTCATATTAACTGCTAGAAGAGAACTCAAGAAACTTGTTTATATGAAAATATTGCATTTGTTTATCATTGTTAGACCCATGTTCAAAACAAAAAATATATACTTTTATACTTTTTTGACAGATGTTAACGATTTAATGCAATGATGGATTCTGGAAAGAAGAAATTCAAATGCTCATTGCTTATTATGCATGTAAGCTTCTGAATGCAGAGATTTGAAATAAAGAACTTCCAGCTAATCGTACTTTTGTTTAATCTAGCTGTTCATGGGTATTAAGAAAATTCTCATGGAGAAATTTGAGGGGAATTGCTTAATGTCAATAAAGTATATTTAGTATGAAATCTCCTTCAAAGTATCTTGTTTGATGCTCCAATTTACAGCAGTCCAACAATTAAAAAAAAAAAGTAAACCTTCTAGCATTCTTTCCTTGTCAAATAAAGCATACATTACAACAAGTTAAGAAGGCAATAGAGGCTAAACAGGAGGCATATCATGTCTTCCTAACTGTTACAAATTTGATCTCAATAAAAATCTCTCCACTCAAAGAGAGAAAGAAGATGGAAGTTGTAATAATAATAAAAAAATAACTATCAAAAATAAATATGGAGCATAGTTTATTTAATAATTTAATCCCATCTTCAGGCTCCTCTTAAACTATGACCAATAGTGTTAATAACTGAAGTATTTTGGAAAAAAAAACAAAAGATTAGATTTCAAAATTGAAGATTTGCATCTCTTCACGCTCTCGAGCCGGCCCCACTTCGTCAAACGATGTGGTTCTTTGATTCAGAACGGCCAGCCCCACTTCGTAAAACGATGTCGTTCTTTGATTCAGAACGATTATTCAGCGATGTCATCAATAAAAGGAGAGAAAAAATTTGAAAGGGGGCGGACATCCATTTTTTTTTCTTTCCCTCTGATTCTGTGTTAATCAAATCCAATTGAACGCCGGAAAAAGTTGACGCAGCCTCCGATTGCAAACTCGCCGTCGATCGTGAATCTGCCTTCAATTGCGAAACCAATCTTGAAGGTAAAATTTATCTCTTATTTTGCAATCCTGTTGCGAAGCCGTCACCGCCTTTCGCCTGCAGCCGTTTTCTCTCTCACATCCGCCAAATCCCGAACAGACAAGAGTTCGACCCTATGCGAACTCCTAATCCCGCCATTAATCTTCACTCGGCTTCTTCTCTCACGACTGCATCTAAGCCAAAATGCATTCTGCATGCCGCTGAGCCTGCACTTCCGCCTTCAATGAATATATTCTCCACCCAAACAAAGATCATAATTATTGCACTTTCTGCCATGAACCCCTCGGCTAATTGGCTGCAACTGTCAACTTGCAATGATGGATATTCCTCTTTATCTCATTCAAAAGCAGATAAAAAAAAATCAAGTTTTATAAATCTGATTTTGAATCAGATTTTTTTTTATATAAATCAGATTTTTAAATCAAAATTTTATAAAATCAGTACAAGATCTCGTATCGTCGATTTTTAATCTGATCGGGAAGAATTTAAATTGAAGACCATACGCCGTCGATCTTTGATCCGGGTATGATGGTTATAAATTTTGAAGACCATACGCCGTTGATCTTTGATCCGGGTATGATGGTTATAAGTTTTGAAGACCATACGCCGTCGATCTTTGATCCGGGTATGATGGTTTAACTATCGAAGACCTCGCGCCGTCGATCTTTGATCCGGGCGGGAAGAAATATCGGCAAATGCCGTCTCGATTTCTCCCTCGGTGGGGAGGTGACGCCGGAAGGCTGCCAAAATTCCTCCGCGAATTTATTAAAAACTTCTAAATTCCTCCTCGAATTTATTAAAAATTTCTAAAAGTTGGAGAGTGATGGAATTGAGTTCCTCCTAATCGAATGATTTATCAAAATTCAAGAAATTTTAATAGGTTAAAAAAAATCAAATTAATTAATTGATTAAAATCGATTAATTAAAATAATTATAAAAAACTGATTGATTAACTAAAAATCAATTAAACTCAATCGATTAATTAAAAAATTATTTAATTAAACTTAGTTGGTTAATCTAATCAATTAATTTCAATTTCAAAAAAAAATCTGAAAAAACAATTTCTTCATTATGATTTGAGAATGTCGACAGACATGCTAGCACTATTCATCCATTAGTAACACAACTAAGACCATCATAAATAGAATATCTCATGATATCTCACATAAATAATCATAAATATCTTAGTAATGCAGCAAAAAGTATCTCAAAAATTTTAATATAAATGTTCAGGTAACAACACTTCGAATGACGAAAATTAAGCAAAGATACTATAAACATTATCAAATTATATCTTCCACCGAGATGCCAACCTCACCAGGCAAAATTCCATTAGTGGAAACACAAGATCTCACAAGCAGCTAAAAAAGTATTATGAAAACATTGGTATCATATTTGATAATGTGCATTAGAAAGATTAACTTTGCAAAAGTTGTTGTAAGAATCAAGAAAGGAGTGACAACCTTCCTTCTTCTAATTGGAGCACCAATACTAAGAAAGTCAGGTGTAAATGTATAGCCATTAAGCTTCTGTCTCCTATAAATTGAAGAAGTAGTCATTATTTTAATTGAAATATCGACTCATTGCAGATTATATATTTCATAAGGCAACAACAACAGGAAAATATATAATACCAAGTCTTCTACCAAATTGATTTTTGACACACAAATAACACATGATCTTACCTGTGCGAATGAACAATATATATACACACACGCACTTATCGTATTTGTAGACAAGATTGGTGCAAGAAGTATCATAATTTTGTTTGTTATACAAAAAAAAAAAATTAATGTCACTTTGGCCTATCCGAGAAGCCAAGAGTCAAAGTCTTTGAAACTATCATCTACAAATCATGTTGCATGTAAATCTGAATGTTTTAAATGAATATAAAATTATTGTTTAATAGTTTGGCAATATATTAGACTACCATTTTCTCTACAAAGCAGAAAAAGGATTTTCTTTTTTATTATTTTTAAAAAAGTTCAAACTATTAACAAAATCCTCACCATAGCATTTAAGTGAATGGACCAACTTATACTTAGATGTTTGAGATACTTGAGCAGAAACAACAATATTATTGACCTCAATAGTGTCAAACAACTAATGTCAAACCTCACAAATTCTTGGGCATCATAGTCTATAGGATTAAGTTGTAAGACCCGCTTTCGGGCAACTTCTTACTGAAGTCGTAAGCCCCCAATATTTTAGGAAAAATTACTAAATAAATTGTAATGAACCTAAAACCCAAATAATCTAATTCAAATTTTTGGGCATCCTAGTCTAAAAGGACTAGGTTGTAAGACCCACAACTTGGGCTGCTTAGCTTACAGGGCTAGGTCGTAAGACCCACCGTTAGACAACTTCTAAGGAAGCCATAAGACCTATCCAACTGAAATTCTTCAGGCAACTCCTAATTGGAGCCGTAAGCCCCAAACTAAACAAACTATTCGGGCAACTCCTAATTGGAGCCGTAAGCCCCAAACTAAACAAACTATCCGGGCAACTCCTAATTGGAGCCGTAAGCCCCAAACTAAATAAATTAACGGGCAACTCCTAATTGGAGCCGTAAGCCCCAAACTAAACAAACTATCTGGGCAACTCCTAATTGGAGCCGTAAGCCCCAACCCAAACTAAACTAAATTAAAATCCACACCTAACCACTTCAGTCTATTCGGGATCCCTGAGAGGAGGCAACCCATGGCTGCTAATCAGATTCCCTGGACACTACGATCAATGATTGTTAGTGTTGGTAGACTAAAATCTATGGTATACCCGGGACGACGGAACCATGGGATCTTGATCGGGTTTACCTCCATTTACCCCAATTGAGACTAAATTTATCTAAAAAAATTTATTCATCCTTAATCGAGAGTTCTCTCTTACGTAGTAAGAGGGGTAATTAACTATGAGTGCTTGCATTCATAGGAAGTAAGAACCCCAGATCTATAAACCATGATACTACCCTTAGGGAAAATCTGGTTAACTTCAATCTGACTTAAGGGAAATGGAATCCTATGGTTGTAAAGCAGGATTCAACCTTAGGATTTGTGCACTCGTGCCATTTTTCTTGAGCCAACAGATTTCTGGCGACTCCGCTGGGGAGTACTTCTCTCTCCATCTTTAGATGAAAATATAACTTATAATTAGTCTCAAATAATAAAACATCTAAAAATGAATATAGATGTTTATTCAACACAGTTATGTATTTCCTTTTTCCAGTAGAATTCAGGTTGACTCTAATCCCTGCAAGTTCTGTTGACAGGTTGATAACTTGACGCCTGTAAAGTCCTTCATGACTGTGAAAATGGGTGAGGGAGCCAGAGTGCAGTTGCAGTTCCCTCAAGCGGAACTGTTCTGAAGTCATGCAGTTCGAACACAGAAGCCTATGCTGAAGCTGTTGATGAGAAGGCAACTATTCAATTCGAAACTATTTCCGAAGTCATGCAATTCGAACAGTTCCTGAAGAATACAATGCTGAAGTTCCTGAAGCAAGTACTAAACTTTCCAGGAAAACCAGAAGAAAGGCTAATGCTCGCTTACAAGCTAATGGCTGGATGCGTGAAACCCTTCAAGAATCATCACCGCAGTTAGAGGCGAATATACCAGTTAATAACGGCTTTGAGCCGTTAAAATGGTAAAAAAGGAATGATGATAAGGGTCACTTGAAGAAGTCTTTCTGGGAGACTTCACGTCAACAGCCACAACCACCCAAGAAGGAAGAATCTGCCTCTTCCAAGATATACAAAATACTGAAGGCTGTCAAAGATATAAATCTACAACGAAGACTGAGGAAATCTGTTACTGAAGTTATTTTCTCAAATATGATTCATCCTCGGAATAATAAATTCTCAATAAGACCTTATAGAGAGGAGTTTAGACGTCCTCCATACTACCAAAAGCCAAGAGAATTCTGTCCTAATATGGGTCGATACCCGTATTATGGAAGAAAACAGTTGGGAGAGCCTTCTGATAATTTACATATAAGAGATTATAATAAAAGATATGATGAACGAAGGCCTCAATAATAGTATCATAGATCTGCCCATTCAAAGGTACATTTCGATGCTGGTGGTCATCGTTATGTGACTCTAAGAAAACATCAAGTCTGGGTTCCCAAAAGACCCACATATCCTCGAGCTCAGAAGGATGATCGTAATAATAAAATTTACAAAGAGCGACTTAAATCTCATGTCCAAAAGTTATCCCCTAATAAGGAGACTTATGTTGATATGATTAAAATAAAAGAAGAAAGTTGTCAAGTCTATAAAGAATCCCCCAACTCTCCAGTCATACACTGGAAGCGGCGGTCCCAACTTGGAGAAGATCATGAGTTGGAAGAAGATGATAATTATTATGATGATGATGATGAAGTGGAAGAGGGTATTGGTCCCATGGACGTTGAAGTTGTCCGGATGGTTGATCATATACCTGATCGAGCTAATCAGTGGCATACTCGTAGAAGTGTAGCGTTGAATTTACAAAGTGAAGAACAACTACGAGATGACCAAGAACAAGCAGCATCTGTGAATAGAATTCCACAATCAGAGGAAGCTGAAGAAGTTCTAAAGAAGTTACAATCCAAAATGCAATCTATGCAACAAAGGAAAGATCTAGAAATCCATCATTTAAATACTCGTCTTGATGAAATGAGTAATATGATGAAACAGTTGTTTGGACAACTGGGCATGATGGCTACAACTAACCAACCGCCTGTAGCAAATACTCAAGGAAATGTTCAAATTACTCCTGATGTAGTGCTCACTCCTGACAGAAAATTTGAGGAGTTAGAGGAGCCAATATTGATTACCCTTAGAGAAGGTGAAATAGTCAGCAAAGCTCAAATTGAAAATCTTATCAGTCAAAAAGTGAAAGCAGTTATTGCTTCTGAAGCTGTTGAAGGTTTAGTTGGGAAAGGTCGTCCATATCCGGTGGAATATGACCAAGAAAAGTATCCAAAGGGGTATATAGTGCCAAAATTTAATTTGTTTGATGGTACTGCAAATCCTTGTCAACATATGGCACAATTCAAAGCGACCTGTGGAAATACAGGAGGAAATGATGCTCTATTACTACGACAATTTGTCAGTAGTTTAACAGGTACAGCTTTTGAATGGTATGCTGAGTTACCAAATGACTCAGTGAGAATATTTGCCGAATTAGAGACGATGTTCATCAAAAGATTTTCCAGTGCAATAAAGAAGGTGACTATCGCTGACCTCGCTCTTGAGAAAAGGAAAAGAGAGGAATCTGTCACCAAGTACATTACCAGGTGGAGAAATCTCATCATGAAATACGAGCAACAACTCACTGAGAAGCATGCTGTCGAGCTATTAATGGGAAATATAGATGATTATATGGCTCCATATCTGGCGATGGCTACAATCAATACAATTCAGGAGTTACTTGATCGTGTAGCCAAGTTTGAAAGGTTACCGAGGCATAGAAGTGCCAGCTTCAACTATAATAACAATCCGCCAGGGAAAGGAAAACAGATCAAAATATTTGACCCAAAAAGAAATGAGGTGAATACCACATTCCCGTCTTCCTCAGAGAAAAAAGAAAAAGAAGATTCAACGAATCCACCAAAGATATTGAAACAAACAAGAGAAAGACAAAGACCTCCTACTTTATAGGAGATAATTAACAAGCCGTATTCTTTCAAAAAGGAGTGTACGAAAAATATTTTTAGGCAAGCCCTAAAAATCGGCCTTCAATTGCTAGAATCTCGCCGAGCAGAACAGGCTAGCATGACAGATGATCCAAATTACTGTCCGTATCATAGGATCATAAGTCACCCAATCGAAGATTGTTTCATTTTTAAAGATTGGGTTGAAAGAAATTATCAGAATGGTGAACTTACACTTTCTAATAGTGTTCTTTTCAATCCTAAGAGGGAGAAAACCAATGTTATCTCCTCTACACCTTATCAAAGCACTGAGAATGAGAAAGGGAAAGCACCCCAGGAAGATGAAGGTGGTTGGGAGACCTTTATTTCAAAGAAAACTAAGCAAATGATGAATATCCTACTGGCTATTGAAGGCTTTCGTCAAAAAAGTGCATTAGAATTGGATGTTGATCCAAAACTTCTTTCTTCGAAAAACCCAGTGACGGGAGGGCCCGGTTCGAGTAAAAAGAAACCTTCAAAATATTTCAAAGACCAAAAGGGAAAGCGTAAGCCTGGATCAAAATCTAAGAAAAGAAAGAAGAAGAAATTAACAAGACAGAACTCTGTAATACAAAAATACATTGACTCCATCGATGAATATCAGCAACCTCTAAGGCGTCCTGTCAAGTTAGAGGAATATATGGCTGATTTGTTTCTTGACTCGGAGTCAGAAAAGGAAGAGAGTATTCCAATTGAGACTTGCCGAGTCATAAATCAACGAGGTGGAAGGGCTGCAAGAGGACGCAATGCACCTTTTGCTATCTATAAAGCTAACACAAAAATGCCTTCTAAGGAAGTACATCGTACACCAGCACCTTTCACCGACTCAGATGAAGACTTATATTTTCCCGATGAAGAAAATGATCATAAGGGAAAGAACATGCCTAAAGAAAAATGTCCGAAACTCGGAAGCGGCTCATACTCCAAGGAAGTTGATGATTTGAAAATATCAAAGAACTCTCAAGCTGAAGCTAGATCATCTTCAGAGGTAACACAAATCCAGCTGAGAAGTGGAAAGCAGGTTCTTCCACCTCAAAAGAAAATAAAGGATAAGGAGAAGAATATTCAGCTCAATGAGGCAGTTATTCCACAAGAGCCTCATAAACTCAAGGTGGCCAGTGCAAATGTGGATTACAACATATTATCCCATCTCCATAAACTACCTGCACTGCTGAGTGTCTACGATGCCCTTTTAATGTCTAAGAACCTTCGGGAAACACTCATTAAAGCTTTGCAAAATTCTGAGCAGTATGAGGCATTCTTTGCTGAGCAAAATTTGAAAGAAGCTTTGCATACCCAGAATACTGCTACAATCACATTCTGTGATAGTGATATGCTCATAGGAACTGCAGATCATAATCGACCATTTTATGTTACGGCGGAGAATAACAATATTGAAATAAATAGAATTTTGATTGATCCAGGTTCCTCTGTTAATCTAATGAGCCTCAAAACGCTCAAAGGATTGGCCCTGGATGTACAATATTTGAACAAAAGCACAATGTTTCTGCAAGGATTCAACGAACAAGGGCAAAGAACCCTGGGATCTTTAGTCTTATCTTTGAACTTTGGGGAACTTAATACAGAGGCAATATTTCATATCATTGATTCCAACACATCATACAAAGCACTTCTTGGAAGACCATGGCTCCACGAGTATGGTATAGTGCCTTCAACACTTCATCAATGTATGAAATACATTCGAGATAATGAAGAATAACACATTGATGGTGATGAACAACCATTCTTAGTGCACGAAGTCAAAATCTACGATGACTCCAAGTACTTTATAACTCAAAAGCGAAAAGGCAATGAGCTTCCAAAAATTCAGTCTCTTACACTGAACAAGAAAAAGTTAAAAGATAAAAACAAGAATCAATCAAAATAAATTTGCTCAGTGCCTCATCTCGGTAGTGATTCCGAAGAGGATGATATCTCTATAAATTTCAAACCCTTGGTCATAGGGAAAAGAAAGAATGAACTATCAACTGTTCCTTTTGATTACGAAGCTAATCACACAAATAAGGTACGATGTTCAAGTAAACCGACCATCGAAGGAGAAGAAGAATTTGTGTATCAGCCCAAGGGTACTACAGAATCTTAGGAAGAAGGGGACCCAGGACCCTATTCCATATATAAGAAATTGCAAAAAGTATCAATTTCTATGATATGGGTGTCTGAAGAATAAATATCTACAGATATCATCGAAATAGTGCCCATGCCGGTGGCACATTCCAAAACATTGACTACCTCGCCAAATACAAATACAGAAATGTTAAAAACTTTTTATGTCCCTCCCAAAAGAGGTCTCAATGAACGTGGATTCATTTTCTATGAATCAAAAGTGATAACACAACATATTACTCATGAAATAGAAAATGAAGATGAATGGGACGATAAAGATATGTGGATAATTATTCCTCAATACCCTTCACCCATTATGAGAAAATTGATAGAAAAAAGAATATTCTTCGTGCAAACTCGTAAGCAAGCCTGTTACTTCAGAAAGCTTTGGCATAACGAGCAAGCACAAAAGCCTATTTGTAACAGGTTTGTCTACAACCTGAGGACTTGGATATGCTCGACATTCACACCTCACACGAGCATCATCCTATTATTATCTTGAATACCCTAAACATCCACGTCTTACATATGCAACCTCCTATAATATTACAGACAAGGAGAAGAGACTGTCGGAGTCTGAAAATCAAATTGAAGATATAATAGTAGATCTAAAAGAAGCTCCAAAAGAATTAGAAGAAGGTGGCCAAGCTACTGTGGATGAGCTCAAAGAAATAAACTTGGTTACTGAAGAAGATCCAAAACCTACATTCATCAGCTCTGATCTCTCGCAAGACAAGACAGAGGAGCTAAGAATGTTACTTCTCAAATATAAAGACTGTTTCGCATGGAACTACACTGAAATGCCTGGTTTATCACCAGAGGTGGCAGTGCATAAACTCTCCATCGATACAAAAATACCGCCTGTTAAGCAAGCACCCTGGCGAATGCGACTTGAAATTGAAGAACAAGTCATTGCTGAAACCAAGAAGCTTATTGAAGCTAATTTTATTCGAGAAGAGAAGTATGCTAACTGGATCGCTAATATCGTTCCAGTGAAGAAGAAGAATGGTCAAATTCGTGTTTGTATAGACTACCGGGATTTGAACAAAGCATGCCCAAAAGATGATTTTCCACTGCCCAATGCAGAACTTATGGTCGATAACACTTCGAATCATGACATGTTCTCATTCATGGATGGATCATCGGGTTATAATTAAATCAAAATGAATCTGGAGGATGAAAAACATACCTCATTTAGAACTCCCATTGGCATATATTGCTACAAAGTAATGCCATTCGGTTTGAAGAATGCTGGAGCTACTTACCAAAGAGCGATGACTCGAATCTTTGATGATCTTATCCATGAGCATGTAGAATGTTATGTGGATGATTTGATTGTAAAAAGTAAAAATCAACATGAACATGTAAATGATCTCAAAATTGTATTCGAAAGAATTCATAAATTCAATTTGAAAATGAATCCGCTTAAATATGCTTTTGGTGTGTCATCCGGTAAATTTCTCGGATTTATTGTACACCATAGAGGGATTGAAATTGATCCTGATAAAATTCAAGCAATAGTGGAAATGCCACCTCCAAAAACTCTAAGACAACTTCGTTCTTTATAAGGAAGATTGGCATATATCCGAAGATTTATATCTAATCTCTCGGGTAGATGTCAACCCTTTTCATGATTGATGAAGAAAGATACTCCTTTCGTGTGGGACGATGCTTGTCAAGAGGCATTTAATAGTATAAAACAATATATATTGAATCCTCCAATCCTTGCTGCCCTAATCCCAGGGAAACCCCTAATCCTATATACAGCTGCTCTTGAAGAATCACTCGGAGCATTGCTAGCACAAACAAATGAAGATGGCAAAGAAAATGCCCTTTATTATATCAGTCGACGATTAATAGGAGCAGAATCTAAATATTCACCAATTGAAAAGTAATGCCTAGCATTGATCTTTGCCACTAAAAAACTGTGGCATTATATGTTATCCCATAAAATCACTTTAATATCTAAAGTTGATCCATTAAAATTTCTAATGACTAGACCCACTCTCACTGGTCGTCTAGCTGAATGGGCTGTCTTGCTAATGCAATTTGACATAACATATATGCCACAAAAAGCGGTGAAAGGACAAGCTCTAGCTGATTTTCTAGCAGCCCATCCTCTACCTGTAGGTTCTCCACTCAACAATGAATTGCCAGATGAGCAAACACTTGAAGTGGAAGAAAATGAAAATCTGCAAGAATGGGAGCTCTATTTCGATGGAGCTTCATCAATAAAATCATCCAAGCCACCTAAATTTCCAACAGTCCAAGTAGGCATCGACCTTATATTTATTACAACGCAAAAAGGAATACTCTGATATTCCTATAGCTTAACAGAGCCTCGCACTAATAATGAGGCTGAATACGAAGCCTTAATTGCGGGCCTTGAGTTGGCAATTAATATGAAGATTGAGAAGATCCATATATATGGAGATTCTCAACTCATAATCAAACAAATAATAGGTGCTTTCAAAATCAATAAGCCTGAGTTAATCTCTTATCATGAGTACGCTCTAAAACTCCTACGACAAATTCTTGAAGTAACTCTCACTAGAATTACGCGTAGTGAAAATGGCAAGGCCGATGGGCTGACAAAGTTAGCTAAAGAACTAGCAAATCCACAGGAGGATCCAATTCTCATAACTATTCAAAACAGGCATCCATTAACTCCAGCAATCATACAAGATAATAAAGGGGAAGAAACGCGAGAGAGCTTGGCTATATCTGATGAAAATGATTGGAGAGATCCATTCATCAGATATTTCAAAGAAGGGAGATTACCCGAAAATAAATCCACAAGTTCTCAAATATCACAAAGAGTATTAAGATATGCTTTCGTGAATGATACATTATATCGTAGATCATTTGATCAAATGTGGCTATGATGTTTGGGTCCCGATGAATCCCAAAAAGTTATAAGTGAAGTACATGAAGGATTATGTGGTGCACACCAATCTGGATCAAAAATAAAAATCAAAATCAAACGTATGAGATACTATTGGCCAAGTATGGTTCAAGATTGCATCTACCATGCTAAAAAGTGCCATCAATGTCAAGTGCATGGAGATATCATACATCGACCTCCCAATCCGCTACACCCTACAGTAGCATCATGTCAATTTGAAAGTTGGGGTACCGATATAATAAGTCCAATAGAACCACCATCTTCTTTAGGACATCATTTTATCTTAGCTGCCACTGACTATTTCTCAAAATGGGCTGAAGCAATTCCCCTAAGAGAAGTTAAATCAGACAATGTGATGAAATTCTTTCGGGATAACATTGTCTATCGTTTTGGCGTACCTTGTCAAATTATATCGGACAATGGTACCGCCTTTAAAAGTACCAAAATTTATCAATTTATAGAACGTCATAAGATAGACTGGCGTTATTCATTGATATATAACCCAAGAGCCAATGGTTTGGCTGAAGCATTCAACAAGACTTTGGTTAAACTGCTCAAGAAAATTCTCTCTAAAAATAATAGAGAGTGGCATGATAAATTAATAGAAGCTCTCTGGGTATATCGTACCACTTATAAAACTGCAACGCAAGCCACCCCATATTCTCTAGTTTTTGGAACCGAGGCAATATTACCTCTCGAGGTTGAGCTACCGTCTCTTCGTATTGCTGTTCAATACGAATTAACCAAAGAAGAAAATGATCTTCTACGACTTGAAGAACTTGAATCTCTTGATGAAGTTAGACTTCAGGCTCACCAAAGTTTAGAGTCCTACAAAGTAAGAATGACTAGGGCACATGATATAATGGTTCGTCCTAGAAGCTTCAAAGAAGGTGAACTTGTTCTAGTCCACCGAAGATCTATAATCCCTCACCATCGCCTTGGAGGTAAATTTGATCCAATATGGGAAGGACCCTTCATCATTGAAATAGTGTATGAAGGAGGTGCCTATCAACTCATAGATTTAAATGGTCAAAGACCTATGCCACTAATTAATTGTCAATTTCTAAAGAAATATCATACATAAAAGAATGTTATGTATGAAAATCTGTTTACCAGACAAAAGCCTTCTAAATTCCTTCCTAAAAGACAGGAGGCAATTTTTATATTTCCTCTATGAGAAGAAAAATGAAATACAATCCCCTCCTGAAAGACAAGAGGCAATTTTTATATTCTTCTGCAATTGGAGAAATAAAATTCACTCCCCTCATGAAAAACAGTAGGCAATTTTTATAACGTCCTGCAATATATGAGATGAATTCAATCCCTTCTTGAAAAATAAGAAGGAAATTTTATCCCTTTTATCAAATAAAAATAAGGGAATCATAAAAATTTTTTAAGCTCATAAACCTAAGGGTCGAGCTAAAATCCACGAAGTTCAATAAGCCTAAGGGCCAAACTTTGAAATTTTCTATGCTCATAAACCTAAGGGTCGAGCTAAATCAACAAAGTTTAATAAGCCTAAAGGCCAAACTTTGAAATTTTCTATGGTCATAAACCTAAGAGTCGAGCTAAAATCCACAAAATTCAAGAAGCTTAAGGGCTGAACTTTGAAATCTCCTATGCTCAATAAACCTAAGAGTCGAGCTAAATCCACAAAGTTCAATAAGCCTAAAGGCCAAACTTTGAAATTTTCTATACTCATAAAACTAAGGGTCGAGCTAAATCCACAAAGTTTAACAAGCTTAAGGGCCGAACTTTGAAAATCTTTATGCTCATAAATCTAAGGGTCGAGCTAAAACTAGTTGGTTCAATAAGCCTAAGGGCCGAACCTTCAAAATCTTCTATGCTCATAAACCTAAGAATCGAGCTAAACCTACGAGGTTCAATAAGCCTAAAGGCTAAACCTCCGAAATCTTCTAAGCTCATAAACCTAAGGGTCGAGCCAAAACCTACAAAGTTCAAAAGCCTAAAGGCCGAACTTCGTAAATCTTTTATGCTCATAAACCTAAGGGTCGAGCTAAAATCCACGAAGTTCAACAAGCCTAAGAACCGAAATCTTCTATGCTCATAAAACTAAGAGTCGAGCTACTTTAATAAATCTAAATGATTAAAAGAAAGAATAAATAATAGCATTGAACAGAAATGCTAAATATACAAAAATACCGCAACGAATCTATTGTGTGAAAGTCACACAACAAATTCGTTGGGAGGCAATTTGTTGATTAATAAAAAATATTTATGATTCTTTGGAATAAATATATCGATCTAAAGCTAAATCAAATGATCTTATTATTATAAGATCAAAGTTTTAGACAAGAATGTTAAAGTGATTGTCATATTAATTGCTAGAAGAGAACTCAAGAAACTTGTTTATATGAAAATGTTGCATTTGTTTATCATTGTTAGACCCATGTTCAAAACAAAAAATATATACTTTTATACTCTTTTGACAGATGTTAATGATTTCATAGGATGATGGATTCTGGAAAGAAGAAATTCAAATGCTCATTGCTTATTATGCATGTAAGCTTCTGAATGCAGAGATTTGTAATAAAGAACTTCCAGCTAATCATACTTTTGTTTAATCTAGCTGTTCATGGGTATTAAGAAAATTCTCATGGAGAAATTTGAGGGGAATTGCTTAATGTCAATAAAGTATATTTAGTATGAAATATCCTTCAAAGTATCTTGTTTGATGCTCCAATTTATAGCAGTCCAACAATTAAAAAAAAAAGTAAACCTTCTAGCATTCTTTCCTTGTCAAATAAAGCATACATTACAACAAGTTAAGAAGGCAATAGAGGCTAAACAGGAGGCAGATCATGTCTTCCTAACTGTTACAAATTTGATCTCAATAAAAATCTCTCCACTCAAAGAGAGAAAGAAGATGGAAGTTGTAATAATAATAAAAAAATCAGTATCGAAAATAAATATGGAGCATAGTTTATTTAATAAATTAATCCCATCTTTAGGCTCCTCTTAAACTATGACCAATAGTGTTAATAACTTAAGTATTTTGAAAAAAAACAAAAGATTAGATTTCAAAATTGAAGATTTGCATCTCTTCACGCTCTCGAGCCTGCCCCACTTCGTCAAAAGATATGGTTCTTTTATTCAGAACGGCCGGCCCCACTTCGTAAAACGATGTCATTCTTTGATTCAGAATGATTATTAAGCGATGTCATCAATAAAAGGAGAGAAAAAATTTGAAAGGGGGTGGACATCCATTTTTTTTCTTTCCCTCTGATTCCGTGTTAATCAAATCCAATTGAACGCCGGAAAAAGTTGACGCAGCCTCCGATTGCAAACTCACCGTCGATCGCGAATCTGCCTTCAATTGTGAAACCAATCTTGAAGGTAAAATTTATCTCTTATTTTGCAATTCTGTTGCGAAGCCGTCACCGCCTTTCTCCTGCAGCCGTTTTCTCTCTCACATTCGCCAAATCCCGCACAAACAAGAGTTCGACCCTATGCGAACACCTAATCCCTCCATTAATCTTCACTCGGCTTCTTCTCTCACGGCTGTACTAAGCCAAAATGCATTCTGCATGCCGCTGAGCCTGCACTTCCGACTTCAATGAATATATTCTCAACCCAAACAAAGATCATAATTATTGCACTTTCTGCCATGAACCCCTCGGCGAATTGGCTGTAACTGTCAACTTGCAATGATGAATATTCCTCTTTATCTCATTCAAAAGCAGATAAAAAAAAATCAAGTTTTATAAATCTGATTTCGAATCAAATTTTATAAATAAAAATCAAAAATTTTTTTTTTATAGAAATCAGATTTTTAAATCAAATTTTTCTAAAATCATTACAAGATCTCGTATCGTCGATTTTTAATCTGATCGGGAAGAATTTAAATTGAAGACCATACGCCGTCGATCTTTGATCCGGGTATGTTGGTTATAAGTTTTGAAGACCATACGCAGTCGATCTTTGATCCGCGTATGATGGTTATAAGTTTTGAAGACCATACGCCGTCGATCTTTGATCCGGGTAAGATGGTTTAACTATCGAAGACCTCGTGCCGTCGATCTTTAATCCGAGCGGGAAGAAATATCGGCAAATGCCGTCCCGATTTCTCCCTCGGTGGGGAGGTGACGCCGGAAGGCTGCCGAAATTCCTCCACAAATTTATTAAAAACTTCTAAATTCCTTCTCGAATTTATTAAAAATTTCTAAAAGTTAGAGAGTGATGGAATTTAGTTCCTCCTAATCGAATGATTTATCAAAATTCAAGAAATTTTAATAGGTTAAAAAAATCAAATTAATTAATTGATTAAAATCGATTAATTAAAATAATTATAAAAAACTGATTGATTAACTGAAAATAAATTAAACTCAATCGATTAATTAAAAAATTATTTAATTAAACTTAGTTGGTTAATCTAATCAATTAATTTCAATTTAAAAAAAAAATCGGAAAAAACAATTTCTTCATTATGATTTGAGAATGTCGACAGACATGCTAGCACTATTCATCCATTAGTAATACAACTAAGACCATCATAAATAGAATATCTCATGATATCTCACATAAATAATCATAAATATCTTAGTAATGCAGCAAAAAGTATCTCAAAATCCTCACCATAGCATTTAAGTGAATGGACCAACTTATACTTAGATGTTTGAGATACTTGAGCAGAAACAATAATATTATTGACCTCAATAGTGTCAAACAACTAATGTCAAACCTCACAAATTCTTGGGCATCATAGTCTATAGGATTAGGTTGTAAGACCCGCTTTCGGGCAACTTCTTACTGAAGTCGTAAGCCCCCAATATTTTAGGAAAAATTACTAAATAAATTGTAATGAATCTAAAACCCAAATAATCTAATTCAAATTTTTGGGCATCCTAGTCTAAAAGGACTAGTTTTTAAGACCCACAACTTGGGCTGCTTAGCTTACAGGGCTAGGTCGTAAGACCCACCGTTAGGCAACTTCTAAGGAAGCCATAAGACCTATCCAACTGAAATTCTTCAGGCAACTCCTAATTGGAGCCGTAAGCCCCAAACTAAACAAACTATTCGGGCAACTCCTAATTGGAGCCGTAAGCCCCAAACTAAACAAACTATCCGTGCAACTCCTAATTAGAGCCGTAAGACCCAAACTAAATAAATTAACGGGCAACTCCTAATTGGAGCCGTAAGCCCCAAACTAAACACACTATCTGGGCAACTCCTAATTGGAGCCGTAAGTCCCAACCCAAACTAAACTAAATTAAAATCCACACCTAACTACTTTAGTCTATTCGGGATCCCTGAGAGGAGGCAACCCATGGCTACTAATCAGATTCCCTGAACACTACGATCAATGATTGTTAGTGTTGGTAGACTAAAATATATGGTATACCCGGGACGACGGAACCATGAGATCTTGATCGGGTTTACCTCCATTTACCCCAATTGAGATTAAATTTATCTAAAAAAATTTATTCATCCTTAATCGAGAGTTCTCTCTTACGTAGTAAGAGGGGTAATTAACTATGAGTGTTTGCGCTCATAGGAAGTAAGAACCCCAGATCTATAAACCCTGATACTACCCTCAGGGGAAATCTGGTTAACTTCAATCTGACTTAAGGGAAATGGAATCCTAAGGTTGCAAAGCATGATTCATGCACTCGTGCCATTTTTCTTGAGCCAACAGTCGATCCAAAGAGGAACAACTAAAAATATCACGCATTCACTTTACTACTATTTACTGGATTGTTATGTTTATATAGTTAGTTAATTGAAAGCTGTTGGCAGTTTTAAAAGTGAAAACTTCAAACGCAGGAATAAAATTTTTCTTATTTTTATAAAATTTGAACTTATGAATCATAAAAAAAAACATGAATGTATTAGAGAGGGTTATTTTCTATGGTTGAGGTGAATCAGAGCAATTGTGCTTCTTATCTTTGTCGAGCTTATCGGAGCATAAGCTAGGATCCTCACTAACTCTAATTAAACTATTTTTTTAATATCCCATAATCCTAATCACCATATGACTATGTTATGGTCAAAGTAAGTTTTAAATTCCTTGATTGTTCTTATATTCCTATTTCGAGGCTTTATATCATATTATATTTTAAATTAATGCACGACCCATATATAAACCAATTTAAGTGTGGAGAAGTTATAAACATCATGGATATAATAAACATTAAACCCTGTTCTAAGCAATATATGCATTTTTGTTCATCGGTCACAGATTCAGAAAAGTTGATTAGCTATACATGGAGACATTGAAACTCATAATAAACACAAAAAATACAACAAACATTTTACAATATTAACTTGTTCACAAGTACAAACACATGATACAAATTAAAACACAAGAAAATAAACTTAAAAAATGACCCAAAAGTAATTATACAATCCTTCACTCACTTCTTTACTATGCTCTACTTCAATATAGGACTCTAGTATAAGAAACACAAGCTACACACTCTCTTATACACGTCACACATTCACACTCACACACACTCAGAACATGACACTACAAAATGATCCCTTTAAGTTGTCAACCTCTATACATAAGGAATAAGATGACTATTTATACTTTTTTTTTTTGAACTAGTGCTACAAGACTGGCTTGGGGGTGCTGCGACATTGTTGAACCGACGAATTAGTTCACCAATAGCAGCTTTGGTTCACCAATCCCCCTAACTTTAGCTACACACTGAGCTGTGGTGTTGTATTGACTTCTAGCGCTATAGCATTGTTTTTGCATAGGGGTGTCAATATTTGGTACCTGAAAATTTGACCCAAACTTGACCCGGAAAATTGACCCGAACTCTACCCGAAAATACCGAGTTTGGATCAACCTATTTGAGAAATGAGTCGGGTTCGGATTTAAAATACTAACTCGATTGGAAATTAGAGTTGGGTTCGGGCAAACCTGAAAAACCACTGATTATAGGTATATATATAAATAAATATTATAGAAAAATTTAGGGTTGGAGAATTCTTATTAACTTTTGGACAAATTGTCAAAGTTGGTATAATTAAACAAAAAATAATAATTATTAAAAAATATATTAAAATAAAAATTTAAAAGTAGTCATAATTACATGTTTAACAAGCAACTAACCTCAATTGATCAACAAAAAAAAAATGTGCAACTAACCCTTGACTCAACATGCAAGTTGCCTATTAAAAGGGCGACCTAGGCTGACATCATTTTTTTTTTGTCCTTTTTCATAATCTTAAGAAAAAAAACTTAAATAAAATTATATAAAACTAGAATAAATTATTTCTATATATAAGAAATATATAAGTTAAAATTTTTTTAGATTTTTTAAGATTATAAAAACAAGAAAGCCGGCAACCACAACAACAACATCAAGCCTTTACCCCACTACGTAGGGTCGGCTACATGAATCCTTTTTCGTCATTGTGTCATGTTAAAAATCAAATTCTCATTTAAATTTAATAAAGAATGATCATTTCTAATATTTTCTAATCAAGTCTTTTTAGGCCTAACTCCACCTTTCTTAACATAAGTCAAATATAATACCTCAAGTTTCCTTACCGAGTCATCAGAAGGCCTCCGTTTAATGTGACCAAACCATCTAAGACGGCTCTCTCTAATCTTATCTTCCTCTGGAGCTACTCCAACCTTTTCATGTATATTTTGTATCCTATCTCTAAGGGTCATGAAAAAATTCAATCATCCATTAAAAATACAAGACAGATATAAGCATTAAATTTTGTTTAAGTTTTTACCTTAGGATTATAAAAATAAGAAAGCCAGCAAAAAAAAAAAAAAAACTCTTTGGGCAAAATAACAAAATGCCAATCTTTCATAAAAAATACAGATACATTTTTTAAAGTTTGTACCTTCGAATTTAAATTTTCTTTAATTTAGAAAAATTTATATAAAAAGTAAATCCTAACAAAAACTTAAATAAAATTTAATGCTGATATTTATTATGTATTTATAACTATTTCATCTTAATTTTATTTAATTTATTTCTTAAGATAATAAAAAAGGCCATAAAATACATTTTTATGACATCAGCATAAGTTGTGTTAAATTACAGGCTATGCCTACTTAAAATTTTTTATTTTAGTATATATTTTGTAATAATTAATTTTTTATCATACCTAATTTTAAAGCTTATCATAAACTTTTTATCATGACAATTTTAAATTTATTAAATTTATTTTAAAATAAATATAATATCAATATATCTATGAAAAATTGGTTTGATCAGCACAAATCTCAAGGCAAAATTTGAATTGGAAACTTTCAGAAGTTGAATTCAGAATCAAACTTAAAGTATAACTGAATGTCTCAATGAGACAAATCAAATGATATCAAAAGTGGTCAAATCAAAGCCTAATGAGCTTAAATCAAACACTTGAAGCATAATTTGAAACTTCAAACTTAATTGAATGACCATATGATCTCCAAATTCAACATCTGCATAGTTGAATCAAGCAGCTAGACGAGACTATTCTAATGAGCCCAATATTAATCAATTATGACATCATTAAGATACTTAAATGTTGAATAAATGTTTCATGATCAAGAAAATCGATATAGGCTCTATGATGAAATGTTTTGGATTATGGTTCAAATTACTAAAATGTTCATCCTAAAATGCGTATTATAAATACTCATTCTCAACATCAAGGGGAGAGAACTATAATGATTTCTTCCATTTTTCAGCTATCACTGTCACTAACCACTGACAACTACCATCCTTGCCGACGACGACAATTAGTAATAGCCACCATTTTTGTCAATATTTAACTCGGCTATTGGGTTTCAATTGTCCTCTTGTGAACATCATACTTCTGTAATATTACAAAAAGAAAAATCAAATATTTTATTCTTAAATAGTCATATTCTACTTCAAATGTGAGGAATGAATGAGTAATATATATTATTATATAGTGAATTTTTCATCTAGTATATATATATATATATATATATATATATATATATGTATATATATATATAACTGTCTAGAATATACGCGGTGATAGAGTTGTAATAATGTTTCTTAGCACTGTATGGATATCTAGCTCACACACATAGAACACAAGATTTTTTACTTGGAAAACCCTGGAAAGAGGAAAAACTACGGGCCTTGCCCAGTTGAAATGATTCAACTAGTGTTTGGGTAGATTACAGTGGACTGATTTGTAAATGAGGGCAATCATATTACAAATGTCAACTGTATGGTTAAAATCTAGTGACAAACGGGGATAAAAGTCTGGTCACTAGGTGGTTAGGTGAAAGTGTGGTGTTACTTGAAAGTTTGAGAGTCAATCAGTAGCCTCGTGGTGGTTTGGCAGAACTTCACTATTGGGCGGTGGTCCGATAGAACTCCGAGAGTTGGGTGGTGGTCCGGCACAACTCCAGGCATCAGGTGGTGGTCCGGTAGGACTCTGAGCATCATGTAGTGGTCCGGATCTCAGGTGGTGGTTTGGTAGAACTCCTGGCATGAGGTGGTGGTCTAGCAGAATTTCAGGCCTTAGGTGGTGGTTTGGCAAAAGTTAGGGCATGATAGAACTTTGGGCCTCAAGTGGTGGTCTGTTAGAACTCTGAGTGTTAAGTGGTGGTCCAGCAGAAGTTTGGGCCTTAGGTGATGGTCCGGCATAAGTCTGGGCCTCAAGTGATGGTTTGATAGAAGTCTAGGCCTCAGGTGATATACCAACTGAAGTCCAGACCTCATGTGGTATTTCGTTAGAAGTCGAGGTCTAAAGTGGTGGTCCTACAAAAGTTCGGGCCTCAGGTGGTAGTCTGACAGAACCCCGTGCGTCAGGTGGTGGCCCTGCAGAAGTCAAGTCCTCAGGTGGTGGTCCGGCAGAAGTCTGAGCCTCAAGTGGTGGTCTAACAGAACTTTGGGCCTTAGGTGGTGGTCCGATAGAACTCCGGGCCTCAGGTGGTGATTCAGCATAACTTTGGGATTTAAGTGGTGGTCCGGAAGAACTCCGGTCCTCAGGTGGTGGTCCGACAGAAGTTCGGGCCTTAGGTTGTGGTTCGACAGAACTTCGAGTGGTGGTCGAGGAGGAGCTAGGAGGCAAGAGCGATCTCTGATCTCTCTCTTGTTTCCTTTGGCTTGGGTCCTTTTTCAAGAGAAAGGAGCGGCCTATTTATAAATTTTCTAGAGTGGCATGGCCTATAAATAGGAGGAAGATCAAGGGTAAATGGAGAGTGGTTTGGATGGACAATCGATGTTGAATCCCTTGATTGTGGACCATTTACTAGGCATTTTAAAGTCTTAATGATGTCAAATTTCCATAATCTTGGAATCGTTAGATTTGTCTCGTCGAGCTGCTCGATCCGACTATAAGCATGTCATGTTTGGTAATCAAAATATTGGTTAGAACCTTCTAACAATCCTTTGGGCCATTGATTTGGTCCCATTTGGGCATAGATTGAGTCAAATTTGGTGTCGTTGGGTTCGTATTCTCCAGACATTTAGTTAGACTATAAGTTTGCTGAAATGAGAGTTCGAATGATCCCAAATTTAATTTGAGAAGTTTCCAACATTATTTTTCCTCGAGATTTGTACTAGGACATTGAAGCTCTAAAAGTCTAAAAATACACATTATAGATCATGAGGAAATTTTTGTGTGACTTAAAATTCAAAAATATTTTAATCTTGGGCGTAGAGGTCCCAAACGGCCTTAAAAGTGAAAAAATTGAGTATGGAACGCCGAAAAATGGTCTCGAGGACCTCAAAAATGTCCAATTTGACCTTTTGGGCCCGGAAATGGGCTGGGACAAACTGTCGGCTGCTGTTAGTGGCCAGTGGCAACTGCGCCCGCCATTGGAGCCTCCTGCTCGGGCGCTAGTCGCCAATGCAACCTGGCTAGTTAAGCGTTGCCTGTGCGTTACTAGGCTTGCCCACGAGTCGTGTGGCTTCGCCCTACTAACTGGCTCGGGCCAGTGTGGCTAACGCAGCCCACTAGAAGCGTAAACCGCGGCCGCCAGCCAAAATTTTTGTTAAACTATTATATATATATACTTTTCTTTTTTCCTTTCTTTTCCTATTTTTTTTTCACAACCACCCTAACCTCCCCCCTTTTCTATAAATATCCCCCTAGGGGTATGAAACTATTGCACCTCCTCTTTTTCTTCCGTTCTTCTCCTCATGTTGAGGTCTTTCCCTTATCCTATTCAGGTGATATCCCTTATCCAGGTCTAAGACCTCTCACTAAGTAGAAGTCTCCTTATCCTTCTTCTTTTCTCCCTTATACTAAGGCATTCCCCTAGTCCTGTTCAAGTGGCATCCCCTTTCCAACCCTAGGGCCCCTCACTGAGTAAAAGTTTCCTCATCCATCTTTCCCTCATGCTGAGGCATTCCTATGGTTCTGTTCAAGCGGTATCTCTTGTCCAGATCTAAGACCCCTCACTGAGTAGGAGTTTCATCCTTCTTCTTTTATAGATCATGCGGTAGTCAGACATTAGTCGGTGGAAGTCTGGCAACAAACGGAAGTCCAACGTCTGGAAGAAGTCCACTAACGGGTGAAAATTTAGGGTCAGGTAGAAGTCTGACGAGAGTTCGACGACGGGTAGTAGTCTAACTGTCATGACCCAACCCGACCGGGACGGATCCCGCTCGCATTAGGTCGTGGCCAGACTCAATCTGACTGATGAGTCCAGGATCTGGCTTTGAAATTTGTTTCAGAACTTTCTTCCAAGCATTATACACAGAAACAGACACACAGAGCTACTATAACATCAAAATACAGCGGAACAGATCAACTATCTTTTCTTTCTCAAAAGAATCATATACAAATACAGCTCATGGCTTTCAGACAGAAGGAAAAGCATAACAGAAAAGCCATGAATGTACAAAAATCAAAAGTACAAAATACCTATAACGGATCAAACTCTGAACTCCTAGTCCAAGACTTCCTTCCCTTTCCCAGAACCTGAAAACCACGCAGAAAATAAGGATGAGCTACAACAGCTCAGCAAGACATCAAACCTCCAATCAAAATCCTCAGAATCCACATCAAACACATCAGACAAATTCCGTACAGAAATCAGATCAACAGAATCGTATATCGAATCAGAACAGAAATCACAGAAATCTTAATTCCAGAAATTGAATCAGAATCGTACAGATCAGATCAAATCAGAACAGAAGATAAATACATCACATCAGAGCTGACAGAATAGACAAAAATCAGAAATCAGATTATGATCAGAAGTCATATCAGAACAGACAGAATCAGAAATCAATTCAAAACATTTCAAAAGTCAGAACAGATTCCCTGACACAGACAGAATCTCAACGGATTCTGGCCCCTTATGCCTCCCTTCCCAGACACTGACAAAATCTCTCAGATTATGGCCCCTTATGCCTCCCTTTGTGCTCATGGCACCAGAACAGATGTGATTATAACACAAGAATAGAACTTATCATCGGATCTGGAACTTGTTTTCAGAAATAGATTTCAGAGCTCATTTCAGATTTTTCCCTGACACAGACAGAATCTCTCAGGATCCTGACCCCTTATAACTCCCTTTTTATAGCACACAATCATAGCATGTCATTTTAGAACAAATCCGGACAATTTCAGAAATCGTACGAAAGTCCGGCGGCGTAATGGCAGTATACGAAATTTACACAAAATTCACCAAATCAGAATTTTACCAAATTACCACAGAACATTCATAACAATATTATAAGACTTTTATTCTACTGCCACAACATGTTCAGACATCGTGAAAATTTACAGTCAACAGAAAACGCCGTCAAATCAAAACTATCCGGTCAAAAATCTCCAGAAAATATTCAAAATGAGCACACTCGGCACCTCATAAACATATCAAAAGTTACGCGATATAAACTGAATCAATCGAAAAATACAGACGGAATTCGCCAACGAAAATGTAATCCGGACAGAAAACTCGTTCAAACTTCACCGTTCTGAAAATTGAGAAAGGCGGAATGTGCCTTACCTTGCGTGCACCAATTTCTTGAACTACTGCAACGGACGAAAACGGCCCGGCGTCGCCAAAAAATCAACTTTTCCACTTTTTCCTTCGTTTTTCTCTCTCCTGGGCTTTGCTCTCTCTTAAAAATATCTCATTTCTATATATATATCCAGACTGATCGTCCCGGACGATCGAAACTTCATCCCGGTACGAAATGGCTATGGACGAATTTCGTCCAGACGAGATTAATTAACGTCCCCGGTGACTTGTCCTCGGGAGAATTTTCGTCCAAACGAACCAACTTTCGTCCCGACGAACCATGTAGCCAAAACTGTTTTCCTTGAACAACCTGTGCCGATCGTCCCGGACGATCCAACTTCGTCCGGACGAACCTGGAGAAAAAATTGATGTTACAATCTCCACAACTTCAAAAAAATGTCGTCCTCGACAATGCCAATCCAAAACTCAGTCAAAATAGATACGGATACGACTGCCTCATGTCCGACTCCTCCCAAGTTGCTTCCCGTGCTGTTCGGTGCTTCCACTGCACTTTAACCATAGGAATCTATTTATTTCTTAACTTGCGCATGTCGTAAGCCAAAATCAACTCAAGTTCTTCTTTGTATCTCAGATTCTCCTGAATCTCAACCTCATCAGCAGACACTTTCTTTCCAGAGTTAGATATCCACTTTCTCAAAGTAGATACGTGGAACACATTATGAACATCAGACATCTGATCAGATAAAAACAGCCGATAAGCAGATTTACTAATCCTTTCAAGGATTTCAAACGGTCCAACATACCTTGGACTGAGCTTACTCACTCTGCCAAATCTGTTCACACCCTTCATCGGATTGACTTTGACATACACAAAGTCACCAACTTGAAATTCAAGGAACCTGTGCTTCTGATTGTAATATTTATGCTGTCTATCTTGTGCAGCTTTCAACCTTTCTTTAATCAAATTAACTTTCTTAACAGTTTCATCTACAAAAGTGGCACCCATCTCCAGTCTATCTCCAACCTCAGTTAGAGTCAAAGGAGTTCTACACTTCCAGCCATACATAGCTTCATAAGGTGTCATTCCAATACTGGACTGAAAACTGTTATTATAAGCAAACTCTATAAGAGGAATATGATCTTCCCAGCTTCCTCCAAAATCTAAAACACATAGCCTCAGCAGATCTTCCAGTACCTGAATAGTCCTTTCAGACTGTCCGTCAGTCTGCGGATGAAAAGCTGTACTGAAATGTAACTTCGTACCCAAACCTTGTTGAATACTCTTTAAAAGTCTGGAAGTAAACCGTCCATCTCGATCAGAAATAATCACCTTAGGCACACCGTGTAATCTGACAATCTCTTTCACATATACCTGTGCCACTCGATCCACCGGATCGATCTGCCTGATCGGAAGAAAATGAGTAGACTTCGTCAATCGATCCACAATCATCCAAATGGCATCGTGCCCTTACCTTGATCGAGGAAAACCCATAGCAAAATCCATCGTTACCTCCTCCCACTTCCACTCAGGGATAGACAACGACTGCAAAAGTCCTCTTGGTCGCAGATGCTCTGCCTTCACCAACTGATAGGCCTCGCATCTAGCAAAAAAATCTGCTACACCCTTTTTCATTCCCGGCCACCAGAACAAACTCTTCATATCTCCGTACATCTTGCCACTTCCCGAATGAACAGTGTAGCCTGAATGATGAGATTCATACAGAATCTCTTTCCTCAAATCTCCGAATACAGGAATCCACAACCTATTCTTGCAGAAAATAGCACCAGAATCAGAAACTCGGAGTTCAGGCTTCTTACCAGATTCAATCTGAGCAATCAACGTCGAATAATCAAAATCTAACTTCTGGGCTTCCTGAATCCTTTCTTCCAAAGAAGACTGAATGCTCAACTAAGTCAAAACTCCAGAACTCAAACTACTAGAGGAAATCACCTCCAACTGCAAACGTTCCATGTCACGAATCAGGAAATCATTAGAAGTGAGCTGAATACCTGATAATCCAGAAGATTTCCTGCTCAGAGCATCTGCTACCACATTAGCCTTACCAGGCTGATACTGAATCGTCAGATCGTAGTCCTTGATCAACTCAAGCCACCTTCTTTGCCTCAAATTCAGATCCTTCTGAGTGAAAATGTACTTCAAACTCTTATGATCCGTGAAAATCTCACATCTGACGCCATACAGATAGTGACGCCAAATCTTCAAAGCAAAAACAACTACAGCTAATTTTAAATCATGTGTCAGGTAATTCTTCTCATATGGTTTTAACTATCTCGAGACATAAGCAATTACCCTACCATGCTGATGTAGCACACATCCCAAACCTTTCAGTGAAGCATCACTGAACATTTGAAATCCTTCCGTACCTGACGGAAGTGCTAACACTGGAGCTGAAGTCAGACAATCCTTCAATCTCTGAAAACTAGCCTCACACTCCGGTGTCCAAACAAAGCTACTGACTTCTGAGTCAGTCTCGTCAAAGGCGTAACAATCTAAGAAAATCTCTTCACAAATTTTCTATAATATCCAGTCATGCCTAAGAAACTACGTACCTCAACTACCGTAATAGGCCTTGGCCAACCCGTAACAGTCTGAATCTTCTGGGGATCAACAGAAATACCTTCACCACTAACCACATGCCCCAGAAATAAAATGCTCTTCAACCAGAATTCACACTTGGAGAACTTAGCATACAACTGATGCCGTCTCAGAGTCTCCAACACCATGCTCAAATGTCTGGCATGATCATTCTCAGAAGCAGAATATACCAGAATATCGTCGATGAAGACGATCACAAACTGATCTAGATACTCCTTGAACACTCTGTTCATCATATCCATGAAAATAGCAGGTGCATTGGTTACCCCAAAAGGCATAACCAAGAACTCGTAGTGTCCGTACCGAGTACTGAAAGCTGTCTTGAACACATCAGTTTCTTTCACCTTCACCTGATAATACCCAGATCTCAAATCAATCTTCGAAAACACAGAAGAACCAGAAAGCTGGTCAAACAAGTCATCAATCCGTGGTAAAGGATACTTGTTCTTGATCGTAACTTTATTCAAATCTCTGTAGTCAACACACATACGGAGTATTCCGTCCTTCTTCTTCACAAACAAAACAGGTGCTCCCCAAGGAGAAACACTAGGACGAACAAATCCTCTATCCACTAACTCATGAAGCTGAACTTTCAACTCAGAAAGTTCCTTCGGTGCCATTATGTACTGAGCTTTTGATATCGGAGCTGTACCCGGAAAAATATCAATAGAGAACTTCACATATTTATCCGGAGGTAAACCAACCAACTCCTCAGGAAATACATCTACAAACTCTCGTACCACTGGGATATTAGAAACAGAACCAACATCCAGGTTCATATCCCATACAGAAGCCAAAAAGACTGGACAACCCTTCTTCCACATTCTTCTCACTTCCAATACAGAAATCAGACAAGAGAGAACACCTCGTAAGCCTTGGAATACACATCTCTCTCCTGACATAAGCAAACTCACTTGCTTCTTCAAACAGTCAATCTGAGCCTCATACAGACTCAGCCAATCCAAGCCCAAAATCACATCGTACGAAGAAATCGGCAACAAAATCAAACTCGATTTCCACTTCTTGCCAGCAATCTCAATCTCACAAAAATAAAACTTTCGAGCGATCAAATTACTTCCAGCCGGCAAAATCACAGAAAGAGAAACCGGAAGAAAAATCGAATCCAGATGCAAAGCATCAAAATAATGTTCGGAAAGAAATGAGTGATTGGCTCCAGAATCAAACAAAACGCGATAGGGCTGATCAGAGATATAAATAATACCTGTCACCACATCCGGAGCATCTCGAGCCTCCTGCTGACTCAGACTGTACACTCGTGGCTGAACTGGAGCTGGAGCTGAAGCTACAGAACTACTAGGCAGAGGGAGCCTCTCACTAACAGTAGGTGGTCTCTGTAGCACAGAACTCGAACCACCACCTCTACCAGAAAATCCCTCAGTCACAGGGCGTGGAGGAACAGTCCTCGGTCTTCCTGCTAAACCGGCAGGTCTAATAAGGCTCTCAGATCGAAACTCAGATCGTCGATCAAATCCAAACTGTGGATACTCTGCAATCCGATCTCCTGGCTGACCACATCTGAAGCACTGACCAGTCATCCTGTAGCACTGGCCAAAATATCGTCGTCCACAACTCTGGCACACAGGTGCCCCACTAACAGATCCAGAACTGGTCGTACTGGTCGTAGCAGTACCAGACTGTCCACTCCTCCTAGAGTCTCCAGAACCAGAAACAAATCTCCTCTTGCCAGAGGAACTACTGCTCAAATCACCCCCAAATCTCTTCCTACTCGTAGTCCACCGTTCCTGAGTAGCCATCAGATCGTTCTCTATCAGACGAGCTCTCTCCACAAGCTCAGAAAAATCAGAAATGTGAAATGGTACCAGGGGCTGCCTCAAACTGTCTCGTAGTCCCCTCAGAAATCGATAGAACTTCTCAGTAGAAGTACTCACCAGCTGAGGAGCATATCGGGCTAAGGCAGTAAACTCTGCCTCGTACTGCATCACTGTCTTGCTCCCTTGAACCAGCCTCAGAAAACTCTCCTGCATCTGCTGCACGGCAGATGGGGGAACAAACCAAGCTCGGAATACCTCAGCAAATTCTTCCCAAGTAATCAGGGAGTTTAATCTACCCTGAAACTTTGCTTTCTGCTGGCCTACCCACCAGTGCTCAGCTTTTCCATCTAACAGAAAAACTGCCAAAGGTACTTTCCTGTCTGACGGACACTGCATGCCGTCAAAAGTCTTCTCTAACCTCCTCAGCCACTCCTCAGCTGCTCTGGGCTCAACAGCGCCCTCAAACCTCGGTGATTTCAATCTCAGAAACATCTGAAGATGTCTATCAATATCCTCAGATCGAATAGTAGAGGCTCTACTGTGAGTCTCGCTCATCATCTGAGCAACCAATGTAGCAAACTGGGAAAGTGTATCTGCACCAACCACTGGGGCTGTACTATCCACTGGTGCTGCCTGACTGGCACTCTAACAGTCTGTCATATCGGGGTCTGGCAGATCCATACAGAAAATCCAGAAAATCCAGAAAACTAATCACAAAAACAACACAATAAAAATCCGGACAAATCAAAACTACCCCAGACAGACTCAGATCACTTCCTATAGCTCTGTCTTACAATCCAAATTCCAAAACTACTGCTCTGATACCACTTAAGTTTGTCACGACCCAACCCGACCGGGACGGATCCCGCTCGCATTAGGTCGTGGCCAGACTCAATCTGACTGAACTGATTCCAGGATCTGGCTTTGGAATTTGTTTCAAAACTTTCTTCCAAGCATTATACACAGAAACAGACACACAGAGCTACTATAATATCAAAATACAGCAGAACAGATCAACTATCTTTTTTTCCTCAAAAGAATCATATACAAATACAGCTCATGGCTTTCAAACAGAAGGAAAAACATAACAGAAAAGTCATGACTGTACAAAAATCAAAAGTACAAAATACCTATAACGGATCAAACTCTGAACTCCTAGTCCAAGACTTCCTTCCCTTTCCCAGAACCTGAAAACCACGCAGAAAACAAGGATGAGCTACAACAGCTCAGCAAGACATCAAACCTCCAATCAAAATCCTCAGAATCCACATCAAACACATCAGACAAATTCCGTACAGAAATCTTAATTCCAGAAATTGAATCAAAATAGAATCAGAATCGTACATATCAGATCAAATCAGAACAGAACAGAAATACATCACATTAGAGCTGACAGAACGGACAAAAATCAGAAATCAGATTAAATCATATCAGATCAGAAGTCATATCAGAATAGATAGAATCGTATCAGAATCAGAAATCAATTCAGAACATATCAAAAGTCAGAACAGATTCCCTAACACTGACAGAATCTCAATGGATTCTGGCCCCTTATGCCTCCCTTCCCAGACACTGACAGAATCTCTCGGATTCTGGCCCCTTATGCCTTCCTTTGTGCTCATGGAACCAGACCAGATGTGCTTATAGCACCAGAACAGAACTTATCATCGGATCTGGAACTTGTTTTCAGAAATAGATTTCAAAGCTTATTTCAGATTTTTCCCTGACACAGACAGAATCTCTCAGGATCCTGACCCCTTATAACTCCCTTTTTATAGCACACGATCATAGCATATCATTTCAGAACAAATCCGGACAATTTCAGAAATCATACAAAAATTCGGCGGCGTAACGGCAGTATACGGAATTTACACAAAATTCACCAAATTAGAATTTACCAAATTACTACAGAACATTCATAACAACATTATAAGACTTTTATTCTACTGCCACAATATTTTCAGACATCATAAAAATTTACAGTCAACAGAAAACGCCGTCAAATCAAAACTATCTGGTCAAAAATCTCCAGAAAATATTCATAATGTGCACACTCGGCACCTCAGAAACATATCAAAAGTTATGCGGTAAAAACTGAATCAATCGGAAAATACAGATGGAATTCGCTAACGAAAATGAAATCCGGACAGAAAACTCGTTCAAACTTCACCGTTCTGAAAATTGAGAAAGGCCGAATGTGCCTTACCTTGCGTACATGAATTTCTTGAACTACTGCAATGGACAAAAACGGCCCGGCGTTGCCCAAAAATCCACTTTTCCACTTTTTCCTTCGTTTTTCTCTCTGCTGGGCTTTTCTCTCTCTTCAAAATATCTCATTTCTATATATATATCCAAACTGATCGTCCCGGACGATTGAAACTTCGTCACGGGATGAAATGGCTCTGGACGAATTTCGTCCAGACGAGATTAATTAACGTCCCCGGCGACTTGTCCTCGGGAGAATTTTCGTCCAAACGAACCAACTTTCGTCCCGACGAACCATGCAGCCAAAACTGTTTTCCTTGAACAACCTGTACCGATCGTCCCAGACGATCCAACTTCGTCCGGATGAACCTGGAGCAAAAATTGATGTTACACTAACGATGGGTAGAAATTTGGCATCAAGTAGAAGTCCGACAAGAGTCCGACGATGGGTAGTGGTCTGACGAAAGATGGAAATTTGGTGTCAGGTAGAAGTCCGACAAGAGTCTTGTGACAGGTAGTAGTCCGACAACAGGTAGAAATTCAATGTCATGTAGAAGTCCGATGATAGTTCAACTATGGGCAGTAGTCCAATGACAGGTAAAAATTCAACATCTGGTATAAGCCCGATGAAAGTTTGGTGACAGGTAGAAGTCCGATGACTGGTAAAAATTCTGCGTCGGGTAGAAGTCTGACGAGAGTCCTATGATGGGTAGTAGTCCGACGACAGGTAAAAAATCAGTATTGGGTAGAAGTCCGATGAGAGTCCAGTGACAGGAAGTAGTTCGATGACAGGTGGAAATTTAGCATCAAATAGAAGCCCCATGAAAGTCTGGCAACATGCAGAAGTCTGACGATTAGTAGAAATTTGGCATATGGCAGAAGCCTGACGAAAGTTTGGCGACGGGTAGTAGTCCGACGACAAGTAGAAGAGGGTAAGTCAATAGAACCCGCCAAAGATATATGACCTATATGCTCGATGAAGTTAACATATATGGAAGAGGTTGAGAGAATCTATCAAGAATGTATGACTTGTCCGAGGTTGTATGTTAGAGTGTTGCTCGATGACGTTAACCTATATAGAAGATGTCGAGAAAATCCACCAAAGATGTACGACCTATCCGATGTTCACTAAAGGAAAAAAAAAATATTTTTGGCGGAAATAAATTCATCACAAATTCCGGCGGCGTTTCCAGCGGATTACCGACGGAACATTTCTGGTAGATTTTTTGATCGATTTTCCGTTAGATTTATTTCCAACAGAATTTCTGATGAAAATTATTTTTTTCTAAAAAAGGACTATAATAAATATTTATAATTAATTATTTTGTTAAATTATGTTAAATAATTTAATAACTTATTATCAAATAAAATTATTTTAATTAGATTTTATTAAATTAAATTAAATAAATAATAAATAATAATTCATTATTGAATTAAATATTATTAAATTAATAATTACTTATCAAATTAAATTAATTAGGGTTGTTAAAATAAATTTATTAAATTAGATTATATTAATTAATTTGATTAAACTAATATTCTATTTTTGTTTAACAGCTTTAAATAAGTGGCATAGTGGTCAGGGCCTTCATGCACGTTCGACGAGTGTTTGAATCCCGCCGAAGGTAGACTGTGTTGCGTGGGTAAGCTAGCCCACGGGCGGGCTGGCATTTCTCTATCGTGGGTCGAGTTAGCTGGAGCCACTTCGGTTTGGCGGGGCTGGTGCAGCCCGTGAGTGAGTTACTTGGGTTGTGGGATGGCTGAACCGATAGTTCTTCTTTTTTACTATAGTTTTTTTTTTTTAATTTTCGGCGCAAAATAGTCCGTAAGAAATTATATCGGCGGAATTATTCCGCCAGAAATATTTTTGGCGGCCTATTTTACGACGGAACTGCTTTTTTGATGCGCGTTTTACCGTAAAAAATTCTAATTTACGATGAATTTTGGGCATTTTTTGATGGATTTAGGCCGCCAGAAACACGCGATTTTCTTGTAGTGGTTGTATGTCAGAGCCTTGCTAAATGACATTAATCTATATGGAAGAGATTGGATCAAATCTCACTAGGATCGATTATCTAGTGATTGAGACACAATAAAGATTATGTATTTCTTGAATCAAGTGTGGACCTCCGAAGGAGCACCGCTCGCGGGGGTTCGAATGCAGAGGGTACGGCCGCACTATCCCGTAGGACAAAACGATCGTAGGCCTCTACGCTCGACACGAACGGGTCGATGGGAGGGCAGATTGGATCACACATACGACTAACCATTGGGGATAGATGCTGTTGCCAGCACACCCCGATGGGTAGCAATATACACGACCTAGTCACGGGTTTCCCCCACCCGATACGAGAGATCGAGTGGGGTAAAGTAGATTGCGGGGCCAAGTTTCCCACGGGCGCAAGCCCCCGTGGTTAATTACATCCCGGGCCGGAGCCCGAGAAAACTCTCGATTAAGGATCATACATTATCTTTTCCAAATTGGGATTGGCACCTGGGTAAAGATTAGGAAATCCTACTCAAAGGGAAGAAAGGTCCGAAGGGCTGAATCAACATGCGTGGCTCAAACCAGCACTCGGAGGCTCTAGGGTACTAAACAGAAACTGGAGAAAATAAATCAAGCACTCGATCACATGCGTGAGAGAAGAGATGGAGGTGGCGTCATCCTGTGACGCGGATAAGTAGGATTTAGGCTCCCTGAAAAGAAGGGACCTTCCTACTATTTAAGGCATACTACGAGACCGAGTGTAGTAGCCTCGAACCTTAAATCTAGATTGGACTTAGTGTTCGACGCACACTAAGACCAGTGCCCTAGCTAATGCGATGCAAAACCTGGACTTATCCCGGCCTGGATTGGGGGAGCCAGCTAACCACCTAATCGCTTTAAAACCATGCTGTCAAGTCATTTATGATAGATGGGTGGGTGGTACAGTTCTTTGAAAATAGGACCGACGTCTAGAGAATTTCCTAAGTGGTCCTGGACTTATGTAGGTCAGATGTTTCTAGCTAATGCAATTAAATTTTAATTAAATTAATTTTTAATGCAATGCATGCTAGTTGAAATGTCAGCTCATGAATGCTATAGAATTTTAAAAAACAGGCTTATAGAAAATAAATTTTTGAAAAGACTGGGTCTCCCTAGGTCCGGCACTTCATCCTCATAGGCCAGATTATCCGGACTCAACCCGCATGCAGGGAGATGTCTTATAACAAGGAAAGAAAAATGCAGTAATATGCATGCGACCCCGGACGATTCCGGCAATTCCCTAGGTTCGTTAAGTTTCTATGTTATTTAAGACTTAAATATTAAATTTTTGGTTACGAATAGAAAAAAATTTTATGATCCTTAAAGAGCCTAACGAAAATCCAGGCGAAAACAAAATCGGCATGCAAGAAAAGAAACCTAAGAAAAGCAGGCAATTTCTACTGCGCAATCAGGTAAACACATCAATATAAATCCAACAAATCAAGTAAATGTCCATAGGCCAACTGCCCTTTAATTACAACCCAAGGTATGCAAAAAAGTAAAGTGGCCGGGCACCACTGCTAACAACCCGAGTTTCTAAGCCTATAACAGACGCCAACAACTTTGAGTGGGATATTGGGTCTTGAATCTTTAGCTTTCTGGATATCTTCTCCTTGGACTTCTTGGATCTCTCCTCCTTGGACTCCTTGGATCTCTCCTCCTTGGACTCCTTGGATCCGTCGTGGCTTGAATATCCAAACGAAGAGACAATTCCCCCTTGATAGGGAGCATTGTCTTTTCTCTTTGGATATCTAAAGCCATCCAACTCGATCTTCCAAATGGAAGAAGACTCTCCCCTTTAGGGATGCCTTCTTCTTTTGGAATCCGAGTCGGATAAGAATATCCCAACTCAAGGTTGTTTTCACAACTCTTAACTATTATTACAAATATTACATTCATTGAAAGTAGAAAATTCTAGACTCCCTGCATGGTTATCCTAAATAAAATCCTAAGCAGTCTTATATATAAAAAAAGAAATGCTAACACCATTGACCCTGTGCCAAGCCATGCTCTTAATTTTGAGGGCTAAGCGCTCCACCTGTGCAGTTATAATTATTAATTTAGCCCTCATTTTTATCTAGGGGGAGCTGAGCAAGCACCTGCATAAAATATTATTATAAATCATGATATTGCTCCCCCCTTTTATTAGCTTGAGCATGGCCACCTGCACGGAAGAACAGTATATATATGACGCTCCTAACCTATAGGTAGGTCTAACGCTCACATCCAGAGTGCAGAAAAAGTAAGCAAACACATCAGCAATTTCAAACAGCATGCAGTGAAAACTACGAAAAGCTCCGGCACACAGCAGAAAAATAAAACCCAGCGGCCTAACCTAAGTCTAGAAGTAGTGCCCTAACAAACAATTCTATGTGTGTGTAAGGCTAGTGTGGTTTGGATAGACCCTAAATGGGATTAATTAAAGTTATCTAGAGTTCAGGTTTGTTGGGGGTCTGAAAAGGATGTTTTAGTTGGAATTCAAGTATTAGTGAATTAGAGTTCATTTTAATTATTTCAGTTTATTGATCAATTTTAGGAGCTTAGAGTACTGACATTTAAAGTTTAAGTGATATTAGCCAATTTTAGAAAGTTCTAAGCTCCTCCTAGGAACTAAGCTAAGGGTCGAAAAAGTCACTATGAGAAAGAGACTAAATCTGGGATTCCTAACACTTTAGGAAAATACTAGACCTTAATACGAGTAGTTAGACAGGTAGTAGGCTGAAATCGGAGTTCTCTAGGCAAAGTTATGCATTTTCTAAGTTTCGGGCCCTATCCTATAGACTAGGGTTGATCAAAAAAGTTGACTTTCTAATCTAGGCCAGTTTCTGGAAACCTAAAATTTTTAATAAATACTAGACCATAATTGGAGTCTAATGCAAGTGAGTTTACTTAATTTGGAATTTTCTACAATTAGTTATGAGTTTTCTAAGATCGGGTAATTAATGGGAATTTCTAAATTAACTAAGGAAGGGCCTTTTTTACTGTTTTGATCCAAATCAACTCCAAACTGATTGGAATCACTCCCAAAGGTCAGGAATGACCAGAGAAAGTGTTTCCAAGTGTTTGGAGGAGATTTAGAATTTTTAATAATTTTTAATGAATTATTAGGGGTAAAATGGTAATTTCCACCTAAGGTCAAATTAAGGGTCAACCTAAAATCAAACTAGGAAGCCCTATTTATCTAAGGTCAAGGATCAGATTCTGGTCAGTTTGAGCTATTATGGGTAATTTTCTGACCTAAAGTGTATTTATTGTATTTTCCGGAAGGTCTCAGGGCCTTAATTAACCAGTTAATTAGGGTTAGTTAGCTAAGGGCTTTAAAAGCTCCTAAAAATTCCTAGAAAATTCAGTGATGTTTTAGATGTCACTAAGTTTAAGTGTTGTGGTTTTCATGTCGTTCTGGGATCTATCCTAGCTCCTAGAAGACTTCTAAGTTTGCTAGACGAGTCCTTAATTTTTGTCCTTAGGGTGTTACTACGTTGTAGGAGTTTAAAGTGATGTTTAGTCTAACCCTTCAGGTAATAAATGCATGGGAGTACAAAAATGAAATAAACTCACCATGTCCTTAGATATAGGAGAGCCTAGGCTAAGTGCTCGTGGTGCAATCCTATACATGCAATCTACAAAAATAAAAAGACAGACACCTAAAGAAAGGATTAGTGAATGATTGGGACTCAACCATTCACTAACCCACTCCCCCATGATTGCTCTTCACACATAAGATCCATGTCTAGAATTTCATACGATAGCGGGTCTCCCAAAGTTAGGATTTAGGTATAAGTAGCTTTAAAATAATTTAAAAAAATACTTGTAGATATAAATATATTTTTTGGAAAATAAAATAATTGAAAATAATTCAATTCATAATACATAAGTATAGGGAAACCCTCTGACCACCCAATCGAGGTTTCAAAATAGTTTGAAAATAATTTTTTAGTTTTAAAAATAATTAGTATGATAATTAATTTAAATAATATTAAAATAACTGAATCATAGGATAAAACAGAAAACAGTCAAGACAGCCAAAATCAAGGGCTGGAAATGGTTCCAAATTAAAATACACACTTTTCTGAAAAGATCAAGGGGTTATACGTCAAAATCCGACTTAAAACGGCGAAGATATGAATTTCCGAAGTTAAAGCATAATAAAATAATATTTTAAAATAGCCCTATTTCACTGGTTTTGAAATAAAAGAAAATACAGACATACTTTTTATCTAAAAATAATTTCCAACTATGCAGAATTCACAGTACATCCAAAACAAGGTGCTGTGCGTCGACAGCGGACTTAAAACGACAAAGTTATGTAATTTCGAAGTTTAAAGAAAATAATTGAATAGTTTAAAATGATGCTGTTTACTGTTTTGGAAAATAACTGCAGACAGGCCAAACATTTCCAATTAAAACTAGTTCCAGTAAATGCAGAATCTAAATACGTTCAAAACAAGACGTTGTGCGTTAAAATCGGGCTTAAAACGAAGAAGTTATGAATTTTGGAAGTTTAAATATAATAAATTAATTTAAAGAATATTAAAATAAATAATATTTAAAAGTAATTATATAAAAAAAATAGCAGGAAATAATATTTTAATAATTCTGAAATTTAAAATGATCTAAAAGGAAAGTGATGTTAATATTTTTATTATTAGTATTATTTTAAGTAATTAAACTGAATATAATAATTAAATAATATTTAATTATTAAAATTACATTTTTTTTAAATAAATATAATAACAATAAGAATAATAATTAAATGATACCAAAACAGTCACAAATAACTTGGAATACAATAACTATCATAAATATAATTAAAATAATTATACACTAATAATTATTATTAAAATATAATTCAAATAAATAATAATAATGATACATATTTACTGTTTTATAAATATTTTAAAATCTATATATCATTTTTAAAATTTTTTTTATCATGTAGAGATTGAAAATACGATCAAAACAAGGTATTATACGCGAAAATCGGACGAAAAACGAATTTTTGGCGATTTTTTGAAGAAAAATAGGCTTAAAAATATAAAAATAAATATATATTATTTTAAACCCGGCGGCGGCTCGGTGCGCCACGTGGCGAAGCGGAATTGGCTCCGCGGTCGCGGGCCAATGATTGGCGCCGTCGCCAATCATTAGGCAATGATTGTGGCATGATAGGCGGCGGCGGTCTCCACTCATCCACGTCGGCATCCATCTCGGCCGTCGATCACGCGCGACGCGAGATCAAGGGCTGAGATCCAGTCGGACCGGGAGCGTAACCGCGGGATCTAACCGCGCGGCGGATCTGCACCGCGGGATGGCTCTCCCAAGACCGTTGATCAACAGATCAACGGCTGAGATTGCCTCCCAGCCTCCGGAGATGAAACCGACGCCCTAGGGGTGTTTTCTGTCTATATCTCTCGATTAAGTGAACGAAATCGAACAAAATTTGAGATCTAGGATCTAAAACCGAAGAGCATTCATGGGGATATTTTATTTTGATCTAAAAAGTACTATAGAAGAACTTATTTAAATCTAAGTGTTCTAGACTAGGGTTGGAGATATACCTCAATCCACACGGTGGATTCGGGAGATCTTGGGCTCGTTGGACTCGTGGGATCTCCAGGAACAACTTCCTAGTTGACGTCGAGATCCAACGCACGCTCGATCAGCCGGGATTCGTCGTGGAACGCGAAAAGCCTCGGGTTCGCCGGAGGATCGCCGCCGGCGGGGTCTGGACGTCGGGTTTTGGTTCTAAAAAGTGGGGGGAAGTCGTGGGAGAGCTCTCACAAAATCTCAGAGCCTGAGGTCGTCTCTGGATTGAGCAAGAGCAAAAAGATCCTTCAAACCTCCTAATTTCTCCTATTTAAACTCCTAAACCTAAGGGGAACGGCTAGGATTGCATCTAGATCAAATTGGGAGGGAAAATAGGTCGGTTTTGGCCAAAGAATCCAATTCAAAATGAAGGGGCATTGATTGGGCATTAAATAGGCCCTTAAATCCACTTAATTGGGTGATTAAGGCCTATTTAGAGCCATGGTTGACCAAGTCCACGTTTGACTTGGTCAAGCCAGTCAAGGGGGTCCATGGGGATGAGGGATTGAGCCAAGCCAAGGTCCAAGTGCATCCAAACTTGATTTGGGCTCTAAAAGGGCTAAGTGGTCAACCTTGGTTGACTTGGTCAACCGGGTTGACCCCGGGTCCAAGCTCGGGCTCGACAGACTCGACTCGACCCACTGAACCCAGTGGGGAGGGCCATAGGGTCTGGCTTGGTCAATTTGACCAAGTCAACTCTTTAGGCCCGGGTCTGGGCAAAATTGAGGTCAACAAACGGACCCCCAACAGGAGTGGCGAACAACTAGTGAACCGCTCGTGTTGGCGTTGACCGACTAAGCCACAGAAAGTAATATAGAGAGCCCAAGTAAAAGAACGAAAGGGTATCAGCAAGGGTGGAAGAAGGTAGGAAACTCATCCCCTGGCCTTATCCTTCAACGAGGGTAGAGCCTAGGGGAGAGTGAAAACAGCAGTGCGCAGGCAAGGTATCACTGAAGCAGTGAACCAGTAGAAGGGTCTCCTCCCGGCCTTACCCCTTGATAAGGGTAGAGCCAAGGACAGAACCAACGGTAAAGATCACCTAAAAAGGTGAAAACAAAGTAAGGGGATTCTCCCATAGCCTTGCCCTGTAGTGAGGGCAGAGCAGAAAGGAGAATCAAAAGTGAAGATCTTCACTAAGGTGAAAAAGGGTAGGGGGATTCTCTTCTGGCCTCACTCCGTAGCAGGAGCGGAGCCAAGAGAAGAATCAAAAGTAAGGTAGTGAGAGTAGACTGACTATTTGGCTGACCATATCGGGTCAGCAGAATAGAAGGTGAAAGGATCCCATATCCTCTTGCCCATCTAGCAGTGGATTGGGGTGACTCAGTATCTGCTTGGCCAAATCAAGTCAGCAAACCAAAGAATCACGAAGCCTGGTGTCGGCCTAACCGGAACAAGACACTCAGGGAAAAAGGTGGCGAGAAGTTCCTAGCAGGTGCTCTGCTAGGCCCTCTCTACCGAGCAAACCAACTCCCTATCTGTTCATTTCAAACAGTGGGATAGAAGGTGAAAAGATCCCATCTCCTGCCTATTTCAGGACAGTGGATTGGGGTGACTCAGTATTTGCCCAGCCCACTCAGGGCGACAAATAAAGGGAGCCACGAAGTCTGGTGCCTGTTTGATCAGAACAGGACACTCAAAGAAAAAGGCGAGGAGTTCCTGCCAGGTGCTCTGTCAGGCCCTCTCTACCAAGTAAAACCAGCTACCCGCCTGACCGTATCTGGACAGCGGGGTGGAAAGTGAAAAGGATCCCGCCCCTCCTGATCCTTTCGAAACAGTGGATTGGGGTGACTCGATACCTCTGCCTGACCTCAGCAAAAGTAAAGAAGACACGAAGTGGAAGCCTGCGTAGTCTTTTACAGGACATCCGAGTAAAGGGGTGTTGAGGAATTGCGCCTCCCAGGGACTCTGTCGGGCTCACTCATCGGTAAAGTAAAACCAACTACTAGGCTGTCCACATCTGGACAGCGGGTAGAGGGTGAAAGGATCCCGCCCCTCCTGCTCCTTTCGGAACAGTGGATTAGGGTGGCCACTACTTCTTCCTAACCTCAGCAAGAAGCTCATGAACCACGAAATGGAAGCCTGCTTAGTCTTTTACAGGACATCCGAAGTAAAGGGTTGTTGAGGAATTGCGCCTCCCAGGGACTCTGTCGGGCTCACTCAACGGTAAAGTAAAACCAAGTACCAGGCTGACCACATCTGGACAGCGGGTAGAGGGTGAAAGGATCCCGCTCCTCCTGCTCCTTTCGGAACAGTGGATTGGGGTGGCCACTACTTCTGCCTGACCTCAGCAAGAAGCTCATGAACCACGAAATGAAAGCCTGCGTAGTCTTTTACAGGACATCCGAAGTAAAGGGTTGTTGAGGAATTGCGCCTCCCAGGGACTCTGTCGGGCTCACTCAACGGTAAAGTAAAACCAACTATCAGGCTGACCTCATCTGAACAGCGGGTAGAGGGTGAAAGGATCCCGCTCCTCCTGCTCCTTTCGGAACAGTGGATTGGTGTGGCCACTACTTCTGCCTGACCTCAGCAAGAAGCTCATGAACCACGAAATAAAAGCCTGCGTAGTCTTTTACAGGACATCCGAAGTAAAAGAAAGAAACGTTGAGGAATTGCGCCTCCCAGGGACTCTGTCGGGCTCACTCAACGGGTAAGCTTCAACATCTGCTGTAGCCAGTGCGGTCTTGCAGATGAAGAAGGGCTCAATACCCACCCAGTCATTTCAACTGAGTGAATAAAGAGTCAGGCTCTAATGCCTGCCTGATCAGGACAGGGCAAACGAGAGCGTGGCGAGGAGTACCTGCCAGGTGCTCTGTCAGGTCCTCTCTACCAAGTAAACTCAACTATCTGTCTGTTCATTTCAAACATCAGAATAGAAGGTCAAAAGTCATCTCGACATCAGCCCAACATGCATCTGTGTAGGGATGTGAGGGAAAAAAAGGTAAGTAAATATGACAATTTTGAGGGCAGAGCCACCTAAGGAACTCTTTCTAGCAACCTGGTAACCACATGGTAGAGGACAAATCGTCGTGGCCATGAGTATCCAAATGCTGTCAGGATCTCCTAGAGAACCCTAACCCCACACAAGGGGGGAGAAGACATCAGAATGACATCCCTCCAGAAGGCTGGAAGAGATATACCCGCTGTAAAGTGTGTAAAGGGGCGATCTCATTCCAAAGGAGTAAAAAGAACTCGAATAGTGAGGGGGCACTTCAACTACAGAAGGCAGGACTATGCCTGGTAAAAATAATCCTCAAAGAGGCTACAGTGGTGGACCCATACTAACTGATGGGAACCCTGTAAGAAGCAGGAGTAGTATCAAAACTTCCAAAGGACCTCTCCGGCAGCTAGGAGTGGGATCTCAATGGAAAAACAAGTGGTAGAAGTATCTGAAATTGCTGACTCTCTACTAGAGAATCAAAACTCAAGAAAAAGGTGATGACAGCATCTAAGGCATGATGCTTTATATCACCAGGTAGGAGAAGAAGAGCCAAAATAGTGAGGGAGTACCCTCTCTACTGATGGCAACAACTCTGAGTAAGTAAAGCCTCACAGTGGTAACATCCACACAAACTAGTGGGACCCTGTGGGAAGTGAAAGTGACCTCAACCCATTCATAAGACCAATCCAGCGACTGAGCCTAGTGTATGAATGGTGAGATAGGTCACAAAAAGGAGTAGGAGAACTGATCTTCTGCTAGAAGCTCGAATTTCTCAAAGTGGTGATGTTAGTATCCGGGGCAAGGTGTACTACATCACCACAAGGAAAACAGCACTAGGTAGTAAGGGGACGGACTCACTACCTGAGGATAGTAATCATGTATAAGAGTGAAGAATCATCAAGAGGGTCACAGTGGTAACACCTACCCTAATCGGGTAGGACCCTGTGAGAAGCAAAAGCAACAAAATAACATTCATAGAGCCACTCTAGCAGCTAAGAGTAGTGTACGAATGCTGGAAGTAAGTGAGTAAAGGAACCAGGAAGCTAATCTTCTAATATGAAATCAGAGCTCCTGGAACTGTGGTGCTAACACCTGAGAACAGATGTACTACATCACAGCTAAGAAAATAACTATGAGGTGACAAGGGAGCACACCTGACACCTAATCTGATAATCATGAGTGAGATCCACGATTATCACAAGACCACAGTGGTAACACCTACCCTAATCAGGTAGGACCCTGTGCGAAGTGAAGGTAACACTGCCTCATTCATAGAACTACTCTGACAACTCAGAGTAGTTCATGAATAGGATGTAGACTGCCAAAAGAGGGCAGTCTGGGGTGATCCCTTTTTATGAAAGATCTAAGCCCAAAAAATAGTGATGATTACATCTCAAAATACAATGTACTACATCACTAACGAAGAAATGCATTCAAAATCATATAAATTACTCGACCAACTGAGTGGGAATTCAACCTTGAAGAGATCGTCAAAGTACTCTCAAGGGAGGAGAAGGAAAAAATTTTTGGGGAATTTGAGCTCTTAGAGAATCTTACCGGGTTCCTCCTGTGACAAGGGCAACCGGGTTTTTATTTTCCTAAGGACTTCCCTCTTTTTTTTTTTTTTAAATTAGGGGTAGTGGGTGGTTTTGATAACCCAGACCACATTCATTTCATGTGAATGAGCTGGGGAGCACAATCATGTAGAAATTGATGTACAATTAAAATTATCATCAGGATAGAGGATCAACACTACCATATTTGACTAGCATGGGATGGTGTGGACCCAATATCCTATCTCAAAAGAGTCTAAACTAATGACTCTAACATCCTTGATCACATTCAACTCATATGAATGGACTAGGGGCTACATCTATCAGATCATGACTGATAGGAAAAAGAAACTCAACTAGGGATAGTGGATCTCCATCACCATACCTGACTGTCATGGGGTGGTGTGGACCCAGGATCACCTCTTCAAAAACTAGACTCGAACTACTAGTTTTGATATCCCAGACCACATCTGGGGCGGCAGGTGAAACTGGGGGACTAAGCCATACAAACAGAGGGGAGCAAAGTCAAGAGAATTCTATGCTCTAGCACCAATATGATTGGTGCGCACAGACAGAAGTACAAAACATCCCTACGGCGTATCAGTGTAATCCTTCTAAGAATAGCCTTATACCCTTCAAGGCAAACGTCGTGTGGTAGAGGACAAATCGTCGTGGCCACACAGACTGCTGAAAAGTAAGAGGAATCCTTCTAGGAGATACATATGCAGAGGAATATCTACAGGTGGTAGGGAGGCTCCCCCTGTGAAGTACTAGACTCAGGCATAATACTTTTTAAGTATTGCCCATTGATGACAGGCATAGGGTGAATGCTATTTGCATCAACAAGTAGGTAGGCACCACCTTCATAAACTTGCTCTACAGCGAAGGGGCCTTCCCAAATAGGCTCAAATTTATCACCTCGCTGGCGATGCGAGATGATAGGCCTACGCAAAATAAGCACTAAATCACCTACCCGGAAAGTATGAGGTCTAACAAGGCGATCGTGTGACCGGGCCATTCGGGCCTGGTATAGCTTAAGGTTCTGATGAGCTTGCAGGCGAAGCTCTTCTAAACCATCAAGCTCTTCAAATCTCAATCGGGCATTATCTTCCTCAGATAGATTGTAACTGACTGCCACACGCAGTGAGGGGAGCTCGACCTCAAGTGGGAGGACTGCTTCAACCCCGAAAGCTAAAGCATATGGGGTGGACTGAGTAGGAGTATGGTAGGTAGTCCTATATTCCCATAATGCTTCAGGTAATCTATCATGCCATTCTCTCTTGTTCGCAACAAGGATTTTTCTTATTAGTTGCACAATAGTCTTATTAAATGTCTCTGCCAAGCCATTGGCTCTAAGATAATAAATAGAAGAATATCGCCAATTAATGTTATGGCGGCGGGCAAATCTGGCAATTTTGGTGCTTTTGAAGGACGGACCGTTATCTGAAATGATACGGCGCGGAACACCAAAGCGATAAACAACGTTATCGCGGAAGAAGCGCATCACATCTTCTGATTTAACTTTCTTAAGTGGGACAGCTTCTGCCCACTTAGAGAAGTAATCAGTGGCGGCTAAAATAAATCTATGACCCTTAGAAGAAGGAGGGTCTATAGGACCCACCACATCCGTGCCCCAGCCCTCAAATGGCCAAGAAGAAACAGTAGGGTGCAACGGATTGGGGGGTTGGTGAATCACAGTGCCATGAATCTGACACTGGTGGCACCTTTTAGCATGCTCCATACAATCTCGGATCATCGTAGGCTAGTAGTAGCCAAGGCGTTTAATTCTGCCTTTCATTTTAGGTCCGGACTGATGAGCACCACAAATCCCTTCATGTATCTCGCTCATGACTCTAGGAGCCTCTTCTTTATTGAGGCATCTCAACCACATCTGGTCAAAAGAGCATCGATACAAAGTTTCATTTACATAGGCGAATGATAGAGCTCTCTTTTTAATTTGAGCAGCGAGAGACCTATCCTCTGGGAGCCTACCATGCTTTAAATATTCTATGAAGGGCTCTCTCCAGTCTGACTCCTCATCAACAGCAAGGACTGTGAGGGTTTGATCAGGGGAGGACAAGTCTGCGGGGCACAGAGCTTGACGATACTGGACAGAAATAGAAACTGGGTTTCCAGTAGGGTCAGCTAACTCCTTTGCTAACTTGGCCAATGCATCTGCTTTTCCATTTTCAGATCTAGGTATTTTGGCCAAAGTTACTTCAAGTATTAAGCACAGGAGCTCCATTGCCTTATTGTGATATGGAATGAGCTCAGGCTTAAGTACTTTGTAGACTCCAGCCACTTGATTGATTATCAGTTGGGAGTCTCCAAAGATCTTCACCCGCGTAAGACTCATCTGAATGGCCAACTCTAGCCCCAAAATCAGAGCTTCGTACTCAGCTTCATTATTGGTACGAGGTTCTAATAAACTATAGGAGTACCGTAGAGTATGACCCTCAGGGGACACAAAAATCAGGCATAATCGTACCCTAATCACAGGAGTTTCATTTAAATTTGATGCTTTAGCGGATGACGCACCGTCAAAGTAAAACTCCCAAATAGAGGACTCCTGTTCATCCACACTCATAATTGATTCATCGGGTAGATCATCATTAAGTGGGGAATCAGCAGGGATCGGGTGATCAGCCAAAAAGTCAGCTAGAGCCTGTCCTTTGACGGCCCGCTGAGAAACAAAAGTGATATCAAATTGTAGTAGTATCATAGACCATCGTGCTAGACGACCCGAGAGGGTCGAACGGGTCATCAAGTACTGCAATGGATTGACTATAGAGATCAAATTAATTTTATGTAAAAGCATATAATGCCTAAGCTTCTGTACCGCGAAGATCAAGGCTAAACATTGCTTTTCCATCGCTGGGTACTTAAGCTCTGCAGGTATCAGTCGTCTGCTAAGGTAGTACAAGGCATTCTCCTTGCCTTCCTCATTCTCTTGAGCCAACAATGCACCTAAAGACTCATCCAGGGCCATAGTGTAGAGAATCAGCGGCCTGCCTGGGATTGGTGCAGCTAAAACAGGGGGGTTCATCAGGTAGCGCTTTATACTCTCAAAGGCCTCCTGACAACGCTCATCCCAACGGAATCGGGCATCCCTCTTCACTAGTGCAGAGAAGGGATGACACCTTCCAGAAAGGTTGGAGATAAATCTCCGCAAGAAAGCAAGTCTTCCCTGAAAGGACCTCAACTGGGTGAGACTTTTAGGGGGTTTTAAATCCACTATGGCCTTGATCATGGAAGGATCAATCTCAATGCCACGATAGCGGACTATAAATCCTAAGAACTTTCCTGCACTAACTCCAAATGCGTATTTTAAAGGGTTCATCTTTAAATCAAACTTGCGCAGGCGTTCAAAAATGATTCGCAGATCTCTGAGGTGATCTTCGCGGACCTTGCTTTTGACGACTAAATCATCCACATAGTATTCAACTTGCTCATGTATCATCTCATCGAAGATGACAGTCATGGCACGTTGATAAGTGGCCCCAGCGTTCTTGAGACCGAAGGGCATCACCTTGTAACAAAAGACACCTATAGGTGTACGAAATGCAGTGAATTTCTCATCCTCATGGTCCATCTTTATCTGATTGTAACCAGATGAACCATCCATGAATGAGAAGAAGCTATGTGATGATGCTATATCCACCATAAGCTCAGGAATGGGAAGAGGAAAATCATCCTTTGGACATGCCTTATTTAGATCACGAAAGTCAATACAGACACGAATCTGCCCGCTCTTCTTCCGGACTGGAACAACATTAGCAAGCCAAGTGGGGTACTTCTCTTCCCTAATGAAACCAGCTTCTATCAGCTTCTTGGTTTCAGCGATCACCTGTTATTCAATTTCCAACCTCATCCTACGAGGTGCTTGTTTAACAGGGACTGCATTAGGCTTAATGGCTAATTGATGGACTGCTACCTCTGGATTTAGACCAGGCATCTCAGTGTAGTTCCAGGCAAAGCAGTCTCTAAACTCTGACAATAACTTAATGTATTCTTGAGCCTCTGAATCAGACAGTAGAGCACTATAAAAAATAGGCCTAGGATCTGACTCAGTTCCTAAGTTTATCTCACACAGTTCATCCATGGCAGAAGTGACGCCATCTTCGAACTCTTGTGGAGCATCAAGTATATCATCTTCCTCACTATCCGGGTCTTCTTCGTCGGCAAGAGAAACAACCGGATAAGCGTGGGAAATGGCATGAATGCTGGCCTCACTGGACTGATTGAATCCCATATAACCTATGCCTCCTAGACCTTGGGGGAAATCAGTTCGCTAGACTCGGGCCTGCTGTAGAGCTTGTTCATCGGGCCAAGTGGAACGGACTAGACCCCGCTTAACAAAGCTCTTAACAGTAGGTGAAAAGTAACGAGGGGCACTCTTGACCTCTATATCCATAGCGGTCTCCTCTAGATCTTGTCTCACAGGACCCAGTGGGGCACCTATACTACGGGGTACAGAAGGGCGCTCCTCAGATCGTGCCGGTGAAAAAGTCTCGTACAAGTGAGGTATGGGATTATGACTACCCCACACTGGGATGTCATCATCAACCATTGGGGTGTTAAAAGTTCTTCGACTGGAATCCCCAACTCCTATCCCGCGTACCTGATGTGAGGAAGGTTGTCTGGTAGTAGTCTGACGTCGGAAGTCTTCTTCCTCGTCTGAGCTAATATCAATAACCAATCCACCCTCAGGTATCAAGTGGCTTTGAAAGGTAGGTCGTGAATCATAGCCGACGGGATGTGGGAGTGGTGAAGTGACTGGACGCTAAAGAATATCGGTCATTTCATCGTCAGAAGAGTCGGACTCTACAGTCAAAGAAGAAGTGCAAAGGTGTGGAGGAGGGGGAGTCCGAGTGTCGTGGTTCCGCGGCTCGCGGATCGAAACTCTACCTCTACCCCTACCTCGTCCTCCCCTACCTCTACTAGGGGGACCATCGTGCCTCACTGCAAACTGAGAGGGATCTCCATCAGAATGGGCAGTGGAAACACCTGGCTCAATACTAACCTGTGATGGACCCTGTACTGGTGACTGTACAGGACCCTGTGCAAGTGACTGCGCAGGACCCTGTACGGCAGTATCAGGCATCACTGGTGACTGAGCTGGTGGAGCTCTACGAATCTTCCGAGGTACATAGTACTCGGCATCATCGTAGATGGAAACCTCATGCACGGAAAAGGGTTGGGTATCTCCATGAATGGTATACTCGACATCATTCCTCAGGAACTTCATACATTGGTGCAAGGTAGAGGGCACAATTCCATACTCATGGATCCAAGGCCTTCCTAAGAGAGCCCTGTATGAAGTATCAGCCAGTGCTTTAAAAACCGGACCGGATCGGCCGGTTCGACCGGTTCAACCGTGAACCGGTCACAAGGCCGGTCCGGTTCAGCCCTAAAACCGCTTCTGCAAAGAACCGGACTGAACCGGTCAGAACCGGCCGGTTCAACCGCGAACCGGTGAACCGGTCCGATTATTTTTGAACCGGCCGGTTCAAATCTCACAAATTTTAAGCATTTTTTTAAATAAATAAATTAATATATATTAAAAACATTAAATTAAAGTTAAATACACTTTATATAATAAGCACTTTTGTACTCAAAGCATCATGACACATCTTCATATGACCTCCCCATGTGCTCCCTTGGTGCAAGGAATCTAAATATGCTATATAAACTATAACAAGAAAGTGTTTCTAAGGGATGTGGGACTAAAGAAAAGAGATGAGGAGTGTATGGGTTCATAGCATATCTAATGGATATAAAATCTATTTTAAAACAGATTTTTTTTAATTAATTATTTTTTATGTGAGTGATAATTATTTATTAGTTAATAATAAAAAATTTATTTATTTATACATAATAAAAAATAATTTATCATTAATAATTTTATTTATTTAATAATAATTTTAGATATAAATTTACAAAATAATTTTTGTATACAATATATCATAAACATGTAAAATATATTTTAATCATATATAATATAAAATAAGAATAGTTTATATTAAATTTATAAACTTATGTTAGAATTAAATTTATATTAAATATAAACATGTAACATAAATTAATAATAATATATATTATATTATATGGTTATATATAAATTAAATTTTAAAATTTGAAAAAATCAAAAATTTAAAATTATCATATTTTTTTATGAGTGTAAATTCTTATAATTATGAGATTTAATTTTTCTTTTTGCTTTTTTTAAGTAAGTAATTTTAAAATAATTATTTTACTTACTTTATTATATAAGTTTTTTTTATGTTTCATAATTTTTTTAATTTAATTTTTTATCTCATACTTTGAATGATAACATTATTTTTATGTTAATTGTATTAAATTTAAATAATACTTATTATTTATTACGTCATCCGGTTCGACCCCGGTTAGACCGGTTGAACCGGTCGAACCGTGAACCCCTCCTTGTTCTGGTTCGTTGTCCGGTCCGGTTTTCAAAACCTTGGTATCAGCCTCAATCACATGAAACTTTGCCTCTATTAGAAAACTTCCAAACTTTAGCGGCAGGGTGATAGACCCTAAAGCTCGCTGGCCTTGGTCATTGAAGCCTTTCAGCATAATCTTATCAGAAGTAAGCTTCAAATGACCCAGGGAGAGGTTCTTCAAAGTTTCATATGTTAAAATATTCACTGAAGCTCCTTGGTCAATGAGAACCCTGTTCACCTCAAAACCATTGACTTCAGCTGTAACGTACAAGGGACGATTGTGCTCAGTGGTCACTAACAAAAGGTCACGACTAGAGAAAGTGATGCATGGCGTGTTGTATAAATGCCATGCCCCATCATCAGGGTCAGAAGTGAAGAAGGCTTGATAGGTCTCTGGTTTAAGCAATGTTTTTACCAGTGTCTCTCTCAAGTCAGGTGACAGCATCAAAGCATCATAGACACTAAGAAGAGAAGGAATTTTCCTTAGATGTGCCAACACATTGTAATCAACTTCCAGCTGAGGGCCTTTTCTTTTCTCCTTAGGCTGCTCCTGGGAGGAAGGAATAGGATCATCCTGCTGGGTAATGATATTCTTATCTTTTGTATTTTTAGCCAACCTGGGTGGAAGAACTTTCCCTGAACGCAAATGAACTTCCTGTATTGAGTCATCCTCAACAGGAGATTCCTTTGGTTAAGGGGTGGTGGCAGGTGTTGGTTCTAAGGCAAGTACTGGGAGAAGGTCCTCGGACTCATCATCTGAATCCATGTAACATCCACCCTCTGAAATTGTAAAAACAAGTTTTTCATCAGACTCAAACTCATCATTAGAATCATCCATATTATAAGAAATATGTAGTACTGAGGAAGAGCGAGTGCTGGAAGAAGAAGAACTAAGAGTAACAGTAGAAACGTAAGTAAAATGTACAGAAGACCAAAAGTACTCAGAATCGTCTTCTATTTTTATTTCCTCATCAAATGAAGGGAGAACAAAATCCTTCAGCGTAAGTGCCGGAAGGAACCCTGTCTTCCCCTCTGCAGTTACAACATACTTTTCTCTTTCATACATTTTTTTATTACATCCAGAAGAAGAAAAAGTAGAAGAGAAAATGTGCTTATCTAGCACTACAACAGAAGGAGAAGAGGAGGAAGAAAGTGCTGGAGTGGTAACTGCAGCGGCAACTGTCGACTTGGCCTGAGGTGGCCTACTCTCAACTGCCTCTGAGCTCTAAACTGCTTTGTCTATCATCCTCCTGGTCTTCCTGGAAAGTGAGATCTGCCAATCATCCTCAAAACCCATGGGTAAACTGCTAGTAGTGCCCTGAGCATCACTCTGACAATCACTGGGGCTGGAGACTAGCTGAACTGTCTGAGGGGCCTTGCCCTTGGGCTGCACTAGATCACTGTCCTGAAGGCGTATCTGTCCTGTGATCATCAGTCTCTCTACTCTGTCCTTGAAGACATAGCAGTCTTCCAACACATGTCCGACATGTCTGTGGTAAGGACAGTAAAGGGGGGGCTCAGTCTGACCCTCCTCCTCTGCTCTACTGCTCTCAGGGAATACCAACAGGTTGTTCTTAGTAAGGAATCTAAAAATTTTCTTCACACACTCTCCCTCTTAAAGGGATATTCCTTCCTAAGCTTCTCCTGCAGGTACTGCTGACTCTCTGGAGTCCTGCGGGAGGTCCTGGGCTGTCCCCCTGGCTGGTCAACTGAGTAAGACCTGCTGGCTGAGTGTGGCTGACTAGCTGGTCGTGGCTGCTGGGGTACTGAAGTGACTAAGGGCTTCTTGCCCTTATCTGATGGTCCCTGAGTACTGTGAACCTCTCCTCTCCTAGGTGGAGGTGCCCCTGAAAACTCCTGACGCTGAGGTCTGCGCGAAGGCTGACTCTCAACTTTAGGAGGGACTGCAGCGGGTATGCTGTCCTGTAAGCTGGTGACCTTGGTGAGGAGCTTCTGAAAGGTTCTAATGGTGAAACCCTTCAGGTATGGTGCTATCGGACCATCTATGTTCTTCAACAAGATCTCAACTGCATGCTGCTCCTGTAACTGTGGCTCGCACTGCAAACTGAGATTCCTCCACCTGACTATGTAATCTGTGAGACTCTTTCTGGGACGCTACCTGGTCACACTAGCTCTCCCACTGTAACTCTGTGCTCTGTACTAACAAACCTCTGCACAAACAGCTGCTCCAATTCTGCAAAGGTTATGACTGAGTCGTTGGGGAGGTCGGCGTACCAAGCAAATGCCACCCCCGCCAAGCTGCTGACGAACAACCTCAACATCAGTGGATCACTCCCTCCTATATTGCAACATATGGCTCGGTACTGAGCCACATGCTGCCTCGGGTTCCCAAACCCGTCAAAAACTCTGAACCTAGGAGGGAAAAAACCAGGGGGGTAAGGCTCCTGCTCGTACTCTACTGGGTAAGGATGCCCCCTGCTGACTGACTCTCCAGTCTTCCTGGAGGAAATGGCCTGCTCGACCTTCTGGGCAATCAAATCCTGGATCTGACCTGCTGACATCTGAGCTGGCTGACTCTGAACTGAAGTGGTGTAAGAAAGTACCGTGGGTGGTGCTGGGACTACTCTCTGGACCCTGTCCACTCCCACGGGGTCTACTGTAGCAGGTGGTACTACTAGCTGCTCTCTGGAGGTACTGGTAGCTGCTACACCTGTCACTTGAGGCATCGCCCCCAGAGCTGTCAACTGTGCTGTCATGGCTGCCATGGCTCTGGCCATCTCCGTCATCTATGTCTGCAAGTGTAGAATTGTAGCATCTGTGTCAACTGATCTGGGAGATCCACCCACCTCGGGGTCTCCCTGCTCGTCCTGGTCCTCGGGTTCTCTCTCATCCGAGTGACCTCGTCGGGTAACCACACATACCCAGTGAACTAGTACCTCCTCCTCCAACTCATCTGCTAGTGTGTCATCGTTTTCCAAGAAATGTTGTTGGAGGGCTGCTATGTACGGACTCATAGGGGAACCAATCCTGTGAGGGCTACGGACTGACTCTGTCTCATCTCTCTCTGGTGATCCCTCTGGAGTAGGTGTCACCTCCTCATCACACATCATCGGGACTGCCTCTGCCTCTGAAGTAACTGCTACATCCATCAAATCATCTACATCGTCAAACTGCTCTGTATCTGACGGTGGTGCTGTCTCTACTGGCTCAACTGGGTCGACAGGGGTGTCCGCCTGCCGACGTCTCCAAACCCACCTCCTATGGTGGGGTGCTGCATGGGCAACTGGCTGCTCTGGGACTGCAACCTCTGAACTGACCTGAGGCTGGGCAGGCCTCCGCTGCTGTCTCCATCCTCGACGACGTGGGCGTCGTCCTGCAGCAGGAGTAACCACCGGGGGTCTGACTACTGGAACTGTATCTGCAGGCTGCTGAGCTGTCTGTCCCCTCTGCCAACTGTAAAGTCTCCTAGCAGTCTGTCCTCGCAACTGAAAGGTGGCCCGAGAAATCTGACGGAGTATCTTCTGCCGATCGACAGGACCCCTACCACCTGCTAGGTGGACGATGTTTCGAATCCTCTGGGTAAGGGCTCGAACAGCAGCGTCCCTAGGGATCCTAGCACGGGGTAGGGTAGTGGTAACAGGAGGAGCCGCCGCAATGCGGGCAACATCCTCCTCATCCCCACTATGTGTCAATGGGGAAAAGCGTCCTCCCTGAACTGCCTCTATCTCGGGAGCCACTACAACCTCTGGAACTGGCACAATAGCAACTCGTCGTGGCCTCCGCTGCCTGGGAGCCACTGTCCTCTCAACTAGCTCCTGGTGAGCTATAGCATCAGCCATCTGCTGCCTCTCTGCCTCTGACGCAGCTAAACGAAGTCTCCTGTTCCTATTCCTCCTGGCCCTTCTCCCAAGGCCGGAGGTGGAAGAGGAAGGAACATCAGGACCGGGAACAGGAACAACGGGAAGTGTCGGGGTCTGCCCAACAACCTCGGGGTGAGAAAGTCGGGCGAAAACAGAAACCCGACAAGTGGAAGGCGAAGGCACCTCGGTCTGGGCACCCCTCTTCCTGGTGGGAGTGGGAGGGGGAACCCGAACACGAGGTGCTTCCGCTGGAACAACGGGAGCAACAGTAGCAGCAGGCTGTCGGCGCTGATGGGCCGGAGCAACCTGTGCTGCAGGAGCGGCAGGCACTGGACGCCGGACCACTGGACGAACGGGGGGAACTACAGCAGGCTGCCGGCGCTGAGGGGCCGGGACAACCTGTGCAGCAGGAGCGACAGGCACTGGACGCCTGACCGCTGGAACAGGGAGTGGCCTAGGCACTGGTCGCCTAGCCACAGGGCGCACTGGCTGCGCAGGAACAGGAACAGGACGTGGTGCTCGGACTGGGCGCCGAGCAGCAGGACGTCCAAACGGGCGCATGGCTGCGCGTCCTCTCCTCTGAGGAGGAGAGAATGCAACAGCCTCCGCCAGGGTCGGCCCGCCAAGAGTGACGAAGGCCGAGTCAGTGAAGGAACCAAAAGTGATTCCTCCCACTGGCGGACTAGCGAGCAGGGACTCAGGGAGAGTCACCCGCGCGTCCGAACCGAAAGCAAAGGTAACGAAAGGTACGAAGGAAGCCATGACACTGCTACCAAGAAAAGAAAGTGAAAAGGTCAGTAAGACTGTAAATCAAGAAAGAATGGACGAGTAAGAATTTGATAGGATAGATAGAAATAGATAAAGGACGGAATAGCCTGCTAGGCTGGAAAGAAGTAGAGTAGGGAAGAAAACCCTAGCTAAGAGAAAGGAACCCTAACTAAGGAGATATCCTAACTAAGAGTGGGACGGACCTAATCTAAGGAGTACCAATCCCGGAGTACACGCAAGAAAAGATAATATATAATCCAAAGATGGAGAGAGAAACTGGTCTCACCGTGGTCGCCAGAAATCTGTGGACCTCCGAAGGAGCACTGCTCGTGGGGGTTCGAATGCAGAGGGTACGGCCGCACTATCCCGTAGGACAAAATGATAGTAGGCCTCTACGCTCGACACGAACGGGTCGATGGGAGGGCAGATTGGATCACGCATACGACTAACAATTGGGGATAGATGCTGTCGCCAGCACACCCCGATGGGTAGCAATATACACTACCTAGCCACGGGTTTCCCCCACCCGATACGAGAGATCGAGTGGGGTAAAGTAGATTGCGGGGCCAAGTTTCCCACGGGCGCAAGCCCCCGTGGTTAATTACATCCTAGGCCGGAGCCCGAGAAAACTCTCGATTAAGGATCATACATTATCTTTTCCAAATTGGAATTTGCACCTGGGTAAATACTAGGAAATCCTACTCAAAGGGAAGAAAGGTCCGAAGGGCTGAATCAACATGCGTGGCTCATACCAGCACTCGGAGGCTCTAGGGTACTAAACAGAAACTGAAGAAAATAAATCAAGTACTCGATCACATGCGTGAGAGAAGAGATGGAGGTGGCGTCATCCTGTGACGCGGATAAGTAGGATTTAGGCTCCCTGAAAAGAAGGGACCTTCCTACTATTTAAGGCATACTACGAGACCGAGTGTAGTAGCCTCGAACCCTAAATCTAGATTGGACTTAGTGTTCGACGCACACTAAGACCAGTGTCCTAGCTAATGCGATGCAAAACCTGGACTTATCCCGGCCTGGATTGGGGGAGCCAGCTAACCACCTAATCGCTTTAAAACCATGCTGTCAAGTCATTTATGATAGATGGGTGGGTGGTACAGTTCTTTGGAAATAGGACCGACGTCTAGAGAATTTCCTAAGTGGTCCTGGACTTATGTAGGTCAGATGCTCCTAGCTAATGCAATTAAATTTTAATTAAATTGATTTCTAATGCAATGCATGCTAGTTGAAATGTCAGCTCATGAATGCTATAGAATTTTAAAAAACAGGCTTATAGAAAATAATTTTTTGAAAAGACTGGGTCTCCCTAGGTCCGACACTTCATCCTCATAGGCCAGATTATCCGGACTCAACCCGCAGGCAGGGAGATGTCTTATAACAAGGAAAGAAGAATGCAGTAATATGCATGCGACCCCGGACGATTCCGGCAATTTCCTAGGTTCGTTAAGTTTCTATGTTATTTAAGACTTAAATATTAAATTTTTGGTTACGAATAGAAAAAAATTTTATGATTCTTAAAGAGCCTAACGAAAATCGAGGCGAAAACAAAATCGGCATGCAAGAAAAGAAACATAAGAAAAGCAGGCAATTTGTACTGCGCAATCAGGTAAACACATCAATATAAATCCAACAAATCAAGTAAATGTCCATAGGCCAACTGCCCTTTAATTACAACCCAGGGTATGCAGAAAAGTAAAGTGGCCGGGCACCACTGCCAACAACCCGGGTTTCTAAGCCTATGACAGACGCCAACAACTTTGAGTGGGATATTGGGTCTTCAATCTTTAGCTTTCTGGATATCTTCTCCTTGGACTTCTTGGATCTCTCCTCCTTGGACTCCTTGGATCTCACCTCCTTGGACTCCTTGGATCCGTCGTGGCTTGAATATCCAAACGAAGAGACAATTCCCCCTTGATAGGGAGCATTGCCTTTTCTCTTTGGATATCTAAAGCCATCCAACTCGATATTCCAAATGGAAGAAGACTCTCCCCTTTAGGGATGCCTTCTTCTTTTGGAATCCAAGTCGGATAAGAATATCCCAACTCAAGATTGTTTTCACAACTCTTAACTATTATTACAAATATTACATTCATTGAAAGTAGAAAATTTTAGACTCCCTGCATGGTTATCCTAAATAAAATCCCAAGCAGTCTTATATATAAAAAAAGAAATGCTAACATCATTGACCCTGTGCCAAGCCATGCTCTTAATTTTGAGGGCTAAGCGCTCCACCTATGCAGTTATAATTATTAATTTAGCCCTCATTTTTATCTAGGGTTAGCTGAGCAAGCACTTGCATAAAACATTATTATAAATCATGATATTGCTCCCCCCTTTTATTAGCTTGAGCATGGCCACCTGCACGGAAGAATAATATATATATGGCGCTCCTAACCTATGGGTAGGTCTAACGCTCACATCCAGAGTGCAGAAAAAGTAAGCAAACACATCAGCAATTTCAAACAGCATGTAGTGAAAACTACGAAAAGCTCCGGCACACAGCAGAAAAATAAAACCCAGCGGCCTAACCTAAGTCTAGAAGTAGTGCCATAGCAAACAATTCTATGTGTGTGTAAGGCTAGTGTGGTTTGGATAGACCCTAAATGGGATTAATTAAAGTTATCTAGAGTTCAGGTTTGTTGGGGGTCTGAAAAGGATGTTTTAGTTGGAATTCAAGTATTAGTGAATTAGAGTTCATTTTAATTATTTCAGTTTATTGATCAATTTTAGGAGCTTAGAGTACTGAAATTTAAAGTTTAAGTGATATTAGCCAATTTTAGAAAGTTCTAAGCTCCTCCTAGGAACTAAGCTAAGGGTCCAAAAAGTCACTATGAGAAAGAGACTAAATCTGGGATTCCTAACACTTTAGGAAAATACTAGACCTTAATACGAGTAGTTAGACAGGTAGTAGGCTGAAATCGGAGTTCTCTAGGCAAAGTTATGCATTTTCTAAGTTTTGGGCCCTATCCTGTAGACTAGGGTTGATCAAAAAAGTTGACTTTCTAATCTAGGCCAGTTTCTGGAACCTAAAATTTTTAATAAATACTAGACCCTAATTGGAGTCTAATGCAAGTGAGTTTACTTAATTTGGAATTTTCTACAATTAGTTATGAGTTTTCTAAGATCGGGTAATTAATGGGAATTTCTAAATTAACTAAGGAATGGCCTTTTTTACTGTTTTGATCCAAATCAACTCCAAACTGATTGGAATCACTCCCAAAGGTCAGGAATGACCAGAGAAAGTGTTTCCAAGTGTTTGGAGGAGATTTGGAATTTTTAATAATTTTTAGTGAATTATTAGGGGTAAAATGGTAATTTCCACCTAAGGTCAAATTAAGGGTCAACCTAAAGTCAAACTAGGGAGCCCTATTTATCTAAGGTCAAGGATCAGATTCTGGTCAGTTTGAGGTATTATGGGTAATTTTCTGACCTAAGGTGTATTTATTGTATTTTCCAGAAGGTCTCGGGGTTTTAATTAACCAGTTAATTAGGGTTAGTTAGCTAAGGGCTTTAAAAGCTCCTAAAAATTCCTAGAAAATTTAGTGATGTTTTAGATGTCACTAAGTTTAAGTGTTGTGGTTTTCATGTCGTTCTGGGATCTATCCTAGCTCCTAGAAGACTTCTAAGTTCGCTAGACGAGTCCTTAATTTTTGTCCTTAGGGTGTCACTACGTTGTAGGAGTTTAAAGTGATGTTTAGTCTAACCCTTCAGGTAATAAATGCATGGGAGTACAAAAATGAAATAAACACATCATGTCCTTAGATCTAGGAGAGCCTAGGCTAAGTGCTCGTTGTGCAATCCTATACATGCAATCTACAAAAATAAAAAGACAGACACCTAAAGAAAGGATTAATGAATGATTGGGACTCAACCATTCACTAACCCACTCCCCCATGATTGCTCTTCACACATAAGATCCATGTCTAGAATTTCATACGATAGCGGGTCTCCCAAAGTTAGGATTTAGGTATAAGTAGCTTTAAAATAATTTAAAAAAATACTTGTAGATATAAATATATTTTTTTGGAAAATAAAATAATTGAAAATAATTCAATTCATAATACATAAGTATAGGGAAACCCGCTGACCACCCAATCGAGGTTTCAAAATAGTTTGAAAATAATTTTTTAGTTTTAAAAATAATTAGTATGATAATTAATTTAAATAATATTAAAATAATCGAATCATAGGATAAAACAGAAAACAGTCAAGACAGCCAAAATCAAGGGCTGAAAATGGTTCCAAATTAAAATACGCACTTTTCTGAAAAGATCAAGGGGTTACACGTCAAAATTCGACTTAAAACGGCGAAGATATGAATTTCCGAAGTTAAAGCATAATAAAATAATATTTTAAAATAGTCCTATTTCACTGGTTTTGAAATAACAGAAAATACAGACATACTTTTTATCTAAAAATAATTTCAAACTATGCAGAATTCACAGTACATCCAAAACAAGGTGCTGTGCGTCGACAGCGGACTTAAAACGACAAAGTTATGTAATTTTGAAGTTTAAAGAAAATAATTGAATAGTTTAAAATGATGCTGTTTACTGTTTTGGAAAATAACTGCAGACAGGCCAAAAATTTCCAATTAAAACTAGTTCCAGTAAATGCAGAATCTAAATACGTTCAAAACAAGACGTTGTGCGTTAAAATCGGGCTTAAAACGAAGAAGTTATGAATTTTGGAAGTTTAAATATAATAAATTAATTTAAAGAATATTAAAATAAATAATATTTTTAAAAGTAATTATATAAAAAAAATAGCAGGAAATAATATTTTAATAATTCTGAAATTTAAAATGATCTAAAAGGAAAGTGATGTTAATATTTTTTATTATTAGTATTATTTTAAGTAATTAAACTGAATATAATAATTAAATAATATTTAATTATTAAAATTACATTTTTTTTAAATAAATATAATAACAATAAGAATAATAATTAAATGATACCAAAACAGTCACAAATAACTTGGAATACAATAACTACCATAAATATAATTAAAATAATTATACACTAATAATTATTATTAAAATATAATTCAAATAAATAATAATAATGATACATATTTACTGTTTTATAAATATTTTAAAATCTATATATCATTTTTAAAAAAAAATGTATCATGTAGAGATTGAAAATACGATCAAAACAAGGTATTATACGCGAAAATCGGACGAAAAACGAATTTTTGGCGATTTTTTGAAGAAAAATAGGCTTAAAAATATAAAAATAAATATATATATTATTTTAAACCCGGCGGTGGTTCGGTGCGCCACGTGGCGAAGCGGAATTGGCTCCGCGGTCGCGGGCCAATGATTGGCGCCGCCGCCAATCATTAGGCAATGATTGTGGCATGATAGGCGGCGGCGGTCTCCACTCATCCACGTCGGCATCCATCTCGGCCGTCGATCACTCGCGACGCGAGATCAAGGGCTGAGATCCAGCCGGACCGGGAGCGTAACCACGGGATCTGACCGCGCGGCGGATCTACACCGCGGGATGGCTCTCCCGTGACCGTTGATCAACAGATCAACGGCTGAGATTGCCTCCCAGCCTCCGGAGACGAAATCGACGCCCTAGGGGTATTTTCTGTCTATATCTCTCGATTAAGTGAACGAAATCGAACAAAATTTGAGATCTAGGATCTAAAACCGAAGAGCATTCATGGGGATATTTTATTTTGATCTAAAAAGTACTATAGAAGAACTTATTTAAATCTAAGTGTTCTAGACTAGGGTTGGAGATATACCTCAATCCACACGGTGGATTCGGGAGATCTTGGGCTCGTTGGACTCGTGGGATCTCCAGGAACAACTTCCTAGTTGACGTCGAGATCCAACGCACGCTTGATCGGCCGGGATTCGTCGTGGAACGCGAAAAGCCTCGGGTTCGCCGGAGGATCGCCGCCGGCGGGGTCTGGACGTCGGGTTTTGGTTCTAAAAAGTGGGGGGAAGTCGTGGGAGAGCTCTCACAAAATCTCAGAGCCTGAGGTCGTCTCTGGATCGAGCAAGAGCAAAAAGATCCTTCAAACCTCCTAATTTCTCCTATTTAAACTCCTAAACCTAAGGGGAACGGCTAGGATTGCATCTAGATCAAATTGGGAGGGAAAATAGGTCGGTTTTGGCCAAAGAATCCAATTCAAAACGAAGGGGCATTGATTGGGCATTAAATAGGCCCTTAAATCCACTTAATTGGGTGATTAAGGCCTATTTAGAGCCATGGTTGACCAAGTCCATGTTTGACTTGGTCAAACCAGTCAAGGGGGTCCATGGGGATGAGGGATTGAGCCAAGCCAAGGTCCAAGTGCATCCAAACTTGATTTGGGCTCTAAAAGGGCTAAGTGGTCAACCTTGGTTGACTTGGTCAACCGGGTTGACCTCGGGTCCAAGCTCGGGCTCGACAGACTCGACTCGACCCACTGAACCCAGTGGGGAGGGCCATAGGGTCTGGCTTGGTCAATTTGACCAAGTCAACTCTTTAGGCCCGGGTCTGGGCAAAATCGAGGTCAACATCAAGGATTTAAGATTTTATTGACATCCTCCTTTAATGTTTGACCTATTTTAGGTTGTATGTTAGGGCCCTGCTTAATAATGTTAACCTATATGGAAGATGTCGGATAGAATCCCCCTGGGATTGATTATCTAGTGATTGTAACACAATAAAGATTGTGTATTTCTCGAATCAATGATTTAAGATTTGAATGACATCCTCCTAGGATGTTTGACCTATTCGAGGTTGTATGTCAAAGTCTTGCTCGATAATGTTAACCTATATGAAAGAGGTCGGATCGATTCCCCTTGGGGTCTATCATCCAATGATTGAGACACAATAAATATTGTGTATTTCTCAAATCATGGATAAAGAGATTATATTGATCATCGATAGTTTTTTATTGTCATTTTTTATTCTTTTTAAAGAATGGGACAATATCAGAATGGAGTGAATAACACATTACTATATTATGTAAGCAATACAATAAGTTCCTAGTATGACTTAAGGATATAAGAGTTACACTATGCTCAACACATAAGAGATATATATAGGGACAACACATCATTTAACTTGGAAGAAAATACTAGGGAAATTAGAGTGACACTCTACTTATCATAGAAGAGATATACAATGATAGAGGACAAGTAATAGTACCAACACAAGTCCCAAATTATGCTGTTATTTAATCTCACCAACCATTTGAATATTATTTAATGGTTGCCTTTCATATTATTGATTTTCCCCCCAGTGAAATGAGCCTCATATCAAGAAGGTGAATTTTAATTAGCTGTTGAAGGTAGCCTTGTTGGATAAGTCTCTCAATTTTATTTTGAGCGGCTTACAACCTTCAGTGGTGTGCCCACGACTACAGTGGAAATGATAGTATTGATCTAGATTTTCTATATTCGACTTCAAAGGATTAAGCCACTTAATATTTTCTTGATATCGAATGGCCATCAACACATTTATTCGAGGGGCATTGAGTGGTGTATACTCATATTCTTGATGAAACTCACATCACGGTACTGGGGTCTAGGAGGCAGATTTTTCTTTCATTATGAGAATGAGTACTCTATTATAAGGGCATTTTACGCTTTTCAAGAGTTTACTCAAATTGCTTCATGTGGGCATTAATAGCTTCATTTGCTGATATTTGTACCTCCACATGATGGATTATGTCAATTTATTAGGGAACCATATCTTACATAAGTGTCGAGTAAAAGGGACCAGGATGAAGACCTCCAAGGAAAACTCTTAGTAATTCAAGATCTACTCCTCAAATTTGTTGAGCTTCCATGGAAAATCACTAAAAATACTTCTTTAGCGATTCTCATTCATTTTGGTAGAACTCATAAAGGTGAGAAGAATCCTTAGTAATTCTTTGATTGGCAATGAATTATTCGACAAATACTTTGGTCAATTTAACGAATGTAGGAATTTTTCTGGCTGGAAGTGAATAGAACCATGTTCGAGCTTGTCCTTTGAGGATAGTAGAAAAAACTCAGCAGATGAGCGCATATGAGGCTTACTGGATATGCATGATGGTCCTATAATGATCGATATGCTCGTACGGGTCGGATGTCCCGTCTTTGGAATCGATACTCAGTAGTTTGAATCCTACCGAAATGGGGTGTTGAAGGATGACTTCGGCCAGAGGGGGATAACTCCTGAAAGTCCCACTAATAATGAGGTTGTCTTATACCTCCCAAGAGGAACTCTTCTCGGACCAATCTTCATAATTCATGATGTAGGGCATTACGAGGGAGTTCAAAACTTAGTTTGACCATAACGTAGACATATGGTGATTAGAATTATGGGATCTTAAAGAAATAGTATAACTGTATTTAGTGAGGATCCTAGCTTATGCTCCGATGAGCTCGACAAATATGAGAAGCATAATTGCTCTCATTCACATCAACCATAGAAAATAACCCTCTCTAATACATTCATGTTTTTTTTATGATTCATATGTTCAAATTTTATAAAAATAAGAAAATTTTTATTCTTGCATTTGAAGTTTTTACTTTTAAAACTGCTAACAGCTTTCAATTAACTCACTGGATAAACATAACAGCCCAGTCAATAGTAGTAAAGTGAATGTATAATATTTTGAGTTGTTCCTCGTGGGATCAACACTCTACTCATCATTTTATTACTTGATACAAGAATGTACACCTGTGTACTAAATAGAATTTACATCGTAGAAAAGTTAAACTTTCTTTAGGCATCTAATTAGTGAATATAAAGATAAGTAAATTCTTATGTGTGTCTATAGAGACACGACGCACACATTATGTTTTGGCGCCTTTGTCGGGGAACAAAACTAGTGAAATTATTATTCTGCTTTACATTTTAAATTACTGAAATAATTATTAGTTTAATCTAATTTTCTTTTTTAATTTTTATTTGATTAAATTTTTATCTGCTTAGTACTACTTTGATATCTGATTGGCTATTAGTGTTTTTTATTGTGTTGCTTAGTATTACATTTGTAGTATTAATTAAACAACATATAGAATTGATTTTTGATACTGAAATTAAAAGAACATAAAAAAAGAATCACAAAACTTAGAAATTTTTAAATCTAACTCATAATAGCTAAATGAATACATGAAAAAGAGCAAGCTAGACCGCTTAGGAAATACGCTAACCCCATGGTTGAGAGAATTTATCGAAATATAAACAGACCAAACATACAAGCAAATAACTTCTAACTCTTATTTATAGATGGGGTACACAAACCTAAAAAAAGTTTTATGTTTAAGGAATATTAATAAAATTAAGAATTATATATTATTAAATGTTTTTCATAAATGAGAAGTTATGGCTTTCTTAAATGTTATTCATAAATGAGAAATCAATTGAGAAGTCATTGATTTACTTTGGCCAATTTCTGGCAAAGCAAATTGGTATGCAAAAATATCTTAATGAATATGCCTAATAAGTGTTTGGGGTTAAGTGGGTAAGTGAGTTACTCTAATGACTTCATTATGATTTTGTTTGGGACCACTTTTTAACTGCTTCTTAAAGCATCTTTTTAGTACAAAAATTTTAATTTGTGTATTAAAAGTTGTTTTAAGAAGCAATCTGAAAGCCGTCCCAAATGAAGTTTGTATCTTTTAATGAAGATGATTCTCTTAAAGAGTTTGGCTTGAATGACAAACTATAATTCCTCCAATAAGCCAATTAATTTAAATATGGTCCAAATGATTATATTTATTGATACATCATCAAAAATTATCTTGATCGGGCACGAATCTCGAGGCAAAATAAGTTGGAAACTTTCCAAATTAAATTTGGGATCATCCGAACTCTGATTTCAACTAACTTATAGTCGAACTGAACGTCTTGAACGTCACCAAATTTGACTCAATTCGAGCCCAACTGGGTCCAAATCAAGGGCTTGAAGCGTTGTTGGAAGGTTTAAACTACAATTTGGATTACCAAACGGTTTCCAAACGTGACATGCTTATAGTCGAATCGAGCGGCTCGACGAGACAAATTTAACGAGCCCAAGATCATGGAATTCTGACATCATTAAGACATTCGAATATCTAGTGAACGGTCCGCAATCAAGGAATTCAATACCGTCCATCCATCCAAACCACTCCCCATTTACCCTAAGGGTTTCACACTTATGACTCTCGGTGCATTTAGCACAACAGAACTTCCTCCAATATTATATTTCCTCATAATCACATATTTCAAACAGATAAATACATATAATTTCAACAACTCAACAAATTTTCATAATTGAAAAAAATTCACTAGATTATCAAGGATTATTCATAACACTATTTTAAAGTTTTAAATGTACAACAACATCATTTTTTGGGATCAAAATTATTGTTTAAATTATTAAAAATAGCATACTTTTCATTTTACCTAGTGATTTTTTTTTTCAAAAAAAAAAAAAACATAAATATTCAGAATGATTGCATCTATAACATACGAAAAATTTCATAATGAAAGTTGTAACGAATGTGCAGTTATCCCTATTTATATACTATAAAATTAAGATCTTAAAAAAAAAAAATCTCAAAATTTTCTTATTTTTAAAAACTGAGATAAACATAACACAACTTATCTCAATCCGAACAATTTCTGAAACCAGACCGACAGTAGAAAACAGATCAAAGGCATTTAAAATTAGTTTTCTCTCTCTAAAATTTCTCCCTTTATATCTCTCTAAACAACCTAAGAGGGGGATTTTGGTTTTCAACAAAATGGGGAATTAATAAAAAATTGATATTTTTATAAATTTTTGACCTAGCGTCGTGACACTCAATCTTGCTTCGACCTACCTCAGTCAATCACATGCCAACCATTCTTGCTTATACACATACCATATAATATACATGTTTATAGTAGATGCAAATCATGTTAACATTATGAATTATTACACATACATTCATTATGCCTTTTAGTATGCATGTCCTATCTATGTACTCATATCACAATGTCTGTTATGTCAAATAGCCTCTAATAGATGCATGTCATGCCATGCCTATTGAAATAGATGTAATAATCTTAAATCATTTTTTATGTACCTTTATTCTAATCATTTAAGGTAATATACTATATATACAAAAACTACATGTCAAAATATTTAGGATGAAGATATCTACAGCATATTAAAAATTACATGATAAAAATTTGCTAGAATAGGAGATAATATGTTTTTATCAAATTTAGGAGAGAGAGAAAATAAAAATCCTCAAAATCATCAAAAATAAATATAGGATTAAGATTACCTACTACAATAGAACAACTTTCAATTCTGTCCTCAAAATCATCTAATTGGAACGGCGGATAAAAATGCCCTAAAGTTAACTTTCTCTCTCCTCTCCGAGCTTCTCTTTGACATAAGAAGAAGAAATGAGGGGGTATGGGAATGAGGGAGGTGGGATATAATTATGTATTTATTTTATCATTGGCTCGATAGTGGAGCCATTAATTAACTTGATTGACACCATCACCTTGATAAGTTGGTTATGAATTATTAGAGCTTGTCCAATCTACGAAAAATTATTATGTGCGTAGTGCGCATCGTCCGCACAAGTACTGGGTATCTAGCGGTACCCAGCGGTACCGAGTGCGGGTACATAGTCCCCAACAATGCTTGTGCGGACGGTTCTCCCCGCCTGCACTCCGCACCTAATAATCTCTCCCAATCTACCCATTGCAGCATAGAAGACTCTATTAATGTCAAGATGACTCAAGAAGTTTTCACCCACTATATAATCAATAGCATCTATTTAAAAAAAAAAAAATTATGCAATCTAATATATTGTGCAAAAATCCTCTTTTTCTTCATGATGTCCTTCTTAAGAAAGATGTTGTGGTTGATAAGTTGATAGATTGGATACATTCTAAGGCTTTATTTGGGACAGCTTTCTTACTGCTTTCTAAAGTAGTTTTTTAATAAAAAACTTTTCTAGTTCAAAAAAAATTTATACTAAAAAATAGTTTAGAAAGTAGTAAAAAAACTGTCCTAAATGAAACCTAAATTAAAGGCTTCTCCTTTAATTACATCAAATTGCATGCCATACACTTATCAACAAGTTCATTTAGCCTCTACCTCTTGCTCGCTCACTCTTCCTTCATAGCTACCACTCTGATCTCCTTAAATATCTTCTTCTTATCATTCTATTTGCTAGTGATAGGAGCCCAAGATGATCTAAATAAAAAATGGTTGCGCCTTCTATGGTAAAGGTCCTTGGGATATCTTTCAACCTCTTAGACTTATCCTCCAAAGGCACTATGAATTAGGGGTGTTAATATTTGGCATGATCCGAAATCCCGACCTGACCCAAAAATTTCAGGGCCGAGTCACCCCGTTTGAAAAATTAGTCGGATTTGGGTTTCATATTCTGACCCAATTGTAACTTCAGATTGGGTTCGAATCAATCCGAAAACCCAAAAGAAACCAAAAACTAATCTATTTGCTCAGGGTCATCCAGAAATCCCACTCGCGCTCATCCATCATGGTTGTCGTGCTCGCATGCTTGATCGTTCGAGCTCGCTTGCCCATGGCATTTAACCAAGTCAACGGGTCAATTTGGGTCTGATTCAGGTCCAGACTTATAAGTTATTACCCATTCACTTACTCGAGTCGGGCTCGAGTGAGGTGAATTAAAACCGTGTTGGACCCGATCTCGACCCAAAAACCCATTTTGACACCCCTACTATGAATGGCTCTATAATGCTAAAACTCTCAAGTAGTTGCTTGGTGTTTCTTTAAACAACTTGTAAAGAAGTGTTATGTGTTTGAAACACAACAAATTTACAAAATCTGAAATCTCCCAAATCACTTTAGTTCTAATAATGGGGCTTCTAATGCAAAGTCGACGTTAGATTTTAGGCTCAAAGAGGGGCATATCTTTAAGGGCCATCAATTATTGAAGATGCAACTTCATATTCTTTAATAGCCAACATAACAAATGCAGAAGCAAATTTCTTGGTATAATAAGGGAAGTTTCAAGTTTATGAAGTAAGAGGGCTTCAAATGTGGATTTTGCTAATAAAAGGTTAGTTGACCATCTTTCAACCATCAGTTCTGCTTCATTGGCTATCAAGATCTTCAATCTTAGGATCAAGTTGATTTTTTTTAATGAGGGTTGTTGCGGACTAGAATATATGCGGCGATAGTAGAAAACTTCCGTCTCAGTGTTGTACGAATATCTAGCACACAAACAAAGGAGAAATAATAACACCAAGATTTTTACGAGGAAAACCCTGGAAAGGGAAAAAACCACTGGGGTCATGCCCAATTGAAATAATTCCACTAGTGTTTGTTAATTTGAGGTACAAGAAACTAACTCGTATTTAAAATTTTGGACGATCAGATTACAATGATTTATTTCCGGATTGAAATCCGACTACAAACAAGTTGTGTATTCGAGCTGAATTCAGAGCCACTTAGAACTTTCGGCGTCACTTGGAAATCGGGCAGAGTTCTGGCGTCACTTCGGCGTCGGGCAGAATTCCATCGTCACTTGGGCAGAATTTCGGCGTCACTCGGGCGTCGGGCAAAACTCCGGCGTCACTCGAGCGTCGGGCAAAATTCTGGCGTCAGTGGTCGAGGAGGAGTTTCTTCCCTCCTAATTTCTTCTATTCTCTTCTCCTTATTCTCTTCTTCTTCTTGCTTGGATCCCTCTCAAGAGAAATGAGGGATCTATTTATAGATATTCTGGAGAGACATGGCTTGTAAATAGGTGAGAGATCATGCGTAAATAGGGAGTGGTTGGATGGACGGTTGATATTGAATCCCTTGATCATGCATCGTTCGTTAGACATTTAAAGGTTTTAATGACGTTGGAATTTGGCAATCTTGGGCTCGTTGGATTCGACTCGTCGAGCCGCTTGATTCGACTATAAGCACGTTAAGTTTGGAAACCGTTTGGTAACTAAAATTGTGGTTCGAACTTTCTAACAACGCTTCAGGTCCTTGATTTGGACTCATTTGGGCTCAGATTGAGTCAAATTTGGTGTCGTTGGGTTCGTATTTCTAAGACACTTTGTTTGACTATAAGTTTGCTGAAATCAGAGTTTAGGTGAGCCTGAATTTAATTTTTTGAAGTTTCCAACTTGATTTTTGCCTCGAGATTCTTGCCCGATGAAGATAATTTTTGATGATATATCAAGGGTTAACTTCACAGGCGGAACCAACCTTAATTTTCGAGGGGGGGAACTTATAAGTAACTGTCGGGTGCAAGGGGGCAGCGCCCCCTGAACAAATTTCGATTGTAAGGATATTTTTGAAATTCAAATTAATAAATAAAATGATGAATGTTCTTTACACAGTGTTGGGAGAAATTACCTAAAGATTATAGTATTTTAAAAGTTTTGGGGGGCAATTTCCTAAAAACCATCATAATAAAGATAAAAATACCTAATAAAAAAATTTAAAATTTTTTTAGGAGGGGCAATTACCCCCGCTGACCCCATGTGGGTTCCGCCCCTGATTAACTTAACATCGACAGACATTGCATGCCCAAAAGCTACAACCAAATAATGCATATCTTTCAACCAATTTGAAATTTGTATGCCTTTCAATGATAAATAATGTGGCCTTCAAAATGTTATATATATATATATATATATATATATATATGGACAACAATTAGTATAGCGAATGCCCTATAAAAAATGTACAAGAAGACTTTAATGGGGAGCTGCATCGCACTAATTATTAACTAGATTCCAATTTGAATCAAACAAGTATACTCATAATTAATTAATTCCAATCTGCATAAGACAAATTTGATTCTTTCTTATACAGAGAGCTCTATGAAATAAAGACATAAATTGCCATTTGGGATTGTTTGGAAGATGTGTTCAATAAAAACCAAACATGAATACCGTGAATTTCATCTGTAGTTACCACGTGAAAGTCTGAAGCTCTCAAGCGATTCTATTCAAACCTCCCCTTGCTGCCTGCCTCGTCTCACAACTGAGATAGCCTTGCTGTCGACACCTACTCACGGGAAGAGAGAGATTATTTTGTGCGGACGTCGAACACAGTTTACCGTCCGGAGATCAATCAGATGCTCCTCGTCAGCGGTACCGAGCCCCGGTACTGAGCAGTACCGAGCAGGGGGCGACGTGGCCCATTCTGGTTGGTCTGCGGACAGCGTTCGACATCTGCACAAAATAATTTCACCGGGAAAGAGGGCCGGTCGAGCAAAGCCACACAACAGACTCTCTGCTATCGGCTTCTTCAAGCAAGTCCAGCTCTGATCCGTCTAGGCCATATCATATGCTTCCTTGCGTCTCCCAAGCCATGCACCCCCTCTGTGCACACAAAAAATATTCGGTTAGGAATCCAGACGCAGCTCTACGTCCAGAATATAACAAAATCTTGCCATGTGTGGCTCGACAACCCCACCATTTCTATTTATCACATTTTTTTTGGCATACCTGCGGTCCGACGACCATATGCAAAAAATTACTTTTTACCGAGTTGTTTCAATTTTTCAAAATCAACCATGACATTTCAGTTTCAAAAAGTTACATGCGCTCTTCATCTTCGTCCGAAGCTCCTTCCGTTTGCCCCATATTTTTGTTGCAGAAACATGAGGTGGCTAAGGTCAATTTTTTATTTCTAGGATAACTTCTATTCATTCTGTAAATGTCATGTTTATGGTTTAGTTTTAGGATTTTTGCATACTATGTACCAGTGGGTACCGGTGTGTACCTGTGGGTACTGGTATGTACCAATGGGTATCAGTGTTCATCGGTGTGTACCACATTTAGGCACCGCTGGTACCCCAACTGGGTACCACTAGGTATCGCATCCGGATACTTTTATGTACCTTATGTACTTCTAGCCACCTCTGGGTACCAATAAGTACCCCATATGGGTTCAATGTTTACCGATGATATGTACACATGTGTACAAATTCTGTGTACCTTTTGGTGAAGGTTAGCGTTCTTGCCTTATCTACTATAACTAGCTTTGCAGCGATATGTTCCAAAGAAAAGATTCTGTTGTAGAACTTTGATATTCAAAGAAGTTTGTGATCACTTGGTTGAAACATTTAGCCAAGATTTTGTGGATAGACTGAGGCAAGTTCGGCTACATCAATTTCTGTTGATGCCACACTTCATTCAGAATGTTCTGCTAGTATACAAGTTGTTGTCATTATGGGCTATCAAGAAGTAGTGATTCACCATCAAGGAGAGGAGGTTAGAATTTACTGCCTATGAAGTTTCCCTGATCTTAGGTCTACCGAACAGAGGAAATCATTTCAACTTGGGAAGTGTCTGAATCACCAAAAAATCCATAAATTACATAAAGAATAAGGTGCTCAGTCCATACGACTCAACTCCACTTTCTGAGCTTTTGAAGAAATTCATCTTTTACTTATTGTCCAATATTTCTTTCCTTTATGTAACTATTGAACACCAGCTACTATCCTTAGTGTAGCTCGTAATGCCGATCATCAAATTTTTATCTTACAACTGGACAACATCCATTAGGGATTTAATTGTGGTTGAGTTTGACATAATTGCCAAGAAGTTTGCGGAAGGCCAACCACTCGAATACATGAATGGCTTTGTACATATTGTAATTGTGAGTGCATCAAATGTTTTAGTTGTGAGATCGATTCCAATATTTTACTTTATTGGCTGACAACCTTTTTTGGCTTGCATATATGGTTTTTTGAGCATACAATAACACACACACCAGTGAATTCTAAATCAAGACCTCATTTTGTTTGCTGGGGTAGTGATATAATGTATAGCGAATAAGAGCCTTCTAATTTATTTAATGGTCTCAAAGATGTACCTATATTACTTTATTTTGAAGGAATAACCAAAGAGGAGATGACATTATTAGATAGTTTTCCCCCTTAACACCCCCATAAATCTCCTGATCAAACATCCACTTCACCTCACACATTCCCCAACTCACCATGCACAGATTGGGCCAAGTAGTTTGTTCACCTTCAAGCTCACCCACTCCCTCTAAACCCTCCACCCTATTTAGACCTCCCAACCCACCAAGCTTCCCTAGCCCTCCCCGGTACCCTGGACAGAAACAACCTTCTACCTACTGAACTATACCTTCAAAGCATTGAGGAAGCCCTCATTAAGATCATGGCTCAAAACAAAATTCTAAAGAGAAGGTTAGTGTATGTTGAGTCGATATCTACTCTGATTGAGTGGTGAGTAGCTACATTGGAACACTATGTTTTCGAACATAGAGAGAAGAATGGGAAATATCATGCCATTGAGAAGTTTTTGTCCAAGAACTTTCCAGCATTTAAAGCTTATCACACCAAAGAGCAAGCATAATCTTCTTCAAGGACAACTACAGATGAGAAGAAGATGCCTAATCTCGAGGCTAACATTGACGAAGGCCTAGATGGGCATGATGCACCAAAGGATGACAACATACCTAATGTACTGAAGGATGGCAAAATTACCTTATGCACCGAAGGTTGAGGAGCATGATGCAGAGGAAAAGGGTTTTGCTTCAACCTGCGACACTAGCATAACACGTAGGGTGCGACGAAGGGATGATCAGAAGCCCAAAGAGGTGAAGACCTCATTCACACCCGGTAAAAATAAGAAGAGGAAGAGGAGGATAATGAAATAAACAGTTACAAAGAATACTCCTATGGAAAGACTGTTAGCTGCTACTGCTTCTACTATAATTGACATAGGTACCTTAAAATCACCTGAACCCATACTAGCAGCTCTAGAAATAGATTATCCTAGGAGGGCGATGATAAGTGAGATAAGCAGATATTCATCGATAGCTATCTTCAGAAGTATAATGATAAGTAAGTTTGAATTATATTAAAAGATATATTTTTTTACAGTTGGGTATTGTTCGGTACTGTTGGGTACCGTTTGGTATTGTTGGGTACCACTCGATACCTCTAGGTACCGTGTACCCCTAGGTACCTCTGGGTACCATCGTGTATGTGACGTCCCATACATCTATAGCGAAAGGATTCATCTGACATTCTTCTTCTTATTCGTTCTCTTTTTTTTGTTTATTTTTTCGCTCAGATCAATACAGACATCCAGAAATGATAATTGCATTAAAGAAAATAAATACATCAAAATACTATAATTCACATTTCGACATTTCATAAACACAATTCAAAAGTAGCGTCCAAAAGAACATGTACAATAGCCACTCAGGCTTTCACAGTGTACCCCTTGGTACCTTTGGGTACTCCTGAGTACCCAAGGATACCTTTGGGTACCTTCTGTGTATCGTTCTCGTTATATACTGTTGAACATTATTGTTTTTGTAGGAGTCATATAATTTATTATGCTGGGAACGTCCAAATTTTTAAAATTCAAATTGATGAAATTTTAACGGACCAATACCTCAACAACAATCATTTAGATGCATTTGCTATATTGCTAGCTGAGATGAATAAACTAAGTCCATGCCTTTATCAACCATTCGTTTATGTTTCTAGCCTACATTAGGTATGCCGTAAGTTATTAAACTCATTTTTTTAATAAATTTGTGTCACTTAATAGAAAATTCTTCTATTTTATGCCAGGGTTTTTGAAAATATAAGTACGATAGAAAACCATATATTGCCCATGTCACTAAGAAATTTGTTCGGACTGCTAATTTATTATTGCTGCCAGTGGTGGAGAAGGCACATTGGACCCTTTTGGTAGCAAACTTGAAGAGTTCAGTTTTTTTTTTTTTTTTTCAATTCTTTGCCTAACCCAACTCATATGGCCATGCTTTCGGGAACTGTAAGTGAAGGTTTGAAGACTATCATCTCAAATGTAAAGTCGACACCATTAAATATAATAAGTTTTTTACATTTTATATAGATTAATTATCTATACGTGAACATAAGGGGTTGTTTTGAAGATGACATACGACATTGGCCACTCAATCCTGCTAGTGGCATTCCAACCCAGAAAAATAGCATTGAATGCAGGATGTTTGTTTGTAAATATATGGAAGCTGCTATCCGGCCTCGTGTTGTCAAGTGGGAAGAACATACAAATTGGCAAGATGAAATGCCTAAATACAGGGCCGACCTCACATATGTAATTCTTTGTGCATTGATTAAATAATGAATAAATTTGATTATGTATTTACTAATCATAATTTGTACATATAATTTTAGTTATTGTTCATGTACAAATATGTTATTCTTGTATAAATTTGTACAAGAAGATGCTGATCGGTACCCAGTGATACCGATCGGCACCAACCTGGTAACACGAAGAAATGAATACGTTATAAAAAATTATATATTTTAAGTAATGAATACGTTGTAAAATAAAACACAGAAAGTAATTTTAGAAATGAATTAATAAATGAAAATGATCTACAATAATATTTTAGAACTAGAAAAATAAAGATTAAGAGTAACTATAAATCATCCATGTTTCTCTGATTCAATTATTTCCATCATCTTTTTTACATATTCTGAGGCCAGCTGGCTGGTTTGTCGACGAGGAGTGTAATCATATGTGAAGCATTCTAGTATGTTTGTAAACATAACCTGACTTGTTGGTTCTCCAGGTGTACATTGTTCGGTTGATGGAGTTGCTTGGTCCTCAGTTTTCTTTTTCTTACACTTTCTCTTCTCCTAGTGACTCATCAACCTTGCATTAGAGATTCCTTTAGGCCTGCACTTGAGTGGGTCTTTCATTTTTTTTAACCCACAAGTATTCGTAACAAACATGTGGTTCTTTTTCTTGCCATCAAGTATCAAGTTGTGTACTGTTCTGCTTCCTCTTTCCCTTGTGCTCTTGTGCTAATTTGATATGTAAATCTGCTTAGATGATTTTGAATATCATACCTCCTAATCCCTCGTGAGATGGGATTAATTTTTTTCACATACATGTGAATGTCCGGCTTGCATAAATATCTTTTATAGCTCTAACTAAGAATCTCAGTAGTAGGTATTTGAAAAGAATATTAACTATATCAAATTGTCTTATTACTCTCATAGAGTGAGAACATAATAACCCCATCACGTTAAACTTCCCACAGCTGCACTGAATGGCACCCTCATTTGCATCAAAATGAACAATCCAATTGTGCGATTAATCAATTTTCTCGATGCTTTTAATGAAGAATATATATGAGTCACTTGAGGCATGATCTATACACATTCCACCCACACCCTATAAGAACTCCTCAAAAATGAATACAATTTCTATGAATAAAATCGAGCATCTTATTTTAGTATTGGATTACTTTTAATTAAAGGTATAATTTTGGGCTGGCTTCATCTGAAATCTTCATCATGTACATTCTAACGCCAAGTCATCATCACCTTCTTTAAGCCCATAAAATAATCGGTTATAGAACTTGTTGGCTTAGAAATATTATGGTACATATTGTTAGTGGAATCGCTACATTGTGTTGAGATAATATCAAGGTTAAAATAACTCTTGTTGAATGTTGTAGACAATTTGTTCCTTATTCTGTAAAGCACCTTCAACTAGACATGGTTGTGGAGGCCCCCTTCGTTGATTATTTCAGCCCATGTTCTTTCGAACTCCTTCTCAGAATAATACTTATTTAAAAAATCTATAAAAAATGCCTTTAACTGTATTATTGTTATTAAAGCACCACACCTTGGATGGGAGCTTCTTGTTGATGTGTCATTGGCATAACTAATGGTGTGTTTAAGGTAATGCAATTTCTATTGCCCTAGTCATTGCCCTAGCCATTGCCTAGTCCTGATTAGTAAATATTATAATGGGATATTTATCACCCATTATTCATAAAAATATTCTAAATAACTAGGTAAATGATTCAATTATTTCCTCTGATAGAAATGTCACCCCTAAAAGAACATTCTATCAATGATTATTAACTATAACAAATGGTGCACACGCTAGATTATATTTATTAAGTCTATAGCTAGTATAAAAAACATCACATCTCTAAAGCAGTCATAATCTATTCTCCATAACCCATAAAAAAAATCAAAAATATATCATCCAAATCAATTTGGACGTCCCATGTAAACATGTTATCATCAATTAATCTATCTTTAAAAAGTTTAATTAGGGAATTGGTGTCCCCATTCTTAATATTCGCTCTTTTCTCTTTTTGAATGTAGTTATATACATCCCTTTTAAAGAATCATACTTTTCTAAACCTCCTACTTCATCGGCTAGATATATAAATGCATTAATGGGTCTTATCCTGGCTTTTATCATTGATTTAAGAATTGATGTTTTCTCATCACTAATATTCCTACATTATCTAAGCATATGCTAATCTTCTAGCCAAGCTAATTCATGATTGTGATTTTCTATGCATTTTTGCACCATTCATACTCCATCTTCATCTACTAAAAATCTAATTATAGCGGGGCACTCGGTTCTGGTATTTAATTTTCTATATTTTGATTTGGAGTTTAAGTCAATACCCTTATTAAATCCAACTTTCGAATAAGCAAAGCTCTTGAATCTTATTTTTCTCAAATTAGGCCAGTAACTATGATGTTCTTTGCGAACACTAAAATCAACATTATAAGCGTAATAGCAATACATCTTATATGCTTCATTCTCATAGTTATAAACACCCTTTGAACAAGAAAAACTTATTAAAAACTTCAATTTAAACATGGGAGAAAACACACTAGTGGTAAATAAAGTTACACAACATCGACACACACCGGTACCTAGTGATACAAAGCCGCAGTACAATTGAGCGATAATACACAACAAAAGAATATTTCAATTTAAGTTTTTATAAGGATTTTCACACATATTCCAAACTTTCTTAAGCATGTGCATCTAAAAGAGATTTAAATGATACACCCTAAAAAAAAAACTCTAGCTTTTTAAAGAAAAAAGAGTAAAACCTCTTCATAGTATTATATTTACCGATGATATCCTCGACTTAGCTCCCGTAATTAGTTACGGTACTTCTTCCTGGATATTTTGCGTCTCTTGCATAACACCTTCAATGTGCTCGCAATATTCGACGTCCTCTAAATCAGTTTCGATCTTCATAGCCTCTTACTCTCCTCTTTCTCAGCTTTCTTCCGAGGAGAAAATTTGTCTCAAGTGAAAAAAATAGTCCTCCATCATAATAAATCCTAGATATTGCCACTTTTTTTTTTCAATTTTTGTGTATAGCCTAGGTCGATCCGTCGGGCTGTGCTTGACGTTGGAAAAACATGCTAAATTTTATTTTTTTTCATCAACTTGCATAGTGGGGTCATCGTGCCACACATGGCAAGATTTTATTGGATTCCAAATATAGAGCTACGTCTGGAGTCTGCACCGAATAATTTTCCCTGTGCACGACCATGGCTCCGCCTTTCACAAGGAATGAGGCCTAAACCACTTTCTCAAAGCCTATAGCAAGCCAAAATCTGCCTGTATACCCTCAAATAATCAGTTGAGTAGTCCGATCCAGCCTCATTCGCATACAAATCTGGCCTAAACTTCCACACACCTCCAACCATGCAATCCTTCTCACATGAGCTAAAAATTATTCAATGTAGACATTGGACGGTCGAAGATCAACCAGAATGTACCTCATCACTCGATATACAATATTATCGAGCACCGGTACATTAGAAAAAAGTGACATGGCATGTTCTAATTGGTAACTGGATGCCATCTAGGGTCCACACTAAAATTTGTTCTGGAGGCACTGCCCCTCGACCGCTATTTATTCATATCATTGATTGTTGTACACTTCGCATATATGTCAGGGATCCAAGAGGGCAGTGCCCCTACAGGGGTTTCGCCCCCGGAACAAATTTTAGTTGAAAGAATATTTTTGGATTCTCTTTACTAATTCTCTTTGTATTTGGTTCATCGTTCCCTAACAAAAACATCTCTAGACAATGTGTTTAATTATGTTGGGGCAGTTGCCTAAAGACCATGGTATTTCAAAACTATTAAGGGGGGCAATTGCCTTAAAACCCTTGTAATAAAGACTAAAAAATAGATTAAAGTGAACACATTATATAAATAATCATGTAATAAAGATTTTTTTTATTTGTTTTGGGGGGAGGGGGAGCAATCAATCCTCGTGGGCTTAAGATGGATCTGCTCCTAATTATCAATAATAATAATTATTATGAAAAATAAAAAGAGATAAAGCCAGTGAACATCACAATCATCAAATCAAAGGCGTTCGAAACACTCAGTCATTGAATCCCATCCGACTAGGTGGGTTTTAAAGGGAGAGTGTCATCCCCTACCTCCCCTTATGGGAGGGAATGCTCGGAGACTGCCAAAATTTCCTCAAAAATTTTAGACTTATGTGGATTTTGAAAAACATGGATTTCATTTAAAATTGATTAGATTGATCATAATATTAATTTAACTAATAATTATAAATGATTAAAAATTTAATTTATTTAAATTAAAAATAACCTAAATCAATAATTAAGTTTTTTAATTAGAAATTAAAATCAATTAATTTAACTCAAATAATGGGTTATTTAATTTAAAAGTTAATAATAAAACAACAGTAAAACCAAATTAAAAAGAAAATAATTGATATTAATTTTCAATTAATTTAAATTAAACTCAAATCTTCTAATTCAATCTAACTAAGTGATTAATTAAATTGTAACTTCAACTAAAATTATATTGAGTAAAATATCTAACTAATAGTTAAATCAAATAAAATTAGACATTAACTAATACTAAAAATAAACATTAACTAATTTTGAAATTATAGCTAAACTTCAAATTAACTTTCCTAATCTAATTAAAGTTAAGATATTAACTTCGAACTAAATTTGAAATTTATTAAAAAAAAAAACTCTTAAAACAATCAATTTAAAACCTAACATCAAACCCAAACTTTCATTAATTTAAAATTCAATTAAAATCAAAACCCAAATTTAATTAAATAATGTTTAATTAGAAAAACATTTCATTGAATTCTAAGCATTCAAGTTAACTTAATTGAGAAACCAATCTAAATAATTAAATAATTTTAAAATATATTTAGCATGTAAAATCTAAATCAACAAATTGAACAATTAAATTTTAATTAAAACTTAACCTTTAATTAATTAACTTAGTTAATTAATTAATTAAAGCAACTAAAATAATACATAAAGAAAATATAAAATCATTGTACAATGTACATGCAGAAAAATAAATGAAGACATTAGCTCAATGTACAAAATTAAAATTAATGCAAAACAAAGTAAAACTAGTATAGACTAAACAAAATTAGTGCTAAAAATTAAAACTAGCAAGCAAAGCTACTACTACAGGCGGAACTAGTGCTAAAAAGAAAAACTAGCAAATAAATCTACTACTACTGCATTCAAGACTAGTGCTAAAATTGGTAAGAAAGCTACCACTTAAGTAAAAACTGCTATGAAACACTAAAACTTGTGTCGAGCCAGGGAATTGTGTAAAGCTACATTTTTATTGATCTGAGCCATATATGTTACTTCTAACAGGTGTAGTAAATCCTATCGATAATTATTTCACTAAGTATATTTATTAAGTGAAATAATAAATACCTAAAATTATCATCGACAACTTTTAATAGAAACTATAAGCCCGACCTTTAGGGGAAATCTCTAGATAACAACCTAAGGTCTTTGACCACTTTTAATGAAAGCTGTAAGTCCACCTTTTAAGGAAAAATATCTAGGCAATAATATAACACTAGACCACTCTAACAAGCATCCTAGTCTATAGGGCTAGGTTGTAAGCCCCTCTATTCGGGTCACTTAGCTTACATGGTTAGGTTGTAAGACCCATTGTTAGACAACTTCTAAATCTAGAAGCCTTAAGACATATCCATTCAAACCCCTTGGGTAGGTTAGCCTATAGGACTGGGTTGTAAGTTCTGCTTATCAGCAACTTCTAATACAAGCCGTAAGTCCGACTTTAGGGGAAATCTTTATATAGCAACCTAATCCTAGACTCCTCTATGGGTCACTTCTAAGTGAAATAGTAAGTCTCATACATTAGAAAAATAACCCTAAAACTCATTCACACATAATATTGAGCAGCTTAGCCTATAGGGCTAGATTGTAAAACCCACTTACCAGCAAACCACTTTCAATGTAAGTCCTAAGTCTTACTTTTAAGGAAAAATATTTAGGTAATAATATAACTCTAGACCCCTATAACGGGTATCCTAGTATGTAGGGCTAGGTTGTAAGCCCCACTATACGGGCCACTTAGCCTATAGGGCTAGTAAGACCCATCGTCATGCAACTTCGAAAGACCTATTTATCAGAACCAAACCATTAGGCATCTTAGTCTATAAGGATAAGTTGTAAGACCTGATATTTAGGCCACCTCTAATAGAGACCGTAAAACCTATCATTAGGGCTACTTTCAAATGAAAGTTGTAAGCTCCTCCCCAAATCTAATCACATAGGAAACTCCTAAATAGGGCCGTAAGACCCAACCCAAACCTAAACTATGAAAAACTTCTAAATGAAGTCATAAATCCCTAGCCAAATATATATATATATATATATATATATATATATATATATATATATATATATATATATATATATATATATATATATATATATATATATATATATATATATATATATATATATATATATCCACCATAGTCTACTCGAGATCGCAGAGAGGAGGCGATCCATGACTGTTAATAAGATTCCCTAGACACTACGATCAATGGTTGTTAGTATTGGTAGACTGAATCATATGATATTCCTAGGATGACGGAACCATGTGATTTTGATCGGGTCTACCTTCATCCCCCACAACTAGGGTTTAGAACATTCACACGCTATTGCACACACATCTACACTTCATGCACAGACTAAATATACTTTCATCCTTAATCGAGAGTGTTCTTCTACACATTAAAAGGGGTAATTAACTATGAGAGCTTATACTCACAGTAACTATGACCCAAATCTAAATAAATCCTGACACTACACTTAGGTGAATTTTGATTAATTTCAAATTCAATCTACCTAGCTTTAAAAAATAAGGACCTTAAGCTTATGAAAGCGAGGTTCGCGCCTATTTTTCTTGGGCGAAGACTTAGGCTTCATAGGATTCATTACATTAAAGGCCACTTTTTATGTTGTTGCCCTAGCTCTCCATCATCCTCTATAACTCCTCATAACTAGTGCTCAACTTGAAAGGAACATGTCCTGACAAAGTCAATACTAATCAGGAACTTTCATCCCTAATCAAATGACACAAAGAAATAATTGGTCTTCCAACCCTTGTAAGAAGATAACAGCTCAATGATGTAGAGAGGATGCATGAAACAAATCAAGATTTGGTAAGGCCCTCCAATCACCCGATCTTGAAGAAGGTAAGAAGTGCAAGGTCAACAATGCATCGTTGACTTCTTCAATGCATCGTTGACTTCTTCACTGAACAAGAGATCCAATCAAATTTCAAAGTGCAACTCAAAAGGCTTGAAAAATAAAATTTGTATCCGAAAAAGGAGACTATGCTTTCTCTTTAACCACTTTATCATGCCAATGTTGATTATACTTAGGAAGGGAGTCAATGATGGAGAAATTCATGGGCGGATCTACAGTGGGGGCCTGGGGGCATGGGCCCCCACTGGCCTGGCCCAACAATTTTAATCAGCCCATTTTATAATATATTAATATAATAATTAATATATAAAGATTAAATTTAATTTAACTAATCCCTCCGCCTTAGCCTTCGTTTCAATTTTTTTTTTCCCCACAGGACATCAGTGTTGCGGTATTGTTCTGTGTTGTCTCACTCTCTCTTCTTTATTTCCCTCTCTCTCTTTCTCTCCCTTACTTTCTATCAGCCCAAGATTACCGCCCTCATTAGACATTTTTTTTTTGGAATTAGGCATACCAATGCTATCTTTTTCTTCATCTTTTTTTGTTGAATTATTTTGTAATAAGTTAATTAACTAATAAAAAATTTTAATTAATCTTTGAGAATAAATTAATTTTTTTGGCTCCGGCCATGGAGAAATCACCGATGAATGGTAGTATGGTTGACCATTTAAGCACCAATATGGCATGAACCTATGTGGCCTCAAAACATGATATCAAACTTAGTTTTGGTGCTTAAATGGTGATTAAATTGATATCATGTTGTTGAGGCCACATAGGTTCGTGCCATATTAGTGCTTAAATGGTCAACCATACTACCATTCATCGGTGATTTCTCCATAGCCGGAGCAAAAAAAAAAATTTAATGGGGGCACAAATTAGTACTAGTCATTAAATTACTCTAAAAATATCAATTTTCTTTTATGTAATCTTAAATCATGAAATATATTTTTAATAAAAAATACAACCAAAATTATATTTGATCATGTTAAAAGAATAGACATATCACTCTCTATCTTATTAATTATTCATTTAGAAATTAATATTTTTTCCATTTTTAATGAATTAAGTTCAAATAAATTAATTTTATATTAAAGATTATTTTATTTTAATTAATTGAAATAATTCTTAATTTTAAATTATATTTAGATTAATTATATTTAAATTATAAGATAATATTCAACCTAATTCTGCATTAATTTGACAGAATGATTCACATTTTTTAAAGAAACAACATAAATAATAAAAAATTATAAAGTTAACCATATTAAATTAATTAATTTATTCTCAAAGATTAATTAAAATTTTTTATTAGTTAATTAACTTATTGCAAAATAATTCAACAAAAAAAGATGAAGAAAAAGATAGCATTGGTATGCCTAATTAAAAAAAAAATGTGTAATGAGGGCGGTAATCTTGGGCTGATAAAAAGTAAGAGAGAGAAAGAGAGAGAGGGAAATAAAGAAGAGAGAGTGAGACAACACAGAACAATACCGCAACACGAACAATTATTACGTCCTTTGACCTGACGTAGAGGTACGTTCGGCCGTCAATAACATGTCGCCACGTGCTCTTACTCTTTACCGCGCGGCCCGACGACTTAACTCGGAGCGGAACTCGGGAATGCTATGTTCGCGATTTTCTTGGTATTGCTCGGTATTTGCTCGGTATTGCTTTGCAAAAACGAGAAATACCGCTCTGTGAAGACCAAAACTATACAAATACCGAGTTGTACCGAGTTTTTCTACAACTCGGTACAACTCAGTATTTGCTCAGGATTTGCTCGGTATTGCTATGGATTTGCTCGGTATTGCTATGGATTTGCTCGGTATTGCTAGAAAAAACTAGGTACAACTCAATATTTGCTCAGAATTTGCTCGGTATTGCTAAGGATTTGCTCGGTATTGCTAGGTATTTGCTCGGTATTGCTAGAAAAAACTAGGTACAACTCGGTACAACTCAGTATTTGCTCAGGATTTGCTCGGTATTGCTAAGGATTTGCTCAGTATTTGCTCGGTATTGCTAGAAAAAACTCGGTACAACTCAGTACAACTCAGTATTTGCTCAGGATTTGCTCGATATTGCTAGGGATTTGCTCGGTATTGCAAGGTATTTGCTTGGTATTGCTAGAGAAAACTAGGTACAACTCGGTATTTGCTAGGTATTTGAAATATATCGAAAAGGTGATGGGATGTTGTTCGGCTCATCAAGGATTTAAAAAAACGCACGCGCTAGAACCCAAAAAACAACGGGTCGGGTCGGCGACTTTTCTTCATGCTACATGTCGCTAAAATATTGGTGGCCGAACGTAGAGGAGCGTACGTTCACCGGACAAAATAAAAGTTCAGCTTAAGAAAAATGAAGCATCGTAAAGTAACTTTATAGTACAAAAATTAAAAATTTATATTAGAAAGCTGTTTTAAGAAGCATCAAAAAAGTCATCCCAAACGAAACCTTAGGCTTCATTTGGAATGACTTAGTTAATACTTTCTAAAGCAATTTTCTAGTAAATTTATTTACAGAATTATTTTAGAAAATAGTAAAAAAATGATCTCAAACAAAATCTTATTAAACTATAAAATACCGCTTCAATACCAGACAAGATATGATCCAATGAAACATTATTTATTTTTCAACTTCCAAATTTATATAACATAATTGGTCAACAAATCAAATATTCATAGAAATAGAAGCAGCAAGCAGAATTCCAAAACATCAAAAAAAAAAAAAAAATTCCAGTGTTCTTGGAAGAAATTAAAGAGGATGAAGCCAAGATAAGCTACAAATAGAATGAGAAAAGTGTAATAAAACTTGAAAAGATTCTGCAGTTACCGGATCAGTTTCCTCCAAATGGTTCTCCCTCTGTTTATTTCCAGGCCGGTTCCTGAAAGTCTCAAGAAGTGCAGGAACTGAAGATGATCACTTCCATGTCCATGCTGCTTGGAGGGATATCCATTGGTTCTCTCTGCAAGTAAGATTTCTTCTGGTTCTGAGCTGGTAAGTGAATCAACCATGTCATCGTGCTGGCATTCTCGTCGATAATCCAAGGTAATGGTTTCGAGTTCGTGGGTGTCGATGATTTCTTGCGGCATGCTCTGTAGTATATAAGTAAAGATTGGAAGAATTTTACTAACTGTAAGAGAAAACTGGGCATGACTAAGGCTTTGTTTGGGACGGCTTTCTTTCTGCTTTTTAAAACAGTTTTTTAGTACAAAATTTTTTAACTTTGTGCTAGAAATCTGCTTCAAGAAGCAGAAAGAAAGCCGTCCCAAACGAAAAGTAAATTAGGATTAGAATGTTGGTTTACCTCAAGGACCCAGCCGATATAGGTAACATTGTTTACATGTTGATTCATGTCTAAATCAGCTCTTCTGGGCTGTAGTTTTCATAAGCAACAGGGTTGGAATAGTAGCAGTAAATTCTGCAGAAGAGAAGTATGAATGAGCTGATTCATAATGGCTTACCACCAGTCCTAGCCGTGAATAATCTGCTGGATCTTTAAGTTTGGTAATTTTCTTCAAGCTATCGTTCTCCTCCGGGAATGCTAATCTGGAGGTGTTTCAGAGATTTATTTACATGAGTTGAGAGGAGAAAGTATAGATTGGTAAGCTATATGGTTGATACAATAAATGGCTCGCATTCAAGCACAAATTCAAGACAAAATTTCAAAACATAGTGAGCTCAGATCAAACTAAGCAATGATTTGTACGTAATTTTAATTTTAATTTTAATTTTAAGAGTATCTTTATTTATTATTTTTATAGGAATTATAATTTTTTTTGGGGGTAATCTTTTGCTTAAGAATTAGATGTGGGATTTATGTTAATTTGATTTAAATTTTGAACAATCTTTTCTCTGATATAATCTTTTGTTTAAGAATAAGATGGGAGTATGGGGCTTATCTTGGTTATATGTAATTTTTAAGGCACATAAATTATTATATATGTTTTCATTATCTTTCAAATTAATTGAATTCTTCCCCTTTAATCCTGTATCCTCCCTAAGATATTCATTCCTTTCTCTTGCTTGTGTGTACACAATTCCCAAGAAAATATCCTATGGAAATCATTTCTCCCTCCCTCTATCTCTAAACTATAAAATCTAAAGTTTATTCCAAACCCTATCCAAAATACTTTAAGGCTCAAAAACTAGTTGTTTGATCAAATCCATACGTCAAGATTGGAAAAATTTATTCTATGCGGACCCCGGATGGCGTCCGGAGTCCAACCAGATGCCACGTCACTTTTTGCTCGATACCGGTGCTCGGTATCTCTGTGTACCGGGTGAAGTAACGTGTTCTGGTTGATCTTTGGACCGTCCGGGGTCCACACAGAATAATTTCTCCAAGATTGGCTGGCTCTATTTGGAGAGAAAGGAGATTGTGGCTAAATTCGAGGAGTTTTGGTAGTGTTCTGTCGTAAAGGATTGATCTCTCTTGAGTTCAAGCCTTTATTAATTCAAGTTCAGTTTGTTTAAGTTAGCATAGAAATATTTCTCGAAAACCTATATTATTGGTACCTACCATTTAACCTGCATATCGTCAAACCAAATTCTAAAACAAACATTAACTCCCAAAAACATTCACAATTGCCAATTATCCAATGTAGAAGTTTTATGGAAAGTTTTTGGTATTTTATGAAGTTTTTTTTTAATTAATTAGTATTTTATGAAGTTAATTGCACTGAAAGCTTGCAAATTCCTGTGAATTGAAGTTGCATATTTCAAAATTTTTTGAAGCATTTGCAAGCTATATTGGCATAATAGCATTATGACATTGTATGCTAGATTTATGCAATGGACTGCATGGATATTTGCATTCATCAATTTCATCATATAGGGCTAAGGCTTCGTTTGGAACGACATTTTTGTTGCTTCTTGAAGATGCTTTTTAGTATGAAAATTAAAATTTTTATGCTAAAAAGCTGTTTTAAGAAGTAACAAAAAAGTCATCCCAAATGAAGCCTAAATCTCATTCATGATGTCAATTAATTGTAAACCAAAAGAGGAATTAGACACGTAAAGAAAATGCATAAAAAAATATATGTATCACGACGATGGAATCAAAAAATCCTTGCATTATTATTAGTGACACAGGTCTTCATGAAGCCGCTAGTCTAACTGAGTCGGTTCATGTTCTCATAATGAACGTTAATAATTTGATAAGGAAAAATGAGAAAGAAACATCAATAAGAGCCAACATACAAATACTACCCGTCTCCACATTTTTCCAAAAACCCTTAACATCTGATTTTATTACTATGTCAACATCTACTAATAACCCTATATGAATGTTGATAAATTTTCTGATCCCCCAATCTCTCCTCATCCTGCACATAGAGTGGATCCTCTTTGGAGCCCTAAACAAAGACACAAAGGATTCTATTGTCGCGGTTGGAACGCATTGGCAACTAAGGGAATGCCTATCATTCATTCAACAGTGTGCCTTTGGCCATGACACGTCTCCCTCTTCTCAACAATCATGTGGGTCGGTATCTTGATGAGCATGTATCCTACGTGCACTAACTAGTCTCTGGAACCTCAAAGAAGGTTCTTATTCCTAGAAGCTTTTGGAGTCTTGTAGTTTAATCTAATTCCAATGACGACTGTAGATAACTCTAATTCATGTATTTATTAGCTTAGTTGGATATTGAGGCCTTTGGAGCCCGTGTAAAGGGAAAAAATTCTCTCATTTATATCATCTCACAAGTCTAGGAGCTAACAAGAATGCCTAGATATAACTTCTCTCTCTTTTGAGTTCTTAGACAAGTATGAATGAAGGCTGATGTAGGATCAGTAAATCATATGCCCATGACAAGTGATATTTGAGCGAAGTTAATGGCACAACGACAAGTTCATTGTGGATGGGGTTCCATGAAGACCATCAAAAAGGTAAGAATAATAAGAGGTCTCATGACACTCAGGGGATATGTTATTAATGCCGCAGAAAAACATAATGAAGGTGGACATTTTCATGGAGGATCTTCGAGACAAGGTCAAGGACACATCCTAAAACACACGAAGAAGATCAAATCAGAGTGGGCGGAGTTTCACAATGAGAAGCATGGCATCCTGGATGCTAAAGCCAATGATCTTGCAAAGTAGGAATGTAGGATGAAGCCCTTCACCACTTGTTGGAGTCCATGTGCCAGAAGCTAGAGTAGTTCAATGTGGAGCTCCCAATGGTGAAGGTAGTGCAAGTGAGAAAAAGGCATCTCTGCTAGTCATTGAAAGATGTTTTGTAACTATGAAGTTGGGTGTAGCTACTCCAGATTTGTCTTAGTAATGTAAGATATGTCTCAAGTATTTGCTGTTTTTTCTTACTAAATATAAGGTGGCAGTGCAGTGGTGGTGGTTGCAACCACTGATTGTGGTGAATAATGATCGTGATTAGTGAAGTGCATAGCCGCGATGATCAATGGTGGCAAACGAGTGATGATGACCACCGGCAACAATAGGCAGCAATGGCTATAGTCGGTGCAGAACATAGCTGTTGGCTCAAGAAAAATGGCGCATTTGCATGAATCCCGTTTTGCAGACATACGATTTCATTCTCAAGTCAAATATAGTTAACCAGATTTCCCCTGAGGGTAGTGTCAGAGTTTAGTTGGATCTGGATCCTTACTTCCCATGAGCGTAAGCACTCATAGTTAATTACCCCTCTTAACGTGTAAGAGAGAACTCTCGATTAAGAATAAATAATTTTAGATATTTTTAGTCTCAGTTGTAGGGGAAAATAGAGATAAACCCGATCAAGATCCCATGGTTCCATCGTCCTGGGTATACTGTAAGTTTTAGTCTACCAACACTAGCGATCTTTGATCATAGTGTCCAAGGAATGTGATTAGTAGCTACTGGTTGTCTCCTCTCAGGAATCCCACTGAAGTGGTTAAAGTCATATTGTAATTTTTTTATCCTGGTTTGGAGTTTACATCTATTAGAATACCCAGTAGTTGATTTAATTTGGGAGTTATGACTTCATTTAAAAGTTAATTGATTAATTGAACTGGTACGGGGCTTATAGCTTCCATTAGAAGTAGTTCGATTATTTTAAAAGTTGGTCTTACGACTTTCATTAAAAGTAGCATGTCGATTGGTTTAGTTCACCATTTTTTACATAAATTTTCCAAATAGTAGGTCTTTTAACTTCCCTTAGAAGATGTCTGACTATTTTGGTTATGGCTTCTAGATTTAGAAGTAGCCTAATGGTGGGTCTTACAACCTAGCCTTATAAGCTAAGCGGCTTGTCGGTCTTGATTGTTTGGGTTTTAGGGTCGTTGCACTTTATTTAGCATTTTTTCTAGCATGTGGGTTTTACAAATTCACTTAGAAGTTGTCTGTTGGTCTTGATTGTTTGGATTTTAAGATTGTTATACTTTATTTAGCAATTTCTCTAACATGTTGGTCTTATGACTTTACTTAGAAGTTGCTTGTTAGTGAGTCTTACAACCTAGCCCTATATGCTAAGCTATCCATAAGTTTTTGTTTGGATAGGTTTTACGACTTTCCTTAGAAGTTGTCTGAATGTTTTGTTTTAAAACGGGTCTTACTGCTTCCCTTTGGAAGTAGCTTATAGGTTTGTAGGACTTATTGCTCCCCTCTGAAAGTAGCCCATAGGTTTATAGGACTTACTCCTTCCCTTTGGAAGCAGCTGTAAGACTTACGACATCCCCTCCCACAAGAGGAGGTCGGGATGACACGCCATTGATTTCTTTCCGGTCACATCTAAGATTGACGACGCTAGGTCTTTGATTTGAAATCATCTCGGCCGGATCTAAGATCGACGGCGCGAGATCTTGGATTTGAAATTATCTCAGCCGGATGGCCCGGATCTAAGATCGACGACGCATGGTCTTGAATTTGTCGGCAATCTATCTATTTAATGCCAAAATAATAATAATAGTAATAATTATTTTAATTATATGACGAATTAGTTTAACGGCTAAAACCAATATTATGAATTAGAGTGGGCATGTATGCAAGGGGAAATGGCGGTTTTTTTTTGTTCCCTCTTGAGTGATAAGCAGTTAAAGATCGCAAGATATATTGATGGAATACTCATGAATGGTTCACAAGAGTAAAATAAATACACATAGAGAGCTGCTGTGCATTGGGGTTGTATCCAGACGGAAGCATAACAAACCTACTTGAACAAAGGCAAAGGCACAGGCAGATCATACAAAAGACTTCACGCAAACCAGGCGGACAAAGTTGCACAGCACAGTCTGGTTCGTGGCATAAGCTAGAGGAGTTGTTGTACATGGAAGGTCGATCTACGTGAGGAGCAGATGGTGGTTCACGTGTTGTTCGCAAGTATTGGAAGCGATCGGACGAGAAGAGGGAAGCATGTGGCGGGTTTCGATTGTGCGAATCCCAAAAACCAAGCAGGAGTTAGTGATGTGCAGATTGAAGTCGCGAACACTTGCTTGCGTGAGAGACGAAAGACGGGTCGAGTAGTGGAAGCAAATGGCGAGTTCTGGTTCGCGATTGAATCATGATGGGGCCGTCTGATTGGAGCAAACGGTGGGGTGGTGTTGTGGATCACACTAGGTGTGCGATCTAAAGGAAGTTCGGTCGGAGACTTCTGGGCTGCAATTGGAGCAAAGGCAAAGGCGTTCGGTGTGAGGAAGCAAGCTTGGATGTCATACCAAACAAAGCGGTTATGTGAAGTTTCGAACAGAAAGCCCGTAAGTTTTTTCCTTCTGTTTCATCGTGTATTTATTGATCGATGGCACGTATGGAATCAAATGGAGATGTCGTTTCTAAAACAACGCTTTTGTTCATTGGCCCTCTGTTGCGGTCTATTCATGTGGGCTTCGAAAATTCGGCCCAGGCCTCCCCTGTTGCTTTTTTTTTTTTTGGAAGTTTTAAAGGGTTAAGTTCCGGGGTAAATTTTGGAAGGCATATGAGTTTGTAGATAAGAAACTACCTAGAGATTTCATCCTCATTTTGTGAGGACTTTATGATTTGAGTTCTGGTTTCCTATAGGTGCAAGCCCATATAATAAATTTCCCCTTCCGATAATGAGAGAGAACTTTCGATTAAGGCTAGTCATCTGTGAATACGTCATATCCATAGATACGCAGTATCCGACATACAATAGTATTATGGGCATTTGGAATTTGAAGGGTTTGGGAATTTGGAAAATTGACATTTAAAATAGAAATTTCACCATCTTCCACTTAAAGCTGATGGTGGGGGAATGGATGATGGACCCGATTAAGATCTCATGGTTCCGTCATCCTGGGCCATCATGGTCCCTGGTCTACTTAGTTAGAGGAGGTAGTCGACCCAACCTGACTGAAGGATCCTTTTCGGCAGCCATGGGTTACTTCGTCCAAGGGTACCTTGTAGACCTGGGGGGAGTGTTTGTCTAAGAGGACAAATTTAAATCCACCTTAGTTAACAGAGGATTTTGTGCCCTATCGATTATATCCTATTGATTGATATCTCAAGAATTTGATGTCATTAAGGAACGTATTGGCTTTGATCATAACTGTAATTTAGTAGTGCCATTTGGCAGCAAAATCACTTGGTTCAGAGGGCCCAGGGTCATAACTGTTTACCTGCAGTGCCATTTGACGGTGAAACTGCTGGTTAGAGAACATGTACCACATCCTCAATGGCATAAAATTATTTTGAAAATAAATCCTAGTGATATTCTCGATCAAACACTAGCTCTATGTGAGCTGAAGTGATGATTAGATTTGCCCACCTCAGCAAACTGTTGCGGAGGGTGGATGAGTTTTGCTTTAAGTGTTTTGATGGATAATTGCAATTTTAAACATCTTTGAATTTTTGGGATTTTGAATTTTGGGTATTTGGGTGGCATTTGAAAGTGTTTATGAACCCCTCCGATTGAGATCTGCATTCAACAAGGCCATCATCAGGATGACTTCGAGGTCACTTGAAAATATTTAAATTTTATGAAAGTTTGAGGGCATTTTGTAATATTTGAAATTGAACCCTCCAGTTGAGATCTGCATTCAACACGGTCATCATCGGAGTGTATATGGAGTCATTATATTCATGGATTGAACCTTATCGACTATGTCGACTTGCCGATAGATGATCGGATTTTGTAGGCTCTATGTCTTTGTTGATGAATTCCTTTTATCATCGACCTTGAAGGCCTTATATAAACGTATAAAACAGATATTCCGATCAACACCTTGACCATATATATGTTTGATAATTCGAGCCGCATCGACTCCTACCTATCCATATAAAAGGATCGGGCTGGGCTCAAACTACGTTCATTTATTGACCCGTACAACATCCCTAGACGTCACGCATGTATCCAAAATACGCTCGTCGGGGCCCATGCGGGTTATATGATTGCACTTGCCCGCTTTTGTGTACATATGTGCATACATATTATAGTGCATGTGCGGGGGCATTCTTAAAATATTTGTAAACGCCTTCTATCCGCTTGCATAGATGTTGTGGATCCGATGGCGTGGCGTCGTGCTCAGTGGCCCGTGGTTATTACTACTGATTCCCTGCTTTTGCTTACATGTGAATCGTAACATTGTCACCTGATTCCCACAAAATATCTCATTGTTCTAGTGTAAACTCCCTTTTCTCATTCACTGGGAGGTCTTTCTAAGGCACGTTTAAATGATTGCATTCTTACTGATGCGTGTATCCTTTTCAAGATCTACAGTATTGTGGATTTCTATAAGATGTAGCCTCCATGGTTAAGTAGTTGGCCTTTGAGATAAGTTGAGGTATTTAGGTGCTCTTGTCGTTCCTGACTTCTTCAATAAGAACAATAGTCTGATCGTCATAAAGATATTGAAGGAATTTATATTTTATTGAAGGAACTTTGGAACACCAAGAAGTTTAGTTTGAATTTGCTCAAATATCTCTTCCATTCTTACATGTGCCATTCTCATACAAGGGTTCTCTTCGAGGAGTAAACTGATGCTCGTATTTGTCATATTCTCTTGTATACTTTTGTGTCCACATGGGTCTTCCACAATGTACCCACTGTTGTTGTCCACAAATGGATCATGTCTATTTACAGGGACCGGTCATATTCAGTACGATCTCTTGAAAGTGTTCGTAGAAGAGTCATTATTCCTGTATCATATCCACCTTTCACCAATTTCAAGTGATTTTTATGTACTTGTTGGCGGTAGTGAGTTGTATACAGCCTGTTGGTGTTGATTGCAAAGCATCACAGCCTTTAGTATCTCTTGTCTTCACGTGATTTATTGAATGCGATAGGTTTTCCCTATTAATTTTAGGTGCTTCTATTTCAATCTACAAGAGAACTGTCATTTGTATAACAAATCATCTTTTCATCAATTTCCAGTGTTGTTATCTCAATCTACAGGCTAACTACTATTTGTATTGAGGCTCTCATCGATGTAAGTAGGAGACACCTGTGTATTCTTCAGTCAATTGATGTTGCTTACAAGTACATTGTATTTGACTACATAGGGACTATTGTAGGAGTTTATTGTATCTGCATCATGTCCACCTTCATCATTCACAGGTGATTTGGTGTATTTGTTTGCAGTGATGGGCCTTCTACTATCACTTGCCACTGTAGCAATCTCAAACTATAAGCATTGTTGCTTGTGTTAGGGATTTCGTTGATGCATGTGGGAGACATCCATGCATTCAGTAGTTGGTTGTTGTTTGCAAGTACAATGCATTCAACCTCATAAGGACTATTATAGGAGTCCACTGCATCTATCAACATCATTTGTTATGTACCGTATATTCAGGTATTGATGATTGATCCCCGTTTGTAGCTACTCATATTAATAATCATTCATTGCATGTATGCCTTGGGGTCTTTATTCATTAATTGTCAATGTCTCCCTCTCAATATAAATGCTAACTGTTGTTTGCATGATGGGTCTTTGATCGTTGCATGTGAGTAGTACTTGTGTATTCTGAAGTTGACTGATATTGATTATAAGACAGTTGCACTTGAAAGTTTTCCCACTGCGAGTCCCCTGCTTATGGTTTGATATTTGTTTGAATAATCAAAATTATCATTTATTTTTTTGTATTTTGAATATTATTGTGCATTTTAGGGTTATGTTCCCTGCAGTTTAGTTCAAGCCCCCTGTTATACAAGTCTCATGTGCATCTGTTCAGGTTAGGTGCATTTATGTTCAGGTACAGATACTATGTATTACTACTCAAGTTAATCCTTCTTTTTTGTTCAGATCTTGTATACTTCAATGTAAATTTCAACAACATCCCGACATATCCCTCGTTTGAGGGAGATATGGGGACTGGGCCATCCCACTACGCTACTAGAGCGTGTATGGTAGGTGTCGGGAGACACCGGGCCGTACATCTTTTCATCCCACCACGTTACAAGAGAGTGTATTGGGGCTCCAAAGTATAGATATGAAAACACGAGTGGCTTTTCCCCACCACGCTACAAGAGCGTGTATAGGGCTTACCCATCTCGTTGTATGCCTCGCACCGAGGTCCCTTCTACCGTGCTACGAGAGCGTGTATAAGTGGTTCTCCGGTCCGCCGCAAACACTAAAAATGGGATTTGGAATTTTATACCTTACGTAGCAATATCGGCGGTGCATATGTCGAGGTCGAGGACTCTGTCGGCAATGTCTTATTTTTTTTCTTTTTTTTTTTTTTTTTTTTTTTTTTTTTTTTTTTTTTTTTTTTTTTTTTTTTTTTTTTTTTTTTTTTTTTTTTTTTTTTTTTTTTTTTTTTTTTTTTTTTTTTTTTTTTTTTTTTTTTTTTTTTTTTTTTTTTTTTTTTTTTTTTTTTTTTTTTTTTTTTTTTTTTTTTTTTTTTTTTTTTTTTTTTTTTTTTTTTTTTTTTTTTTTTTTTTTTTTTTTTTTTTTTTTTTTTTTTTTTTTTTTTTTTTTTTTTTTTTTTTTTTTTTTTTTTTTTTTTTTTTTTTTTTTTTTTTTTTTTTTTTTTTTTTTTTTTTTTTTTTTTTTTTTTTTTTTTTTTTTTTTTTTTTTTTTTTTTTTTTTTTTTTTTTTTTTTTTTTTTTTTTTTTTTTTTTTTTTTTTTTTTTTTTTTTTTTTTTTTTTTTTTTTTTTTTTTTTTTTTTTTTTTTTTTTTTTTTTTTTTTTTTTTTTTTTTTTTTTTTTTTTTTTTTTTTTTTTTTTTTTTTTTTTTTTTTTTTTTTTTTTTTTTTTTTTTTTTTTTTTTTTTTTTTTTTTTTTTTTTTTTTTTTTTTTTTTTTTTTTTTTTTTTTTTTTTTTTTTTTTTTTTTTTTTTTTTTTTTTTTTTTTTTTTTTTTTTTTTTTTTTTTTTTTTTTTTTTTTTTTTTTTTTTTTTTTTTTTTTTTTTTTTTTTTTTTTTTTTTTTTTTTTTTTTTTTTTTTTTTTTTTTTTTTTTTTTTTTTTTTTTTTTTTTTTTTTTTTTTTTTTTTTTTTTTTTTTTTTTTTTTTTTTTTTTTTTTTTTTTTTTTTTTTTTTTTTTTTTTTTTTTTTTTTTTTTTTTTTTTTTTTTTTTTTTTTTTTTTTTTTTTTTTTTTTTTTTTTTTTTTTTTTTTTTTTTTTTTTTTTTTTTTTTTTTTTTTTTTTTTTTTTTTTTTTTTTTTTTTTTTTTTTTTTTTTTTTTTTTTTTTTTTTTTTTTTTTTTTTTTTTTTTTTTTTTTTTTTTTTTTTTTTTTTTTTTTTTTTTTTTTTTTTTTTTTTTTTTTTTTTTTTTTTTTTTTTTTTTTTTTTTTTTTTTTTTTTTTTTTTTTTTTTTTTTTTTTTTTTTTTTTTTTTTTTTTTTTTTTTTTTTTTTTTTTTTTTTTTTTTTTTTTTTTTTTTTTTTTTTTTTTTTTTTTTTTTTTTTTTTTTTTTTTTTTTTTTTTTTTTTTTTTTTTTTTTTTTTTTTTTTTTTTTTTTTTTTTTTTTCTTTTTTATTTTTTTTCTTTTTACCATCACAGCGGGGGGCTCTTATTGTTTCTTCCTATTCGACTAGAAGGGAATGTCACTGCAGGAGAGAAACTGAACAACAGTGAAGGTGCCAGAGAAGTGTGCAACAGGGAGAACATTACCTTCATAGTGGTGAGCTCCCGTCGTTGCTTCCAATCAAACTATTGTAATTTTTGGTCGGACAGGAAAGGAAAGTCGTTGAAGGGGCAAAGTCGAACAGCGATGCAGGAGCCAGCGAAAGGGGGAAGGACAAGAGCATAGGAGATGGGAAAGAGCGAGCGACCGAATGCTTCAGTTCTTTGCTCTTTTAACGACGTGTTAAGAGAGTTGTTATTTGCATATGTTACATTCTTGCAACTTGTATAGTTTTGATGATTTCAAATATTATTATTTTATGTGTAATTATCTCCTAACACTTTTTGAAAGATTTATTTTTACTCTTGTGAAGACTAACATTTCAGGAAAATTGAACTCCAAACTATGAAGACTTCAAATCAAATTCAGTATAAAATCCTTTGCAAATTGAAGCTTTAAATTGTTCTTTGACTTGAGAGGGAGTGATTGTAATTGAGTGAATAAAAACACACACACACATACTTAAGGAGATCTTACAAAATTTGTACTGACCGTACGGGACGAACCTAGTTCGTACGGGACGATCAAGTCAGTTATCTCCTCGTAGGAGCAATGGAACGAACAGGATTTGGAGGAAATTTTTCTAAGACCTGATCGTCCAGGATGAAATTTATTTCGTCCTAGGACGAGTTAGGCTCTGTAAAAATTTCATTCAGACGAAATCTATAATCGTGCCAGAACGACTTGGGCTCTGTAAAAATTTTGTCCAGAAGAAATCCAAATCGTCCCAGGACGAATTCTTCTCTGTAAAAATTTCGTTCAGACGAAGTTCATTATCGTGTCATGACGAGTTGCTCTCTGTTAAAATTTCGTCCGGACGAAGTCCTGTTCGTCCAAGGACGATGTGAACCGACTTACCAAAATTGTTTACGTCCATGCAGTTATTTGGGAACCGACCTATGGTATAACAGATCGTACCGAACGAACCTAGTTTGTACGGGACGATGATCGTGTACGAACATAGTTCGTAACAATATACATAAGGATCGTTTCCGATGCTTTAAGTAAAATCGTCCAGGACGATCCACGATCGTACGGGACGATCCATTAACGTGTTAACTTGAATATTTTGCAGTTTTGGACGATTTTTCTTGTCTCTCCTATATAAGGTCCAATTTAGACTGCCACCCAATTTTTTTGCCATTTGATCTTCATGCATATTGAAAGAAGAGTCAAGGAGAGAGTGTGAGAGAGCATTCAAAGGAGGATTCCTACCATTGGAGCGTGAAGGCTTCGCTTGGTGTTCAAATGTAAGAATCTCTACTTGTGATTTGGGATTACTTCACTCTTTTCTTTCTTCCTTCTAGATTTCTTGTGAGAAGATCTATCAAGGAGATCCGGTTCTCTGCCGACACCTGGAGAGTGTGAGCAACCGCGGGTTCTCTGCCCACACTAGGAGAGTGTGAAAGGTCGAAGGGTTCTCTACCCACACTAGGAGAGTGTGAAAGGACGGACGGTTCTCTGCCAACACTGGGGATAGTGTAAAAGGACGACAGTTCTCTGCCAACACTGGGGATAGTGTAAAAGGACGACGGTTCTCTGATGCACCGGGTAGTGGTGGAAAGAGTGTTTGTAAAGGCTTGTCCGCCTTGCTGTGGGTGCAAAAGGAGAGACACTATTGGTATTAGTGCAATACTCGGAGGGTGTCTCCAGGGAGTGGATGTAGGTCTGGTTTAGACCGAACCACTATAAATTTTGTGTCTTTTATTTTTACTGCTTTTTATTTTCCGCATTTTGTTTTGTTATAAAAATTGTGGTTGAAAAACTTTTTCTAAAAATTCATTAAAGTTTATTTTCGGTTCAACATACTCAAGAGGGATAATTTTTTAAAAAAAAATATCAATTCACCCCCCTCTTGGATAGCCTTGGGACATAAGCTTAGGTTTAACAACCTAATTCATAGTGAACGAATCTCAACACGACGCACGAGAGAGATCGAAGGAGCTTTGTCGACAACATGCGAAGCTTGACGTAGGACGTCCGGGCGAGCGAGATTCGTGCGATTTCGTGGATGGCTTCGACGTGGAGCCGAACATGTATGAGATTTGAGCAATTTTTTTTTTTGTTAGGGTACAGGTCAACAATTCATTTCAAAATTTTCCCTCTCTTCCTCTTTTTTATTGATTTTATTTCAATCAACAATAGCATTGGCGTCGAACAAGGTCGAATGTAAGATGCAAACAAACCCTTGCTCGTCGTAGGAGAGGTCGTAGTCAAGGTCTGGATCGGCCATTCATGAATGCGAGACGACGTTCATTTTCGAAGATCACTTGCAACTTTGAACTCCGTTAAAGAGAAAAAAGTTTCTCTTAAACTTGAAGTGGAGAAGATGAAGTATGGTCGGCCAAGAGGAGAAGGTTTGGGAGAGGAGTAGGTGGAGAAGGTGAGACTAAATTAAAAATCTGAAATAAATTTCAGGTTTCTAATTGGGAGGGAATTAGGAATTAATTTTGAATTTAATTCCTAGAGGGGAAAGAGGTGTTAATGTAGAGAGAGGGGATTGGAGAGAGAGAGAGAGAGAGAGGGAGGGGGGGGGGCGGGTAGAGAGAGAGGGGGCCGGCGGTATGAGGGGATGGGGGAGGCTTTAATGTAATTCCAAAAAGGAGAGCTTCTCCTTTAGAAATGAATCAAGTAATAGGGGAATAGGAAATTCGGCCAAGGAGGTAATGTGATTTGGAATTATTTCCTAGATAGGGTGGGGGAATTAGGAAATAAATCAAGAGGGATTTAATGTTGGGGGGAGGGGGGAGCGGCGGCATCAAGAGGGAAAGGAGGATTAAATGCAAGGTTTAATACTTGCTTAATTTGGGTTTAGGAATTAGGAAAGTATTTAATTAAATCCAATTTAAATTTGAAATTCAAATAGATTTAATTTAGAAACACTCCTAAAATAGATTTAGTAATTTATGAAAGATTTTAAATTTCAAATTGATTGAATTTGAATTCCAAAATATGTCAAAATTATGTCAATACAATAAGGCAAGAGAAATCAATGGGGAGGAAGGGTCTAGGGCCAGCGGGTTGGATGGGCTCGGGTATGGGGGGCCGACGGCTAGGTGGGAAGTATGCGGAGTTAGGTTGAGTAACGGTGGAAGGGCTTGGGAAGGGAGAAGGCCTTGGGTGTGATACAGACGGTGGTGGTGGAAGGAGAAAGGAAGATATGCGAAATAGAACCACAAACCCGACTCGTCTAGGTTGGTGGGTGATGCGCAATTCTCCCTCTCCTAGGGATCTCTCTCCGATTTCTCAAGCTCTCACAAGAACTCATGCAAGGGGAAGAAATATTTTAATCAATCATTCATTATTAATATCAAAAGAAGAATACTAGGATTATAAATAGCCTCATACAAAGACTCACAAAAATAAAAGGACGACAATGCCCCTAGGGATTACATACGACCTCCCTTAATCAAAGGGTACAACGGAAAACTAATAAAGCAAACTAATAAAAAAAAAATACAATATGACGTCATAAATAAGAAAATACATAAAACAACTCAAAAATATAATGACTCAATCGTGGTCGTAGATCGACGGCCACATCTCTGATAGACTCTCCACAATCTGATGTCCCCATCACTAACTCCTTAAGCTCTTTCAAATAAGAGATGAAATTTTACAATCCAACTCCTTAAACTCTTACAAATAAGATAAACACAAATAAGGGCGGTGTGCGTATGCTTGGGTGTATGTAGAGAGTCATGGAAGAGTGGAAAGTGTGGCAAAAGAACAGACAAGGAAGGCCCTTTGTTAAATACTATAGTTGATTAGGAAATCAAATTTTGGAAATGCAAAAGAGAGGGAAAGGTCAAATTCACAAGATGGGAAAAAGGTGATGGAAGAAAAAGAAAATCAACTTAGCTAATTTTTTTTACTAGATAATTATATTAATATTAACAGTCATAGCAATACCAAAAAATAAAAGTAAAAATAACAATAATTCCATAAACACAAGAAGAAATCCTTTCGAAGAGCATTCAAATGAAGAATTCCCAATACTACTGAAATCTTCTATGTTTATTACCTTTCATGGGCGACTCTCTCATCGTGTGTGGGTTGACAAATTTAAAGCTTCTCATATGTTGTGTATACTTGGATTTTGGGGAGAGCAATTTCTTTTGTCTCTAATAATTATACACTTGTCTGACTTCTCTATAATAAATCATATGATATCTCCTCTCTAATGGATATAAGTATATTTTTGGCCAGCGTTAACTCTTATAACTATTAAAAATAAGAGAGAGAATCCAAATGGGTACTTTGTGTGTGCATGAAGGGTTGTGAGAGATCCAAAATTTTAGTCAAGTAGTAGGCAGAGAAGGAGACTGAAAGCTTTAGCTAAAAGAAAAATAGCAAGTGGGTTTTCCCATACAATTGGGCCGTTTGTTTACAATAGTAAGGTTGGGAATCGAATTTTAGTAAGCCATCGAGGGAAATGCCAATTTTAGATGAAGAGAAAATGGATAATAGAAAAAGAGAATAATCTTTGGTTAATTTTTTTTCACCTGAAAACTATCTCAACACAGTGCAAGCACAGTGGTATTAATGATAATGCAACGATTCCATATACATTTGAAAATGTACCTGTTAGACCGGTCCAGCCGGTCCACACGGGATTGGCCCATACGCGAAACAGCGGATTCGTTCCGCCTGCTGGGAGGTTGCACAAGCAGCACGTCGTGCGGGAGCCGAATAGGAAGGTTTTTTGAGGAAGTTTAGGAGGGAATTTGAATTTAGGGATTGTTTAGGGATTTCCTTTTGATTTGTATGCATTAAATAGTTTGTTTTCCTAGGGTTTGGGTATCTTGAATTTGGCTGAAATTTAAGATCTCTTAGATTTAGGTTTTCTTTGGGCTCTAGTGGTGTCTAGAGATTAGGGAGAAATCGATCCTCCTCTCGAATTGAGGATCAAGTGTATCTTGCTATTTTCTGTGTTCCTTTCATCAAATAATACAAATTATCTACTGTTTTTGTGATTTTGTGTGGACTTTGTGAAGAATTCTCGCTGTTTTCTGAAGATTGATAGGAAATACTTTAGATTTACAAGTGTTTCCTATCAGTACCCTTGTGAGGAGAATTAAGTGCAGAGCTTTTGTATTATGTAAACTTTATTTATTTATTATCTCCCTTCTATGATTCTCTTTTGCATTTAGCTTAGAGATTTGAGGCTTCTCTTTTGTGAAAAAAATCATATGTACTTGGGGTTTAAAGATGTTGACCTCTAACTACCGGCTCCAGATCAGACGAAATCGCTCCCGACCAAAACACACCGACAAACCCAAACAAACACAACCGCCCCCGGTCCCACCTCACGACGATTCAACCACCGCCTCATTCACGATACAAAAAATAAATCCTCTCTCATTCAGTTCTGATAATACACAGACGCTCTCATAACTGAAAGAAATCGCAAGAGAGAAAGGGGTTTGCGACTTACCTGGGTTGGTGTTTTCTGTCAGGTTGGGTCGATGCCATGTCTGCAGCCATGGGTTGCTTCGTCTAAGAATACCTTGTAGACCTGGGTTGGTGTTTGTCTAAGGGTATATATCTGAATCCACCTTAGCTAACAGAATGCTTTATGCCTATCAGATATACCCTATGATTCATAACTCAAGGGTTTGACGCCTTTACGGAACATACAGGCTTTGGTCGTGATCGTAATATAATGGCATCATTTTGCGGCAAAACCACCCGATCAGAGGGCACGTGCCACGTCCCTATTGGCAAGAGACTGTTTGAGGATGAATCGTAGTGATACACCCGACATAACATTTGCTCTTTGTGAGCTGAGGTTAATTTCAAATTTATCACCCCCGACAAATGGTTGCGGGAGGTGGATGATTTTTAGCTTTTAGTTTTTAGTTGATAGATTTTATTTCAAGAATTTGTGCTTTTGTTAGATTTCAAATTTGACATTTGAGATTTGAAATTTGACATTTGAGATTTGAAATTTGACCCCTCCGGTTGAGATTTTCGATCAACACGGTCATCATCGGGGTGATTTTAAAATCATTTGTATTTTCATAGGATTTTGAGAGGCATTTTATTATTCGAGTCGTACCGACTCCAGTCCTTTTGAGGAGGATGAAACTTGAATATTTAACCCGCGCAGCATTCTCAAATCGTTGGATTTGTGATTTAGATGTGACGATTGGAGCACAAGCGGGTTGTAGCATTTGACCGTGTGCAGCATTCTCGACGATTTGAGTTTGTAACTTTAATAGTTCTGTCGAAGCACATGCAGGGGTTATTTAATTTAAGGGATCATATTTAATGCATAAGGGAGAATTTAAAAATATTTAAATATGATCAATTTGTGAGAATGATTTTATTTAGGAAATGCCCGAAATTTCACTTAAGGGCTTACGAACGCCTTCTGTCCGCTTGCACATATGTTGCGGATCCGGTGGCGTTGCTTTGAATCAGATTTGAGTTGTGATACATAGAAGATATATTATTTAATTTATTCAAGCTTGTCATATCATTTACTATATCTTGTAAGGAATGTCAATCCAATAAACAATAGAAGATCTTGTTCTTGCTAATGAATTTATTACTGTGGGCACTACAAATTCCCTAATCCTCCTTATATGTGAATTGTAGTATGCTGGTAGTGGGCAGGATGAGTCTTCTACAGTGGCTCGCAGGAGCTTGTTGTGATTATGGCGAATCTTCTATCACCGCCAATAGGTGTTCATGTCTACGAAAATTATTCTTGTATATTCTTGTAGAACTTATGTTGGGTGCATAATAGGTCTACGATAGCAATCTGTAGGTGGACTGATTTGTTTGATATAAGCTCTTTATCTTTTCTTATAGGCTATTTGTTGTGGGCACTACGAATTCCATGTTCCTGATCACAGGAAAATTGTAGCATTTCATGTCTTTTGCTGCAACAACTAATAGATGTGACCATTGACTTGTAGGAGTTAATGATGTTGACTTGAGGGCATCTTTGCAACCGTTGTATATCACAAGTATATGTTTACTTGTGTTTGCTTGATATTTTATGTAAATATTTCAGTTAAAATTTAATTTAAAATTGATTTTATATTTGAATTTCGTTCAAATTAATTTCCAATTTTCTGTCCAAGTCTTTTGTTGTTCACTGAAAATTTCGGCAGCCTCCCGACGTCTCCTCCCCACTGAGGGAGAAATCGGGACGGCATTGCCGTAGTTTCTTCCTACCCGGACCTAAGGTCAACGGCGTAGGGGCTTCGAATTTAAACCATCTCACCAGGATCTAAGATCGACTACGTGAGGTCTTCAAATTTTAAAACCATCTGCCTGGATTAAAAATCAACGGCGCAGGTCTTCAATTTCAAACCATCCCGGTCGGACCTAAGGTACGATGGCCGGGGTCTTTGACACCTGTTTAAAAATTATTACATTTCTCTCCATCTCTTTTTCTTTCTCTTCTTTTTTTTTATATATATAATATTATATAAATATAACATTATATATATATTTTTAATTTTATATTATTATCATAATATTATATAATATACATATATTATACCATATAAATTATATTATAATATAATTTGTATATAATATATAGTATATCATATAATATATAGATAATATATTATATAATATATATAGATAGAAGGAGAGAAGGATCGGGAGAAGCCCGCTCGGGCTAGGGCATAGCGACGACATGCACGGGAGGAGGCTCGGGTCGGAGACGGCGGCGGGCTCAGCAGTCGGCGGAGGCGAGCTGGTCGGGGTTTCGTCAGGCCGGAGGCAGGTTGGCCGGTGGGTCGGCTTTGTACACGACGGCGTTATGCTTGTGTGGAGACGGTGAAGAGGTGGCCGGCGTGATGTATGGTAGAGAGCAGCAAATCACTGGTTCGACGGCCTTAGATGGTCGATCGGAAGACTTCGAGCGTCAGCGGCAGTCGACTAGGGCAAAGGGTTCGCGAGATCGATGTCGGAAGAAGAGGTAAGTGGCAAACCCCTTTCTCTCTGGCGATTTCTTTCAGTTATGAGAGCGTCTGTGTATTATCAGAACTGAATGAGAGAGGATTTATTTTTGTATCGTGAATGAGGCGGGGGTTGAATCATCGTGATGTGGGACCGAGGGAGGTTGTGTCGTTTGGGTTTGTCGGTGTGTTTTGATCGGGAGCGATTTCGTCTGATCTGGAGTCGGTAGTTAGAGGTCAACAAATGCCCCCCAACAAATATGATATGCGTTCTATAGCAGATCATGTTTGTTGTAAACTGGTTGACCCTACGGATCTCTAAAATTTTGATTTTAGAAGTCGCATAGAGGGTCTTTTAGATATCCCTGATTTATCTTCCTGATTTGTCAGGAATTAACATTTCTTCTGCCCTAGCTTTGTGCTTCATGGGCTTGATGATGAATCTATATTGACGACCTAAATTCTTTAGAATGATATTAGGTCGGTGACAAATAGTCATCTGTCCAAAGCTTTTTTGCATGACAGACTTTGATGATGACAATATTCCCTTTGTTCGGCCTATAGCTTTATAAGAACTGCGGGATAATTTTCTTTGGTCCTAAGCTTCATGTTTTGTCAGACATGTTTAAGAAGTGAAGCTCCTTCGATCTTAACTTTGTGCTTGACAGATTTATTGAAGGATAATGCCTCTAAATTTGATAGGAGTTTTTATTGTGGCTTGGTGCCTTTGAGTTGATTGAGAATCTTCTTCTGGATTTTGCCTCAATATATTCGTTAGTTGAGAAAATCTTTTGAATCTGAACTGCTTTGATTCGTTAAATTTGATAAATATCAAACTTGATAGTATTTGTCATCGGGCTAACAAAACATGTGCTTTCCTAATACGACCTCTTATCACGGCTTGTTGAGTAGGTAAAGCTATCAGTGATTCGGCCGCATATAGGCTTGTTGAGACTGATATTGTATCTGTTTAAGCACTGGACTTGTACTATAACAACCCATACTTGTCAAATTTGATTTGTTGAGGTTATCAGATCAAAATGTCTGCTCATTCTGAACTTCAAAATCTTGGTAAATTTGAAGAAGAATCTTCAATCTTTGCAATGATCGTATTTTTGATTGCTTGAAGGCACTAGCTTCTGCCCTATATTGATGCAATGGTAGCTTCAAAAGAAGAGTGTTTTCTTCTTCCATTTTTATACACCTAAGTGACTTCTCTAAAGTGAATTGGATCATTTGTCTTATCTTCTTAAAATAAGCTAATGTTGGTCCAATCAAATAAATTTTAGCGTATTCTTTGTAGTGTTTGATCTCTTTGTTATTGCTTTTTGTGTGTTCATTATATTCTATCCTAGTAGGTGCTTTCACATAAAAAAATATCAGCCTTTTCATAACATAATGATTATCTTTTTATTTATTAACTAGATACGATTTTTTTCGTTTGCTAAGGATAATCTTCTTTTTTAATAGATAATATAATTTGTCTTATCTTGATTTAAATTTTGAGCCAATTTAAAAGTAGGCTTTAAGATACTTGATATTTTTAATTATCTTATGAATTAATTGAAAGCTCCATCCCGCCTCCCTCTCCTCTCCCCGACATGCATTGCAATCTCTCTCTCTCTCCCTCCCCCCCCCCCTCCTCTAGCTAGAAGAATCCCGAGGCATGTCCTTGGTTTCGCTTCTTAATCAGGACCCCCCCCCCCTCCTTTCTCTCTCTAAACTCTACATCTACACTGTTCTCACATCCAAAGGGCATTCAATAAGAGAACCTAGCAGTTCAAAGGCAATCTAAGAGGGAGAAAGAAGAAGAGAAAGAGATCCATCATCAAGGTCTCTATCAGTAGGCATGTGTAGAAAAAAACAAATGCTACACTACATTCTCATAAGGTTCTATTGGAATTATAATAAAGGCAAATAAACCTAAGATCTTCCAATAGTAGACATTCAAGAAATTAGTGATGCCAACTAGAGAAAGGATCATATATCATTCATTTCAAAAAAGAAGGAAAATGAATTACCTGGCATTGAGCCAAAGCAGACAAAATGAAAAAAATAAAGTCAAACAAATCTTACCTGGGAGTTCGCGGACAGAAAACAAGATACTCCTCCTTCACTTCATCACTTACTCGCTGAAGTTTCCTAGTGTCTTGATTCATCATGACCCATTTGCTGTGATCATGACACATACATCAAATGTGAGAAGCAGAAAAACTCAATGGTTAAATAGCCACCTTCCATGATAGACAATAATTTCCAATATCATATTCGCATATAAAGAAAAAAAAATAAAGAAAAGTTTAAAGCCAAAGAAGCTGAAGCATTATGAACATGTCATTAACATAAAATGGTAACAGGAAGATTTGATAAGAATGCTACATAGTTGATTATTCTGCCTGTTTTCCTTGAGTTTAATCACCACTACTGGCATCATTTCACATCTTATTATAGCCATTAAAAGCAGAAGATAAATACAAATATTTCTCAATAAGTCTATTATCCTAACCTGTATCAGCACAACTATAACTAACCCAAATAATAATAATAGCTTTAACAGTCCACAAGTAGTCTGAACCATCGACATCCAGAGTTCCTCTTGTTAAAGAATTATGCAGCAAAAGGTTGGAAATTAATAAAAATTTGATGAAGAATTAAAGATATTTGTGCGGCTAAATGGATGGCCTCCTCCATAAGTATTTTATGACTAGAATATTTTTATTATTACAAGCAAAAGTTAGAAACTTTCTATTATTTTCTCGTTATTTTTCTTTCATTTCATATGCTAATAATAATGTTGTAACTGTGAGGGTTTAATACTAGTCATGCATTCTTGTTTTGACCAACTGCATCAAGGGCATTTTGGTTATTTTGAGAAAGCCTTAGAGAGAAATAAAGGTGGGAATTACATAAATAGCTTATCCCTGAAAATTTAGAATGGATTTGAAGTAATTTCTCTATGAAGATTTGAAATGGACTTGAAGAAGATTCTCCATGAAAACTTGGAGTGAATTTAAAGAAGCTTCTCCATGAAAACTTTGAGTGAATTTAAAGTAGCTTCTCCATGAAGACTCTTAATTTTGGCCCTTTAGTTTGAGGAGATAAAAGATGAAGAACCTAATATCTATTCCATAACTCATGCAATTATTTGGTTGGCCATGGACATTTACGTATGTCTCATTTTAAATTCTTGTGTGACCCTCTGTATTCCTGTATATTTTAAAATTCTTCTTAAGTTTCATGTTTGTAAAAACCAAAATATAATCATTGAATTTTAATTTTAAGAATCAAATTATAGAATAGAAATCATATTTGAACATATGTTTCTTCTTATTTGGGCTGAAGTGCTGAACTTGGTGACAATTCCATAATCCTTAGTTTGGTGACTTGGAAAACCCCTACTTTGATGAGGAGGTTTATGTTCATGTCACTTTCTTTTTTATTTTTTTTCTCATTTGTCTTCTCGCATTAACCATAAGCGTTTTAAAGTTTCTCAATTCAAAGTTTCAAAAACTTATCTTCCATTATTCTTAACAAGTTAAGCAAACTATTCAAAATCTATTTCAATCTAATTAGCTTTTTTTTTCAATTCATCAAACTTTCGAATCAAAGACATTAAATACTCTTGCATCATTTTTCTAGCATCCCAAATTTTTCATAGAATACCTACACTCATCAATCACCCTCCATAATAGGTATATTTATTTTATAAAGGGAGATATGATGGGCATACGTATTTTATAGATAGCTTGTGATGTTACAAAAAAAAGATGTAAGAGTATTTTGGGAGTATGATGTGAAAGTTTTGATATGTAGATGATGTGAAACCAAACATGCAAGGATGATTAGATTAAGGAGTGTGCAAGCTTAATGTTAGAAGCCATAATAACGATATTTTTATATTGATTATAAACGACAAAATAAAACACAAAGAGCGGTAAAACAAGCTTAAGTTAAATCACATACTAATGAGTTAAGATCGTAAAACCATCAATTTAATCTAACGTTGCATACATAATTGGTTTTCAATGATGATCCCTAAACTAACAACGAGTTTAGCTACTATAAGAATCCACTCACTCAATCATCTAATTCACTAGGTTATAGCGGATGAGAATTAACATTATCTATGTGAATCAACTAAACCATAATTGAGAGCGACTAGGAAGATAGGAAATTTGGGAAAGATTTCACCGTCGTCAAATTCTTAGATCTGATTTGAGGTGCAAAGGAGAAGATCTAGAGTCCGGTGGCTGAACTTGAAGAAGTCCTACGTGTGGACAGACGTGTGGGATCTTCTGGGAAGCACATGAGAGCCTTCCGGATGGTGAATCAGCACTAGAAAACAGCTGGAATCTTGGAACAGCATATGTGACTCTTCAGGACACCAAACAGGAGTTCCTGGAGAGCAGGACAGCAGCCATGAACTTCAGGACAGCAAGGAGTATTCGGACAGCAGGACAGCCCCTGATCTTTGCAGAAATTCCCTGGACAGCAGTTGTAGGGTGCTGGAAGTCTTCTTCACAACAAGCTGTAATCTCCAAAAGTGCAAGACAGCGAAGAAAACGCAAGCCTTAGGAGGGGTAGGGAGAGTGGTAGATTAAATCTGAATTTAAATACATATTTAATGGGGAATTAGGATTTCCTCCTTTGAAATCTGAATTTGAATAATGGGGGAAATTGGGAGGGAAAGTGGGGAGGGGATTGTCTTAATTAGATCCTTAATTCATGGGATGTAATTAATTAAAAGGGGAAGGTTGGGGGGGCAAGGAGAGAGAAAGGGAGAGGGGTTGGGTATTAAGGAGGTGGGCGCAAGTAATTAAGGGGATTGAATAGTTAAATCTGGAATTAATTTCAGATTTAAACTAATTGGAGGTTTCTCTTAATTTATGAGATGATAATTTAAGAATAGTTTGAAATTCAAATTTGAATTTGAACTTAATTCTATTCCTAAATTAGGAGAGCCAAATTAGGAAAGCATTTATGGGAAATTTGAAATCAAAATGTGGGAGGGAAATATTTGGTCGACGGCTATGGGGTGGAGGGGGAATGCCAGCGGGTGGAGAAAGCTGGGAGGTTTTCGGCGGGTCTGGGATGTAGGGTGGGGACGCCGGCGGGGTGTGGGAAGGAGGCGGGTGTGGGGAGCCGTGGGTTTGGGAAGATGGGTAGGGGAATAATAGGCCGTCGGCTTGGGAAGAAGGGGGGGAGGCCGCAGCCAGCTGTTATGGGAGAGAATGGGGAGGGGAAAAAAGAAGGAAAAGAAAAGAGAAGAACAAACCAAAGGCTCACCCACCGGTGGGCTGTTGGGTACTCTGTTAGCCTCTCCTAGGCTTCACCGCCACTCTCTAGAACTCACAAAGAGATCATGAGAAAAGTTTAATTTCATTTCAATAATCATCCCCCTCCAAAATACAAAGAGACACAAGCCTATAAATAGGCCTCATGAAAATAAGAAACAATGACTAAAAATGCCCTTCGGACTACAACAGCACATGACCACCCCCTAGGGGTAAAAAAATGAGAAAAATAGAAATATAAAAATAAACTAGTACAAAAAACACATATAAAAAAATAAAAGTAAAATAAAACTCCAGATCATAGCCGTTGATCTCTAATGCCATCATCAGTAGAATTGAAGAAACAAAAGGTTGGATAGAAATTGATTTTAGTTAGAAGACTTAATTTGAGAAGAACAAGGGAGAACGAGAGGAAGAGAACAATTAAAAAAAATCCAATAAAATAGAAAAAAATAAACAAGACAACAAGCATCACACCAAAGGAGGGGTTGATCTAGTCACTAAACCAAAGATTAAGGAGTTGTCACTAAGCAAAAACTCCAGAGAAGAATACATACCTCTGCAAATATTAATTTGTATTCTAGAACATAAAGTTTACAACCTAATTTCATGGCTATATATTCATTTTCACAAACATGAATCTTAAGGAGAATATGAAAAAGCATAGGGGAGTACAAAAGTTGTATAAAATTTTGAAAAGACACGGATAGGAATGTCTATAGCCTTCTAAATCAAACATAAGTTATAAAATATGAAACTTTAGTTCTTCAACTTTTATCTCGTAATAGTTAATATCAAAGAGCCTAAGTTTAGAGTTTTTATGGAGAAGCTACTTCAAGTTCTATAACTCCCCTTCATGGAGAAGCTAGTCATGTTAATTCCAAATATTCATGGAAAACTACTTCTGAAGTTCTGATCCACTTCAAATCTTTAAGAAGAAATTATTTATGTAATGCCAACCTCTGCGGTCACCCAATATTAACTTTAGATGACCAAATGCCCTTGAAGTGATTGGCTCCCAGAAGAATGCATGACTAACATTTAATTTTTCATGCAAAGTGATAAAACATGCATATAACTATTCTCTTTTCTCACACTTGCAAAAACAATAGTACATGAAACAAAAGAAAAATAAAAAGGAAATAACAAAATAAAATCTTTAACATTTGCATGAAAATATAAAAAAATTCTAGCCATGTAATACTTGTAGAGTTGACCATTCATTTAGCCATAATAATGTCTTACATTCTTCATCAACTATCATTAATTTGACGACATTGTACTACATCAAAGAGAGTGAATCAGAATGAACTTAAAAGGAGCAACTTCTTTATTTCTATAATATTAATCAGAACTGCACATTTTACATCCTATGTAATCCTCATGCTGGCCAGGAAATTCATTGACCAGCATGAATCTTTTAACATAAAAGATTCATGCAAGCCAATCACATGATTCCATGTTAACAAAAGTAAATGGTGGCTTAACATCGATGAGCTTCAAAAACAGATCACCATTATCATCTACATGGAATGCCTGAATGTCATAATTATACAAACCGTATATTATTCCATGAACATTCATTCAAAGAGCCTATGCCCAAAAGGGGTTGATTTGAATTATTCTCACTTTTATTGCAAATTCAAGATACAAATGAAATATAAAAAAAAGAAAAGAAAATGTTTAGATTTGATAAGTACCTTGTCGCTCTGCCAATAACTAAACCAGTGGTCAAATCTTTGAGAATCCAATCACGCCTAGTGCCAATTTTTCCTTCTCCCTGGCACCAAGTTTCAATCTCGACAACATCACCCCTAAAACAAAGTATCCATGACAGTTTGAAAACTTAGAGCAAAGAAACAAATACTGTCAAGTCAATAAAGACCAACTACCTTACCATGCAGGATACTTGTATATTTCAATGTGCATGCGAGAAGTGACCCATATAAGGCGAAGTTCTCTCATAGTGGGTCGTCGTGGCAAAACCATCTGTAGAAAATCCAACACTCTGTGCATGGTTGCAACCAACTTCCTACAATGAATTTATAAAAACATAAAAACAAATTCGATCTTAAAGGAATGGATGAAATTGAATGGAACAAGCAGAGAATTCAAAAATAAATTTTCTCGCCTCTGAACTCGGGGCGCTCACTTGCCATAAAAAAAAAAAACTAAAAAAAAAAAAAAAAAAAAAAATTTAATGTCAGCTATAGCTACTAAACCGTTCCCCAAAACCACGAACTTGAACTTGAAATCGAAAAGATGGTAAAGGAAAATCCAAACTCAATTGCCAAAATAATAATAATAATAATAATAATATTATTATTATTATTATTAACAAGCAAAAGCTACTAAATCGTTCTCAAAACCACAAATTTTAACTTGAGAACTAAGGAGGGTAAAGGAAATGCAAATTCCATCTCCGGTTATAGTCGCAAACATAAAAAAACAAAAATATGCAGCAAAATTAAAGTTCCAAAGTAAAAAAAAAGAATCTCTTACTAAAAACAGAAACAAGTTTTAGTAAATTAGAAACTTCATTGTGTCGCGGAAATAAAAAGTACGAAATAACCGAAACCGAACCCATTTCAGAGATCCAGAAATAGTTCGAAAAGTTTTACACAAAAAAGGAGCTTCGGAGGTACCTGGAGGAGATTTGCAATGGTTTCAACAGTTGCCGTCTTATTAATCCCAACCTCATAGCATCGAACAATGAAGTTCTCCTTATACGAAAAGCCCGTCCTCTTCCAGCCGCCCCCAGCCTCAGCCTCTCTGCAAATCCCTTTCCACCGCCCTCCGTGGTCTCCGGTGCGCATAAACCAACCGCCTCATGGCCCGCCCGGGAGCACCGCAAGGCCGCTAGGACCGACTCAGACGGCCGAATTGGCGCGGCGACCGACGGCTCTCGCCGCCAGCATTGCGCGACCGTCGGACCATCTCGAACGACGGTTGGACTAACAAAGTTGCAGCTCAGAAGCATCTCCTAAAACTCTGTGAATCAGGCACAAGCTCCTCGCCTAGACGTTTACCGCGGTCAGCAGCGTCGTTCTGCCGTAAATTCCCTCTCTGTTTTCTTCGTCTCTCTCCCATCTTCATTGACGGGCTATGAAAATTATATAGCGGGCTCGATCGATCGGACCGAGGGAGTAAGTTCGTAAAGTGGTCTTGTTGTTATCCAAAACTACGAAACTGCCACTGCCTACGGGAGAGTGGGGTGGTCGCGGTAATAGATGAAAATGAAAAGTCGGGATCCATCTGTCTACGTCATTTACTCATGTATTTTTTTTTTTTTTTGGGGGAAAATCATTTATTTAGATCATCACTAAAATGAATAAAAAAATTATATAATTATTTATATATATATATATATATATATATATATATATTATATATATTTATATATATATATATATATATATAATATTTATTTATTTGATCTATTTTTAGATGATTATTTAATATTTTATTTCTTAAAATCTATTTTTTTCAACATTAAACTACCAAGTTATTATATTTTATGATTATTTTATTTATTTTGAGGTATTTGATAAATTTATATATACTTGTGATTTTATGAGCAATTAAAATGAAGGAGATGACACAGGTCAATCAAAGTATGTATTATTTTTAATATTTATTTAATTCAAAAAATACACAGCTTTTTTATTTTTAAAATATATATAATATTTCAATATTTCGTCCATTACATGTCCATGAACACCCTAACACTATTCATAAGACCAACTAAAATGATAATAGAGTAGGAGAAAGGAGAGCTGTGAGTGCTTAGAAGAGCTCTGAGATTGTTTCACTCTCTTTCAGTGGCGGAGCTAGGATTATTTATCCGATGGGACACATTTTTTCTAATTTTAAAAAATATCATCATCAAGTTTTTTCATTCGAGCTTGAAATTAACATTAGAGTTTTTTTTTTTTAACTTAAGGTTTTCATATCAAATTTAAATAAATAATAATAATTAAAAATATTTTATAATGAGCAATAAATATATAAAAAAAGTTTCATCTTTTTAATATAAAAATATATTAAAAATTATAATTAGCATATTTTTAAGATACTATCCATTAGTACACAACTCTAAAGACCTATCATAAATAGCAATATCTCAATGTTATCTCACAAAATAAAATAAAATATCTAGTTAATGCAGAAAAAGTATCTCAAAAATTTAATATAATTGTTCAGGTATATAACACTTCGATATGGACGAAATTAAGCAAGATACTATAAACATTATCAAATTATATCTTCACCGATGATGCAAAAAAAAAACTCACAGGCAAAATATCCATTAGTGGAAACACAAGATCTCACAAGCAGTAACTAAAGTATTATTGAAACATTGGTATCATATTGATAAAGTGCATTAGAACGATATACTTTGCCAAAAGTTGTTGTAAGAATCAAGAAGGTGTAGTGACAACTTCCTCTTCTAATTTGGAGCACCAATACTAGAAAGTCAGGTGTAAATGCTATAGCCATTTTAAGCTTGTGTTCTCATAAAACGAGAAGACAGTAGTCATTATTTAATTGAAAATATCGACTCATTGCAGATTATCTTATTTCCTAAGAGCCAACAACAACACGGAAAACTATATAATACCAAGTCTTCTACAAATTCGATTTTGACACACAAATACCACGATGATCTCTACGACCTGTCGCGAGCTATTTAGAACAATCACATATTATGACACACGCACTTATCGTCTTGTAGTCAACAGATTGGGTGCGCAAGACGCTCTCATAATTTTGGTTTTGTTCATACTAAAAAAAAATTAATGTCACTTTGGCCTCTTCGAGAAGCTAAGAGTCAAAGTCTTTGAAACTATCATCTACAAATCATGTTGCATGTAAATCTGAATGCTTTAAATGAATATAAAATTATTGTTTAATAGTTTGGCAATATATTAGACTACCATTTTCTCTACAAAGCAAAAAAAGGATTTTCTTTTTTATTATTATTAAAAAAGTTCAAACTATTAACAAAATCCTCACCATAGCATTTAAGTGAATGGACCAACTTATACTTAGATGTTTGAGATACTTGAGCAGAAACAACAATATTATTGACCTCAATAGTGTCAAACAACTAATGTCAAACTTCACAAATTCTTGGGCATCATAGTCTATAGGATTAAGTTGTAAGACCCGTTTTCGGGCAACTTCTTACTGAAGTCGTAAGCCCCCAATATTTTAGGAAAAATTACAAAATAAATTGTAATGAACCTAAAACCCAAATAATCTAATTCAAATTTTTGGGCATCCTAGTCTAAAAGGACTAGGTTGTAAGACCCACAACTTGGGCTCTTAGCTTACAGGGCTAGGTCGTAAGACCCACCGTTAGACAACTTCTAAGGAAGCCATAAGACCTATCCAACTGAAATTCTTCAGGCAACTCCTAATTGGAGCCGTAAGCCCCAAACTAAACAAACTATTCGGGCAACTCCTAATTGGAGCCGTAAGCCCCAAACTAAACAAACTATCCGGGCAACTCCTAATTGGAGCCGTAAACCCCAAACTAAATAAATTAACGGGCAACTCCTAATTGGAGCCGTAAGCCCCAAACTAAACAAACTATCTGGGAAACTCCTAATTGGAGCCGTAAGCCTCAACCCAAACTAAACTAAATTAAAATCCACACCTAACCACTTCAGTCTATTCGGGATCCCTGAGAGGAGGCAACCCATGGCTGCTAATCAGATTCCCTGGACACTACGATCAATGATTGTTAGTGTTGGTAGACTAAAATCTATGGTATACCCGGGACGACGGAACCATGGGATCTTGATCGGGTTTACCTCCATTTATCCCAATTGAGATTAAATTTATCTAAAAAAATTTATTCATCCTTAATCGAGAGTTCTCTCTTACGTAGTAAGAGGGGTAATTAACTATGAGTGCTTGCGCTCATAGGAAGTAAGAACCCCAGATCTATAAACACTGATACTACCCTTAGGGGAAATCTGGTTAACTTCAATCTGACTTAAGGGAAATAGAATCCTAAGGTTGCAAAGTAGGATTCATGCACTCGTGCCATTTTTCTTGAGCCAACAGTCGATCCAAAGAGGAACAACTAAAAATATCACGCATTCACTTTACTACTATTTACTGGATTGCTATGTTTATCTAGTTAGTTAATTGAAAGCTGTTGGCAGTTTTAAATGTAAAAACTTCAAACGCAGGAATAAAATTTTTCTTATTTCTATAAAATTTGAACTTATGAATCTTAAAAAAAACATGAATGTATTAGAGAGGGTTATTTTCTATGGTTGAGGTGAATCAGAGCAATTGTGCTTCTTATCTTTGTCGAGCTTATCGGAGCATAAGCTAGGATCCTCACTAACTTTAATTAAACTATTTTTTTAATATCCCATAATCCTAATCACCATATGACTATGTTATGGTCAAAGTAAGTTTTAAATTCCTTGATTGTTCTTATATTCCTACGTCGAGGCTTTATATCATATTATATTTTAAATTAATGCACGACCCATATATAAACCAATTTAAGTGTGGAGAAGTTATAAACATCATGGATATAATAAACATTAAACCCTGTTCTAAGCAATATATGCATTTTTGTTCATCGGTCACAGATTCAGAAAAGTTGATTAGCTATACATGGAGGCATTGAAACTCATAATAAACACAAATAATACAACAAACATTTTACAATATTAACTTGTTCACAAGTACAAACACATGATACAAATTAAAACATAAGAAAATAAACTTAAAAAATGACCCAAAAGTAATTATACAATCCTTCACTCACTTCTTTACTATGCTCTACTTCAATATAGGACTCTAGTATAAGAAACACAAGCTACACACTCTCTTATACACATCACACATTCACACACACACACACTCAGAACATGACACTACAAAATGATCCCTTTAAGTTGTCAACCTCTATACATAAGGAATAAGATGACTATTTATACTTTTTTTTTGGACTAGCGCTACAAGACTTGCTTGGGGGTGCTGGGACATTGTTGAACCGACGAATTAGTTCACCAATAGCAGCTTTGGTTCACCAATCCCCCTAACTTTAGCTGCACACTGAGCTGTGGTGTTGTATTGACTTCTAGCGCTATAGCATTGTTTTTGCATAGGGGTGTCAATATTTGGTACCTGAAAATTTGACCCAAACTTGATCGGAAAATTGACCCGAACTCTACCCGAAAATTCCGAGTTTGGATCAACCTATTTGAGAAATGAGTCGGGTTCGGATTTAAAATACTAACTCGATTGGAAATTCGAGTTGGGTTCGGGCAAACCTGAAAAAGCACTGATTAGAGGTATATATATAAATAAATATTATCGAAAAATTTAGGATTGGAGAATTCTTATTAACTTTTGGACAAATTTTCAAAGTTGGTATAATTAAACAAAAAAAAAATAATTATTAAAAAATATATTAAAATAAAAATTTAAAAGTAGTCATAATTACATGTTTAACAAGAAACTAACCTCAATTGATGAAAAAAAAAAAAACGGGCGACTAACCCTTGACTCAACATGCAAGTTGCCTATTAAAGGGCGACTTAGGCTGACATCATTTTTTTTTTTTTGTCTTTTTTCATAATCTTAAGAAAAAAAACTTAAATAAAATTATATAAAACTAGAATAAAATATTTCTATATATAAGAAATATATAAGTTAAAAATTTTTTAGGTTTTTTAAGATTATAAAAACAAGAAAGCCGCAAAAAAATATTTGTGGGCAAGAAAAAATTCAATCACAACAACAACAACAACATCAAGCCTTTGCCCCACTACGTAGGGTTGGCTACATGAATCCTTTTTCGTCATTGTGTCATGTTAAAAATCAAATTCTTATTTAAATCTAATAAAGAAAGATCATTTCTAATGTTTTCTAACCAAGTCTTTTTAGGCCTACCTCCACCTTTCTTAACATAAGTCAAATATAATACCTCAAGTTTCCTTACTGAGTCATCAGAAGGCCTCCGTTTAATGTGACCAAACCATCTAAGACGGCTCTCTCTAATCTTATCTTCCTCTGAAGCTACTCCAACATTTTCATGTATATTTCGTATCCTATCTCTAAGGCTCATGAAAAAATTCAATCATCTATTAAAAATACATGACAGATATAAGCATTAAATTTTGTTTAAGTTTTTACCTTAGGATTATAAAAATAAGAGAGCCAAAAAAAAAAAAAAAATTCTTTGGGCAAAATATCAAAATGCCAATTTTTCATTAAAAATGCATATATATATATATATATATATATATATATATATATATATATATATATATATATATATATATATATATATATATATATATATAAAGTAAATCCTTAACAAAAAACTAAAATAAAATTTAATGCCGATATTTGTTATGTATTTATAACTATTTCATCTTAATTTTATTTAATTTTTTTCTTAAAATTATAAAAAAGGCCATAAAATACATTTTTGTGGCATCAGCTAAGTTTTTTTTTTTTTTTTTTGTGGCATCAGCTAAGTTACGTTGCCGGTTAAATTACAGACTATGCGTACTTAAAAAATTTTATTTTAATATATATTTTTTAATAATTAATTTTTTTATCGTACCTACTTTTAAAGTTTATCCTAAACTTTTTATCATGACGCTTTTACATTTATATTAAATTTATTTTAAAATAAATATAATATCAATATATCTATGCAAAATTGGTTTGATCAGCACAAATCTCAAGGCAAAATTTGAATTGGAAACTTTCCGAAGTTGAATTCAGGATCATATAAACTCTAATTTCACCAAACTTAAAGTATAACTGAATGTCTCAATGAGACAAATCAAATGATATCAAAAGTGGTCGAATCAAAGCCTAATGAGCTTAATCAAACACTTGAAGCATAATTTGAAACATCAAACTTAATTGAATGACCATATGATCTCCAAATTCAGAATCTACATAGTTGAGTCAAGCAGCTAGACGAGACTATTCCAACGAGCCCAATATTACTCAATTATGACATTATTAAGATACTTAAATACTGAATGAATGTTTCATGATCAAGAAAATCGATATAGACTCTATGATGAAATGTTTTGGATTCTGGTTCAAATTACTAGAATGTTCATCCTAAAATGCGTATTATAAATAGTCTCATTCTCAACATCAAGGGGAGAGAAGGGAGAGAACTATAATGCTTTCTTCCATTTTTTGATTATCACCACCACTAACCACCGACAACCACCATCATTGCCGACGACGACAATTAGTAATCACCACCATATTTGTCAATATTTAACTTGGAAATTGGGTTTCAATTGTCCTATTGTAAACATCATACTTATGTAATATTACAAAAAGAAATATTAAATATTTTATTCTTAAATAGTCATATTCTACTTCAAATGTGAGGAGTGAATGAGTAATATATATTATGATATATAGTGAATTTTTCATCTAGGCTATATATATATATATATATATATATATATATAGTGATAGTTGTAATAATATGTCTTAGCGTTGTATGGATATCCAGCTCACATACATAGAACACAAGATTTTTTACGTGGAAAACCCTGGAAAGAGGAAAAACCATGGGCCTTGCCTAGTTGAAATGATTTCACTAGTGTTTGGGTAGATTAAAATGGGCTGATTTGTCCCTGAGGGCGATCATATTACAAATTTCAACTATATGGTTGAAATCTAGTGACAAATGGGGATAAAAGTACGATCACTTGGTGGTCAGGCGGAAGTCTGGCTTTATTTGAAAGTTCGAGCATCAATTGGTATCCTAGTGGTGGTTTGGCAGAACTTCATTGTCAGGCTATAATCCAAAAAAACTCTGGGAGTCAGGTGGTGGTACAACAAAACTCAGGGCGTCAGGTGGTGGTCTTGTAGGTCTCCGAGCATCATGTAGTGGTTCGGTAGAAGTCCAGGCCTCAGGTGGTGGTCCGATAGAACTTTGGGCCTCAGATGGTGATTCAACATAATTTCAGGTCTTAGGTGGTGGTTCGACAAGAGTCCTAGCCTGATAGAACTTTGGGCCTCAAGTGGTTGTCCGGCATAAGTCCGAACCTCAGGTGGTGGTCCGACAAAAGTCTGGGCCTTAGGTGGTATTCCAACATAAGTTCGGGCTTCATGTGGTATTCCGGTAGAAGTCTGGGCCCCAAGTGGTGGTTTGGTAGAAGTTCGGACCTAAGGTGGTGGGCAACAGAAATTCGGGCCTCAGGTGGTGGTCCGACAGAACCCCGTGCATCTGGTGTTGGTCCGACAGAAGTCCGAGCCTCAAGTGGTTGTCTGACAAAACTCCGGGCCTCATGTGGTGGTCCAATAAAACTCCGGGCCTCTAGTGGTGGTCGGCAGAACTCCGGGCCTCGGGTGGTGGTCCAGCATAACTTCAGGTTTCAGATGGTGTTCCGGAAGAACTCTGGGCCTCAGGTGGTGGCCCGCATAAGTTTGGGCCTTAGGTTGTGGTTCGGTAGAACCGGGCGGTGGTCGAGGAGGAGTAAGGAGGCAAGAGCGATCTCCGATCTCTCTCTTATTTCCTTTGGCTTGGGTCCCTTTTAAAGAGAAAGGAGGGGCCTACTTATAAATTTCCTAGAGTGACATGGCCTGTGAATAAGAGGAAGATAAAGGGTAAATGGAGAGTGGTTTCGATGGACAGCCAATGTTGAATCCCTTGATTGTGGACCATTTGTTAGACATTTGAAGGTCTTAATGATGTCAAAATTCCATGATCTTGGGCTCTTTAGATTTGTCTCATCTATCCACTCGATTCGATTATAAACATGTTACATCTGGTAAACCAAATGTTGGTTTGAACCTTCTAACAATGCTTTGGGCCCTTGATTTGGACCTATTTGGGCTCAGATTGACTCAAATTTTGTGTTGTTGGGTTTGTATTCTCCAGACATTTAGTTAGACTATAAGTTTGCTGAAATTGGAGTATGGATGATTCCAATTTTAATTTGTGAAGTTTCCAACATGATTTTTCCTCGAGATTCTTGCTCAAACAAGATGCTTTTTTGATGATGTATCAGTTGTTAGTATTTTCGGACATTAAAGCTCCAGAAGTCTAAAAATACACATTATAACTCATGGGGAAATTTTTATGTGATTTAAAATTAAAAAATATTTTGATCTTGGGCATAGAGGTCCCGAATGGCCTTAGAAGTGATAAAATTGTGTCTGGAACATCGAAAAATGGTACCGGGACCCCAAAAATGTCTAATTTGACCTTTTGGGCCCAGAAATGGGCTAGGACGAACTGTCAGCCAGTGTTAGTAGCTGGCAGCAACCGTGGCTGCCATTGGAGCCACTTGCTCTGGCGTCGGCTAGTCGCCAGCTCTACCCAGCTGCTCGAGCATTGCCTGTGCATTGCCTGACTTGCCCTCGAGCCGCGTGGCTTCGCCCCTACTAATCGGCTCAAGCCAACGTGGCTGACGCGGCTCACTAGCCACGTAAACCGTGGCCGCCAACCAAAATTTTTTAAACTATTATATAATCTTCTTTTTTTTTTCCTTTCTTTTCATTTTTTTTTTTATCAACTACCATAACCTCCCCCCTTTCCTATAAATGCCCCTCTAGGGATATGAAACTCTTGCACCTCCTCTATTTCTCCCGTTCTTCTCCTCACGCTGAGGCCTTTCCCTTATCCTGTTCACGCGATATCCCTTATCCAGGTCTAGGACCTCTCATTTTTCTAGGAGTCTCCTTCTCCTTCTTCTTTTCTCCCTCATGTTTAGGCATTTTCCTAATCCTATTCAAGTGGTATCCCCTTTCTAGCTCTAGGGCTCCTCACTGAGTAGGACTTTCCTCATCCTTCTTTCCCTCATGGTGAGGCATTCCCCTTGTTCTGTTCAGATGGTATCTCCTGTCCAAATCTAAGGCCCCTTACTGAGTATGAGTTTCATCATTATTCTTTTAGAGATCATGCGGTAGTTAGACGTTAGTCGGTGGAAGTCTGGCAACAGACGGAAGTCTGACATTCAGAAGAAGTCCACTAACGGGTAAAAATTTAGGGTCAGGTAGAAGTTTGATAAGAGTCCGGCGTTGGGTAGTAGTATAACGATGGGTAAAAATTTGGCATCAGGTATAAGTCTGATGAGAGTCCGGCGTTGGGTTGTGATACGACGACAGGTAGTAATTTGGCATCGGGTAGATGCCCGACAAGAGTCTGGCGATGGGTAGTAGTCAGACGAAGGGTAGAAATTCAATGTCTGGTAGAAGTCCGACGAGAGTCTAACTACGGGCAGTAGTCCAATGATGGGTAGAAATTTAACATCGGGTAGAAGACCGATGAAAGTCCGGTGACAGGCAGAAGTCCGATGACGAGTAGAAATTCAACGTCGGGTAGAAGTACGATGAGAGTCCAACGACAGGTAGTAATTTGATGACGGGTAGAAATTCAATGTCAGGTAGAAGACAAACGAAAGTCCGGCGACGTGTAGAAGTCTGACCACTAGTAAAAATTTGGCATCCGATAGAAGCCCGATGAATGTCTGGCAACAGGTAGAAGAGCATAGGTCAGTATAACTCGCCAAAGATATATGACCTATTTTCTCGATGACATTAACCTATATGGAAGAGGTCGAGAGAATCTACCAAAGATGTATGACCTATCAGAGATTGTATTTCAGAGCGTTGCTCGATGACGTTGATCTATATGGAAGAGGTCAAGAGAATTCACCAAGGATGTATGACCTATCTGAGGTTGTATGTCAGAGTCTTGCTCAATGACATTAATCTATATGTAAGAGGTTGGATCAAATCTCACTAGGATTGACCATCTAGTGATTGAGACATAATAAAGATTATGTATTTCTCGAATCAAGGATTTAAGATTCGGTTGACATCCTCCTAGGATGTTTGACCTATTTTAGGTTGTATGTTAGGGTCCTGCTCAATGATGTTAATCTATATGAAAGAGGTCAGATCGTATTCCCCTTGGATTGATCATCCAGTGATTGAGACTCAATAAAGATTGCATTTTTCTCGAATCAAGGATTTAAGATTTGAATGACGTCCTCATAGGATGTTTGACCTATTCGATGTTGTATGTCAGAGCCCTACTCGATGACGTTAACCTATATGGAAGAGGTCAAATCGAATCCCCTTGGGGTTGATCATCCAATGATTGAGACACAATAAAGATTGTGTATTTCTTAAATCTTGGATAAAGAGATTAAATTCATCAGTAGTTTTTTTATTTTCATTTTTTATTCTTTTTAAAAAATGGGACAATTTCAAAACGGAGTGAATAACATATTATTATATTATGTAAGCAATACAACGGTTCCTAGTATGACTTAAGGATATAAGAGTTACACTATATTCAATACATAAGAGATATATATATAGGGACAACACATCATTTAACTTGGAAGAAAATACTATGGACATTAGAGTGACACCCTACTTATCATAGAAGAGATATACAATTACATAAGATAAGTAATAATATTAACACAAAGGAACAAATTATGCAATTATTTAATCTCACCAATCATTTGAATATTATTCAATGGTTGTCTTTCCTATTATCAATTTTTCCCACAGTGAAATGAGCCTCATCTTGAGAAGGTGAATTTTGAATGAATTGTTGAAGGTAGACTTGTTGGATAAGTCTCTCAATTTTATTTTTGAGCGGCTTACAACATTCAGTGGTGTGCCCACGACTATAGTGGAAATGATAATATTGATCCTGATTTCCTGTATTCGACTTCAAAGGATTAAGCCACTTAATATTTTGTTGATATCGAAGGACCATCAACACATTTATTCAAGGGACATTGAATGGTGTATACTCATATTCTTGATGAAACTCACATCATGGTGCTGGGTTTTAGGAGCCAGATTTTTCTTTCATTGTGAGAATGAGTCCTCTATTATAGTGCCATTTTTATGTTTCCAAGAGTTTACTCAAATTGATTCATGTGGGCATTAATAGCTTCATTTGTTGATATTTGTACCTCTGCATGATGGATTAGGTCAGTTTATGAAGGAACCATGTCTTATATAAGTGTCGAGTAAAAGAGACCAGGATGAAGACCTCCAAAGAAAACTCTTAGTAATTCAATATCTACTCTTGAAATTTGTTGAGCTTATGTGGGAAATCACTAAAATACCTCTTTAGCAATTCTCCTTCATTTTGGCAGATCCCACAGTTAGTGGTATCAGAGCAAGTGTAGTGAAAGGATTTAATTGATAGTTTGATAGAATGGATATTTTTGCATACATATTGAATGACATGTGATTGAATGCACTGAATGACTGTATGGATTCTGAAGAGTTTTGATTTTGATTGGATTTGTTTTGTCTCGATTTTTCTTCGGACTCTTAGGGAAATGTCGGGACGTCATTTTTCTAAGGTGGGGAGATTGTGAGAGCTCGTTCCTTTGATTTGCCTTCCAAGATTTGAGTTTTTCCTCCCAGGATCATCCGGGATGATATTGAGATCGTCCAGGACGATCAGTGCATTGAAACAGCTGTTTTTTTTAAAAGTGGATCGTCCAGGCCAATTTTGGATCGTCTTGGGACGATCAGAGCATGGCACAAGTCAGAGAGCAAATCGTCCGAGAAATTAATTATCGTCCTGAGAAATCGTCTCAGGCCGATTGGATTTTGTTCTGATCGGCCAAGGACGATGTGGCGATCGGCCGGGCCGATCAGGCTTATTTTATAAGGAAATCAGCTCGTTTTGAGGAGAGAGAAAAGATATTTTTATAAAATCAAAATATCTGAGGAGAGAGAAAGCGAAGGAAAAGCTCATTTTTGGAGGCCGCGGAGATATTGAGTTTTGATCGTATTGTGCACTGTTTTGTGTTTTTGTGATCGAAAAACGGACCCTGTTTTGTATTGACACAATTTTCACCGCACAACTTTTAATATGTTATAGATACGAATATTCTACACGATTTGATTATTTTCTGGAACGATTTCACCGGTTATTTTGGGTTCTACGCGATTTTGATCGAATAAAAAAATATCAGGATGTTTATTGATATTGATTCAGTAGAGTAATAGTCTTATATTATTGTCGTGAACATTCTATTGTAATTTGGTGAATTGTGATTTTGTAGGATTTTTGTGTAAATTTGATAGACTGTCGTTACGCCGCCGAAATTTCATACGATTTTCGATTTTTCTGAGATTGATGAATTGAATAGATATGCATATGAATGTTGATATGATTGCTCTTCATTGTTCTTATATTGACTATTGAATACTGAAAGACAAGTGGAACCTGGTTGAACGTTAGTTGGAGATTGACTTGACCTGTACAGGATGGTGGGCCGACGGGCTTTCCTTTAAATCATTGATCATTGATATAACGATTGGGAGTCATAAGGAGTTTAATATGCCGACGGGCGGCCGACGGGCACAGAGTGACGACTCTTATTGAAACCAACGTATGGATATCTACAACAGTAATATGGATTCTACAACAGCACTATGGATTTCTACAACAGTACTATTGATAATAGCCAGTGTTTGTACTTGTTCAGTAAGACCATTGTATTGAAGTGCATGTGTATAGTATTGACATATGGATTTACTGCTTTATTGATTTGATCGGATTTATGGATTTACTGTATCGTACGATTTCATCGATTTCATTGATTGATCGCTGAGCATTGATACTACTGAGCATAGATATTGATATGGATGGATATATATATTGTATTGATTCATTGATGCTATGGACATGGATATTATAGATTCATTGATACTATTGCTTTTGCACCATATTAACCTGCTGCATTTGATTCATTGCTAGTATAGATTGAGCTTTATTGTATTGCTTTTCTCATCGATTTCATTAACTAGATAGTATTGATTTGATCGATTGATTCGATACGATTGATTTGACTGATCGATTGATTTTCTTCTGTGTACGGATTCTTCTGAGATTTGATGTATTGATTTATTGAGTTTGATTTATCGATTCTTCTATCGCTGCATCGACTATTGATTTCATTGACTATTGATTTCCGTATTGCATAGACTCATTGACCATTGACTGTTATGGATTTGATTGACTGACATGCATATTGATAGCAGTACCGTGCTTTGATTTCAGTTGTAGGCTTTGGTGACCTGCTGGGCTTTTTGAAGCTCATTATATGTGGTTAATAATTTCAGGTCCGAGCAAGGCAACTGGAATGGAGTTCGATCAGAATGTCAGACGAATCCTTTCACTATGGATGCCTGGGTCGTCACAGGTGAGAAGAATCCTTAGTAATTTTTCGATTGTCGATGAATTATTCGACAAACACTTTGACCAATTTAACGAATGTAGGAATTGTTCCGGCTGAAAGTGAATTGAACCACGTTCGAACTTGTCCTTTGAGGGTAGTAGAAAAACTCGGCAAAGGAGCGCATCTGAGGCTCACTGGATATGCATGATGGTCTTATAGTGATCGATATGCTCGTATGGGTCGGATGTCTTGTCGTAGGAATTGAAACTCAGTAGTTTGAATCCTGCCGAAATGGGGTGTTGAAGTTTGGTTTCAAGGGGGGGGGGGTCAAGGGGGGGGGGGGGGGGGGGGGGGGGGGGGGGGGGGGGGGGGAAGACTTCTTACAGCCCCACTAACAATGAGGTTGTCTTATACCTCCCACGGTGAACTATTCTCGGACCAATCTTCCTAATTCATGATGTAAGGCGTTACAAAGGATTTCAAAACTTAGTTTGACCATAACATATAATAGAAGAAAAACCAAGGAATTTAAAACTTTATTTGACCATAACATAGACATATGGTGATTAAAATTATGCGATCTTAAAGAAATAGTTTAATTGTAGTTAGTGAGGATCCTAGCTTATGCTCCGATGAGCTCAACAAATATGAGAAGCATAATTGCTCTGATTCACATCAACCATAGAAAATATCCCTCTCTAATACATTCATGTTTTTTTTTTTATGATTCATATGTTCAAATTTTATAAAAATAAGAAAATTTTTATTCTTGCATTTGAAGTTTTTACTTTTAAAACTGCTAACAGCTTTCAATTAACTCACTGGATAAACATAACAGTCCAGTCAATAGTAGTAAAGTGAATGTATAATATTTTAAGTTGTTCCTCGTGGGATCAACACTCTACTCATCATTTTATTACTTGATACAAGAATGTACACCTGTGTACTAAATATAATTTACATCATAGAAAAAATAAACTTTCTTTTGACATCTAATTAGTGAATATAAAGATAAGTAAATTCTTATGTGTGTCTATAGAGACACGACGCACACATTATGTTTTGGCGCCTTTGTCAGGGAACAAAACTAGTGAAATTATTATTCTTCTTTACATTTTACATCACTGAAATAATTGTTAGTTTAATCTAACTTTCTTTTTTAATTTTTATTTGATTAAATTTTTACATGCTTAGTACTAATTTGATATCTGATTGGCTATTAGTGCTCAGTGCTTATACTTTTTTATTGTGTTGCATAGTATTACATTTGTAGTATTAATTAAACAACATATAGAATTGATATTTGATACTGAAATTAAAAGAACATAAAAAAAGAATCACAAAACTTAGAAATTTTGAAATCTAACTCATAATAGCTAAATGAATACCTGAAAAAGAGCAAGCTAGACCGCTTAGGAAATACGCTAACCCCATGGTTGAGAGAATTTATCGAAAGATAAACAGACCAAACATACAAGCAAATAACTTCTAACTCTTATTTATAGATGGGGGACACAAACCTAAAAAAAGTTTTATGTTTAAGGAATATTAGTAAAATTAATAATTATATATTATTAAATGTTTTTCATAAATGAGAAGTTATGGCTTTCTTAAATGTTATTCATAAATGAGAAATCAATTGAGAAGTCATTATGATTTTGTTTGGGACCACTTTTTTACTACTTCTTAAAGCATCTTTTTAGTACAAAAATTTTAATTTGTGTATTAAAAATTGTTTTAAGAAGCAATAAGAAAGCCGTCCCAAATGAAGTATGTATCTTTTAATGAAGATGATTCTCTTAAAGAGTTTGACTTGAATGACAAACTATAATTCCTCCAATAAGCCAATTAATTTAAATATGATCCAAATGATTATATTTATTGATACATCATCAAAAAATTATCTTGATTGGGCACGAATCTCGAGGCAAAATAAGTTGGAAACTTTCAAAATTAAATTTGGGATCATCCGAACTCTGATTTCAACTAACTTATAGTTGAACTGAACGTCTTGAGATTACGAACGCAACGGCTCCAAATTTGACTCAATCCGAGCCCAACTGGGTCCAAATCAAGGGCTTGAAGCATTGTTGGAAGGTTTAAACCACAATTTGGATTACCAAACGGTTTTCAAACGTGACATGCTTATAGTCGAATCGAGCGGCTCGACGAGACGAATTTAACGAGCCCAAGATTACCAAATTCCAACGTCATTAAAACCTTTAAATGTCTGACGAACGATGCATGATCAAGGGATTCAATATCAGCCGTCCATCCAACCACTCCCTATTTACGCATGATCTCTCACCTATTTACAAGCCATGTCACTCCAGAATATCTATAAATAGACCCCTCATTTCTCTTGAGAGGGGATCCAAGCAAGAACAAGAAGAGAAGAAAGAGAAGAGAATAGAAGAAAATTAGGAGGGGCAAACTTATAAGTAACTATCAGGGGTGCAAGGGGGCAGCACCCCCCGGAACAAATTTTGATTGCAAGGATATTTTTGAAATTCAAATTAACAAACAAAATGATGATTGTTCTTTACACATTGTTGGGAGAAATTACCTAAAGATTATAGTATTTTAAAAGTTTTAGGGAGACAAATTCCTAAAAATCATTGTATTAAATAATGTGGCCTTCAAAATAATGCACATCTTTCAACCAATTTGAAATTTGTATGCCTTTCAATGATAAATAATGTGGCCTTCAAAATGTTATATATATATATATATATGGACAACAATTAGTATAGCGAAAGCCCTATAAAAAATGTACAAGAAGACTTTAATGGGGAGCTGCATCGCATTAATTATTAACTAGATTCCAATTTGAATCAAACAAGTATACTCATAATTAATTAATTCCAATCTGCATAAGACAAATTTGATTCTTTCTTATACAGAGAGCTCTATGAAATAAAGACATAAATTGCCATTTGGGATTGTTTGGAAGATGTGTTCAATAAAAACAAAAAAAAATGAAATGATAACGATTTAGATTCCCAACTCTATGAACCAAACATGAATACCGTGAATTTCATCTGTAGTTACCACGTCAAAGTTTGAAGCTCTCGAGCAAGTCCAGCTCTGATCCGTCTAGGCCAGATCATCTGCTTCCTTGAGTCTCCCAAGCCATACACCCAATCTGTGTACAAAAAAAAATATTCGGTTCGGAATCCAGACGTAGCTCTACGTCCAGAATATAACAAAATCTTGCCACGTGTGGCTCGACAACCCCACCATTTCTATTTATCACATTTTTTTTCGGCATACCTGCAGTCCGACGACCATATGCAAAAAATTACTTTTTACCGAGTTGTTTCAATTTTTCAAAATCAACCATGACATTTCAGTTTCAAAAAGTTACATGCGCTCTTCATCTTCGTCCGAAGCTCCTTCCGTTTGCCCCATATTTTTGTTGCAGAAACATGAGGTGGCTAAGGTCAATTTTTTATTTCTAGGATAACTTCTATTCATTATGTAAATGTCATGTTTATGGTTTAGTTTTAGGATTTTTGCATACTATGTACCAGTGGGTACCGGTGTGTACCTGTGGGTACTGGTATGTACCAATGGGTATCAGTGTTCATCGGTGTGTACCACATTTGGGCACCGCTGGTACCCCAACTGGGTACCACTAGGTATCGCATCCGGATACTTTTATGTACCTTATGTACTTCTAGCCACCTCTGGGTACCAATAAGTACCCCATATGGGTTCAATGTTTACCGATGATATGTACACATGTGTACAAATTCTGTGTACCTTTTGGTGAAGGTTAGCGTTCTTGCCTTATCTACTATAACTAGCTTTGCAGCGATATGTTCCAAAGAAAAGTTTCTGTTGTAGAACTTTGATATTCAAAGAAGTTTGTGATCACTTGGTTGAAACATTTAGCCAAGATTTTGTGGATAGACTGAGGCAAGTTCGGCTACATCAATTTCTGTTGATGCCACACTTCATTCAGAATGTTCTGCTAGTATACAAGTTGTTGTCATTATGGGCTATCAAGAAGTAGTGATTCACCATCAAGGAGAGGAGGTTAGAATTTACTGCCTATGAAGTTTCCCTGATCTTAGGTCTACCGAACAGAGGAAATCATTTCAACTTGGGAAGTGTCTGAATCACCAAAAAATCCATAAATTACATAAAGAATAAGGTGCTCAGTCCATACGACTCAACTCCACTTTCTGAGCTTTTGAAGAAATTCATCTTTTACTTATTGTCCAATATTTCTTTCCTTTATGTAACTATTGAACACCAGCTACTATCCTTAGTGTAGCTCGTAATGCCGATCAAATTTTTATCTTACAACTGGACAACATCCATTAGGGATTTAATTGTGGTTGAGTTTGACATAATTGCCAAGAAGTTTGCAGAAGGCCAACCACTCGAATACATGAATGGCTTTGTACATATTGTAATTGTGAGTGCATCAAATGTTTTAGTTGTGAGATCGATTCCAATATTTTACTTTATTGGCTGACAACCTTTTTTGGCTTGCATATATGGTTTTTTGAGCATACAATAACACACACACCAGTGAATTCTAAATCAAGACCTCATTTTGTTTGCTGGGGTAGTGATATAATATATAGCGAATAAGAGCCTTCTAATTTATTTAATGGTCTCAAAGATGTACCTATATTACTTTATTTTGAAGGAATAACCAAAGAGGAGATGACATTATTAGATAGTTTTCCCCCTTAACACCCCCATAAATCTCCTGATCAAATATCCACTTCACCTCACACATTCCCCAACTCACCATGCACAGATTGGGCCAAGTAGTTTCTTCACCTTCAAGCTCACCCACTCCCTCTAAACCCTCCACCCTATTTAGACCTCCCAACCCACCAAGCTTCCCTAGCCCTCCCCGGTACCCTGGACAGAAACAACCTTCTACCTACTGAACTATACCTTCAAAGCATTGAGGAAGCCCTCATTAAGATCATGGCTCAAAACAAAATTCTAAAGAGAAGGTTAGTGTATGTTGAGTCGATATCTACTCTGATTGAGTGGCGAGTAGCTACATTGGAACACTATGTTTTCGAACATAAAGAGAAGAATGGGAAATATCATGCCATTGAGAAGTTTTTGTCCAAGAACTTTCCAGCATTTAAAGCTTATCACACCGAAGAGCAAGCATAATCTTCTTCAAGGACAACTACAGATGAGAAGAAGATGCCTAATCTCGAGGCTGACATTGACGAAGGCCTAGATGGGCATGATGCACCAAAGGATGACAACATACCTAATGTACTGAAGGATGGCAAAATTACCTTATGCACCGAAGGTTGAGGAGCATGATGCAGAGGAAAAGGGTTTTGCTTCAACCTGCGACACTAGCATAACACTAGGGTGCGACGAAGGGATGATCAGAAGCCCAAAGAGGTGAAGACCTCATTCACACCCGGTAAAAATAAGAAGAGGAAGAGGAGGATAATGAAATAAACAGTTACAAAGAATACTCCTATGGAAAGACTGTTAGCTGCTACTGCTTCTACTATAATTGACATAGGTACCTTAAAATCACCTGAACCCATACTAGCAGCTCTAGAAATAGATTATCCTAGGAGGGCGATGATAAGTGAGATAAGCAGATATTCATCGATAGCTATCTTCAGAAGTATAATGATAAGTAAGTTTGAATTATATTAAAAGATATATTTTTTTACAGTTGGGTATTGTTCGGTACTGTTGGGTACCGTTTGGTATTGTTGGGTACCACTCGATACCTCTAGGTACCGTGTACCCCTAGGTACCTCTGGGTACCATCGTGTATGTGACGTCCCATACATCTATAGCTAAAGGATTCATCTGACATTCTTCTTCTTATTCGTTCTCTTTTTTTTGTTTATTTTTTCGCTCAGATCAATACAGACATCCAGAAATGATAATTGCATTAAAGAAAATAAATACATCAAAATACTATAATTCACATTTCGACATTTCATAAACACAATTCAAAAGTAGCGTCCAAAAGAACATGTACAATAGCCACTCAGGCTTTCACAGTGTACCCCTTGGTACCTTTGGGTACTCCTTAGTACCCAAGGATACCTTTGGGTACCTTCTGTGTATCGTTCTCGTTATATACTGTTGAACATTATTGTTTTTGTAGGAGTCATATAATTTATTATGCTGGGAACGTCCAAATTTTTAAAATTCAAATTGATGAAATTTTAACGGACCAATACCTCAACAACAATCATTTAGATGCATTTGCTATATTGCTAGCTGAGATGAATAAACTAAGTTCATGCCTTTATCAACCATTCGTTTATGTTTCTAGCCTACATTAGGTATGCTGTAAGTTATTAAACTCATTTTTTTAATAAATTTGTGTCACTTAATAGAAAATTCTTCTATTTTATGCCAGGGTTTTTGAAAATATAAGTACGATAGAAAACCATATATTGCCCATGTCACTAAGGAATTTGTTCGGACTGCTAATTTATTATTGCTGCCAGTGGTGGAGAAGGCACATTGGACCCTTTTGGTAGCAAACTTGAAGAGTTCAGTTTTTTTTTTTTTTTTCAATTCTTTGCCTAACCCAACTCATATGGCCATGCTTTCGGGAACTGTAAGTGAAGGTTTGAAGACTATCATCTCAAATGTAAAGTCGACACCATTAAATATAATAAGTTTTTTACATTTTTATATAGATTAATTATCTATACGTGAACATAAGGGGTTGTTTTGAAGATGACATACGACATTGGCCACTCAATCCTGCTAGTGGCATTCCAACCCAGAAAAATAGCATTGAATGCAGGATGTTTGTTTGTAAATATATGGAAGCTGCTATCCGGCCTCGTGTTGTCAAGTGGGAAGAACATACAAATTGGCAAGATGAAATGCCTAAATATACAGGGCCGACCTCACATATGTAATTCTTTGTGCATTGATTAAATAATGAATAAATTTGATTATGTATTTACTAATCATAATTTGTACATATAATTTTAGTTATTGTTCATGTACAAATATGTTATTCTTGTATAAATTTGTACAAGAAGATGCTGATCGGTACCCAGCGATACCGATCGGCACCAACCTGGTAACACGAAGAAATGAATACGTTATAAAAAATTATATATTTTAAGTAATGAATACGTTGTAAAATAAAACACAGAAAGGAATTTTAGAAATGAATTAATAAATGAAAATGATCTACAATAATATTTTAGAACTAGAAAAATAAAGATTAAGAGTAACTATAAATCATCCATGTTTCTCTGATTCAATTATTTCCATCATCTTTTTTACATATTCAGAGGCCAGCTGGCTGGTTTGTCGACGAGGAGTGTAATCATATGTGAAGCATTCTAGTATGTTTGTAAACATAACCTGACTTGTTGGTTCTCCAGGTGTACATTGTTCGGTTGATGAAGTTGCTTGGTCCTCAGTTTTCTTTTTCTTACACTTTCTCTTCTCCTAGTGACTCATCAACCTTGCATTAGAGATTCCTTTAGGCCTGCACTTGAGTGGGTCTTTCATTTTTTTTAACCCACAAGTATTCGTAACAAACATGTGGTTCTTTTTCTTGCCATCAAGTATCAAGTTGTGTACTGTTCTGCTTCCTCTTTCCCTTGTGCTCTTGTGCTAATTTGATATGTAAATCTTCTTAGATGATTTTGAATATCATACCTCCTAATCCCTCGTGAGATGGGATTAATTTTTTTCACATACATGTGAATGTCCGGCTTGCATAAATATCTTTTATAGCTCTAACTAAGAATCTCAGTAGTAGGTATTTGAAAAGAATATTAACTATATCAAATTGTCTTATTACTCTCATAGAGTGAGAACATAATAACCCCATCACGTTAAACTTCCCACAGCTGCACTGAATGGCACCCTCATTTGCATCAAAATGAACAATCCAATTGTGCGATTAATCAATCTTCTCGATGCTTTTAATGAAGAATATATATGAGTCACTTGAGGCATGATCTATACACATTCCACCCACACCCTATAAGAACTCCTCAAAAATGCATACAATTTCTATGAATAAAATCGAGCATCTTATTTTAGTATTGGATTACTTTTAATTAAAGGTATAATTTTGGGCTGGCTTCATCTGAAATCTTCATCATGTACATTCTAACGCCAAGTCATCAACACCTTCTTTAAGCCCATAAAATAATCGGTTATAGAACTTGTTGGCTTAGAAATATTATGGTACATATTGTTAGTGGAATCGCTACATTGTGTTGAGATAATATCAAGGTTAAAATAACTCTTGTTGAATGTTGTAGACAATTTGTTCCTTATTCTGTAAAGCACCTTCAACTAGACATGGTTGTGGAGGCCCCCTTCGTTGATTATTTCAGCCCATGTTCTTTCGAACTCCTTCTCAGAATAATACTTATTTAAACATCTATAAAAAATGCCTTTAACTGTATTATTGTTATTAAAGCACCACACCTTGGATGGGAGCTTCTTGTTGATGTGTCATTGGCATAACTAATGGTGTGTTTAAGGTAATGCAATTTCTATTGCCCTAGTCATTGCCCTAGCCATTGCCTAGTCCTGATTAGTAAATATTATAATGGGATATTTATCACCCATCATTCATAAAAATATTCTAAATAACTAGGTAAATGATTCAATTATTTCCTCTGATAGAAATGTCACCCCTAAAAGAACATTCTATCAATGATTATTAACTATAACAAATGGTGCACACGCTAGATTATATTTATTAAGTCTATAGCTAGTATAAAAAACATCACATCTCTAAAGGAGTCATAATCTATTCTCCATAACCCATAAAAAAAATCAAAAATATATCATCCAAATCAATTTGGACGTCCCATGTAAACATGTTATCATCAATTAATCTATCTTTAAAAATTTTAATTAGGGAATTGGTGTCCCCATTCTTAATATTCGCTCTTTTCTCTTTTTGAATGTAGTTATACACATCCCTTTTAAAGAATCATACTTTTCTAAACCTCATACTTCATCGGCTAGATATATAAATGCATTAATGGGTCTTATCCTGGCTTTTATCATTGATTTAAGAATTGATGTTTTCTCATCACTAATATTCCTACATTATCTAAGCATATGCTAATCTTCTAGCCAAGCTAATTCATGATTGTGATTTTCTATGCATTTTTGCACCATTCATACTCCATCTTCATCTACTAAAAATCTAATTATAGCGGGGCACTCGGTTCTGGTATTTAATTTTCTATATTTTGATTTGGAGTTTAAGTCAATACCCTTATTAAATCCAACTTTCGAATAAGCAAAGCTCTTGAATCTTATTTTTCTCAAATTAGGCCAGTAACTATGATGTTCTTTGCGAACACTAAAATCAACATTATAAGCGTAATAGCAATACATCTTATATGCTTCATTCTCATAGTTATAAACACCCTTTGAACAAGAAAAACTTATTAAACACTTCAATTTAAACATGGGAGAAAACACACTAGTGGTAAATAAAGTTACACAACATCGACACACACCGGTACCTAGCGATACAAAGCGGCAGTACAATTGAGCGATAATACACAACAAAAGAATATTTCAATTTAAGTTTTTATAAGGATTTTCACACATATTCCAAACTTTCTTAAGCATGTGCATCTAAAAGAGATTTAAATGATACACCCTAAAAAAAAAAAACTCTAGCTTTTTAAAGAAAAAAGAGTAAAACCTCTTCATAGTATTATATTTACCGATGATATCCTCGACTTAGCTTCCGTAATTAGTTACGGTACTTCTTCCTGGATATTTTGCGTCTCTTGCATAACACCTTCAATGTGCTCGCAATATTCGACGTCCTCTAAATCAGTTTCGATCTTCATAGCCTCTTACTCTCCTCTTTCTCAGCTTTCTTCCGAGGAGAAAATTTGTCTCAAGTGAAAAAAAATAGTCCTCCATCATAATAAATCCTAGATATTGCCACTTTTTTTTCAATTTTTGTGTATAGCCTGGGTCGATCCGTCGGGCTGTGCTTGACGTTGGAAAAACATGCTAAATTTTATTTTTTTTCATCAACTTGCATAGTGGGGTCATCGTGCCACACATGGCAAGATTTTATTGGATTCCAAATATAGAGCTACGTCTGGAGTCTGCACCGAATAATTTTCCCTGTGCACGACCGTGGCTCCGCCTTTCACAAGGAATGAGGCCTAAACCACTTTGTCAAAGCCTATAGCAAGCCAAAATCTGCCTGTATACCCTCAAATAATCAGTTGAGTAGTCCGATCCAGCCTCATTCGCATACAAATCTGGCCTAAACTTCCACACACCTCCAACCATGCAATCCTTCTCACATGAGCTAAATATTATTCAATGTAGACATTGGACGGTCGAAGATCAACCAGAATGTACCTCATCACTCGATATACAATATTATCGAGCACCGGTACATTAGAAAAAAGTGACATGGCATGTTCTAATTGGTAACTGGATGCCATTTAGGGTCCACACAGAATAATCTTTTTCACACGAGCACCCTAGTTTATCCTTTATACCCTTGAAATAGTAATGGAAAAAGAGATAACAAGCTTATAATAGTTATCCAGAGGGGAGGAACCAGCCTTAATTTTCAAAAGGGGGGGGGTAACTTATAATTAAATGTGTAGATATTTTTTTTCATAAATATCCTTACAACCAAAATTTGTTCTGGAGGCACTGCCCCTCGACCGCTATTTATTCATATCATTGATTGTTGTACACTTCACATATATGTCAGGGATCCAAGAGGGCAGTGCCCCTACAGGGGTTTCGCCCCCGGAACAAATTTTAGTTGAAAGAATATTTTTGGATTCTCTTTACTAATTCTCTTTGTATTTGGTTCATCGTTCCCTAACAAAAACATCTCTAGACAATGTGTTTAATTATGTTGGGGCAGTTGCCTAATGACCATGGTATTTCAAAACTGTTAAGGGGGGCAATTGCCTTAAAACCCTTGTAATAAAGACTAAAAAATAGATTAAAGTGAACACATTATATAAATAATCATGTAATAAAGATTTTTTTTATTTGTTTTGGGGGGAGGGGGAGCAATCAATCCTCGTGGGCTTAAGATGGATCTGCTCCTAATTATCAATAATAATAATTATTATGAAAAATAAAAAGAGATAAAGCCAGTGAACATCACAATCATCAAATCAAAGGCGTTCGAAACACTCAGTCATTGAATCCCATCCGACTAGGTGGGTCTTAAAGGGAGAGTGTCATCCCCTACCTCCCCTTATGGGAGGGAATGCTCGGAGACTGCCAAAATTTCCTCAAAAATTTTAGACTTATGTGGATTTTGAAAAACATGGATTTCATTTGAAATTGATTAGATTGATCATAATATTAATTTAACTAATAATTATAAATGATTAAAAATTAAATTTATTTAAATTAAAAATAACCTAAATCAATAATTAAGTTTTTTAATTAGAAATTAAAATCAATTAATTTAACTCAAATAATGGGTTATTTAATTTAAAAGTTAATAATAAAACAACAGTAAAACAAAATTAAAAAGAAAATAATTGATATTAATTTTCAATTAATTTAAATTAAACTCAAATCTTCTAATTCAATCTAACTAAGTGATTAATTAAATTGCAACTTCAACTAAAATTATATTGAGTAAAATATCTAACTAATAGTTAAATCAAATAAAATTAGACATTAACTAATACTAAAAATAAACATTAACTAATTTTGAAATTATAGCTAAACTTCAAATTAACTTTCCTAATCTAATTAAAGTTAAGATATTAACTTCGAACTAAATTTGAAATTCATTAAAAAAAAAAAACTCTTAAAACAATCAATTTAAAACCTAACATCAAACCCAAACTTTCATTAATTTAAAATTCAATTAAAATCAAAACCCAAATTTAATTAAATAATGTTTAATTAGAAAAACATTTAATTGAATTCTAAGCATTCAAGTTAACTTAATTGAGAAAACAATTTAAATAATTAAATAATTTTAAAATATATTTAACATGTAAAATCTAAATCAACAAATTGAACAATTAAATTTTAATTAAAACTTAACCTTTAATTAATTAACTTAATTAATTAATTAAAGCAACTAAAATAATACATAAAGAAAATTAAAAATCATTGTTTTTCTAATGTCCAACCTAAGTACAAGCTAGAAAATCTTAGTCCAAAGTAAGTACAAGCTAGAAAATCTACATGCAGAAAAATAAATGAAGACATTAGCTCAATATACAAAATTAAAATTAATGCAAAACAAAGTAAAACTAGTATAGACTGAACAAAATTAGTGCTAAAAATTAAAACTAGCAAGCAAAGCTACTACTACAAGCGGAACTAGTGCTAAAAAGAAAAAACTAGCAAATAAATCTACTACTATTGCATACAAGACTAGTGCTAAAATTGGTAAGAAAGCTACCACTTAAGTAAAAACTGCTATGAAACACTAAAACTTGTGTCGAGCCAGGGAATTGTGTAAAGCTACATCTTTACTGATCTGAGCCATATATGTTACTTCTAACAGGTGTAGTAAATCCTATCGGTAATTATTTCACTAAGTATATTTATTAAGTGAAATAATAAATACCTAAAATTCTCATCGACAACTTTTAATAGAAACTATAAGCCCAAAGAAGTAATTGATATCTTTTTCTTCATCTTATTTTGTTGAATTATTTTGCAATAAGTTAATTAACTAATAAAAAATTTTAATTAATCTTAGAGAATAAATAAATTAATTTAATATGGTTAACTTTATAATTTTTTATTATTTTAGCTTTTTCTTTAACAAAATGTGAATCATTCTGTCAAATTAATCTAGAATTAGGTTGAATATTATCTTATAATTTAAATATAATTAATCTAAATATAATTTAAAATTAAGAATGATTTCAATTAATTCAAATAAAATAATCTTTAATATAAAATTAATTTATTTGAACTTAATTCATTAACAATGGAAAAAATATTAGTTTCTAAATGAATAATTAATAAGATAGAGAGTGATATGTCTATTCTTTTAACATGATCAAATATAATTTTGGTTGTATTTTTTATTAAAAATATATTTCATGATTTAAGATTACATAAAAGAAAATTGATATTTTTAGAATAATTTAATGACCAGTACTAATTTGTGCCCCCATTAAAAAAAATTTCTGACTCCGGCCAGGAAGAAATCACCGATGAATGGTAGTATTGTTGACCATTTAAGCACCACTATGACATGAACCTTTCTAGCCTCAACAACATGATATCAAACTAAGGCTTAGGCTTCGTTTGGGACGGCTTTCTTTCTGCTTCTTAAAGCAGCTTTTTCGTACAAAATAAAAATATTTTGTACTAGAAAGCTGCTTTAAGAAGCAGAAAGAAAGCCGTCCCAAACGAAGCCTTAGTTTGAGATAGCTTTCTTACTGCTTTCTAAATCAGTTTTTTAGTATAATTTTTTTTTTAACTAAAATTTTTTATACTAAAAAACTGATTTAGAAAGCAGTAAGAAAGTTGTCCCAAATGAAACCTTAGTTGACTAGGTTGCAAAAGGAAGGGAAACCTCCTTCAGCAGTATCTCTAAGAAAAGAGCTCTAGAAGCAAGATATCATAAAGGAAGAAAGAGCCAAGTCTTAAGCCAAAATCGTGAAAATAGAGTTCCTTGAGATTAGGTGGGAGCTTAAGAAAAATGAAGCATCGTAAAGCAATTTTATAGTACAAAAATTAAAAATTTGTATTAGAAAGCTGTTTTAAGAAGCATCAAAAAAGTCATCCCAAACGAAACCTTAGGCTTCATTTGGAATGAGTTACTTAATACTTTCTAAAGCAATTTTCTAGTAAATTTTTTTACAGAATTATTTTAGAAAATAGTAAAAAAATGGTCTCAAACAAAATTTTATTAAACTATAAAATACCGCTTCAATACCAGACAAGATATGATCCAATGAAACATTATTTATTTTTCAACTTCCAAATTTATATAACATAATTGGTCAACAAATCAAATATTCATGGAAATAGAAGCAGCAAGCAGAATTCCAAAACATCAAAAAAAAAAAAATTCCAGTGTTCTTGGAAGAAATTAAAGAGGATGAAGCCAAGATAAGCTACAAATAGAATGAGAAAAGTGTAATAAAACTTGAAAAGATTCTGCAGTTACCGGATCAGTTTCCTCCAAATGGTTCTCCCTCTGTTTATTTCCAGGCCGGTTCCTGAAAGTCTCAAGAAGTGCAGGAACTGAAGATGATCACTTCCATGTCCATGCTGCTTGGAGGGATATCCATTGGTTCTCTCTGCAAGTAAGATTTCTTCTGGTTCTGAGCTGGTAAGTGAATCAACCATGTCATCGTGCTGGCATTCTCGTCGATAATCCAAGGTAATGGTTTCGAGTTCGTGGGTGTCGATGATTTCTTGCGGCATGCTCTGTAGTATATAAGTAAAGATTGGAAGAATTTTACTAACTGTAAGAGAAAACTGGGCATGACTAAGGCTTTGTTTGGGACGGCTTTCTTTCTGCTTTTTAAAACAGTTTTTTAGTACAAAATTTTTTAACTTTGTGCTAGAAATCTGCTTCAAGAAGCAGAAAGAAAGCCGTCCCAAACGAAGCGTAAATTAGGATTAGAATGTTGGTTTACCTCAAGGACCCAGCCGATATAGGTAACATTGTTTACATGTTGATTCATGTCTAAATCAGCTCTTCTGGGCTGTAGTTTTCATAAGCAACAGGGTTGGAATAGTAGCAGTAAATTCTGCAGAAGAGAAGTATGAATGAGCTGATTCATAATGGCTTACCACCAGTCCTAGCCGTGAATAATCTGCTGGATCTTTAAGTTTGGTAATTTTCTTCAAGCTATCGTTCTCCTCCGGGAATGCTAATCTGGAGGTGTTTCAGAGATTTATTTACATGAGTTGAGAGGAGAAAGTATAGATTGGTAAGCTATATGGTTGATACAATAAATGGCTCGCATTCAAGCACAAATTCAAGACAAAATTTCAAAACATAGTGAGCTCAGATCAAACTAAGCAATGATTTGTACCTAATTTTAATTTTAATTTTAATTTTAAGAGTATCTTTATTTATTATTTTTATAGGAATTATAATTTTTTTGGGGGTAATCTTTTGCTTAAGAATTAGATGTGGGATTTATGTTAGTTTGATTTAAATTTTGAACAATCTTTTCTCTGATATAATCTTTTGTTTAAGAATAAGATGGGAGTATGGGGCTTATCTTGGTTATATGTAATTTTTAAGGCACATAAATTATTATATATGTTTTCATTATCTTTCAAATTAATTGAATTCTTCCCCTTTAATCCTGTATCCTCCCTAAGATATTCATTCCTTTCTCTTGCTTGTGTGTACACAATTCCCAAGAAAATATCCTATGGAAATCATTTCTCCCTCCCTCTATCTCTAAACTATAAAATCTAAAGTTTATTCCAAACCCTATCCAAAATACTTTAAGGCTCAAAAACTAGTTGTTTGATCAAATCCATACGTCAAGATTGGAAAAATTTTATTCTATGCGGACCCCGGATGGCGTCCGGAGTCCAACCAGATGCCACGTCACTTTTTTGCTCGATACCGGTGCTCGGTATCTCTGTGTACCGGGTGAAGTAACGTGTTCTGGTTGATCTTTGGACCGTCCGGGGTCCACACAGAATAATTTCTCCAAGATTGGCTGGCTCTATTTGGAGAGAAAGCAGATTGTGGCTAAATTCGAGGAGTTTTGGTAGTGTTCTGTCGTAAAGGATTGATCTCTCTTGAGTTCAAGCCTTTATTTAATTCAAGTTCAGTTTGTTTAAGTTAGCATAGAAATATTTCTCGAAAACCTATATTATTGGTACCTACCATTTAACCTGCATATCGTCAAACCAAATTCTAAAACAAACATTAACTCCCAAAAACATTCACAATTGCCAATTATCCAATGTAGAAGTTTTATGGAAAGTTTTTGGTATTTTATGAAGTTTTTTTTTTTAATTAATTAGTATTTTATGAAGTTAATTGCACTGAAAGCTTGCAAATTCCTGTGAATTGAAGTTGCATATTTCAAAATTTTTTGAAGCATTTGCAAGCTATATTGGCATAATAGCATTATGACATTGTATGCTAGATTTATGCAATAGACTGCATGGATATTTGCATTCATCAATTTCATCATATAGGGCTAAGGCTTCGTTTGGAACGACATTTTTGTTGCTTCTTGAAGATGCTTTTTAGTATGAAAATTAAAATTTTTATGCTAAAAAGCTGTTTTAAGAAGTAACAAAAAAGTCATCCCAAATGAAGCCTAAATCTCATTCATGATGTCAATTAATTGTAAACCAAAAGAGGAATTAGACACGTAAAGAAAATGCATAAAAAAATATATATGTATCACGACGATGGAATCAAAAAATCCTTGCATTATTATTAGTGACACAGGTCTTCATGAAGCCGCTAGTCTAACTGAGTCGGTTCATGTTCTCATAATGAACGTTAATAATTTGATAAGGAAAAATGAGAAAGAAACATCAATAAGAGCCAACATACAAATACTACCCGTCTCCACATTTTTTTCCAAAAACCCTTAACATCTGATTTTATTACTATGTCAACGTCTACTAATAACCCTATATGAATGTTGATAAATTTTCTGACCCCCAATCTCTCCTCATCCTGCACATAGAGTGGATCCTCTTTGGAGCCCTAAACAAAGACACAAAGGATTCTATTGTCGCGGTTGGAAAACGCATTGGCAACTAAGGGAATGCCTATCATTTCATTCAACAGTGTGCCTTTGGCCATGACACGTCTCCCTCTTCTCAACAATCATGTGGGTCGGTATCTTGATGAGCATGTATCCTACGTGCACTAACTAGTCTCTGGAACCTCAAAGAAGGTTCTTATTCCTAGAAGCTTTTGGAGTCTTGTAGTTTAATCTAATTCCAATGACGACTGTAGATAACTCTAATTCATGTATTTATTAGCTTAGTTGGATATTGAGGCCTTTGGAGCCCGTGTAAAGGGAAAAAATTCTCTCATTTATATCATCTCACAAGTCTAGGAGCTAACAAGAATGCCTAGATATAACTTCTCTCTCTTTTGAGTTCTTAGACAAGTATGAATGAAGGCTGATGTAGGATCAGTAAATCATATGCCCATATGAGTGAGGGAGTGCTAGATTTGCAAGCCCATGACAAGTGATATTTGAGCGAAGTTAATGGCACAACGACAAGTTCATTGTGGATGGGGTTCCATGAAGACCATCAAAAAGGTAAGAATAATAAGAGGTCTCATGACACTCAGGGGATATGTTATTAATGCCGCAGAAAAACATAATGAAGGTGGACATTTTCATGGAGGATCTTCGAGACAAGGTCAAGGACACATCCTAAAACACACGAAGGAGATCAAATCAGAGTGGGCGGAGTTTCACAATGAGAAGCATGGCATCCTGGATGCTAAAGCCAATGATCTTGCAAAGTAGGAATGTAGGATGACGCCCTTCACCACTTGTTGGAGTCCATGTGCCAGAAGCTAGAGTAGTTCAATGTGGAGCTCCCAATGGTGAAGGTAGTGCAAGTGAGAAAAAGGCATCTCTGCTAGTCATTGAAAGATGTTTTGTAACTATGAAGTTGGGTGTAGCTACTCCAGATTTGTCTTAGTAATGTAAGATATGTCTCAAGTATTTGCTGTTTTTTCTTACTAAATATAAGGTGGCAGTGCAGTGGTGGTGGTTGCAACCACTGATTGTGGTGAATAATGATCGTGATTAGTGAAGTGCATAGCCGCGATGATCAATGGTGGCAAACGAGTGATGATGACCACCGGCAACAATAGGCAGCAATGGCTATAGTCGGTGCAGAACATAGCTGTTGGCTCAAGAAAAACGGCGCATTTGCATGAATCCCGTTTTGCAGACATACGATTTCATTCTCAAGTCAAATATAGTTAACCAGATTTCCCCTGAGGGTAGTGTCAAAGTTTAGTTGGATCTGGATCCTTACTTCCCATGAGCGTAAGCACTCATAATTAATTACCCCTCTTAACTTGTAAGAGAGAACTCTCGATTAAGAATAAATAATTTTAGATATTTTTAGTCTCAGTTGTAGGGGAAAATAGAGATAAACCCGATCAAGATCCCATGGTTCCATCGTCCTGGGTATACTGTAAGTTTTAGTCTACCAACACTAGAGATCTTTGATCATAGTGTCCAAGGAATGTGATTAGCAACTACTGGTTGTCTCCTCTCAGGAATCCCACTGAAGTGGTTAAAGTCAGATTGTAATTTTTTTATCCTAGTTTGGAGTTTACATCTATTAGAATACCCAGTAGTTGATTTAATTTGGGAGTTATGACTTCATTTAAAAGTTAATTGATTAATTGAACTGGTACGGGGCTTATAGCTTCCATTAGAAGTAGTTCGATTATTTTAAAAGTTGGTCTTACGACTTTCATTAAAAGTAGCATGTCGATTGGTTTAGTTCACCATTTTTTACATAAATTTTCCAAATAGTAGGTCTTTTAACTTCCCTTAGAAGATGTCTGACTATTTTGGTTATGGCTTCTAGATTTAGAAGTAGCCTAATGGTGGGTCTTACAACCTAGCCTTATAAGCTAAGCGGCTTGTCGGTCTTGATTGTTTGGGTTTTAGGGTCGTTGCACTTTATTTAGCATTTTTTCTAGCATGTGGGTTTTACAAATTCACTTAGAAGTTGTCTGTTGGTCTTGATTGTTTGGATTTTAAGATTGTTATACTTTATTTAGCAATTTCTCTAACATGTTGGTCTTATGACTTTACTTAGAAGTTGCTTGTTAGTGAGTCTTACAACCTAGCCCTATATGCTAAGCTATCCATAAGTTTTGTTTGGATAGGTTTTACGACTTTCCTTAGAAGTTGTCTGAATGTTTTGTTTTAAAACGGGTCTTACTGCTTCCCTTTGGAAGTAGCTTATAGGTTTGTAGGACTTATTGCTCCCCTCTGAAAGTAGCCCATAGGTTTATAGGACTTACTCCTTCCCTTTGGAAGCAGCTGTAAGACTTACGACATCCCCTCCCACAAGAGGAGGTCGGGATGACACGCCATTGATTTCTTTCCGGTCACATCTAAGATTGACGACGCTAGGTCTTTAATTTGAAATCATCTCGGCCGGATCTAAGATCGACGGCGCGAGATCTTGGATTTGAAATTATCTCAGCCGGATGGCCCGGATCTAAGATCGACGACGCATGGTCTTGAATTTGTCGGCAATCTATCTATTTATTGCCAAAATAATAATAATAGTAATAATTATTTTAATTATATGACGAATTAGTTTAACTGCTAAAACCAATATTATGAATTAGAGTGGGCATGTATGCAAGGGGAAATGGCGGTTTTTTTTGTTCCCTCTTGAGTGATAAGCAGTTAAAGATCGCAAGATATATTGATGGAATACTCATGAATGGTTCACAAGAGTAAAATAAATACACATAGAGAGCTGTTGTGCATTGGGGTTGTATCCAGACGGAAGCATAACAAACCTACTTGAACAAAGGCAAAGGCACAGGCAGATCATACAAAAGACTTCACGCAAACCAGGCGGACAAAGTTGCACAGCACAGTCTGGTTTCGTGTGGCATAAGCTAGAGGAGTTGTTGTACATGGAAGGTCGATCTACGTGAGGAGCAGATGGTGGTTCACGTGTTGTTCGCAAGTATTGGAAGCGATCGGACAAGAGAAGAGGGAAGCATGTGGCAGGTTTCGATTGAGCGAATCCCAAAAACCAAGCAGGAGTTAGTGATGTGCAGATTGAAGTCGCGAACACTTGCTTGCGTGAGAGACGAAAGACGGGTCGAGTAGTGGAAGCAAATGGCGAGTTCTGGTTCGCGATTGAATCATGATGGGGCCGTCTGATTGGAGCAAACGGTGGGGTGGTGTTGTGGATCACACCAGGTGTGCGATCTAAAGGAAGTTCGGTCGGAGACTTCTGGGCTGCAATTGAAGCAAAGGCAAAGGCGTTCGGTGTGAGGAAGCAAGCTTGGATGTCATACCAAACAAAGCGGTTATGTGAAGTTTCGTACAGAAAGCCCGTAAGTTTTTTCCTTCTGTTTTCATCGTGTATTTATTGATCGATGGCGCGTATGGAATCAAATGGAGATGTCGTTTCTAAAACAATGCTTTTGTTCATTGGCCCTCTGTTGCGGTGTATTCATGTGGGCTTCGAAAATTCGGCCCAGGCCTCCCCTGTTGCTTTTTTTTTGGAAGTTTTAACGGGTTAAGTTCCGGGGTAAATTTTGGAAGGCATATGAGTTTGTAGATAAGAAACTACCTAGAGATTTCATCCTCATTTTGTGAGGACTTTATGATATGAGTTCTGGTTTCCTATAGGTGCAAGCCCATATAATAAATTTCCCCTTCCGATAATGAGAGAGAACTTTCGATTAAGGCTAGTCATCTGTGAATACGTCATATCCATAGATACGCAGTATCCGACATACAATAGTATTATGGGCATTTGGAATTTGAAGGGTTTGGGAATTTGGAAAATTGACATTTAAAATAGAAATTTCACCATCTTCCACTTAAAGCTGATGGTGGGGGAATGGATGATGGACCCGATTAAGATCTCATGGTTCCGTCATCCTGGGCCATCATGGTCCCTGGGTCTACTTAGTTAGAGGAGGTAGTCGACCCAACCTGACTGAAGGATCCTTTTCGGCAGCCATGGGTTACTTCGTCCAAGGGTACCTTGTAGACCTGGGGGGAGTGTTTGTCTAAGAGGACAAATTTAAATCCACCTTAGTTAACAGAGGATTTTGTGCCCTATCGATTATATCCTATTGATTGATATCTCAAGAATTTGATGTCATTAAGGAACGTATTGGCTTTGACCATAACTGTAATTTAGTAGTGCCATTTGGCAGCAAAATCACTTGGTTCAGAGGGCCCAGGGTCATAATTGTTTACCTGCAGTGTCATTTGACGGTGAAACTGCTGGTTAGAGAACATGTACCACATCCTCAATGGCATAAAATTATTATGAGAATAAATCCTAGTGATATTCTCGATCAAACACTAGGTCTATGTGAGCTGAAGTGATGATTAGATTTGCCCACCTCAGCAAACTGTTGCGGAGGGTGGATGAGTTTTGCTTTAAGTGTTTTGATGGATAATTGCAATTTTAAACATCTTTGAATTTTTGGGATTTTGAATTTTGGGTATTTGGGTGGCATTTGAAAGTGTTTATGAACCCCTCCGGTTGAGATCTGCATTCAACAAGGCCATCATCAGGATGACTTCGAGGTCACTTGAAAATATTTAAATTTTATGAAAGTTTGAGGGCATTTTGTAATATTTGAAATTGAACCCTCCAGTTGAGATCTGCATTCAACACGGTCATCATCGGAGTGTATATGGAGTCATTTATATTCATGGATTGAACCTTATCGACTATGTCGACTTGCCGATAGATGATCGGATTTTTGTAGGCTCTATGTCTTTGTTGATGAATTCCTTTTTATCATCGACCTTGAAGGCCTTTATAAAAACGTATAAAACAGATATTCCGATCAACACCTTGATCATATATATGTTTGATAATTCGAGCGCATCGACTCCTACCTATCCATATAAAAGGATCGGGCTGGGCTCAAACTACGTTCATTTATTGACCCGTACAACATCCCTAGACGTCACGCATGTATCCAAAATACGCTCGTCGGGGCCCATGCGGGTTATATGATTGCACTTGCCCGCTTTTGTGTACATATGTGCATACATATTATAGTGCATGTGTGCGGGGGCATTCTTAAAATATTTGTAAACGCCTTCTATCCGCTTGCATAGATGTTGTGGATCCGGTGGCGTGGCGTCGTGCTCAGTGGCCCGTGGTTCTTACTACTGATTCCCTGCTTTTTCTTACATGTGAATCGTAACATTGTCACCTGATTCCCACAAAATATCTCATTGTTCTGGTGTAAACTCCCTTTTCTCATTCACTGGGAGGTCTTTCTAAGGCACGTTTAGATGATTGCATTCTTACTGATGCGTGTATCCTTTTCAAGATCTACAGTATTGTGGATTTCTATAAGATGTAGCCTCCATGGTTAAGTAGTTGGCCTTTGAGATAAGTTGAGGTATTTAGGTGCTCTTGTCGTTCCTGACTTCTTCAATAAGAACAATAGTCTGATCGTCATAAAGATATTGAAGGAATTTATATTTTATTGAAGGAACTTTGGAACACCAAGAAGTTTAGTTTGAATTTGCTCAAATATCTCTTCCATTCTTACATGTGCCATTCTCATACAAGGGTTCTCTTCGAGGAGTAAACCGATGCTCGTATTTGTCATATGCTCTTGTATACTTTTGTGTCCACATGGGTCTTCCACAATGTACCCACTGTTGTTGTCCACAAATGGATCATGTCTATTTACAGGGACCGATCATATTCAGTACGATCTCTTGAAAGTGTTCGTAGAAGAGTCATTATTCCTGTATCATATCCACCTTTCACCAATCTCAAGTGATCTTTTTTATGTACTTGTTGGCGGTAGTGAGTTGTATACAGCCTGTTGGTGTTGATTGCAAAAGCATCACAGCCTTTAGTATCTCTCTTTTCTTCACGTGATTTATTGAATGCGATAGGTTTTTCCCTATTAATTTTAGGTGCTTCTATTTCAATCTACAAGAGAACTGTCATTTGTATAACAAATCATCTTTTCATCAATTTCCAGTGTGTTGTTATCTCAATCTACAGGCTAACTACTATTTGTATTGAGGCTCTCATCGATGTAAGTAGGAGACACCTGTGTATTCTTCAGTCAATTGATGTTGCTTTACAAGTACACTGTATTTGACTACATAGGGACTATTGTAGGAGTTTTATTGTATCTGCATCATGTCCACCTTCATCATATTCACAGGTGATTTGGTGTATTTGTTTGCAGTGATGGGCCTTCTACTATCACTTGCCACTGTTGCAACTCTCAATCTCAAAACTATAAGCATTGTTGCTTGTGTTAGGGATTTCGTTGATGCATGTGGGGAGACATCCATGCATTCAGTAGTTGGTTGTTGTTTGCAAGTACAATGCATTCAACCTCATAAGGACTATTATAGGAGTCCACTGCATCTATCAACATCATTTGTTATGTACCGTATATTCAGGTATTGATGATTGATCCCCGTTTGTAGCTACTCATATTAATAATCATTCATTGCATGTATGCCTTGGGGTCTTTATTCATTAATTGTCAATGTCGCCCTCTCAATATAAATGCTAACTGTTGTTTGCATGATGGGTCTTTTGATCGTTGCATGTGAGTAGTACTTGTGTATTTTGAAGTTGACTGATATTGATTATAAGTCAGTTGCACTTGAAAGTTTTCCCACTGCGAGTCCCCTGCTTATGGTTTGATATTTGTTTGAATAATCAAAATTATCATTTATTTTTTTGTATTTTGAATATTATTGTGCATTTTAGGGTTATGTTCCCTGCAGTTTAGTTCAAGCCCCTGTTATACAAGTCTCATGTGCATCTGTTCAGGTTAGGTGCATTTATGTTCAGGTACAGATACTATGTATTACTACTCAAGTTAATCCTTCTTTTTTGTTCAGATCTTGTATACTTCAATGTAAATTTCAACAACATCCCGACATATACCCTCGTTTGAGGGGAGATATGGGGACTGGGCCATCCCACTACGCTACTAGAGCGTGTATGGTAGGTGTCGGAGACACCGGGCCGTACATCTTTTCATCCCACCACGTTACAAGAGAGTGTATTGGGGCTCCAAAGTATAGATATGAAAACACGAGTGGCTTTTCCCCACCACGCTACAAGAGCGTGGTATAGGGCTTAACCCATCTCGTTGTATGCCTCGCACCGAGGTCCCTTCTACCGTGCTACGAGAGCATGTATAAGTGTTCTACCGGTCCGCCGCAAACACTTAAAATGGGAAAATGGAATTTTATACCTTACGTATATCGGCGGTTGACATGTCGAGATCGAACCTCTTGTCGGCGGAAGTCGGATCGTTTAGGTACTTAAGGTTGCCCCCTTGATCCACGCTACAAGAGCGTGGGTAGGGATCGGGCCTACTACTGCGTCGCCGCACCTATCTCACAGATTCCCCCCACGAGCTATTGCTAGAAAGAGCGCATATATAGGCCACCAGCGTGTAATGCTACGTCGAGGAAACTTTTTGGAACTACTAAACAAAAGGGATATCCCCCCCCTCCTTCTCCTTTTTCTTTTTAATCTTTTTTTCCCTTTTTTCATTCTCTTTTTTTTCTCTTTTTTTATATTTTTTTTATTATTTTTTAATATTGTTTTATTTTTTTCTCTTCTTTTTTTTTTTTTTCTTTTTTTTACACTTTTTTTTAAATAATTGAAAATAATTTTAAAATAAATATAATTTTAATATAATGTTAAATATGCTTAGAATTATAAATTAAAAATAAATTAATGATATTAATTATTCATTAATTCTCATTAATTATAATTTACTTACGATTAATTATAATTAATATCGACCAATACAACATTATAAATTATATCGTAATTTTATAACATTATAAATAATTAATTAATTAATTATCATTATAATACTTAATTATGATTAAATGATAATTAATTGTAACTAATTAATTAATTAATAATAATTAATTACATTTTAATAATAATTAATTATATAAATATAATTAATTTATAACTTAATTAAAATTATTTTATAAAAGTTAATTAAGACATTAAAAATAAATATTTAATGATAACTAAAAAAAAATCCTCCTTCTCCTCAGTCTAGCCTAAATCCCTAAATTCACGTCTTTAACCGAGTTTGAAATCCTAGAAGTCGAAGTAATTACTGCTATATGGTCGAGAAAGGCACATAAGAGCGCAATATAAGGGGGTTTAATTTCCACCAGCGCATAATGCACGTCAAGAAAAATTTGGCACTATACAAAAGGTGATCCCCACCCTTCCATCTCTTTTTTGTATCGTTCTTTTTTTTTTCTTTTTTTCATTCTTTTTTTATTCTTTTTTATTTTTCTTATTTTTTATTTTTTTTTCTTTCTTTTATTTTTTTTCTTTTTTGTACACTTTTTTAAAATTAATAGAAATTAATATAATTAATAATAATTTAAAATATAAATGTTAACAGATTCTTAATAATAATTTATAAATAATTAGAATGATTAATTAAATATCGAGCCATATACATAAAATATTAAGTAATTTTAACTTATAATATTAATTAATTAATTATCATTATAATAAATAAATAATCATGAAAAAATTTAATGATAATAAATAATTATATAATCAAAATTAATTACAAAATTAATATAAATTAATTATAAAATTTATCATTAATTTTAATAATTTAAATTATTTATTAAATTATATTAAAATAAATATTAATTATAATTAAAATTTAATTATAATTAAAATAATATGTAATTATAACAAAAAAAAAATCCTACGTTCTCTCTCTTGCCTTAAATCCCTAGAATTCCCCGTTATATTACTGGATTTGTCGAAGAAGCAGATTGTACAAGCGCGCATATAAAAGGGTTCCACCAGCGCATAAAGCCACGTCGAGGGAAATAATTGGAACTAACAAAAGGATCCCCCTCCCTTCTGTTCTCCTTTTTTTTTTTATATGTTTTTGGTTCTTTTTTTCATTCATTTCGTTGTTTTTCTTTTGTTATTTTTTCTTATTTGTTTTATTTTTTTCTTCTCTTTTTATTTTTTGTTTTCGTTTTGTACTAACTTTTTAAAAGAATTAGAAATTAATATATAATAAATAATAATTTAAAGTATAAATTAAGATACGTATTTAATATTAATAAATAATTAATGATAATTAATATCACCATACATACTTATAAATTTTAAGTAATTATATAACTTATATTAATTAATTAATTAATAATCATTGATAAAATTAATTAGGATTTAATTAATAATTATTGTATTAATTAATTAATAGAATAATAATTAATTTTATTTAATAGTAATTAATTAGATAATGATAATTATTTTATCGAATTAAATTATTTTTATAAAATTAAGTAAATAAATATTTAATTATAACAAGGTAAAAAAATCCTCCTTCTCCCCATCTTGCCTAAATCCCTAAATTCGGCGCGTAATTTACTGGATTTGGCCGAAGAAGCAGGTGCGGAAGGGTAAAAAACCATACCATGCACAGCGGGGGGCTCTTATTGTTTCTTCCTATTCGACTAGAAGGGGAATGTCACTGCAGGAGAGAAACTGAATAACAGTGAAGGTGCCGGTGAAGTGTGCAACACCAGGAGAAACATTACCTTCATAGTGGTGACTCAGTCCTGTCGTTGCTATCCAATCAAACTATTGTAATTTTTTCGGGTCGGACATGAAAGGAAAGTCGTTGAAGGGGCAAAGTTCGGAACAACGATGCAGGAGCCAGCGAAAAGGGGGAAGGACACAAGAGCATAGGAGATGGGAAAGGAGCGCGAGCGATTCCGAATGCTTCAGTTCTTTGCTCTTTTAACGACGTGTTAAAAGAGTTGTTATTTTGCATATGGTTACATTCTTACAACTTGTTATAGTTTTGATGATTTCAAATATTATTGTTTTATGTGTAATTATCTCCTAACACTTTTTTGAAAGATTTATTTTTACTCTTGTGAAGACTAACATTTCAGGAAAATTGAACTCCAAACTATGAAGACTTCAAATCAAATTCAGCATAAAATCCTTTGCAAATTGAAGCTTTTAAATTGTTCTTTGACTTGAGAGGGAGTGATTGTAATTGAGTGAATAAAAACACACACACACATACTTAAGGAGATCTTACAAAATTTGTGTACTGACCGTACGGGGACGAACCTAGTTCGTACGGGACGATCAAGTCAGTTATCTCCTCGTAGGAGCAATGGAACGAACAGAATTTGGAGGAAATTTTTCTAAGACCTGATCGTTCCAGGATGAAATTTATTTCGTCCTAGGACCGAGTTAGGCTCTGTAAAAATTTCGTTCAGAGACGAAATCTATAATCGTGCCAGAACGACTTTGGGCTCTGTAAAAATTTCGTCCAGAAGAAATCCAAATCGTCCCAGGACGAATTCTTCTCTGTAAAAATTTTCGTTTAGACGAAGTTCATTATCGTGTCATGACGAGTTGCTCTCTGTTAAAATTTCGTCCGGACGAAGTCCTGTTCGTCCAAGGACGATGTGAACCGACTTACCAAAATTGGTTACGTCCATGTAGTTTATTTGGGAACCGACCTATGGTATAAACAGATCGTACCGAGACGAACCTAGTTTGTACGGGACGATGATCGTGTTTACGAACATAGTTCGTAATAATATACATAAGGATCGTTTCCGATGCTTTAAGTAAAAATCGTCCAGGACGATCCACGATCGTACGGGACGATACATTAACGTGTTAACTTGAATATTTTGCAGTTTTGGACGATTTTTATTGTCTCTCCTATATAAGGTCCAATTTAGACTGCCACCCCATATCTTTTTGCCATTTGATCTTCATGCATATTGAAAGAAGAGTCAAGGAGAGAGTGTGAGAGAGCATTCAAAGGAGGATTCCTACCATTGGAGCGTGAAAGGCTTCGCTTGGTGTTCAAAAGGTAAAGAATCTCTACTTGTGATTTGGGATTACTTGTTCATCTTTTCTTTCTTCCTTCTAGATTTTCTTTGTGAAAGATCTGTCAAGGAGATTCGGGGTTCTCTGCCGACACCTGGAGAGTTGTAAGGACGACAACCAGCGGGTTCTCTGCCCACACTAGGAGAGTGTAAAAGGTCGAAGGGTTCTCTACCCACACTAGCGAGAGAGTGTGAGAAAGACGGACAGTTTCTCTCCAAACACTGGGATAGTGTAAAAGGACGACAGTTTCTCTGCCAACACTGGGGATATGTAAAAGGACGACGGTTTCTCTGCCGCCACCGGGTAGTGGTGGAAAGAGTGTTTGTAAAGGCTTGTCCGCCTTGCTGTGGGTGCAAAAGGAGAGACACTATTGGTATTAGTGGCAATACTCGGAGGGTGTCTCCGGGGAGTGGATGTAGGTCTGGTTTAGACCGAACCCTATAAATTTTGTGTCTTTTATTTTTACTGCTTTTTATTTTTCCGCATTTTTTTTTGTTATAAAAATTGTGGTTGAAAAACTTTTTCTAAAAATTCATTAAAGTTTATTTTCGTTCAACATGTACTCAAGAGGGATAATTTTTTTTTAAAAAAATATCAATTCACCAACCCCCTCTTGGATAAGCAGAGGAGAAGGTTTGGGAGAGGAGTAGGTGGAGAAGGTGAGACTAAATTAAAAATCTGAAATAAATTTCAGGTTTCTAATTGGGAGGGAATTAGGAATTAATTTTGAATTTAATTCCTAGAGGGGAAAGAGGTGTTAATGTAGAGAGAGGGGATTGGAGAGAGAGAGAGAGAGAGAGGGGGGGGGGGGGGCGGGTAGAGAGAGAGGGGGCCGGCGGTATGAGGGGATGGGGGAGGCTTTAATGTAATTCCAAAAAGGAGAGCTTCTCCTTTAGAAATGAATCAAGTAATAGGGGAATAGGAAATTCGGCCAAGGAGGTAATGTGATTTGGAATTATTTCCTAGATAGGGTGGGGGAATTAGGAAATAAATCAAGAGGGATTTAATGTTGGGGGGAGGGGGGAGCGGCGGCATCAAGAGGGAAAGGAGGATTAAATGCAAGGTTTAATACTTGCTTAATTTGGGTTTAGGAATTAGGAAAGTATTTAATTAAATCCAATTTAAATTTGAAATTCAAATAGATTTAATTTAGAAACACTCCTAAAATAGATTTAGTAATTTATGAAAGATTTTAAATTTCAAATTGATTGAATTTGAATTCCAAAATATGTCAAAATTATGTCAATACAATAAGGCAAGAGAAATCAATGGGGAGGAAGGGTCTAGGGCCAGCGGGTTGGATGGGCTCGGGTATGGGGCCGACGGCTAGGTGGGAAGTATGCGGAGTTAGGTTGAGTAACGGTGGAAGGGCTTGGGAAGGGAGAAGGCCTTGGGTGTGATACAGACGGTGGTGGTGGAAGGAGAAAGGAAGATATGCGAAATAGAACCACAAACCCGACTCGTCTAGGTTGGTGGGTGATGCGCAATTCTCCCTCTCCTAGGGATCTCTCTCCGATTTCTCAAGCTCTCACAAGAACTCATGCAAGGGGAAGAAATATTTTAATCAATCATTCATTAATATCAAAAGAAGAATACTAGGATTATAAATAGCCTCATACAAAGACTCACAAAAATAAAAGGACGACAATGCCCCTAGGGATTACATACGACCTCCCTTAATCAAAGGGTACAACGGAAAACTAATAAAGCAAACTAATAAAAAAAATACAATATGACGTCATAAATAAGAAAATACATAAAACAACTCAAAAATATAATGACTCAATCGTGGCCGTAGATCGACGGCCACATCTCTGATAGACTCTCCACAATTTGATGTCCCCATCACTAACTCCTTAAGCTCTTTCAAATAAGAGATGAAATTTTACAATCCAACTCCTTAAACTCTTACAAATAAGATAAACACAAATAAGGGCGGTGTGCGTATGCTTGGGTGTATGTAGAGAGTCATGGAAGAGTGGAAAGTGTGGCAAAAGAACAGACAAGGAAGGCCCTTTGTTAAATACTATAGTTGATTAGGAAATCAAATTTTGGAAATGCAAAAGAGAGGGAAAGGTCAAATTCACAAGATGGGAAAAAGGTGATGGAAGAAAAAGAAAATCAACTTAGCTAATTTTTTTTACTAGATAATTATATTAATATATTAACAGTCATAGCAATACCAAAAAATAAAAGTAAAAATAACAATAATTCCATAAACACAAGAAGAAATCCTTTCGAAGAGCATTCAAATGAAGAATTCCCAATACTACTGAAATCTTCTATGTTTATTACCTTTCATGGGCGACTCTCTCATTTTTCCTAGTTTTGGTATCTGAATTGGCTAAATTTAAGATCACTTAATTAGGTTTTTCTTTGACTCTATGGCGTCTAAGATAGGAGAAATCGATCCTCCTCACGAATTGAGGATCAAGTTTACATTGTTAGATTCTGTGTTCCTTTACATCAAATATTACAAATTATATTACTGTATTTTTGTGATTTTGTGTGGACATTTGTAAGAATTCTCGCTGTTTTCTAAGATTGATAGGAAATACTTTAGATTTACAAGTGTTTCCTATCAGTCTCAAAAGCATCAAACTTAACTTAGACACAACTAAGGGAGGGTAAAAGGAAATGCTAAATTCCATCTCCGTTATAGTCGCAAACATAAAAAAAACAAAATATAATGTGCAGCAATATAAAAGTTCCAAAGTAAAGAAAAGATCTCTTACTAAAACAGAAACAAGTATTATACGTAATTAGTAACACTTCATTGTGTCGCGAAATAAAAGTACGAAGATAACCGAAACCGAACCCATTTCAGCTAGATCCAAAGAATAGTTTCGAAAAGCTTATCCACAAAAGAAGGAGCTACGGAAGTACCATGAGGACGGATTCGCAATGGTTTTCAACAGTTTTGCCGTTCTTATTATTCCCAACCCATAGCATCGAACAATGAAAGTTTCCTTTATACGAAAGCCCGTCCTCATTTCCAGCCGCCCCAGCCTCAGCCTCTCTGCTCAAATCCCTTTCACACCACGCCCATCGCGTGGTCTTCCGGTGCTCATAAAACCAACCCGCCTCATGGCCCGCCCGGGAGCAATCCGCAGGCCGCTAAGGACCGACTCAGACGGCCGAATGGCCGCGGCGACCGACGGCTCTCGCCGACAGCATTGCGCGCGACCGCGGACCATCTCTGAACGACGGTTGGACTAACAAAGTTTGCAGCTCAGAAGCATCTCCTAAACTCTGTGAATCAGGCCACAAGTCCCTCGCCCTGGACGTTTTACCGCGGTCAGCATCGTCGTTCTGCCGTAAATTACCCTCCCTCTGTTTTTCTACGTCTCTCTCCATCTTCATTGACGGTCTATGACATTTATAATAGCGGGCTCGATCGATCGGACCGAGGAGTAAGTTCGTAAAGTGGTCTGGTTGTTATCCAACATCTACGAAACTGCCACGCCTACGGGAGGTGGGGTAGGTCGGGTAATTATGAAAAGTCGGGATCCATCTGTCTACGTCATTTTACTCATTTTTTTTTTTTTTTTTTTAGGGAAAATCATTTATTTAGATCATCACTAAAATGAATAAAAAAATTATATAATTATATATATATATATATATATATATAATATTTATTTATTTGATCTATTTTTAGAATATTTAATATTTTATTTCTTAAAATCTATTTTTTCCTAACATCAAATCTAGCAATTTATTTATTTTATGATTATTTTATTTTATTTTGAGGTATTTGATAAATTTAAATATACTTATTTTTTATGAGCACATTAAATATGAAGGAGATGGACACAGGTCAATTCAAAGTATGTATTATTTTTAATATTGCGGGGGTATTTAATTCAAAAAATACACATCTTTTTTTATTTTTATCAAATATAAAAAAATTTAATATGATACAAGTTTCTAACATCCTATTTTTTTTTCTAATACTCAAAACCACCAAAGAGCATACAAACCATTAATTTTAGGAATATCTACAAGTGCCACTCAAGGGGACCGATCCTACTCACATAATGCTCGATTCTTTACCACTCAATATATGAAATAAAAAAACTAAAGATGCATGTAAGGTCCCCCCCTAATTTAGGTACAAATATTTTCTAAATACATTATAAAAGTGGCATGCATGTAAATCTCCCAAAAAAATAACATTTCAATATTTCGTCACATTACATGCCATGAACACCCTAACACTATTCACTAAGACCAACTACAAATGATAAATAGAGTAGGAGAAAGGAGAGCTGTGAGTGGCTTAGAAGAGCTCTGAGATTGTTTCAACACTCTTTCAGTGGCGGAGCTAGGATTATTTATCCGATGGGACACATTTTCCGCTAATTTAAAAAAATAATCATCAAGCTTTTTTCATTCCAAAGAAATAACAACATTAGAGTTTTTTTTTTTTATAACTTAAGGTTTTCATATCAAATTTAAATAAATAATAACATAATTAAAAAATATTGTTATAATGAGCAAATAAATATATAAAAAAAGTTTCATCTTTTTAATATAAAAATATATTAAAAATTATAATTAGCATATTTTTTAAGATACTTGATTTAAATATAAATATTATAATCTTTCTCTAGTATCATTATTATTAGCTTTAATTAACTATTATCCTCCTATAAAAGAAATTTTGGAGATTTTAAAAATAATTTTTAAAAAATTGACACAAATTTTTAATTTTGAAAAAACTAATAATTTAAAGATAAATGAGTAATTGGGGAAAAGCATATAAATAAAGAGAGAAATATAAATGAAAAAAAAATGTTTATGATGATACTTCCCTCAAATCGATAGACAAAATTATTAGGTCCCAGACATTGGAGCGTAACTCTACATCCGGACGTCAATAACATGTCGTCATGTGCTCTTACTCTTTACAACCGTGCGGCCCGACGACCCGACCTAGGCCAAGAACTCGATATTGCTAGGTTCGAGTATTACTAGGTATTTTGCTTGGTATATGCTAGATGTTATTCTGTAATCGCGTAGGAAACTTTCACCGGCGGTTTGCCGGCAGCTTAGACCGCCAGTTACAGGCGGATTTTGAACCGGCGGTCTTCCAGCTATTAGACCGCCGGTTATTTGACCGACGGCTTACCGGCGGTAAATATACCGACGGTTTGCCTGTTTAGTTGGCGTCATTTGTTTGTTAAACCGCCGGAGGGCGCCGGTAGACCGTCGGTCTTTTACCGGCAAACGCCGGCGGTTTAACCCGTCGGTACAACCGACAATATAAACCGCCGGTGACCGTCGGTAACTGCCGGTAATAAGCCGGCGGTGTAATACCTTTACCGACGGCTGATTATTGGTCGTCCGGTATCGTAGTTTCCGGCGGCCAAACCGCCGGTTAGCCGCCGGAAACCGGTAGCACCTGCAAAAAAAAATTGACAGCATCCCCTCTATTTGAGGGAGGTTCACCCTAAAGTCTAAACCTGCATAAAGAGCAATATATGTTGGGCAACACGCCGCTATATTCATCACAATCATATGTTGGGCAACACGCCGCTATATTCATCACAACCATAAATTATAAATACAATCACAAGCTCATCATAACATTACAATCACAGTTCACAAGTAAGTTCATGATAATGTTACAATCACAAGTTCTGAAGTTCACAAGTTCTAATTAATACAATCATCAAACATAAAAATATCTAATCCTCATCTTTATCCTCACTGTCTGTAGATGGCTGCTCCTGTTGGTCCTTCTTCCTCTGTTTTTCAGCTCTGTAGGATTGCAACTCTGCTTGCATTTCATTCTGAACCTTTCTCATTTCTTCAATCTCTCTAGATTGAACCCTTTTCATCTCTTCAATCTCTCTAGTAAGCGCTGCAACCCTCTCGCTTACAGATTCTTCAGCTCCACTTGGATCATGAAATGCAGAGGTGTATGAACTGCCCTCAATAGCAAAAGCCTGTGAACCCATGCCATATACCCTCCCCCTCTGTCTTCCACCAACAACTTCTGACCATGTCTGATACTCAGAAATGTGGGCCGATCCAGAAGATGATCCCTCGCCAGTGGACTGCCGACTTTCTCTAGCTCGTACGAAATCATCCTGCGAGTTACAATTAGTTTTATTAAAATAAATTTTTTATTCTAAAACTCCAAAAAAAAATTTACTCACATAAGCCTTCTTAGACTTCTCATCAACCCACTGATGGTCAGCTTGATATTGATGAGTTCTTGTATGCAACTCCAATGGTGTTGGCTCCCGACTAAGGTGCTCTTTCTGAAAATTTGATGCTTAGTTATACTAACATAAATATATGTAATAAATCAATTCAAAACACTTACCAGTCACCACCTATGTTCTGTATGAGGTACAGATCCACCAGTATGAAGAGAGCTTCCTAAACCACCACAGTCAGAGGCTCTGTTCTGTTTATTCTGCTCTCTCATTTTTATGAACTCAGGGGTAGCCCAAGCACTACTCAAATCAGCCCAAACGCCCTCTCCAATCCAATTAGGATGCTGCCCGAACTTTCTAATGTCCGTGAACATGTCTCTGAGACGGGTCGCTCCTCTCTCTCAAAATTTGATCTGATTCTTGTGTGTGTACTCAGGCAACCACCTAAAATTCTTTCTGTAAAAATTTAGGCAATATCAAAAAAGAATAGTACAAATTAAATCATATATTTGAAATCATACCAAAAAAAAAAATACCTAAATTCTCCAAACCACATATCTCTAACTGGCTTTGGGATCTTCTTCCAGGATAAGTAAGGAGCATCATCATATTTATTCTTTATTATATCCCGGATCATATGTATAGGTGGCCTTGAAGGATTGAAGCTGCAAGTGACTTTTTTTTTTTCAATAACATGTAATATATCAAAATAAAAACAACTTAATAACTTAAATTGAACTTACTTATCGCCGTCAGGCTCGATGTATTGACGCTTATCTGTTGCTGCTGCTGCAGGCGGATTAGCGCTAACCTCTGGTGGTCTTGATGGTCCACCCTGTTCATGCTGCACCGGATAGGGGTAGTAATATGGGTAAGGGTAAGGAGGGTGGGGACCAGTGGATGGACCAGCTGCCTGTGATGATGGTGGGGGGTAATATGGATAGAATGGAGAAGCATGTGTCTGATCTGGAGAGGGGAAGCGAGGACTCATCGAGCGGGGAGAAGGGAAGTGTCCAGGGAAGTATGGAGGTACAATAGAAGGTGGATCTAAATGTCCCTGACCCTGCTTTGGTGAATGCTGCTGGCTCCTCGCAGGTGGTGGCGGTGGTGGTGTAGGTAGATCTGGTGGAACTGAAGGCCCCTCACCTACCTCAGCCTGTGTGGGTCTGCTAGAAGTAATCTTCTTCCGGCGGAACTTTGAGGCAAATGATTTAAGAGGAGGATCGTCGCCTGAAGCCATCTGCAATATTAAAAAAACATAATTACTAAAGCATTGAAAAGAAGTTAATAAAGCAGTTAATAAAGTAGTTAATAAAGCAGGTAATGAAATACGAGAAGCAGTTAATTAAGCAGTTAATGAATTACAAGCTGGCAAATAATAATTTCATTTCTTAGAATTCAAAATATTACAAAACATTAAAATTCTATAATTCTAAATTATAAAAACTAATCAGAATCATCAAAACTATTTTCATCACTCTCAAGGGTATCTTCACTTTCATCCTCATTCTCTTCTTCGCCTGAATTAGTTGAACTATTCACATCTTCTAACTCCATTTCAATAGTAGAGGTTGTAGTTGTCATCTCCTCAATTTCAACAGGCATACAACTTGACATCTCATCCTCTTGATGTGCAGTTGCTACAATGTATTGTTGATCAATTATTCCCCGTGCTTTTATTTTTATGACAGCTAGCCAATCTTGTTTGTCTCTACGACCACTGGGATATTTGCTGAAATAAACTTGAATAGCTTGACTTGCTAACACAAATGGATCAAACTTTCTATATCTTCTACTATGTTTAACATCTACTAAACCATACGCAGGTGCCTCTATTCTGTACTGGATCATACCATTGACAGTTAAATAAGCATACAAAGTTCTCATCTTCGCCTGGGTATTCCAAGTCAAGGACCTCATTCAGAATACCATAATAATCACAGTCATCTTTTTCATGAGTGTTCCCTCTAACACATACTCCACAATTTTCAGTTTTTCTTCCTTCACTCCACGATTTGGTATGAAATCTGAACTCATTCACTATATATATTGGCCAAGTTTTTACTTTTCGCATTGGACCCTATGCTAATGCTTGCAAACCTTTATCGAAACATTTATTATTAGGGTTTTGTACCTACAAACATTTTCAAATTATATTATTTTTGATAATAAATAAGATATAAAGTAATAAAAAAATGTACTCACATATGATCTGAACCAAGTTGGAAATTCATTTGCAACAGCTTGCTCAATATCCCTTGAATCTATCAAAGAAAAATGCTTACGAAATACCTAGTGACAAATAATACTTTAGTATTTTAAATAAACATTACTAATTAATTATTAATATTATGTTAGAACTTACTCTAAGATTGGCTCAACTTCTTCACAGTTCAGTAGTACATACATACAAATTCAACTGTATTTATTTCTAAATCATTGAGATATCTTTTCAACATATTTGCCACTAGGCTTTCCTTGCCTTCTAAATACTTATAGTGTAGCATGTGAGTGTTCTTCTACATCGAAGTCCATGTTACGACCAAATTTTTGTTCTTGTACTCCTTACATGTGGCTCGAAATAGTATAAGCAAAAGTGAGTGGTCTCTTGAGACAAATATGCTTCACATATCGATTCTTCTGGTCGTGCTTTATTCTTAACATATTTCTTCAACTTGTTCAAATATCTATTAATCAATTACAATCATCGTGAAGTTAATAAAAATATGTTATCTCAAACTGATTCAAAAATATTGAAGAATTAATAAAAATCTTAACACATTTACCTTTTCGAAAGGATACATCCAACGATATTGTACAGGTCCACCAACTCTAGCTTCGTAAGGTAGATGGACTGGAAGATGTTCCATAGAATCAAAAAAAACCCGGGGGAAATATCTTCTCTAACTTGCATAGGATGATTGGTATGTTATCCTCGTACCTCCGTAAAGTATTTTCACTTAGTTTAGATGAACATAAATCTTTGAAGAAAATGCTAAGCTCAATCAACGGATTTGATATGTAATCGGGTAACAAACAGACTATGATCGGAAGAAGAACCTCCATAATTATGTGACAATCATGACTTTTGAGTCCAAATAACCTTGCAGATTTCAAGTCAACACATCGGCTTATATTTGATCCATAGCCATCAGGCATCTTTAAACCTTTTAAACCACTGACATATCATTCTTTTTTGCTCTAACGTGAAAAGAGTAAGGAGCTTTGGGCTTCATTAGTTTACCGTCAGTTGTTGTTACTAACTCCAGAATTTTTCGCCGACAAAACTCTTTAATGTCCATCCTCACTTTGACATTATCTTTACTCTTGCCTTTAACATCCATAATTGTATTAAAAATATTATCCAGAAAGTTTTTCTCAATGTGTATAACATCCAAGTTATGTCTTATCAAATTAGTTCTCCAATAAGGTAATGTCCAGAAAATACTTTTTTTATCCAATTATGTTGAACACCATAACCCAGAAATTTAGATTCTGATAGCATTGGATAATCAATAATTGTTGGAATATCGGAAAGTCTCTGTAGTATATCATCACCACTTAATCTGGGTGGAGGAGGTGATCGCTCAATTCTGTTTTTAACAAATGCTTCCTTATTTCTTCGGAACTAGTGATTAGCATTTAGAAACATACGATGACAAACAAACCAAGTATTTTCCCTCCATGTTTTAATGTGAAAGCTTTACTGTTCTCCATGCAGTAAGGACATGCTAATTTCCCTGCTGTGCTCCAACCAGACAACATACCATAAGCTGGAAAATCACCGATAGTCCACAGCAAAGCAGCTCGAAGGAGAAAATTTTGTTTTGTTGATATGTCATATGTGAGCACTCCTTCTTCCCATAATAATTTGAGGTCATCAATTAATGGTTGCAAAAAGATATCAATATTTGCTTTCGGATTATGTAGTCCAGGTATAATCAGAGTTAAGAACATGAACGGAGTAGTCATACATATCTCTGATGGAAGGTTGTATGGTGTTAATATAACTGGCCAACAAGAATACGGTGTAGCTGTTTGACTATAGGGAGTAAAACCATAAGTACATAATCCCAATCTTATGTTGCGGGGTTCAGCAGGAAATGAAGGATGCACTCGATCAAAATGTTTCCACGCTTCAGCATCTGATGGATGAGAAAGAACATCACTTTTTGCTATTTTCTCCTTATGCCATCTCATATGGCCAGCTGAACTCATTGATGCATAGAGCCGCTGAAGTCTTGGAATGATTGGTAAATAAAACAAACGGGAATATGTTACATCTTTCTTTGGACGACGTTGTTTTCTCGAGTTTTGCTTAAACCGAGGAGCATTGCAGGTGCGACAAATAACTTATGGTGCATCATCCTTATAGTATAACACATACATCCATTGATACAACAATCAATCTTTGTAGCAGTGAGACCCAGCTTGGATACTAATTTCTTTGTTCGGTACAAGTCTGAGGGAATTAAATTGCCAGCTGGATTAGTTTCCTTCATAAGACCAATAACGTCATTAAAACACTCACGGGGAATATTATACTCAGTTTTAATACTTAGCATCCTCACTGTAATGGATAATTCCGAATGTGTACTGCAACCTTCCCAAATTGGCTTTTGAGCTGAATGTAATAACTCAAAGAATTTTTGTGTCTCTGCATTTGGTGGCTCTTCCACATTAGACCTTAAATTATGACCTGCTACATCAAAAATAAGGTCTTCATAGGGTCTACTCATTTGATCTTCATCAAATGTTTCATAAGCTGTAGATGAACCGGCATGAGCATCTCTATGTGGCTCGTACTCGCCATGTGATGTCCAAATCCAATAGTTTGGAAGAAACCCCCTACGATATAAATCAAGCTTCACATCATCGGGCTTGAGGAATGCTAGATTTTTATGCTTCGAACATGGACATCTAAATATTTTATCAAACTGAAAGGAAGGCAGTTGAGATGCAACTTGAATGAAAGTTTCAACTCCCTCTATAAATTCAACTGTCAATCCTTTTCGACCCGGCAACAATCTATTATACATCAAATATCTCTCTTCTTGGATAGTCATTTGGACGTTGAAGCAAACGTCACCCTACATAGTTATGAAAACATTTATTAGAATATAACAATCTGTATGCTTTTTGTTGATGCTATTCTTCTAGTTGATAAGACTAAAGAGGGGAGTTGAAGGTAAGAAAGATGCTCTTAATTATTCTCTCTCATGAACATTTTAGATACTGAATGAGCTGCGGAGATTGAGAGAACAGATTGGCGGAGCAGAAGAGAGATGATACAGATTCCGCTTAGATGATCTGTGTAGGAGTTTTTGGAGCATTTTATTTCTTTTGATGTATAAGAACTTTTGGAACTTTAACTATGTTTTATACTAAAAGTAGAATTTTATGGAATGTTATTATAATTTTATAGAATGTGATTGTCTATTTCAACAGTTAGAATGTTATTGTTGGATTATTATTTCTTTTAATAACTATTTTTTATTGCTGGTTGGATTGTTACTATTGGAAAGCTCAATAAATAATCATAGGAATTATTATTATTTATTCTTGCTACATGTTTTTGATGAATTTGTGAAGAAATTTTCATTGCAAAAGTCGATATGACAGTTGAGTATCGTTGTTTGTGACAGAAATTTCATCACAAATTGCGACGGAATTGCCGCAGCAAATCTGCAACAATTGGCGGCAAATTCGCTGTAATTTGTGACAAAATTTCTAACAGTGCACAAAAATAAGACGTCATTTTATATAAGATTTTTCCTTGTAAATTTGTCGAAATATGCCGCACAAATTTTGTGACGCATTTACTCCGCCAAAAATATGTTTGCGACGTACGATTTACCGTCAAATTTGAATCCGTTGCAATTCCGCCACAAAACAATATTTGCGATGGAATTATTAAGCTTTGCGACGGATTATTCCATTGGAACTTGATGACTTTTATGCAGTGAATGAGGTCTATCCAAGTTTATCAAAACAAATGATTGCATGAGAAGGAAAAGAAGGCAAATTAAAGTTGAAGTTAATTATCACACAATTATTGAATTAGGTTGATTATGGAGGAGGAACAACATGAATGGTGAATTTGATTTGCTACAAAAGTTTCAAATCATGCTTTATTTTGTTGTTGAATTGGGAACTAGTATAATCCATCATGATAAAAATGGGAATTGAGTTCAATATAGCTTTTTGAGAATTAAAGGTTGCAATGGAGAGGGATCCATTCTGGGGTACCACAAAAATTAAAATAACTACATCCATTACAAAATAGGTACAAGGTGGTAGTGGAATGCACAAAATACTAAAAATGTTTTTTTTATAGTCTTCTAGGAATACACATTCACATACTTCACAAAAATTTAGATCTACCAAAATTATTACAACATTTACTATCTAAATCATCCAAAATAACTCTAACACTTGCTTATGTCTAGTGAGAAAAATAAATCAAAAAAAAACATAAAATATACCTTAAAATAGAAATCTAGGGTTGAAAACTTGAAGTCGGCGGTCGGTTTGGGGGGGTCGGACTGGGTCAGCGAGGTCGGACGTCGGAAGTGCGGTCGGATCTGGGTCGGCGGTCGGAGAAGTTTTGGTCGGCGGCGGTCGGAGAACCTTCGTCGGTCGCGGTCGCGGTCGGACGAGCAGAGGCGAGCGGAGGCGAGGGAAACGAGAGAGAAAGAACGAGAGAAAGAATGAAATGTGAGTTGCGGGCCTGGTCGTTTTAGGGCACTAACCGGCGGTTTTTCCGGCGGTCTAAACCGCCGGTACAAAATCACTTATCAACGGCGGTCCAGGCCGCCGTTAAAAACCGCCGGTGAATATTATAATCCGGCGGTTTTTAGACCGCGGTTTTCAGACCGCCGTTAATACCGGGGTTAAACGTATAAAAAAACACCGGGCAGACCACCGTTAAACGACGGCGGTTTAACCGCCGGTAATAGCCATTTTTCCTGTAGTGAATAAAATTAAACAAAAAAATAGCTCACCTCATAAGAGATATAATTGAAAATAAAAAAAAAAGTTTAAAATCATCTCACGCTCATGGTGGGTAGAGAGAGGAAAGAGACCTATAAATAGTAGCAAGTATAAAAGTTGTTAGTGGTAAAAAAATGATAAGAGAGAGAAAAGTAAAAGGGGAGATGAATTTGGGAGTCAAGAAAAAGCTGGGCAGGCTATGAAAAAGCAAGAAAAAGAAATGCTAGTTACGTAAAGGGGGGAAACCAAGAGATGTATAAGGGAATAATAATAATATATATTTTTTTTTTTTTTGGGGGGGGGGGGGGGGGTGGGGGGGGGGGGGGATTGCTTATGCTCTCTTTAAATAGTAAAAATGACATGTCTTGCCAATAAATTCTTTCGACCTCATATTTTATAGGGTTAAGAAGGATATATGAAATGCTAAATCTAAGGAATAATAAATTTAAAATAATACATGATTTGATTGCTAAATATTCATGGATAGGACTCGGTGATAGCATATGGACTAATATCTATGATGTGACCCTGGGATAACTCTGATGAATACATGCAATGAGTGGCTCTTGCAAGTACCTTTGGCAAGTTCCTTTAGCAAGTCCCTCTAGCAAGTTCCTTCAACTAATACCTCTAGTTAGTTCCTTTGGCGAACAACCTCTTAGTCTAAGGTGTATGTTGAGCAGGTGTATGTAGTTGTTATTACTGTTGAAATATTTTAGTATCGTGTGCTGATGGGGTGAGTGGTTATCTATTAGAAACAAGCACCCACACAAAGGAAAGTTCTTTTGAGATTCACCCTTCCTAGAGCAAGTGATCTATCAGGATAAAACACTTTTGGGGCAAGTTCCTCTCATGGTGAACCCCTTCTGAAGTAAGTGCCTCTTTTGGTCAAGCTATTCGAGGCGAGTTCCTTTATTAGTTTTTTCACACTCATTTAGATATTGAGTTCATATTTAGGAGCTATACATGTAGTTCCGAAATTCTCTTGTATGTTTTAAGAGCTATTTGTAAAAAAAAAAAAGAAGAGAATTAGACAAAATCATTAATTATTTTTGCTAACTAATAAATATGGTGAGTTACAAAAATTATGAGTATCATTAAGAAAGAAGTGGTTATTGTTTCTCCAATTAGTGGAGTCTATTTTCCCCAACAAAGGGGTGATTAGGCTACTATAAAAGAGGGCCTTGACTCGCTTGCAGGGAGTAGTCTTATGGCTTGCTTACTTAGCCTTGAGTTGAGATCAATTTGATCAATGTATTAAAGTTGGTCCACCTGTAATATTCTATGGGGCATACTTCGGGCTAAAACTTTTGTAGTATTAATCTCTATTTTTTTATTGAATTAGAAGTATTAAACTTCAAATTTAAGCAAGCTATATAACTTTTTTTTTTTTGTTATGTGGGCTCACCACAAAGGGATAAATTTATTGAGTGTTAAAAATGAAAAGTTTAGATATGAGTTACTTAGCTTAAGGTTAGTAGGATCTATCGGGCGGCCTCTATTTAACAATTCCTATGCATGTTGTAATTTCACCCAATGTTCTAGTCACTTGCTCTTTAGACGGCTAACCCTAGTAAGAGATGATAAGTGTAAATACATTACCAAGGATTTAATTTCTTTTTTTATTTGGTCTTTATATCATTGATATGCTCAATTTTTCTCCCAAAATGAGTGATTCATGACTTCTAAAGAGATGTGCATTTATGTACACCAATGGGGTGTCCCTTCAATCTTAGAAATTATGATACATCGTTATCGATTTGATCTTCTTAGCATGTGACATTTCATCTCTCTCGGATTCTTATTATAAATTATATTTAGGAGTTATCTTATTATTTATTACTCTTCTACTCATCTCATTTATTACTTCATCTCTATTGAATCACCTCATCTTCAATTTGAGTGAAATGCCAACTGATCTCATTTATTGTGCTGAGAAATTCATAAGTTCTATTTTTTGTCACCTTATAATGATTTAGGGTATGACATCAAATAACTATTGGTAGAGTTTGACATCAACAATCAATTCGTGGTTTGGGCTCCTTTAGAGGGAGAGCCTCCAAATTTGCCAAATGATGACTAATTGTGCTTTGTTATAGACCAACTTAGGTGCGGAATGTAACTCCAACTTTTTGTCAACCTGTCAAACAATATGGTTAGTACCTGCCCAAGTTATGTTGATAACTTACATCTTACCTCTTGAAAGAGAGACAAATCAATGGAGCATTTACCATTTTCATAATTTATTCAAGGCAAGAAAACTCAAGGGTTGATGCATTCATTTGCCATCCTTGTGTTGAAGGATTTATGGGTTGACAGTTATGATCGACTGGAGGAGAAAGTTCTTTTTTATGAAGTCAGTCTTTGGGGTGGTCAGTGGAAAACTAGTCCCTAGTTGGTGCCCCATGCTTAGGGGCGATCCTTAATCCTTTACACTAAGGATATTGAACTCATTTCGAGCTTTTCAAAGATGGGGTTGAACTGCTACATACTTGACACACCTATAAGAGTAGTCCATCTGCTCCTAAGTGAATATTGAATCCCCATCCCATTTTGTAAGTTACTTTGCCTTTAATTTCTTTATCTTATTTCCAACTTTCCTTCTTTTTTTAATTATTGAATCTCAACCCTAAACTTTGTTCTCATTTGAGGTTGGCAAATCATTTAGAGGCAATAAAGGATCGGTCAGGTTCAAATATGGCCCCACTTGTCACTCTCAATTAGAGAGGTTATCTAGCTAGATACAAGTTTTGAGAGACTCAGAATGCAAGGCAGATAGACAATGCCAAAAACTCACTAAGCTAGTTTTGTCGCTCCAAACGTGAAATTCATAGTTGGAAAACTTCAAAAAGACATAGAGGAAAGGAAGGGACTTCTTATATCTCCCTAAAATGTGAATGGTGCCTAGCTCTCTCTATGAAACACTAAAAAAATTTAAGATTTTTTTTGTTGACCTAGAGAAGTCTAAATTGCAAATCATCTTTGCTGGAACATTTATAATATTGTGCTTTAGCTTTTCTAATTTTTTTTTTCATAATTTTTTGGGCATTGTTCAAATTTATTAAGAGATCGGCACCTGTTGCTATAAGTGGCGTTTTACAAATTGATTTCACCAAAATTTTCTAAATAAAATAAGTTAATTTATGAATATTTTTCAAAAATTTTTGGAATCCTTAAAAAAATTTAATAAAATTTTATTGAAAATGAATTATAATGATATTAATATATACTATTTAATAATATAAAAAAATAAGTACAAAATATCTTAAGTCATCATGCGTTATTAAATTCCATTTAAACTCTCATTTTGAGCAAACATAGAAGAGCTTAGAAGAATTAAGGGAAAAGAGAAGTGAGAGAAAGAGAAATTCAATTTTTGGACAACTTTGAACCGTTTTTATTCGTCGGCCCAGTTGTGAAACTTGTTCTTCTCAATGTAAGACAAATTATGCGCATCTCAATTTAAAAAAAAAAAGCAAGTTTTAGCGAATATTTAGATTACAATTTTGTATCCGTTAGCAAAAAAAAGCGATAACTTTGCACAGGTAAAATTTTCATTGCATAACTTTTTATATGTTATAGAAATTATGATTATATACATTTTGAAGATTTTCTGGAAATTTTACACCGAGAGTTTTGAAATTTGCAGGATTTTTATTGAATAGAAAATTATCTGGATGTTGAAAAATAGTATTGTAGAATAATAAAAGTCTTAAAATAACATTTTACACAATCCATAGTAATTTGGCAAATTTTTTAAATATACATTTTTTTTGTTTAATTGGATTTTCTATTGTCTATCATTATACAATATAGTGAAATTTTGATGCATGCTCAATTACTCTTTAATTATTATAATGTGATAATATATGTGCATATATGATTAAATTATATCTATTGGGAGCTATAATGGACCAGAATCCTTTGAGATTCTATCTATGTCAGGGAATTACATGTAGTTTTAAGGGACCAGAATCCTTTGAGATTCTATTTGAGATAGGGATATATGATATATTATAGTGCTATAAGCACAACTAAAAAGGGTGTCATAAGGGGGCATAATCCTTTAAGATTATGTTTGAGTTTTGGAAATATGATATGAACTATTTTGTGATATGAATTTCAATTTATATATTTGTTCATTATTGTTGATTTAAAATAATTGTTATGCATTTATTACATCTCTTAATATAGTGATTTGTTTAAACTATATTTAAATGCTTTTAAATATTTAGCAAAATATTTGATAAGAAAATATTTAGAAATTTAGATTGGTTTGTGTGGCTTACTGATGTGTTGTACCTCATTGTGATTTTGCTTCTAGTTTTTAGGATCTGAGAAGGAGAAAAAAGTTTTAGACTAGCAGTTCAGGATCAGATCTGAGGTCATAGGTATTTTGTTATTTTGATTTTTGTATAGTCATGACTAGTTAAATTTTTAGTTCTATAGCACTTTCTTGTAGCTATATATTATGATGTAGACATTTATTTTGATAAAATGAAAGAAATTTGGTGGATGAGTTTATTTTCAGTATTTAGATATTTTAGTAGCTCTATAGTCTGTAGTTTATTTCAATGAATATCAACAGAAATTTGAAATAATTTTAAAAACTAGATCTTGGGATTTGCTTGTCATAACTCAATACGATGGGACCTGTCCTATTCGGGTTGGGTTGTAACACACACACTCTCTCTCTCTCTCTCTCTCTCTCTCTCTCTCTCTCTCTCTCTCTCTCTCTCTCTCTATATATATATATATATATATATATATATATATATATATATATATAAGCATGATATATACATACACCAAGTGTAGGCTTTGACCCACATACACCAAGTGTAGGCTTTGACCCACTTGGGGGCCTCGACTTGCCTACAAGTTGTTTTACTTAAAGAACTTAGCTCAACTCCAATAAGTAAGCTTGCAACATTTTAGATGTTAATACTCCTTATATCATCCTTGTGATTATATAAGCCATCTCCACCAAATTATGATAAGTTATAAAATTTTGCACCACCATATTCATTGGTGTCTTCCTGTCATCTACTCTACTTCTCGTAGTGTTTATTTTTTGTTAATGGAATAAATAAATTTCATGCTTATCACACATTTCCAAGATGTTGGATCCAAATTTGCTCATAGTTAACACCTTGACACTACTGCCAAAACTAACTAAAGTGATAGAATTGGATGAATAATAGAATAACATTGGGGTTCTTTTACTCCCATAAATAGTAAATATGAAATAAATTTGTACCAAAAGAAACTTTTCAACTCAATATTTATACAATTATGAAAGCTATAGGAGAGGTTGTAATAACTCATATTTTGACTCAGTGAAATAAATTTTTTTCATGAGTCATTATATGTCTAAATTACAAATCGTCCTCACCACAGCATATATATTTTAGTGCTTTAATTATAATAATTTCTTTTTTTGCAATTTTTTTGCATTGGTGCAAATTCATTAAAAATTAATACATGTAGCCATAAACTGGGGTTTTAGAACCGTTAGGTGTTTGTTTTGCAAATTGATTTTACTAAAAAATTTTAAACATATTTAATTATTTTATGAATATTATTAAATATTTTTTTAGCTTCGAATTTAAAGATATAAATGAATTTACATAAATTTTATAATAAAAGCTAAATAAATTATATAATTATATTTATATTATATTATTATTTTATTATAAAAATCTTAATCCATTAAAATGCCTATTCATTTGGCTAACAAAAGAAGAAAACGAATTTGAGAAGAAAAAGGAGAGGAGACGAAAAGGAAACCTAGGGTTTAGAGGCTATAGAGTGATTTTTACCAATCGATCGTATTGGGAGATTTTTTTCGTCACATTATAAGAAATCATTACCCTATGTTTTGATTTCAAGAATTTTGTGTATTTTGTGTTTTATGCATTTTAATATGGTCAAAACTTTAAAAAAATTATGATATCTTAATTTTTAGTAAACTTTCACCACATAAATTTTGGTATGTGCACTACAGGAAAACCAGTCATTATCGGCGGACTAAAGCCTCCGGAACACACAGATATCCGACGAAAATATAAGTTTCCGGCGCACGTTTCGGCGGAAATTCCTACGCCGATTTAGGTCGCGTCGATAAATTTTTTCCGACGAATCTAATGTGCCGGAAAACTATCACTTTAGATCAACATTTTGGTGCACTTCCGGCGCAAAAAATGTGCCGGAAAACTAACGTGCCGGAAAACTATCGATAAATTTTTTTACAACAGAAATGTGACGAAAATAAAACTTTCCGGCGCACTTCCCGACGCATTACCGGCGCAAATAATCGGATTGGTGCCGACGACTTCCAACCGATAAATTTCGGCGCCATATGTGTCGGTAATTTTCTGTCGTATCTTCCGTCGGTAATTATCGGCGGACAAAACGCCGCAAGTTTGCCGTAGAAAACCAACGGTTTTGTTTGCGGCACAAAGTCTTCGCCGGAAATAAGCGGCGGACATAGCGCCGGAACGTGCGCCGGTAGTTTCCGACGGAACGAAGGCGTCGATACGTTCGATACAATTCGTTTTATCGTTCTTTCCGACGAAGTTCCGACGTAAAATCAGCCGGAAACCTGTAGCATTGACAAAAAAAATTGCCTTCCCAACCAACAATCAAATTTCCACACATGCAAACCTATACAAATATCAATTCCACAACATTTCAATAGTAACATTTCAACAGATCAACATTTTATAACAAATTCATAACAATTTCACAACAGTTTATAACATTAAAAGAAACTGTTCAATAGTAACAATCAACAAAAAACATCACATTAAAACAAACTGTTCAATAACACATGTTCACAGAAATAAACAAGTTCATGTAAACTAAATTAAACTACTCTGACTCCGTGGACTCCTCATATGGAGCTACGTCTTTTCCACTCAGCTGATCCCTCATCTTGCACATTTCATCCAACAACTGATTGTGTTGCTCCGTACGTTTTTGAATCTGTGCTTGCAGCTAAGCTTGAACCTGTGCTTGTAGCTGAGCTTGCCAATCAGCTTGTGATTTCCTTACTTGTTCTAGCTCAGCTTGAAGGGCACTTATTTGTTGAGCTTGTAAGGAGTCATGAGAACTGGATTCGAAGCTGGATGCAGTAGAGGAGGTCATCCCCTAGTGTTCAAAAGTGGATGCAGTTGAGCTTGGATGCAGTAGAGGAGGTCAAAATTAAATGTACTTATTTTTGTATTTTCCATACAATACGGACAAGCTAACTTGTCTGAAGTGTTCCAACCTGAGAGCATATCATATGCAGGAAAGTCACCAATTATCCAAAGTAATGTTGCTCTTAGTGTAAAATTCTATTTGGTAGAGATATCATATGTACTTACTCCCTCTTCCCATAATAAACTTAAATCATCAATCAAAGGTTGTAAGAATACATCATCTTTAATTTTGGATTATGTGGCCCTGGAATTATAAGTGACAGAAACATATAAGGAGTAGTCATACATAACTCTGGAGAAAGATTGTAAGGAGTGAGTATCACAGGCCAACATGAGTACGGTGTAGCCGACTGACTGAATGAAGTAAAACCATCTACGTATAAACCTAATCTGACATTTCTTGGTTCTACCGTGAATGTGGGATGTGTACGATCAAAGTGCTTCCAAGCCTCTGGTTCTGATGGATGTGTGATAACACCTTCTTGTGGAATGTGATCATTATGCCATCTCATATGTGCAGCAGATCTCATGGATGGATATAGCCGTTGTAGTCTCAGAATTATTGGAAAGTAGAACATCCTACTAACATGCACATCCTTCTGCTTCCTTTTATTTCTAGATTTTGGTTAAAATCTTGGTGCATTGCAATGACGGCATACAATTTATGCGATATCTTCTTTAAAGTATAAAATGCATCCATTCAGACAACAATCTATCTTAATGTATGTCAAACCAAGTTTGGAAACTAACTTCTTTGTCCGATATAGATCTGTAGGAATTAAATTATCTGTCGGATTGGTTTCCTTAATCGCGTGTTTTCCCGTAGTGGTGATAGATGTCGACAATATGAACAGTTTAATTGTAATATTATTAATTTTACCAAATAAAATAGAAGTTATTAAATTTTGTATGATTTGTGAACAAATAATTAGAGTATTTTTATTTAAACATATTATTAATACATGTAATTAATGTGTATTGAAAGGATGTATTATATTGTACTATACTATTATTGATTTGATAGAAAACGATAGGCAGATTGATATCAGATATATGATATGTAGATTGATATAATATATATATAAGATGACAATCCCGTGTGATGCCCTCAAGATTCATCGATTTACTGATAGAAATCATAAAGAGCTGGAGACTAATTAGGAGTTATAAGGAGTGCGAATGACTGATTCATGTAATTCAAGGAGAGTTACAACGAGTATCTGATTGAGAGTTATAAGGAACAATTGATTATGAGTCATAAGTGCAGCAATAAGATACCCTCACATGAATATCTGGTGGTAAAATATTTATTATTAATTAATGACCACTGATACTTACGTGTTACTGATGCTGATTATATTGATTACTTAAATACATATTCTGATTACCATATTTTGATATTGTACGAACATTGATACCGAGACATTGATTTCCATTATTAATTGTTGTTAAGAAGTACATATATTGATATGATTGTTATAATTGATAAATTGACCATACTAGAGTGATTGAATGATATGACTGAATTAAAATAATTGTATGATAAAAATAGAATAATTGATTGATTGACATAGATCACTACTGATTCACAGTAGTGATAATGAGTATATAACATACATAATATATTGAGCATGTGATTAAGATATTGATATTATACATACACATCCATTTATATATGATTATGTAGTTTTTATCGATTCTTTGGTTTTATTGCTTTATACAATTTATTTATAGATTTATAACATTGATTCGTCGATTTCTTAATTGATATGACACTTGCACTAGTTTAGTGATTCTCTCACTAGATTATTTTAAGGTCTATAAACTTTATTATTACTACCTACTTCATGATAATATGATTGTTGTTATTATGATTTGATTTTTGATATGCATATTGCTCATTTATCGTGTTTTGAGTTCAATTATAAGATTTGATTACTTGTTGAGCTCTTGAGTTCATTATATGCAGTTAAATGATTTCAGGTCAATACAAAGGAGTAGAAGTTTGAAATCGACCATGATCATTCAAATTCAGGTTCTTATTATTTAGCCATTCTTTTGTACTCATAGCTGAATAGTTATGATATGATTGTATAGATCCTGAGTAGTATACATGATTTTTTGGGGAAATAAATATGGATGTATATATTGATGTTTTAATCAGCAGTTTTATTTTCGCTGGGATTTATGTTGATAAAATAAATTAGGTAGTTCTGATTGTTGTATATTAAAAAATAAAATGTTATTTGACTGCTTCAAATACATTGACATGACTTTATGGTTGCAATTTGACAATCTCCTCTGTGACCTTGTGTCATCTCTTGTGAGTACCTCTAGCAAGTGCCCCTCACAATTAACCTATTAGGCTAAGGTTTTGTCTAGTCGTGTGTAGACTCTATTTTTGAGTTAGAATTGGTGAGCATCTCCTGCTGATGAAGTGAGAGAGCCTCTAATAGAGGAGAGCGCCCTTACGATGGCGAATTCTTCTAGGGTTCACCCATCCTAGGGCGATTGACCTATCATGATAAATACTTTTGGAACAAGCGCCTCTTATTCTACCTCTTTTGAAGCATGTCTCTCTCGGTCAAGCTCCTCTAAGGCGAGTGCCTGCATTTAGGGGTATATTATGCACTCCTTATTCATACCAATGCATCATAAGCATCTAATTTCCTTCAATTGTTTTTTTTTTTTTTTTGTCTTTTTTTATATTTCTTAAGCAGAAAAAATATTTTTTCTTGATTGAATCATTAGTTATGTCTCTTAGTTTTCCTTGCTATGGATTTATTTTCTTAATTCCTGTTGAGATAGCACCCACTTATATCTTTCTTTGATTTCTTGTTAGAAAGAGAAGCTAAGATTTACAAACTAAGGAATGTCCTTAAAGAAAAAATTTAATGAACGAACATGGAGTGTTGCAAGGAAAATTTTATTGTATTAAAAAGTCACTTTTAAAAAGCAAAAAAAAAAGCTATCCCAAACAAAACCTAATCTAAAGTTTCTTTTGGATTGGCTTTTTCCATCTTTTCTAAAGCAAAATTTTTGTACAGTTTTCTAAAATCAATGAAAAAATAGTGACAAAAATTGTTCCAAATGAAGCCCAAGACTTCGGCTTCGTTTGGGACGGCTTTCTTACTGCTTCTTAAAGCAGTTTTCTGATGCTAAATTTTAAATTTTTGTACTAGAAAACCACTTTAAGAAGTAGGAAGAAAGTCGTCCCAAACGAAGCCTTTGTTGGGACTGCTTTCTTACTGCTTCTTAAAGCGACATTCTTGTATAAAAATTTTAATATTATACTAAAAAGTTGCTTTAAGAAGCAATAAAAAAGTCTTCCCAAACAAAACCTAAGACATCTTTCAGGATTAATTTTTAAATTGTTTCTTAAAATAGAATTTTAATACAAAAATTTTAATTTTTATACTGAAACTCTATTTTAAAAAACAATTAAAAAGTCGTTCCAAATAAAGCCGAACTCACAGATAAATTTGAAAGAACTAATATCAGAGCTAATTAAAGCAAGAGAAACACAATAAATCAGTCCTCAAAGATTTAAATATATCACATCCAAACCAAAAAAAATAAAAAAATTAATATTTCATTTTAAAATTTGAATATTAATTAATAACTAGAAAATGTAATTATTCACAAAAATCTCCATTAATTTTTTTTTTTTTTTTTTTTTTTTTTTTTTTTTTTTTTTTTTTTTAAGTATTTATGTTCTGCCCTTCCTTTATCAGCTACCCAACCCCCTGTGGAGGGAACAAGGCGACAAGTATTTATTACTGATAGTACCCCAACACATCTCTTGTAGGCCTCTCACACATAAGAAACTCAGACTCCACAAACTGAACTGAATTGCTGAATAATTACATTCAAACCAATCTTATGTTCTATTTGCAATAAATTTTTAGTTTCTTTACAATTATAATTTTATATCTAGGAGAAAAAGATCAAAATGATGCTCAATTATATTAAAAGATCATTTTGATTCCTGAAGTTCTTAAAGAGGAACCAAAATAATTTCATCATGGAATTATTTTAGTTCCTCTTTAAGAAATTGAGGGACCAAAATTATCCTTTAATATAGTTGGGGACCAATTTGATCTGTCATAAAGAGTCGAGAAACCATATTGGTACTATTCTCTTTTGTTTAGCTGTTGTTTTCTTATTGTATTCTTACTATTCAAAAATCTCTGTGGTGTAAAGCTATTTTTTACCACCAAAATAACTAAGTTATTTTTTTTTGCTATTGGCATACAAAATATAACTATATTAATATTGCATCAATTAACTCTAAATCTCAGTACTTAGATCCAAAAGTAATCAGGAGAAAAGGTCTAAATGACCTCTAAATCATTTACATAGGGTTGTTTTAGGAAAAATTATTAGGTCCTCCCACCTGACGTAGAGCTACGTCCTCCCACCGCCAAAAAACTCGGTTTTTGCTCGGTATTGCTAGGTATTATTTGGTAATAACGAGGAATATCATCATGTGAAGACCAATACCGAGTTATACCGAGCTATACCGAGCAATACCGAGTTACACAAAAACATGCCGAGTTTTTTCTAGGAAAAACTAGGTATTTTTTGTATTGCTCGGTATAGCTCGGTATAACTCGGTATTGGTCTTCACATGATGATATTCCTCGTTATTGTTTGGTATTGCTCGGTATTTGCTTGGTATTTCTTGTTTTTTAGCGCGATTTTAGCTCTGGGAGGACGTAGCTCTACGTCAGGTGGGAGGACCTAATAATTTTTCCTGTTTTAGGCTTCATTTGGGACTATTTTTTTATTGTTTCTTAAAGCAGTTTTTTAGTACAAAAATTAAAATTTTTATACTAAAAAACTGCTTTAAAAAGCAACAAAAAAGTCATCCCAAACGAAACCTTAGTCTTTTGACTCCTCGAATCTGATACAAAATAATTTTACAGAGAAATCATTTTGGATCATATTTGAAAAATCAACATACTAAATTGAATGCATTAGATAGCTAACAAATTTGAGATCTTAATCATTCAAACAAAAGAAACTGAAAGTAACAAATAAGAAAACGTAACAAAAAATAGATATTACAATTACTTAATCTCTTCCAATAATTGGATAAATTAATTTTAATGGAAACAAATCAAGAAGAAAGTGCTGTATTTGTCAATATATGAGATGAAACACAGGAAAATTAACATTTTCTAGCACCAGTTTTATCAGCATAAGGCACAAAGCAAAAGAATGGAACTTATAAATACATGAATCCCTCATAAGTAGTCTCCCTAGATGATATTTACAAGCAAATGAAAGCCTTTTACAGTACTCAATGCATACTTACCTCACTTCTTCCCCCAGTTGAAGCAGGAGCAAATCTGCAAACAATGAAAATTTGTGAGGGGATTGTGACTTTGGGCGATCAAGTCATTAAGAAGAGTACATGTTTTAGATATCTTGGATCTATTGTTCAGAGTGATGGTGAAATAGCTGGAGAAATTATCAGCAGAATTCAAGTTGGATGGTTGAAGTGGAGGAATGCATTGGGCTTGTTGTGTGATAGAAAAGTACCCCTCAAACTTAAGGGAAAATTCTATAAGATGGTGATGAGGCCTGCAATGCTTTATAGTGCCGAATGTTGGCCATTAAAAGAGAAGCATAATACTAAGTGTGGCAGAGATGAGGATGCTTAGGTGGATGAGTGGCTTTACCATTAAAGATAGGATCCAAAATAAGCATATATGTGAAAAGGTTGGAGTAGCTCCAGTAGAAGATAATAATAGAGAGAGTCGCCTTAGATGGTTTGGTCACATAAAACGACGGTCTTCTGATGACCCGGTTAGGAAAGTAGAGGTATTAGATTTGACTTATGTTAAGAAAGGTAGAGGCAGACCTAAAAAGACTAGGTTAGAAAATATCAGGAATGACCTTTGTTTATTAGATTTAAACGAGAATTTAACTTTTAATAGGACACAATGGAGAAAAAGGATTCATGTAGTAGACCTCAAGTAGTGGGATAAAGGCTTGATGTTCTTGTTGTTGTATTAGTCTGGTCATTTTACCCTTAGAGACAGGATACGAAATGAGCATATACATAAAAAGGTTGGAGTAGCTCCAGTGGAAGATAAGATTAGAGAGAGTCGTCTTAGATGGTTTGGTCACATTAAACAGAGGCCTTCCGATGACCCGATTAGGAAAGTTGAGGTATTAAATTTGACTTATGTTAAAAAAGTTAGAGGTAGACCTAAAAAAATTTGGTTAGAAAATATTAGAAATGATCTTTCTTTATTAGATTTAAATGAGAGTTTGAATTTTAACATGACACAATGGCAAAAAAGGATTCATGTAGCCGACCCCACGTAGTGGGACAAAGGCTTGATGTTGTTGTTGTTTTATTAGTCTGTCATTGAGCTCAGTTTCTAGAAGGATAAGACACTCACAGTAGACCTCTTGCTTCTCTTTTCATGGTGATAACTATTGAGGTAGGCTGAATCATCAGTAAGCATAGGAACTTTTGTTGCACTGGTTTGCTTCTCCTCCCTCACTTTGTTGAAGATTCCAGTAAAGCCATCAGCTGATGAAGGATTGTCTTCATCCCACTCACCAAATTTCGGCACTGCTGCGCCTTCCTCAGGCTGTAATAGAGAAAGCAATTTTATCAAGATAAGCTCTCAGAAATATCAAATTGTCTGTAAAAAGCTAAAATAATAGTAAATGATCAACAAAAATTATAATTTTTGTACCAAAAAATTTTCAAACTTTCACTAAATCTTAATTAATTTGGCCATAACTTTAATTTTGCAATTTTTTGGATGGAAATTAGTACTGAGAAGCTGTTAATGAGAGCATTGTGGACTTCTTCAGGTCAATCACATTAATTTGAGTTAATATCAAGTAGTGAGATTGACCACAAAAAGTTTAAAATATTTGAATAAAAAGCTTCCCTCCACCAAATTCTATCCAAAGCCATGGCCAAGTTGACAATAAGACCGAGTTGATTAAGATTTGGTGAATTATGAGACTAGGGCTTCGTTTGGGATAGCTTTCTTACTACTCTCCAAAGCAGCTTTTTAGTATAAAATTTTTTAAAATAAAAATTTGTGTACTAAAAAGCTACTTCAAAAGCAATAAAAAAGTTGTCCCAAATGAAATCTAAATTGAATACATAAAAGTTCTGTACTATGAATACATCTAATAAGTCTAAGTATTATTTTCATCATTTACTAGTTAAAATAATAAATTTTTGTCTTGTTTGAAGTAAATTTAAAAAACTAAAATGATTTTACTTTATGCCTTGATGGTTAGTTTATTGTCTTCACAAATGTGCTGCAAAATAAGTGTGGCCAAAATTGCCAGATTTATTTTACAGTGATTTGCTTTGCATCATACAATGACTAAAGCTCAGTTTAGATGGAAGCAATATGAAAATTTGAAACTTTGAAATATGGGCAATCTATGGTTGCTTTGAGATTTAGAACTCATTTACCATTTTCTTTTGATTTTATTTTTCATTTGTGCATCCAAACTTTAGCCAAAATGATCAGAAAGGAAAAAGTATTACGGATTCATCAGCTCGACCGCCAGTTCTGAGCCTGGACTTTCCGGGAGTGTTTGAAGTTATACCATGGCCGCCATCTGAAGACACTTTTCTTTCCCAAGATGGAGAAGAGCTTCCACCTTTGTTTGCAACTCTTGCCTGATGATGGTGGTGGAGAGGAGAGTGGTCGGCACTGTGTTCATGAAGGCTTGTTCTGGCTGTCCTCCTTTGAGGGGAGGCTGAGGGCCGTCGAGGCTGGTTGTCCTTCACCTTTGGAACTTCATCTTCAAGCCGGGCTTGAAATGATGGGTCTTCAGATTTTGGTATGCTTCCAGGAGCTTCATCAGGACTCCCATCCGTATCAACTGGGTTGATCATCATCCCTGATATATTATGCTTTTGGACATTATCAGAGTACTGGGTGTTCTCATTACTATCCTGTTTGCCAATTTTAGATGCCTGATCCTGTTGCTGCAACCAAGATTTTTATAAGAACTTGGTGTATCGATCTAATGGATTGATTGCATCAGGAGATTTTTGCAAAATTTAATAGAAATCAAGTGAGTTATAACGAAAAAATTGACTAGAGCTGAAGCAAGATAATCTCAGATTGCTACCAAAGATAAAGTACAAAACATATAATTTTTCATCGTGTGCGGTAAGGTAATGAATTATTTGGAGGAACAAAAATGATAATGCGATGCGACTCCATTTGTTTCAAATTCTTTTACTGGGAAATTTTTTTCATTCCAACCCTTCAAAATTCTCGTTATAACTCTTTACTCCCAACCACCAACTTCTGACCAATTAGCCGTGGCTGCTGGTAACCCATCAACATTACAGCTACACCAATTGACTCTGACTCAAATACATCTTAAAATGAAAAAAGTCTGATGCAATGTAGAGAGCTAGCATTTCTATCAATGGCTATAAATATTTAAGCTTTCCTTCAAATAGAGCTCACCATAACAAGAAAAAGGCAGTGAGATGTAATTTGGTGAAAGAATAAAATAAGACGGATGAAGCAGTGAAGATCAATTTGATTATACTTGTATGATCCAACAAAAAGCTATAATTTTTGTTGGAATCATTACTAGTTTGAAACATTAATTTCATGTTCTCCTGGAAGAAATAATAGATGAAATTTAAATGAACTTTCATTTTAAGAATTGTTTTATATAAAAAAAAGAAATTATAAGTGTTGACCCCTATACCTCAAACCACACGAGAAAAGACACAAACTGATGAATAAAGCAATATGAGCCTTAGCACCACATGTCACTTGAAGGGTCAAAAGACCTCTGATTGCCAAACGGACAGCATCATTGCGATCAGGATATCAAATTTTCCTAGATCAAGGCCCGTCGCAATCAAATCGGATGAAATTGGTCAAAAGAGACGACCGACACCCGAAATTAAAGTGCGAATCTGATCAAACGATGTCGGATCGACGAATCGATTTCTCCATTACGATTGAAACATTATGAATACTCAAAACTACGTCTTCTATGTTCAATTTGGATCATCCGAATTGGGGGCACAAATTTCGAGGCAAAACACGTATATCGAGACAATTGGCTTCGACATTAGTGAAACAAAGTCTGATCGTGAAATAAACTTCGCCACTGCATTCATAATATCCTAAATACATAAGGGTGTCATCCAATTTATTCAAATTCAAGCATGCGAGGTCAACACACATTTCGAGGTAAAACACAAATTTCAAGAAAAGTTTGCCTGACTCGACCCAAATGACGTCAGATTGACGAACAGACTACATCATTGTGTTCAGAATGTCAAAAATATCCTAAATGCACTATCAATTTGTTTAATTGAGGTTGCGCACGTACATCGAGGCGGTTTAAGTGTAAAAATTAGCCTCGTAGTTGCTCAAATGACGTCCGATTGCAAAACAGATTGCGTCATTGTGTTCAGAATGTCAAAAATATCCTAAATGCACTATCAATTTGTTTAATTGAGGTTGTGCACGTACATCGAGGTGGTTCAGTATAAAAATTAGCCTCGTAGTTGCTCAAATGACGTCCGATTGCAAAACAGATTACGTCGTTGTGTTCAGAACGTCAAAAATACCCTAAATGCACTACCATTTTGTTTAAATTGAGGTTGTGCACGCAAATCGAGGTGGGCACATGCAAGAATTATCATCGGTATGCTCAAATGACGCCCGATCATGAAACGGACTGCATCGTTGTGTTCGGAACATCAATAATATACTAAATGCACTACCAACTTGTATAATTTAGGTTGTGCACACAAATCGAGGTGAGCACATGCAAGAATTACTATCGGTATGCTCAAATGATGTCCGATCGTGAAATAGACTTCGCGGTTGTACTCGGAACAACGTCAATACCCTAAATACACTGTTAATTTGTTTAAATCTGATATTCGACGAATTTGACACGTAAAATGAGGCATGAATGTACGCAAAACGAGAAAATTGACACGCAAAATGAGGAAAGCACGCAAAGTGATGCATTTTGACTGGTCTAATACTGCTTGGTCATTCTAAATTAAATACATAAATGACTGGAATACCAAAATGGCATTAACTCAATAAAATTTCAGCAAAGTCAGAGGCCGAATAGGGAAATAAATTAAATGCAATACCTCGTTCAATCGAAATCCGGCTGTCTCCGATCAAATCCCGTCGTTTCCACGCAGCTGGCTGTGGTTCTTGCTCTCGTAGTTAAAACGAAGCAAAGACGGACTCGTTTTTTTTTTTACACAGAACTTCAGCTCTCAGTTTTCCTCCCCCTCACACTTGTCTGTTCCCTTCAGCTCACAAGCCCCCTTCTGCCTCCAGCTTTTCACCCGCCAACCTCAGTCAAAGAAGTTCCAGCCAAACCTCCTTATCCGTCAAAAGCCAGATTTCATGCCCAAAAATTCCGTCCACACCTCACGGTTCTAAATAACAGCAAATCGCCACATCCCCTCTAGCAACAACTTTCAGAAGGGAAAGGACTTCTAAGAATCGAACCAGCTCTTCCTTTGCTGCAGAACTCACTGCTGCATTCCGACTCTCCGCTTCGTGATATTTCATTAAGAAGAGTGCACAGTTACCTTATTTAAAGAAAAAAAAAAAGCGGTGAAGAGAAGTGGAAATAGTAAGGTGAAAGAATCTTTCCTTGAGGAAAGTGCAGAGCTTCGTGAAAAGCTACAGAACTTTGTCCATTTGTTATTAATTGAGTTTTATAATTCTGTAATTTGTTTATTCCACTCACATAACCCACTATGTTGTAACCAGCTTCTGACATCTTTATGCACCCATGTGAAGTCCCACAGCACCTTTGCAAAACAACTCAATAACAAAAACGACATCATAGCATGGTACAAGATAGTTTTCTGCACATCACTACAGCAGCCCCCTTCCTCATTTCATTGAATGGAGTGCAATACAGCAACAGCTTTTTCTCTCTAGTTTCCTCCCTGAAACTCATTCACGTGATGTCTAAGCCTATACAGAGTTTTGTCCTTTCCCAACCACTTTGTTCCCTCATACGTTTGGCTGATTTCATCTGCTTGCCTTTCTAATCCGGCCCATGCAAACTTCTCTGCACTTCAAACTTAAAAGCCCACCAACTAGATTCAGGCCAAAAGCCTATTTCCCAAGCCAACTCCACCTTCCATGCTATCTTCATACTTCTCTAATCCACATTGCAGCCCACTATTTCAACTCAAAATGGACCAAAACCTTAGATCAAAGCAGCCCATTTCTCCTTTAATTTCACCTCTCAAGCCCATCTCTAAGGCCCAAAACTACAAACCAAACAACAGTCCATTACATCTTCAAATTTCAACCCAAAATCCCCCTCTAAAACAGCCTATTTAGTCTACCATTTATTGCTCAATAGCAGCCCATTCCACTTCTCTTCTATTAAATTTGCCTACTCGACCACTTCAAGACCCCCATCATGAGCATGCATCCAAATATTAGACTTCATCTTCCAGTTGATTTTATTTCTGTTTCCTGCTACTAGTGTCAATTTATATTTGGTGATATAGTTGATATTGTTATTAATTACTACTACTAACATTGTCAGTCACATTGTCAGCATTATTAGTTAGCTTTATTAACATTGTTGATTATCATTATTAGCATTGATTATTTAGTTTTTTTTTTTTTTTTTTTTTACATTGTTAAGTGTATCATTGCTGTAAAAAAAAAAAAAAAAAAAGGAGAGAAGAGGTAAAAAGAAAAAAGAGAGAAGAAAAGAGAGCAAACAAAAAAAAAGAGATTTTAAAAAAAAGAGAGGTTTCTCCAAAAAAAAAAGAGAAGAAAAGAGAGCAAAAAAAAAAAAAAGAGAGAATAAAAGTGGTGGAATGTTATACACTTTCTTTTCCATCATCGCCGCCGACCCCGAAGGTATAAACTTCTAAAACTCAGATTTCTCATTCTCGTCGTTTGTGGCGGACCGGGGAACCACCTATACGCGCTCTCGTAGCACGGTGGGAGGGAGCCCGGTGCGATACCTACGACGAGACGGGTAATCACCTAAAACTCATATTCCCATTTCGGTGTTTGCTGCGGACCGGGGAACCACCTATACGCGCTCTCGTAGCACGGTAGGAGGGAGTCCGGTGCGACGCATACGACGAAATGGGAAAGCCCTATACACGCTCTTGTAGCGTGGTGGGGAGATCTACCTGTGCTCGCCTACGGATACTGTTGAAGACCTCATACACGCTCGAGTAGCGTGGTGGGATGAAAAAATGTACGGCCCGGTGTCCTCCCGACACCTACCATACACGCTCGAGTAGCGTGGTGGGATGGCCCAGTTTCCCGTAGTTTTCCCCTAAACGGGGGAGACGCCGGGAGGCTGCCGAATTTTTTTTGTGAATCATGGACAATACTTGGACAAAATGTGGACATTTGAACTTGAGCTCATATTTATATTTGAGCAAATAAAAGGATCCTAATTCAAGTTAAACAATAAATGAACTTGCAAATCAAATGAGATGAGGAAAATTTGAACATTTGAATGAAGTGCAAAAGGACTTGATTTGGGACCGCAGTGGACATGAATTCGAACTGAACTCAGACTTGAACAAAATTTGGACAATTACAGTGGACTTTATGTGAACATGATTTGGACAATTAAATTGACTAAATGCAAATGTGAATGATTAATTAAAAGACTTAATTCAAAGCTTGATTCAAGCTTGATCCAAATGAACTTGAATTGAACAAGATCATATGAGACTTTTGAACTTGGTTTGAACCAAGTGAGAAGAATTTAAACTCGCTAGATGAATAAACAAAGGTGAACTTGAATGTGGACCGAAGCTGACAAAGAATTCGAACCACAGGGGACTTGGACTCAAGCTAGACTTGTGAACATGAGCTAAACTTGTACTTTGAATTCAAACAAAGACATGAATTGACACTGAATTTGGTTAGATCATCAAATGAGCTAAATGAAAATTTGAATTAAAACTTGAACTTGATTCACTCTTAACTTGAGTGATAAGAATCTAACTAAATATGATCACGAATTGAACTCAAATGAGTATTAATTGATGACATCAAAATCAAACAAGGTTGTATATAAAAAAGAACAAGGGTAAATTGAATTCCATTTAAGAATGGAAATTGCAATCAAATGGCAAGGAGCCTAAGTGAGAAAATGCAAAAGATATGAGTCTTGAAGATGAGTATGAACCTAACTTGCTCTTATCAAATAAAGGCTACCAACCCCTACAAGTATTGAAGATTAATGTGTGTTGAACATGAAAGGCATGCTATGAATATGATTATGCCTTATACTCAACATCATATAGTTTGCTAGTGAACACAACTATCTATCAGCCAAAGTGCATAGAGAGAATATACAATGAACACAATCCACATAGAAGTCAACATCAGTGCACAGATGGGTACACTAACTCCTTTGCAAATGATGAAGCCGTGAGCAAATATACAAATTACAGCATAGGATGAATGCAAGTATCATGCAGAGGACAACAAAGAGAACACAATGCATGTTACATATTACTTGCAAGTAAACATGAAGATCTGCAACACATACGATTTTTCTACAAAGACAAATGTATGTGCCACATGCCACTGATGGGTAGATGCAGAAAGACTTCAGTAAATGCAGTATCCTGAAGTCAATTTTAGTCTGTGAAGGAATACATCTACCTATCCACTCATAACAATGATGAATGTATTACATGAGCCAAACAACTACAACGAATACAAGCATCTACGAACAAAAGCAGGAGATTCATTAGTGCACTGCGATCCACCTGCAGAAAGCAACGAGTAGTGCATGACAATCTACCTGTACGCAGCAGCGAACAACTCTATTCAAAAGCTGCTACGTCGCGCCACCGGATCCGCAATTTTTTTATGCAAGCGGACAGAAGGCGTCTAACAAATACTTTTAAAGTACCCCTACACGTGCACTAAATTGTATACACATAGGTACACTAACGGGGTATATAATCTTAACCCGCATGGGCCCCGGCGAGCGTGTTATTGGTACACACGTGACGTCTAGAGATGCTGCGCGGGTTGACAAGTGAATTCTAGTTCGAACCCGATCCTCCTATGCGGGTCAATAGGAGTCGATAAGGTTCGAACTCTCAAACAAATATACGATTGCTACGACCGTTATATTTGTTTTAATACATTCATATCAGGCCTCCAAAGCCTTTAATCAAAAGAATCCACTTACAAGGGCAAAAAGCCTACGAGACCCGATCCTCTGTCGACAGCCCGATAGAGTTGACAAGGTTCAATCCATAAAAAGAAATAACCCCCAAACACCCCGATGATGGCCGTGTTGAATGCAGATCTCAACCGGAGGGGTTCCCAAATATTTTCAATTGTCTCCCAAAAGTCCATTCCAAATATCTTCCAAGCTCCACCCAAAATCCCAGAAAAATTCAAAAAACTCCACAAAATCCTAAAAATATTTAAAATTGAAATAAATCCATCAACGCAGTTAAAGAAAAATCCATCCGCCCTCCGCAACAGTTTGTCGGGGTGGACAAATCAGAATTTACTTTTGCTCACAAAGAGCCAAATGCCTAGTCGAAAATATCACTAGGATCCATTCTCAAACAATCTATTGCCAGTAAGGACGTGGTACGTGTCCTCTAACCGGCAGTTTCGCCTCCAAATGGCACTGCAGGTAAACGATTATGACCCGGGGCCCTCTGAACCGAGTGGTTTTGCCGCCAAATGGCACCACAAACAGCGGTTATGGCCAGAGCCAATACGCTCCTACGCTCCTTAATGGCGTTAAATCCTTGAGGTATGAATCAATAGGATATGATCGATAGGGCACAAAGCCCTCTGTTAGCTAAGGTGGATTTAAATTTGTCCTCTTAGACAAACATTCAACCCCGGTCTACAAGGTCCCCTTGGACGAAGCAACCCATGGCTGCCGACAAGGATCCTTCTGTCAGGTTGGGTCGACTACCTCCTCTGACTAAGTAGACCAGGGACCACGATGGCCCGGGACGACGGAACCATGGGATCTTGATCGGGCCCATCATCCATTCCCCCACCATCTGTTTTAAGTGAAAGATGGTGAAATTTCAAGTTTTAAGTATTAAACCCTCCAAATTTCTCATATCCAAACCTTTCAAATTCCAAACTTCCAATCCAATTTCTACCAATATCAAAATCCATTGCTGCTACTACATGCCAGATAACACGTATGTTCTACGTATCTGATTGACGACTAGCCTTAATCGAAAGTTCTCTCTCATGATTGGGAGGGGTAATTAACTATAGGGGCTTGCGCCTATAGGAAACCAGAACTCAGATCATAAAGTCCTCGTAAAATGAGGGCGAAATCTCTGGGTAGTGTCTTATCTACAAACCCATCTGCCTTCCAAAATTTACCTCGGAACTTAGTCCGTTAAAACTCCCTCGCCGAATAAGAAGAGCGAGCGGAGGCCGGGGCCGAATTTTCGGAGCCCACAGATTTCTGGCGACTCCGCTGGGGAATGGTTTCTCTTTCCATCTTTGGCTAGTCGTATCAATGCTATAGTAGCAGCCATGTCAATCCGTATTTAAAATTTTGAGTATTCTAAATTGATCATTTAGCGGATCAAAATTCTAAAATCATTTTCTATACGATCATTTATACATTCATTGAAATAGCTTAGTTAGCAGTGCTTTAAATTTATATTACTTGCTAATGGATATCTGCTTTTATCTTTTGTTCTGTGCAAGTCTCTGCATTTTGAAAGTGTGGGGTGATGTATCAGATTCTGATTACTAACCCTTGCCTTTCATTTATGCAGATGGATCTACAGAACACTCCTTTCACTGTTCAACTTGGCGGTGGAGCCAACATTCAATTGGCAAATGCTCTGATCAACACTGGAAGCGCCGGAGCTATCATCCAATTTGGTAGCGTTGACTTCCCGGCAATCGCTGCAAGGAGTGCTGCCATTCCTGCGAATGGCCTGAATGCTGAGAGGTCTGCTAGAAGACTTAATACTGCTGAAGCTCCTACTGGTCATGCGAATCTGTCAGCACAACGACCAAATGCTACAAATCCTCATAAAAGGATTTCTGTGTTTGAACGACTGTCAAAGTCAGAAGCCTCGACCACCAAAAGAGTTGTGGCTGGAGGAAGGATTTCGGTGGTGACTGCAAACACCACTGCTCTGCCAAACGGGTTACCTGCACCCGAGAAGAATAATGCTGAAGCTTCCTCATCTGGAGGAAAGCTAACAAGGAGGCAGAGGAGAAAGCTGAACGCTGAGATCCGAGCTCAGCAACAACTGGTGCCTGTGCACCCATCAAACCTGCCAGCCCAAGAACTTGAGGCCAATGTCCCCACCGAGAATAGGTTTACCAACCTCAAATGGGTGAAAAGAAATAGCTCTTCCGGTGAGCTCAAACAGTCATTTTGGGAGCATCGACCACAAGCACCAACCCCCCAGAAGACTAGAGAACCTGAACGATTATCAGCTCGAGTACATCGAGTGCTAAAAACAGTCAAGGAGAGAGGACTTATGAAGAAGCAATTTCAGAAGCCGCTAGTTATTGAGGCCAGAAGAACTCCTCAAAGGGAAAGGCTATCATCTGCTGTGATAGCTGAACAAAGAAGATATCGACGACAAGCTCCACGCGGTGAACATTGGGGTGTGACACCTGAACCTCAAGTTCAGGGATCCACTGCCGAAAGGTCCCGGTGGAAGGGAAAGGAAATATGGAGACCAAAATCTCGTAGAGAAGAAGAAAGAAGAAGAGAAATAAATCTGGGCGTGACATCTGGTATGGCTTCCCGGAGATCCACCCCTACCTACAAACAACGTCAAGAATGGGTTCAAAAGAAGACCCACGATGACGTCCCTCTCGACAGTAGACACCTTGGAGAATCCTCCAGGGGATCTCGTCGATCGCCAGCCCCTCCAAAAGAAGAAACCAACTTTGATCGCAGCCCGCTGATCGAAGAAGTCTCATTACCAGATCAAGAACCGGAGATCCATTGGCGTCGCCGCTCGGAGATCCAGGTACTTGGGGAGAGAGGGGAAGAAGACATAGAAAGAGAAGAAAATATGGAAGAGGAAGAAAATGTAGAAGAAAAAATATTGAAGAATACATGGAAGAAGAAAAATAAACGATGCCATAAATATTGAAGTTGTCTACATGGTGAGGCACACCAACGCCAATGAGGAGGCATACTATGATGATGGTGAAGATGACGACGATCAACAACCACCGGTTAGGCAAATATATCGACGTCGTCGTGAAGTTGGGTCCACCATCGACAGAGGTGGTCACTCTTCAGAAGAAGAAAGAGAAGAAGCCGAGGATAATCCCTTGGCTGATGAGAATGTCACACTCGCAGACATGCAAAGACATATAAGGCGTCAAATGAGAGCCAAAGATAAAGAAATCTCTCAGTTAAATGAGAAGATGACCGAGATGATGGCTCAGATGGGGGCGATGATGCAAATGATGCAGAGGACTACTGCTATTGGTGTCATGCCTAATCCTCCAGCAGATCCTCCAAACCTTCAGATGCCACAAGTATCAGGAATACGAGGAACTCCTGAAGGTGTTCATGAGGTCCATAATACCGTCCGCCAGCCCACCCCACAAAATATTGCAAGTACCTCCGAACCCGTGACTGCTGCGCAGTTGGAGGGAATTATAACTGAGAAAATCAAAGCTATTATAGCTGTTGATCAGGCAGAGAAATTGGGTGGGTAAGGGTCGTCCATATCCCGCTGAATACGATCAGGTGTCGTATCCAAAAGGGTATTCGGTCCCAAAATTTCACACTTTCAATGGTACTAACAATCCCAGACAGCACTTGGCGCAGTTCAAGGCCACCTGCGGGAATACGGGGGGAAATGACGCCTTACTCTTTCGGCAATTCGTTAACAGTTTGACAGCAACTGCATTTGAATGGTATGCCGAGTTGCCAAATGACTCTGTAAAGACTTTTGCAGAATTAGAGGCCATGTTTGTGAAGAGATTTGCTAGTGCAACCGAAAAGATCACGATTGCCGATCTTGCTTTGGACAAACGAAAGAGAGAAGAGTCAGTATCAAAATACACATAACTCGTTGGCGCAATTTAAGCATGAGGTGTGAACAACAACTGGAAGAAGAACATGCCGTGCAATTATTAATGGGAAACATCGATGATAAGATGCAACCATTCTTATGTATGGCTACAATCACTACATTTCAGGATCTACTGGATAGAGTGGCTAAATTTGAAAAGCTGAATTTGTCAAGGTCAGAGGGCCACTTCGACAAACTCAAGAAGCCCAAGTCCTCGGAGGCAAAAAAGGGTGAAGCTTACTCTGCATCTTCTCTCAGGCAGAATAGAGGGAAACAAGTGGTTTATAATGTAGACAAAGGCAAGCAACCAATACAGTATGAAGAGAAGCCAAAACAAGTCTATAACCCTAACCCCCAACCGAAGCTGATACTCGGGGGAAATGATAGGCCACGAACTTTTCAAAGCGGAGGGGAACGTCCGAGGCAAGTAATGGGAACCGGTGATAGAACGTTCCCATCTCTCAAAGACAAAATGAATAAAGAATATCCATTCAAAAGAGAGAGTGTCGCAAAGTTATTTCGACAAGCATTAAAAGCAGGCCTAGAACTGCCGGAGTGCAAGAGGCCAGAGGAGTCGAAAGAAACTGGTGACCCGAACTACTGCCCGTATCACCGAGTGCTGGGCCATCCTATTGAAGATTGCTATATCTTCAAAGATTGGGTTGAAAGGAAATACCGGAAGGGAGAGCTCACATTGTCAGATAATGTGTTGGTTAATCCCAGAAAAGAATCAACCCGTGTAATTACGACTTCCTCCATACCTTTAGTTGAGGAAAGAAGAAAAGAAAAGAAGCTGATTCAAGAAGAACAGTGGGAGACTGTAGTCTCGAAGAAAACAGTGAAGATGTTGAAGCAGCTTGAGGGTGTTTTTCAGGTGTGAAGTGGAAGTCCCCCACAGAACCGATGATAGATCCTAAAGCACTGCCTGCAATGCGAGCACTTACTTCCAAACAATTCCCCAACCAAGTTGGCACTTCAAAGTCTGGGAAGGTGAAATCCTCAAAGAAGAAGACCAAGTTGAAGAAGCCTAGGGAGAAAAAGACAGCAACCCAAAGGGTTATCGATAGTTTAGATGAATACTATCAGACTGTCAGACGCCCCGTTAAGCTTGCTGATTTTATGACAAGACTCAAAATTGAAGAAGAAAAAGAAGCTGATGAAGATACACTTCCCGTGGAAACTTGTCGAGTTATATCGACAACACTGGTAACCCGGACCAAAAAGGAAAAAGAAACACCCTCTGAGTCCTGTATGATGGTATCACCAATGGATTACAGTATACAAGAGGATTTATATTTTCCAGAAGATGAGGAATCAGAGCCTGATATCACTTCGCAGATGGAACAGGTGAATTTGGGCAGCAACTCTGAATCAACAGACGAATCTCCAAATGAGGCAATTATCGATTCTGAAGATAATGCACCGTTAAATGAGTCCGAACAAGAAGAAATTGCCCAAGTGCAATTGAGAAATGGTAAAACACTACTGTCTCCACCAAAGAAAGGGATCCCTGATAAAGACAAAGGGAAGGAGATTGTCGTTAATGAAGATATCATTCTCAAAGATTCCAAGAAAAAGGAAACTCCAGCTAAAGGGGTAGATTACAATATCCTATCCCATTTGAGAAAAATCCCAGCACAGCTCAGCATATACGACGCTCTGGTGATGTCCAAAGATCTTCGGGAGACCCTGATTCAGGCTCTTAGGGACCCCGAAAGATATGAGGCTTATTTTGCTGAGCGTAACTTGACTGAAGTTTTGCAAGCTCGGAATGAGCCAATCATTACTTTTGCCGAGGATGACATGATGCTTGGAACGGCAGACCATAATCGGCCTTTATATGTTACTGCAGAAAGTGACGGGATGATAATCAGCCGAATTTTGATCGATCCCGGATCCTCCATCAACCTTATGAGCCTGAAAGCTCTGAGATCACTTTGTCTCGATGTACAACACCTTGGGCAAGATAAATTGATGGTGCACGGCTTCAATGAAAAGGGACAAAAGACCCTTGGATCATTCATGCTCCCTCTAGTATTTGGGGAGCTCCATACCGAGGCTAAATTCCATGTGTGATTGATGCGGACACCTCATTTAAGGCGCTCCTGGGTCGCCCGTGGTTGCACGATTATGGTATTGTCCCATCAACACTACATCAGTGTATGAAGTATATCAGAGATGGAGAGGAGTTCAGAATCTCCGGTGATATTCAGCCATTTGCAGTTCATGAAGTGAAAATTTATGAAGATGCTAGATACTTCATCCCCAAGGAATCAAAGCCATCAAATTCTCTCGAGACTAAGGCATCAAACCCGAAGGCTACAAGGCGGCCCAAACAAGAAGATGAGAAGAAGCAGGCGGGAAGAAAGAAGGCAACGCCGACTCTTCCCAAAGCAGCAATCACTCCTAAGTCAAGAAAATATGTGCCTCATCTAGGGAGTGACACAGATGAAGATGATGACATCCCTGCTAAACCTCAGGAAATATGCCAATCAACAGTTAAGGGGAGAAAGAAGGCAAGATATTCAGATGATGACTATGACTACGAGTCTATCTACATGAATAATGTGCAACATGTGATTTCAAAGAGGATAGATAATTTGTCAATCTTAGATAATGAATGCGTGATCACGCGTATTCCCTCACAGCATTTTAAGGAAATCGCTACTCGAGAGGTACACAATGTTGAGGAACTTGTAATATTTTATGTACCTCCTCGAAGAAATAGGGGTGGATCTGGAACCCTATTTTATAAATCTGGAGAGCGTGGAGATGAAGAGAATCGAGATTGGCTCTACAAGCCCACTGAACGTAGGGAGTTAGTGCCTACAAGAATGCCCAGATTTATTGCTGAAAACGTACGGAGGATGTTGCAAAAACAAGTCAGAATTCGCACCCCTAAACAACAACTTCACCTTTGCTTGAAGCTTTGGTATCGAAGAAATCCCCATATGTTACGAAGAAAAGATATTTTCGCTAGAAGAGGTCTCGGATTTGTTGCGCAAAGAGATTCCCAAGGGGAGACGTGTCGTGCCATTACATGCAGGGAAATTGAATCTGATGATGATGGTGCTGAAGAGATTTATGAAGCTAACGATTATGATGATCAACCAGTAGAGGCTGAGCCTGCACCTGAAGAACTTGAAGATGGTGGACAAGCAGCCACTATGGATGAGTTAAGGGAGATAAATTTGGGGACTGAAGAAGATCCTCGCCCGACCTTCATTAGCTCCTTATTACCAGAAGACCAAGTGGAAGAAATGAAAGAGCTGCTTTGTGAATTCAGGGATTGCTTTGCCTGGACATATGCTGAGATGCCAGGCTTATCCCCTGATGTTGCAGTTCACAGGTTGGCCATCAAGAATGAGGCGGTGCCTGTCAAGCAAGCTCCAAGGAGAATGAGATTGGAGATAGAAGAACAGGTGATTTTCGAAACCAAGAAGCTCATAGAGGCAGGCTTCATCCGAGAAGAAAAATATGCTGACTGGATTGCCAATATCGTACCGGTAAAGAAGAAGAATGGTCAAATTCGTATCTGCATCGACTTCCGGGACCTTAATAAGGCGTGCCCGAAAGATGACTTTCCGCTTCCTGTGTCCGAACTCTTAGTGGACAGTACATCAAATTTTGATATGTTCTCATTTATGGATGGATCGTCAGGCTACAACCAGATCAAGATGGCACCGGAAGATGAGAAGCATACAGCATTCAGAACGCCCATCGGCATATTCTGTTACACGGTCATGCCTTTTGGCCTGAAGAACGCTGGTGCCACCTACCAGCGAGCGATGACTCATATATTTGATGATTTGATACATCAGAAAGTCGAGTGCTATGTAGATGACCTTGTTGTTAAAAGCCTTGGCCGAAAAGATCACTTAAAAGATCTCAGAATTGTATTTGAGAGAATCAGAAAGTTTGATCTGAAGATGAATCCTCTCAAATGTGCTTTTGGGGTCTCCTCCGGCAAATTCTTGGGGTATGTTGTTCGTCATCGAGGTATAGAGATCGACCCCAATAAAATTAAAGCAATCACGGAGATGCCACCACCAAGGAACCTTCGACAACTTCGCTCACTACAAGGGCAACTGGCTTTCATTCGGCGGTTCATTTCGAACCTATCGGGTAGGTGCCAGCCATTTTCAAAATTGATGAAGAAAGATGTTCGTTTCAAATGGGATTCAGAGTGTCAGGAAGCGTTTGACAGCATCAAAAGATACTTGCTGAATCCGCCCATTCTCGCGGCGCCAATCCCAGGGAAGCCTCTTATACTGTATACAGCAGCTTTAGAAGAATCTCTCGGAGCATTGTTGGCCCAACATAATGAAGAAGGAAAAGAAAATGCACTTTATTATATCAGTCGGAGGTTGATCGGAGCAGAGATCCGCTATTCTCCAATTGAGAAGCATTGCCTAGCGTTGATTTTCGCAGTTCAGAAACTTCGCCACTACATGCTGTCTCACAAAATCACGCTGATATCAAAGATCGATCCGCTGAAGTTCTTGATGACAAGACCAGCGTTGACAGGTCGTCTGGCCAGATGGGCAGTATTATTATTGCAATTTGATATCACGTACCTACCACAAAAGGCTGTGAAAGGACAAGCCTTGGCAGATTTTCTCGCTGCACATCCTATCCCAACAGACTCCCCACTTAATGATGATCTGCCAGATGAACAAATCATGCAAGTTGAGGAAAATGAGAAAGCACCATTTTGGGAGATGTATTTCGACGGAGCATCGTCGATTAAACCTGCCCGGCCTCCAAATCTTTCTAGAGCCCAAGCTGGCGTCGGCCTAGTCTTCATCGCACCAAAAGGAGGCATAATGAGATTTTCATTCAGTTTAACTGAACCCCGAACCAACAATGAAGCCGAGTATGAAGCTTTAATCGTGGGACTGGAAATCGCAATTGATGTCAGAATTCAAAATCTTAGAATTTTTGGCGACTCTCAACTTGTAATAAATCAAGTCTTAGGGGTTTATAAGATTTGCAAGCTTGAGTTGGCTCATTACCACCGGCGAACCCTTGATCTCCTAAAACAGTTGCCAAATGTTGAATTAGCTCGAGTTCCTCGAGGGCAGAATGGCAAAGCAGATTGTTTGGCCAAATTAGCCAAGGAGATGGCAAATACCAATGAAGAGAAGCCTATATTCATCGGGGTTTATAATCGTCGAATCTTAGAGCCTGCTCTGCTACAATTCCCCATGGCAGAAGAAGTATCGAATTCAGGAAAGCAGGATATAATTCCAGGTGAGCCTCAGCCCCTCCATCAGATTGTTATGGAAAATTATCCAGAAGAATATCATGTGGCCAAGAGACGTAAAGCTAGTCAAGCTTCAGAATCATGGTGGCATTGTTTAGAGATTGAAGTCGAAAATGATTGGATGCAGCAATTCATTGACTACTTCAAAGAAAACAAGCTCCCGACAGAAAAATCTATGGCAGCACAAATTCGGAAAAGGGCGCTGCGATATGCATTTGTCAACGACACGTTGTATCGACGAGCTTTTGACCAGATGTGGCTAAGGTGCCTAGGGACCAAGGAAGCCGATAAAGTAGTAGCAGAAGTTCACGAAGGACTTTGTGGTGCACATCAGTCAGGTCCTAAAATGGCTGCTAAAATTAAGAGAATGGGTTATTATTGGCCAACAATGGTGACAAATTGTATTGACCATGCTAAGAGGTGCCATGAGTGTCAGATTCACGGTGATCTTATTCATCAGCCACCAAATCCACTGCACCCAACGGTAGCTTCCTGGCCATTTGAATGCTGGGGCACAGATATAATTGGTCCAATAGATCCACCATCGTCGGCTGGACATCGTTTCATTCTAGCAGCAACAGATTATTTTTCTAAGTGGGCAGAAGCAGCTCCATTCAAAGAAGTCACGTCCGAGCATGTGATTAACTTCTTCACCCATAATATCGTCTACAGATTTGGTGTACCGCGTCGTGTGATCTCAGATAACGGCACAGCATTCAAGAGCACGAAAATATATAAGTTCGTCGAACGTCACAAGATAGATTGGCGATATTCATCAATATATAATCCAAGGGCCAATGGCTTGGCGGAGGCCTTTAACAAGACGCTGGTAAAACTATTAAAGAAGATCCTCACCAAGAATAAAAGAGAGTGGCATACTAAGATGGTGGAGGCACTCTGGGCGTATCGTACTACTTACAAGACGCCGACTAAAGCCACTCCCTACTCGCTGGTGTTTGGGGTTGAAGCTGTATTGCCATTGGAAATCGAGCTACCATCACTCCGTGTAGCTATCCAGTATGACCTAACTCAGGAGCAAAACGCCCGATTGAGAACGGAAGAACTCGATGCGCTCGATGAAGTCAGACTACAAGCTCAACAAAACCTGGAAATCTATCGGGCAAGGATGACGAAGTCATTTGATCGGATGGTACGTCAACGAGCATTTCAAGAAGGGGAATTGGTTTTGGTGCTGAGAAGACCAATCATCCCACATCGAAAAATTGGTGGAAAATTTGTGTCCAATTGGGAAGGCCCATTCGTCATTGAGAAAGTGTACCAAGGAGGAGCTTATCAATTGATTGATCTGGAGGGTCAAAGACCTATGCCCCCAATTAACGGCCGATACTTGAAGAAGTATTATGCATAGAAATCAACATGTATTTAAAATTCTGTTGTGTATCTGATAAATGCTCACTAGCATATGTATAACATATGTATTTTGAAATTCTCTTGTGACACAAGATTGTATTTCAAAAAAAAAAAAAAAAAAAAAAAAAAAAAAAAAAAAAAACTGGGGGCATTTTTAAATATTTATTCGGGTCGACATCGTGCTGCGTGCCGAGATCCCCGAATAAATATTTAAAACTACAAAATATCAATTTTGCAAAAAAAAAAAAAAAAAAAAAAAAAAAAAAAAAAAAAAAAAAAAAAAACTGGGGGCATTTTAAATATTTATTCGGGTCGACATCGCGCTGCGTGCCGAGATCCCCGAATAAATATTTAAAACTCCAGAATATCAATTTTGCAAAAAAAAAAAAAAAAAAAAAAAAAAAAAAATGGGGGTATTTTAAATATTTATTCGGGTCGACATTGCGCTGCGTGCCGAGATCCCCGAATAAATATTTAAAAACTCCAGAATATCAATTTTGTAAAAAAAAAAAAAAAAAAAAAAAAAAAAAAAAAAAAAAAAAAAACTGGGGGCATTTTAAATATTTATTCGGGTCGACATCGCGCTGCGTGCCGAGATCCCCGAATAAATATTTAGAATCATTGACTACGAACATCCCTTTAAATCAGGATGTGATAAATTTTATTATCAGTGTATATGTGGGTTATTTTCCTTGAATTTTTGGATATCTCTCCTTCAGTGTACTAAAATAGGTTTTTGTGAATATACACTCCAACAAATCGAGCCAGAAAAGGCATGAAGTCTTTCAACAGCCTGAAGCCTAAGATTCAAATGAGTGTAAAAGGTCGGATCCAACACGCTCAAGTATGGGCCGGATCGCTGGCAGCTCCGCCTACTCAACACGCCATAAGAAAGGCCGTAGTAGCGGAACCCCCACTTTGTCGACCTATCAGTAGGGACTGCAGGAAGAACGAATGTTGATTTGACTCAACGTGTTCTAGGAGTTATAGTCTACAAGACTCCTAATTGACCAGAGAATCAAAATTTCAGTGGAAAAGAGTAGTCTCGAAAACCTACCAAATGTCCGTAGATTCCAAGTCTTCAACCACAAAGTGTGACTTCAAATCTACCAACTTCAGAAGATTCAGTATCAGGGAGCGCATTTCCTATAGCTCGAGTCTGAAGCCTGAATGGGTGTAAAAAGGCCGGATCCAACATGCCCAAATATGGCCGGATCGCTGGCAATTCTGTCTACTCAATACGCTATAAGAAAGGCCGCAGTAGAGAGACCCCGTTTCAGTAACTAGAGGACAAAGAGCTATTAAATTATTGCTCTTCTAATCTGATGAAATTAAGTGACTTAGATTAAAAGTCTCATCAACTGGTTAAGGATTAAGACACCACCTACATTTGGTACTATCAACTAAATCAAAAAACCTACAAATCTTTCATCGAGTACATCGCACAAAGCATAGGACAGAATGAGCCAAGATTTTTGAATTTTCAACTAAAGCTAAAGGGTACTGATTTCAACTAGTGACTGAAGCGACACTGCTCACAACTATCCTCAAAGGCTGGGGGCATTTTAAATATTTATTTGGGTTGACATCGCGCTGCGTGCCGAGATCTCCAAATAAATATTTAAAATCCCCAGTAATACCAACAATATCAGTCCAAAAGTCAAGCTCAGAGTACAGCTCTAGCGCACAGCTCAATACAGCTCAGAGTAAAAAAAAAAAAAAAAAAAGAAGAGAGAAAAGAAAAATCCTCCATATATTTATATAATAATCATCATGAGGTACAAGTACACTGAGACTCGAAACACTAAAAGAGTACAGACACCATAAGGTACAATTCTCAGGAAAACAAAAGACAAGCACAAGTCAGGAGATGCGAGCCTGTAAACTCTCTATCTTTTCAGTAACCTCAGCCAAAGTCTGAAACTCTAACTGAGCAGTATGAAGCTCCTCCACAGCCCGTGTCAGTGAAGAGTCAGCTGCCACCATCTCCTGGTGCAAAGCCTGGTGGCGCTGCTCCTCCCTCCTAGTGAGGCGGTCGCGCCGGTTGCGCCCCTCCCTTAAGTGAAGCCTCTGTGACATCACTTGTTTAGCGTCTCTCCAAATGTTTTGCAAGCGAGTCGTCAGTCTGTCAAACTCCTGGGTCATGCTGAAAGAACTTTGACGATGCCTCCTCAAGGCCACAGCACTACTGTCAAACCTGTCGTGTATGTCATCAGCCAGCCCCCGTCGTATAGCAACTCTCCCCTCCAGCTCTGGAAGTGTGGCTCTGGTCCGCAAAACAGAAAGGGATCTCAATCTCCAGATGTAAGACTCCGCCTCACGGCACATCGACTCCCAGAAAAGTAACTCGGTATCGCTCACCCCAAAAACTGGCAAGTAATCCGAGAAGTCGGTCAGCAGAAGGAACAAACTCGATCCAAGACTCCGGAGATTTTGGATCAATACTGTAAATCAGATCTCTCAAAAGCCCTATGGTGTTGTTACACCTAACAACACTCCTTGAATCCGGGGGTAAAGGGGCATAACAAAGAATTTCTGAGGTATAGTCAGTCCCCTCAGGCACTACATAAAGAATTACAAGCAATCAATATAGTAATAGATAATATTATAATGTGGCAAAACGAATTAATTTAAGACAAACCCGTACCTGTTGAGGGGCTCGCAGAGTCAACAGAGTAGCCAGCAGGAACAGAAGAAGGGCCCGCAGCGTCAGTCTGGGGGCACTCGGAAAAGAAGGAAAACCCCGTGGGTACCAAGTCTAAGGTCGCTGGTGTGTACGACGGTGCCTCAAGAAACTCAGAAAGAAAGCCTGCACCGGTCCCTGAAGACTCCCCAGGACAAAAAGACCCGTAAGGGTACACCGGAAAAGAGAAGTCATCTGGAGGGTCTATCGTACTGTAGCCAGTAAAGTCTGATCTCCTCGGTCTCTGTGAACTCTCGCCGGGGTCCCCAAGTAAAGTGTGAACATCCACAGACATCCTAGAAGAGGAAGTACGCTGGGAGCCAGCACGTCTGCACGAAGGCCTGACAGTCTCAGCACGAGGTGGCTCGGGTGCCACATCTGGAGCTCTCACCGGAGAGGGAACTACGACCCCGGCAGTAGTATGGGCCTCAGTATCTGTCCCTGTATCAAGAGCAAATTAAGCAATCAATATTTAATCAGATTAATAAATGACAAAAAAGGAACGGGTAAAAAAGTACCTCTCTCAAAAGTAGCGTCCGAAAAACCCCTGCGGGATCTCTGTCCCCTCGGCAACCTGAGATCGTGTACTCTGCTCTCGTATCTCCTAGCTCCGTGCTCCAGAGCAGGACCAAAGGACAAACGCACCCAAGTCAGCCGCGTCAAACTAATGCCGGTACAACTAGATGGCTGAGCTAGAAGAAAACTAGACCCGGTGCCAAGCCTGAGCAAATGCAGCCACGTCACTGCTGCTGTGAAAAAAAACGGGTCTCCTGCGGCACAGTCTCCATGCGTAAAACATCTGTGACTCCAGGAACAACCGGCCGACCGTCAAAAGCTGTAGCCTGAGAGTATCCAAACTGCCTAGCCACCCTATTGGGCTGATAGCCCTCCAACGTCACAATGTTACCTGAACGGTAACACAACCAGCCCGGGCGTATGCTGATGAGGTACTCAGCAACTGTCAAACTCTGCCCACGGAGCAGAAGCATGCGTCTACCCCTGTGATCAATCCCATCTACTACAACAGTTCCTCTCAGGTGAGGCGGCAAACCAACGACATCTGGCTGGTGAACCAAAGAGAACCGGTCTCTAACCAACTGTGGTGCAAAGAAGAAAAGTCGGATCCTCTCCGACTCTAGGGTAGAGGACGCCTGAGACAACGGGAGAACAGTGGGGTACCCTCTCTCTGAGAAGTAAGCAGGAAACTCCAGAACAGAAAAGGCACCCTGAACGTGCAAGTGAATCCATCCGTACAAGTACTGCCACGGTAAAAGTCAGATCCCGTAGCTCGAGAGAAGTGGCCTCAGAAGCAGTGCGTAGAGACCTATAAATCCTAGCAAGTGTCGCTGGAGCCAAAGCGAGTCTCTGCCCCTGTGCTAACTGACTGGCGGCCAAAAGTACGCTACATCTAACTGATGCTGCTCTGAGAGGAAGAACAAAAGTGCAGAGCCAAGTAGCCAAAAATCCCACCAAGAACAAATCCTCACTAACACCCGGCAACCCTGGGAAAGTACAACTGTAGGTAGAAGAAGGCTCAGCAGTCTCCTCTGACAATAGAGCACCACGCTCCAAACCAAGTCCAAAAGGGTCATGTAGTGAAACTCCAACTGAAGATATGTACCTCTCCTGAAGAAAACTACGAATCCAAACATCGACGGGCATGGAAGCCCTAGCGCGCCTCGACAGGTCGGACGCTCTATGCGTCTGTCTGTAGTGCTGCAGTGCGACGGGGTAAACATCTGGCAGTACTAACCTCCCTCTCCTGTCACCGTCTTTCGAAAGGACCCGCTGAAATAATTGCTCATCTGGAGGAACACACTCCTCAAAGCGGTGGCCAAAAACTGGTAGCCCTGACACTGTCTGGAGATCTGAAAGAGTAATCGTGAGCTCCTCCGCCCCGATCCAGCAAGTACCTCTGCCTGAGTCCCAGAACTCAACTAAACCTCGGGCCCAAGAGGAAGGAAGACGCCCGTAGTCAAACAGCGAGGCGTAAACTGCCCCGTAAATCCCCGCTGCCTGCAGTGTACCTCTATATGTCTGAAGAATGTAGCGTGCCCAACAAATGTAACCCCTGACTGGACTCTGCACCTGTCCAACTCTAGAGTCTCTCGGCCACTCCAAGGGTGCCGGCTGTAACTGCCGGTGACTGAGAAGTCTCGACTGTCCAACAGGCTCCGCTACATCGGCTGCTGGCTCCAAAATGTCGCAAGTCCCCCAGCTCAGTGGTGCAATGGTACTCTCCAATGGGTGATACTCCCCACACTGCAGTCTGAGACTAGTGACCCACATGTCCGGGTTCTCAAAAGCAACAGAATCCATAGAAAGCTCTGGCAGTAAAGGGGAGCGGGTAAAGAAACTGTGGAAAACATCTCGCCCCCGCAGCATATCCTGGTGCTGCTCTAGTCTATCCCGAACATCAACTCTACTATGGGGATCCCGCCTATCAATCGCATCCCAGATGGCAGCCTCACTAGGCTCACCTGGTGGAAGATCATCAGGTCTCTGCCAACGAAACATCTTCTGCATGAGGAGAAAATGAGAGCGCGTCAAAAAGCAGTTATAATAATAATAAATGCTATAAAAAGTGAAGGGGACTACGAAGGACCGTCAACTAACTCGACAAACCAAAAACATTCGAGCTATAAGATGTTTAAATTTAACGCTTAACTTTTGAGCATCAATATCCTTGCATACCAATGGATATTAGTTTAAAAAAAAAAGAGAGACATTTAGTGTGACATCCAAAGAGGTTTTGGAGATCCACAAAATAAAAAAACCTACAGTGTGACATCCAAATAAGCTTTTGGAGATCCGCTAAATAAGACCCCCTCGGTGTGACATCCAGAATAAATATTTGGAGATCCACAGGATCGATCAACATACAACAAACGTGGTTCGCTCTAGGCGCGTACCACATTTGTTGGGGGGCATTTGTTGACCCCTATACCTCAAACCACACGAGAAAAGACACAAACTGATGAATAAAGCAATATGAGCCTTAGCACCACATGTCACTTGAAGGGTCAAAAGACCTCTGATTGCCAAACGGACAGCATCATTGCGATCAGGATATCAAATTTTCCTAGATCAAGGCCCGTCGCAATCAAATCGGATGAAATTGTCAAAAAAGAGACGACCGACACCCGAAATTAAAGTGCGAATCTGATCAAACGATGTCGGATCGACGAATCGATTTCTCCATTACGATTGAAACATTATGAATACTCAAAACTACGTCTTCTATGTTCAATTTGGATCATCCGAATTGGGGGCACAAATTTCGAGGCAAAACACGTATATCGAGACAATTGGCTTCGACATTAGTGAAACAAAGTCTGATCGTGAAATAAACTTCGCCACTGCATTCATAATATCCTAAATACATAAGGGTGTCATCCAATTTATTCAAATTCAAGCATGCGAGGTCAACACACATTTCGAGGTAAAACACAAATTTCAAGAAAAGTTTGCCTGACTCGACCCAAATGACGTCAGATTGACGAACAGACTACATCATTGTGTTCAGAATGTCAAAAATATCCTAAATGCACTATCAATTTGTTTAATTGAGGTTGCGCACGTACATCGAGGCGGTTAAGTGTAAAAATTAGCCTCGTAGTTGCTCAAATGACGTCCGATTGCAAAACAGATTGCGTCATTGTGTTCAGAATGTCAAAAATATCCTAAATGCACTATCAATTTGTTTAATTGAGGTTGTGCACGTACATCGAGGTGGTTCAGTATAAAAATTAGCCTCGTAGTTGCTCAAATGACGTCCGATTGCAAAACAGATTACGTCGTTGTGTTCAGAACGTCAAAAATACCCTAAATGCACTACCATTTTGTTTAATTGAGGTTGTGCACGCAAATCGAGGTGGGCACATGCAAGAATTATCATCGGTATGCTCAAATGACGCCCGATCATGAAACGGACTGCATCGTTGTGTTCGGAACATCAATAATATACTAAATGCACTACCAACTTGTATAATTTAGGTTGTGCACACAAATCGAGGTGAGCACATGCAAGAATTACTATCGGTATGCTCAAATGATGTCCGATCGTGAAATAGACTTCGCGGTTGTACTCGGAACAACGTCAATACCCTAAATACACTGTTAATTTGTTTAAATCTGATATTCGACGAATTTGACACGTAAAAAAATGAGGCATGAATGTACGCAAAACGAGAAAATTGACACGCAAAATGAGGAAAGCACGCAAAGTGATGCATTTTGACTGGTCTAATACTGCTTGGTCATTCTAAATTAAATACATAAATGACTGGAATACCAAAATGGCATTAACTCAATAAAATTTCAGCAAAGTCAGAGGCCGAATAGGGAAATAAATTAAATGCAATACCTCGTTCAATCGAAATCCGGCTGTCTCCGATCAAATCCCGTCGTTTCCACGCAGCTGGCTGTGGTTTCTTGCTCTCGTAGTTAAAACGAAGCAAAGACGGACTCGTTTTTTTTTTACACAGAACTTCAGCTCTCAGTTTTCCTCCCCTCACACTTGTCTGTTCCCTTCAGCTCACAAGCCCCCTTCTGCCTCCAGCTTTTCACCCGCCAACCTCAGTCAAAGAAGTTCCAGCCAAACCTCCTTATCCGTCAAAAGCCAGATTTCATGCCCAAAAATTCCGTCCACACCTCACGGTTCTAAATAACAGCAAATCGCCACATCCCCTCTAGCAACAACTTTCAGAAGGGAAAGGACTTCTAAGAATCGAACCAGCTCTTCCTTTGCTGCAGAACTCACTGCTGCATTCCGACTCTCCGCTTCGTGATATTTCATTAAGAAGAGTGCACAGTTACCTTATTTAAAGAAAAAAAAAGCGGTGAAGAGAAGTGGAAATAGTAAGGTGAAAGAATCTTTCCTTGAGGAAAGTGCAGAGCTTCGTGAAAAGCTACAGAACTTTGTCCATTTGTTATTAATTGAGTTTTATAATTCTGTAATTTGTTTATTCCACTCACATAACCCACTATGTTGTAACCAGCTTCTGACATCTTTATGCACCCATGTGAAGTCCCACAGCACCTTTGCAAAACAACTCAATAACAAAACGACATCATAGCATGGTACAAGATAGTTTTCTGCACATCACTACAGCAGCCCCCTTCCTCATTTCATTGAATGGAGTGCAATACAGCAACAGCTTTTTCTCTCTAGTTTCCTCCCTGAAACTCATTCACGTGATGTCTAAGCCTATACAGAGTTTTGTCCTTTCCCAACCACTTTGTTCCCTCATACGTTTGGCTGATTTCATCTGCTTGCCTTTCTAATCCGGCCCATGCAAACTTCTCTGCACTTCAAACTTAAAAGCCCACCAACTAGATTCAGGCCAAAAGCCTATTTCCCAAGCCAACTCCACCTTCCATGCTATCTTCATACTTCTCTAATCCACATTGCAGCCCACTATTTCAACTCAAAATGGACCAAAACCTTAGATCAAAGCAGCCCATTTCTCCTTTAATTTCACCTCTCAAGCCCATCTCTAAGGCCCAAACTACAAACCAAACAACAGTCCATTACATCTTCAAATTTCAACCCAAAATCCCCCTCTAAAACAGCCTATTTAGTCTACCATTTATTGCTCAATAGCAGCCCATTCCACTTCTCTTCTATTAAATTTGCCTACTCGACCACTTCAAGACCCCATCATGAGCATGCATCCAAATATTAGACTTCATCTTCCAGTTGATTTTATTTCTGTTTCCTGCTACTAGTGTCAATTTATATTTGGTGATATAGTTGATATTGTTATTAATTACTACTACTAACATTGTCAGTCACATTGTCAGCATTATTAGTTAGCTTTATTAACATTGTTGATTATCATTATTAGCATTGATTATTTAGTTTTTTTTTTTTTTTTTTTTACATTGTTAAGTGTATCATTGCTGTAAAAAAAAAAAAAAAAAAGGAGAGAAGAGGTAAAAAGAAAAAAGAGAGAAGAAAAGAGAGCAAACAAAAAAAAAGAGATTTTAAAAAAAAGAGAGGTTTCTCCAAAAAAAAAAGAGAAGAAAAGAGAGCAAAAAAAAAAAAAAGAGAGAATAAAAGTGGTGGAATGTTATACACTTTCTTTTCCATCATCGCCGCCGACCCCGAAGGTATAAACTTCTAAAACTCAGATTTCTCATTCTCGTCGTTTGTGGCGGACCGGGGAACCACCTATACGCGCTCTCGTAGCACGGTGGGAGGGAGCCCGGTGCGATACCTACGACGAGACGGGTAATCACCTAAAACTCATATTCCCATTTCGGTGTTTGCTGCGGACCGGGGAACCACCTATACGCGCTCTCGTAGCACGGTAGGAGGGAGTCCGGTGCGACGCATACGACGAAATGGGAAAGCCCTATACACGCTCTTGTAGCATGGTGGGGAGATCTACCTGTGCTCGCCTACGGATACTGTTGAAGACCTCATACACGCTCGAGTAGCGTGGTGGGATGAAAAAAAAATGTACGGCCCGGTGTCCTCCCGACACCTACCATACACGCTCGAGTAGCGTGGTGGGATGGCCCAGTTTCCCGTAGTTTTCCCCTAAACGGGGGAGACGCCGGGAGGCTGCCGAATTTTTTTTGTGAATCATGGACAATACTTGGACAAAATGTGGACATTTGAACTTGAGCTCATATTTATATTTGAGCAAATAAAAGGATCCTAATTCAAGTTAAACAATAAATGAACTTGCAAATCAAATGAGATGAGGAAAATTTGAACATTTGAATGAAGTGCAAAAGGACTTGATTTGGGACCGCAGTGGACATGAATTCGAACTGAACTCAGACTTGAACAAAATTTGGACAATTACAGTGGACTTTATGTGAACATGATTTGGACAATTAAATTGACTAAATGCAAATGTGAATGATTAATTAAAAGACTTAATTCAAAGCTTGATTCAAGCTTGATCCAAATGAACTTGAATTGAACAAGATCATATGAGACTTTTGAACTTGGTTTGAACCAAGTGAGAAGAATTTAAACTCGCTAGATGAATAAACAAAGGTGAACTTGAATGTGGACCGAAGCTGACAAAGAATTCGAACCACAGGGGACTTGGACTCAAGCTAGACTTGTGAACATGAGCTAAACTTGTACTTTGAATTCAAACAAAGACATGAATTGACACTGAATTTGGTTAGATCATCAAATGAGCTAAATGAAAATTTGAATTAAAACTTGAACTTGATTCACTCTTAACTTGAGTGATAAGAATCTAACTAAATATGATCACGAATTGAACTCAAATGAGTATTAATTGATGACATCAAAATCAAACAAGGTTGTATATAAAAGAACAAGGGTAAATTGAATTCCATTTAAGAATGGAAATTGCAATCAAATGGCAAGGAGCCTAAGTGAGAAAATGCAAAAGATATGAGTCTTGAAGATGAGTATGAACCTAACTTGCTCTTATCAAATAAAGGCTACCAACCCCTACAAGTATTGAAGATTAATGTGTGTTGAACATGAAAGGCATGCTATGAATATGATTATGCCTTATACTCAACATCATATAGTTTGCTAGTGAACACAACTATCTATCAGCCAAAGTGCATAGAGAGAATATACAATGAACACAATCCACATAGAAGTCAACATCAGTGCACAGATGGGTACACTAACTCCTTTGCAAATGATGAAGCCGTGAGCAAATATACAAATTACAGCATAGGATGAATGCAAGTATCATGCAGAGGACAACAAAGAGAACACAATGCATGTTACATATTACTTGCAAGTAAACATGAAGATCTGCAACACATACGATTTTTCTACAAAGACAAATGTATGTGCCACATGCCACTGATGGGTAGATGCAGAAAGACTTCAGTAAATGCAGTATCCTGAAGTCAATTTTAGTCTGTGAAGGAATACATCTACCTATCCACTCATAACAATGATGAATGTATTACATGAGCCAAACAACTACAACGAATACAAGCATCTACGAACAAAAGCAGGAGATTCATTAGTGCACTGCGATCCACCTGCAGAAAGCAACGAGTAGTGCATGACAATCTACCTGTACGCAGCAGCGAACAACTCTATTCAAAAGCTGCTACGTCGCGCCACCGGATCCGCAATTTTTTTATGCAAGCGGACAGAAGGCGTCTAACAAATACTTTTAAAGTACCCCTACACGTGCACTAAATTGTATACACATAGGTACACTAACGGGGTATATAATCTTAACCCGCATGGGCCCCGGCGAGCGTGTTATTGGTACACACGTGACGTCTAGAGATGCTGCGCGGGTTGACAAGTGAATTCTAGTTCGAACCCGATCCTCCTATGCGGGTCAATAGGAGTCGATAAGGTTCGAACTCTCAAACAAATATACGATTGCTACGACCGTTATATTTGTTTTAATACATTCATATCAGGCCTCCAAAGCCTTTAATCAAAAGAATCCACTTACAAGGGCAAAAAGCCTACGAGACCCGATCCTCTGTCGACAGCCCGATAGAGTTGACAAGGTTCAATCCATAAAAAGAAATAACCCCCAAACACCCCGATGATGATGGCCGTGTTGAATGCAGATCTCAACCGGAGGGGTTCCCAAATATTTTCAATTGTCTCCCAAAAGTCCATTCCAAATATCTTCCAAGCTCCACCCAAAATCCCAGAAAAATTCAAAAAACTCCACAAAATCCTAAAAATATTTAAAATTGAAATAAATCCATCAACGCAGTTAAAGAAAAATCCATCCGCCCTCCGCAACAGTTTGTCGGGGTGGACAAATCAGAATTTACTTTTGCTCACAAAGAGCCAAATGCCTAGTCGAAAATATCACTAGGATCCATTCTCAAACAATCTATTGCCAGTAAGGACGTGGTACGTGTCCTCTAACCGGCAGTTTCGCCTCCAAATGGCACTGCAGGTAAACGATTATGACCCGGGGCCCTCTGAACCGAGTGGTTTTGCCGCCAAATGGCACCACAAACAGCGGTTATGGCCAGAGCCAATACGCTCCTTAATGGCGTTAAATCCTTGAGGTATGAATCAATAGGATATGATCGATAGGGCACAAAGCCCTCTGTTAGCTAAGGTGGATTTAAATTTGTCCTCTTAGACAAACATTCAACCCCGGTCTACAAGGTCCCCTTGGACGAAGCAACCCATGGCTGCCGACAAGGATCCTTCTGTCAGGTTGGGTCGACTACCTCCTCTGACTAAGTAGACCAGGGACCACGATGGCCCGGGACGACGGAACCATGGGATCTTGATCGGGCCCATCATCCATTCCCCCACCATCTGTCTGTTTTAAGTGAAAGATGGTGAAATTTCAAGTTTTAAGTATTAAAAACCCTCCAAATTTCTCATATCCAAACCTTTCAAATTCCAAACTTCCAATCCAATTTCTACCAATATCAAAATCCATTGCTGCTACTACATGCCAGATAACACGTATGTTCTACGTATCTGATTGACGACTAGCCTTAATCGAAAGTTCTCTCTCATGATTGGGAGGGGTAATTAACTATAGGGGCTTGCGCCTATAGGAAACCAGAACTCAGATCATAAAGTCCTCGTAAAATGAGGGCGAAATCTCTGGGTAGTGTCTTATCTACAAACCCATCTGCCTTCCAAAATTTACCTCGGAACTTAGTCCGTTAAAACTCCCTCGCCGAATAAGAAGAGCGAGCGGAGGCCGGGGCCGAATTTTCGGAGCCCACAATAAGTTTCAAATATTTGCTAATATATTTTGCACCACCATTTCACAGCAGTATGATGCCTTGGTCATTTTAAGCACTATCATCATCTTTAGTCTTATCCTGACTATTTGGAATCTATTTTATGAATTTTTATTCCCCATTCATTCTAAAGAGTATAGCAAGATATGCAATACTTAAATACATGAATCTTTTTGTACAACTTCTATCCATGTTACTTTTGGTCAAACTCCTTTCCTTCTTAATAATTGGCATTAAACTTTTTTACCCATTTTTTGGGTACTTTTTTACCATTTATTATGCATTTCCAAACTACTTGAGTTTATTTTATCCTGCCCCATCTTCAATAGATGTTACTTTTATTGTCTCTCTCATAAATTCACTTCTCAAGCTTTTCTTGTGATTCACACATCTATTTTAGTATTCTTATTTTTGTAGTACTTGTCACAGGACACAATAGAGAAAAATGATTCATATAGCCGACCCCACGTAGTGGGATAAAACCTTGATGTTGTTATTGTTGTTGTTGTCAACTTGAGAACTACAATGGATTTGGCCTATGTTAGGAAAGGTAGATCAATACATATACTCTCCTAACCGAGCATCAAAAGGCCGATATTTTATGTGTTCAAATCATCTAAGGTGACTCTCTTTAATCTTATTTGCCACTGGAGCTACTTCAACCTTTTCACGTACATACTTATTTTGCATTGTGTCTCTAAGATTGAATCCACTCATCCACCTGAGCATCTAAGGAGACTCTCTCTAATCTTATCTGCCACTGGATTTTCTCTTTAAGTTTGTCGGAACACCCTATTCATCAGAGACTGAAAAGTAATAAGGGCGTTAGTGAGAACAAATGGCATCACCAAGAACTCAATGTCCCTCGTGCATTCGGAATGTCGTCTTCTGAATATCCTCCTTCATTCTGATTTGGTGATAGCCTGACTTCAGGTCCATCTTGGAAAACACTACTGTTCTGTGCAGCTCATCTAATAGCTCGTCGATCACCGAAATAGGGAATTTATCAGATACTGTCTCCTTGTTCAAAGCTCTGTAATCAATGCAAAAACTCCAGCTCAAAAAAACTCCTGCTCCCATCCTTCGTTTTTACTAATAAGACTGTACCGGAGAAAGGACTCACACTAAGTCTAATGATACCTGCCTCCAACATCTCCCTAATCAACTTCTCAATTTCATCTTTCTGAATCCGGGGGTAACGGTAAGGTCGAACACTGATCGGCGACACCCCATCCTTCAGAAGGATTGCATGCTTCTGCTCTCTGGGTGGTCGCAAGCCCTAAGGTGACTGGAAAATCTCCCTGAATTGTTGTATGAGTGGTTGCACCACCAGTGGAATATCTCCCTCTTCCCCCACACTGACCCTCTCCAAGTGTTGTAGCTCTACCAAATATCCTCCTCCCATCTCCTGTATGGATCTGATCATAGATTTGAGAGAAACTCCTAACCTAGACAGCCCTGCATCCCCCTGGATCACCATATTCTATCCTTCCACCATCAATTCCATCCTCAGTGCACCCCAGTTGACCTTAATCTCCCCCAAAGTCTGCAGTCATTTTATCCCCAGTATGACATCGATACTCCCTAATTCTAAGGGAAGGAAATCCTCCCTCACCTATATCCCTTAAATGGTCAAAACCACTCCCCTGCAAATACCTCTCCCCATCTCTACCTTCCCCGTGCCCATCATATCACTCCATATCCTCTCGTGTCCACTAATTTCACTCCTAACCGATTTATAATTTGGTTAGAGATGAAATTGTGGGTGGCCCCTCTATCGATCAACACCACTACCTCCTGATCCCCTATCTCTCCATTTACCTTCATGGTGTGATTTGGTGTGAATCCCACCACCAAGTTTAGAGAGACTTCAGCTACGTCCAGGTGTAGCTTATCTTCTTCTTCCTCCACTACCCCGCTCTCACCTCCCTCAGTTTTCTCGTCATCACAAACGAAGAGAACCTGAAGAGTTCGGTCCTTACACCTATGCCTTGGTATGTACTTCTCATCGCACCTGAAATACAACCCCTTAGCCTGCTTCTCCTTGATTTCCTTGTTAGTCAGCTTCTTGAAATTTCCTCCAGGACCACCTCCTCCAGTCCTCTCCTTTGTTGCCTCTTGTGAACCTCCCGGTGCAGCTCCTTTGGGAGCTAGAAAAGTAGTAGTCATCCTGTAGGGCTCCCCAGAGCTATTGCCTTGAGCCCCCCTCTCCAGATGCTTCTGGTCCTCCACCAGCTATGTCAACTCCATGGCCTCCCCCAAATCGCGTGATCTCATCAATCTAACGGCTGCTCTGATCTCTGGTTTGAGCCCCTTCATGAAGTTCCCCTCTAGCTGGTCTCATAAAGACGATCTAGCCTGCTCGCTAGATACTCAAACTGGTCACGATAATCTGCCACCGTCCCCTCCTGTGTCAGTGCAAAGAACTGCTCGTAGAAGTCTCCTCCCCGACTGGTTCGAAAACACTCTAGTAGACAATCCTTGAACTCTCTCCAGCTTCGAATGGGTCGCCTCATGTCCCACCATTGGTACCATGCTAATGCCTTCCCTTCCAAACACAATCCTGCAACTGTCAGTTTCTCCTCCTCTGTCAACCCATTGACCGCAAAGTATCACTCCACCTTGTAGATCCAGCCATGTGCATCCTCGTCCTCAAAGATGGGCATCTTCAACTTTCTCACTCTCGGGTCTCCCCGGTTTCCCCTAATTCCTCCATAACCTTCCATTCCCCAAGGGGGAAAAGCTCCCCAGGGGACAATCTTCCCTCCGACGATCGTACCCATACCCTTCCTCATATTCCCCTCTTCTCCTTTCATCTTATCCATTCTCTACAAAAATTCAACACCTCTCCTTTCATAGCCCATGCTCATCTCCTCCCTAGAAAGTGGTTCTAGCGGAGGCATTCCATCATTCCCCTCAAGGATCTCCACTTCCGTATTCTCCCTCCCCCTAAATGGGTTCGGGTTACCGCATCTCTCATTGTCTTCGGTGGCTTCCCTTGCTTCCAATGTCGTCGAATTTTGTTTGCCCTCTAATTAACATCTTCTTCATCATTTCTTCCAAGGTGGCGAACCTCCCATCCATCTTTTTATGGATGGAAGCGAATGGGTTTTGAAAATCAGCGGTTCTTTCTTCCAAATCAGTCTTCAGTTGGCCGATTTCTCCCTCCAATACTTCCACTTTCCTTCCGGCCATCTTCCCTCCCAAGGTTATCGAGAAGATATCTTGGGAATGAAGGTTCCTTGCTGAAATTTCGCAATTTCAGCCACTGATGGCCCCAAGACAACGCTCTAATACCAATTTGATAGGAAATACTTGAGTTCGCAAGTAACCACAAGGGTAATACTTTAGTTCACAAGAAAACCAATCAAGAATCGGCAAAAACAGTGAGCAAGGGGCTGATTTCAAGGAGAAATCAGCAAGACTAACGCCAAACTTTTGTAGAATGGAGAAGAAAACATCAAAGAACTCTTTAATTCAAATAACAACAAGAAGGATCAAGCAAGATACAATTTTCTTCAATTCGAGAGGAAGCAAAAACCTCCACAATCTCTAGCTAAGCATAGATCCCCGAAACAAACCATAGACCTCAAAATTTCAGCCAATCTCAAGACGAAACCCTAATTCTAGCATTAGTCACTAATTAAAGCCAAAGGAGGAATACAAATTCCCTAAACACACTTTCAATTCAAAATTTCCCTCCCAAAATTGGATTCAAAGCAAATTGGGGCTCACAAGGGCTTCCCCCCCCCCCCCCCCCCTTGTTTCGTTGGTTCCGCCGGCCATACATGAGGACTGGTCCAGCCGGCTCCTCCTGGGCCCGGCCTAACAGTGGTCCAAGATTTATGCTTTCTTTTAGTTAGGTTCTTTTGTAGCCTTTTGTATTGCTTTGATTAGTTTCTTGTATTGCTCTTTGTGCTGCCATTAGATGGCTATAAATTTGTATTAAGGCATTCAAGCCATAAGCCAAAAAGCAATAGAGAAATCCTGTTTTCATATTTCAGCCTCCTCTCTCCCTCTCCTCTTCCCTCTCTCCTTTCTAGATGCTCAAGAGGAAGTGCTTCTTCCTCTCATCCAAGATTCTACAGTAAATAATTAGGTGAAATGCTCAAGACTTACATTTTAATAAAAAAATATAACCATGCACACACAAAAAAATAGTGACTTAAAAATTCATCATATTCGCTCCCTGCTTGAATGCTATGCCATAAGCCATATGATATGCCAAAAGATGACATGGTCTAGGTTCAAAAGACTTCTAAGATCCAGTTGTATCCAATCAATCGTGACGATTAAAAGAGGATAGAATAAAAAATATTTAGGCAAAAAGGCGAGCAATCTTTACAAACAAACATATACCACAGTGTTTCGTAGGCAATTTTTTCCCTTCGAGATCTCCATGGAAAAAAATCAATCTTTATGAAATATAAGCAGGGTTACATAAAGGACTCTACTAAGATATTAAACTATTTCCCGTTGGGAACATCTAGAAATTAAGCTCCAAATCCATAGCAAGAATAAGAGAAAGAACACCAACAAAGGATGAGAACGCCCCCAAAGCAACAAAGAAGAAGAGGAGAAGCTGGAGGAGATAGGAAGTTAAAACCTTATTGCATCAGCCATAGACTTAAAAATCATTCAGACAAAACTACAGAAAATTTCATCATAAAAAGAGGTCAAACAACAAAATCATTATAACAACAAATGAAATGATAGTGTTATCATATATGGAGAAAGCAATAGTTATAGAATTAATATAGAATTAATGGCCCATAACACCAACCAAGAAAGATAAGATCTCTTTAGGCTAAATATCCAAATAAACTTCAATATCATTACAGTTAATGTTCGCTTAGAAGTGGGGAATAACCTCATCAATGAAGATTTACTCTCAAAACCAGTGCTAGGCACCACTCTAGACCCAAATCCATATGACTTGGGGGGTGTTTTAAGAAGGATATTGAATTTTAAGCAATCAAACAATGCTATAAATAATTTATTATCAGTAGGAAGTCACATGTGGTGTAATATCCCAAGATGTATACCATATAATCTTAGGAAACACATTTATAAAATAGAGATGTATTTACTAAACGGGCAAGCAATAAATCTTTGTAAAAAGAGAAAATATATATAGCATGATCTAGAGGAAACAACAAAACAAAGCAAAAAAAAAGTTTATTCACATCTGCCAAAACTAGAAAGGTCTCTACCTATGGTAAACTATCAAAGAAAAGGCCGTCACAACATTTGCCAAGAGGCAAAAACATGTAAAACAAAAAAAAAAACTCACCTATTACACTAGAAAGTACCTCCCAGATTTCAGTATAAATCTTTACTTATATAGCCCAATAACCTTTTCTCTATTCCTATGATAGGATTTAGTATCCCCTCTCCCCAAACTCCCCATTTTCTTCCATAAGCTTGCCATCCTGGAAGCCTTCTAGGAGTAGCTCCTTATCTAAGCCTCTATACTAGTGATCACACCATGCTTTGTTTGGATTCGAGATGTCGTAAGTTTAGGGTTGGGACATGAATTACCATGCATTGCTTTGAGATGATTCATCATTGCCTTTAACATACTTTGAAATTGAAAAGGAACTAATTCTACCGTAATTAAAATTAAATTTCCTTAATTTAGAAAAATAAAGCTTGCATGAGCTCATATTTTAGACATTTGAAAGAATACTAATAAATTAGCTTGTTAGCCACCTAAACCTTAAATCTCAAAACTTAGAATAATCAATACCTCAAACATCTAAAATAAAAATAATAATCAAACAAATGAAATGATTATTTTAAAATATTAATAAAATATTCATTTCAGAGGGTAAAGGTAAGCACCTTGATTCTCATCCAAGCATAATCTGACATTCCACAATGCAATAACACTCCTTGATGCTTGAAGCCTAATTATAACATTTACATAGCATTTTATGTATCTTCTATCATGCAATTTTGAATATGATTTTATATGAAGTCAAAGAAACTCAAACTTACCTAACCCATTGGTTGGGCTAGGTTAGGAAGGCCTTAACATAGGAGTTAGCCCAAGATAAACTATTCTCGAAGAATTGAATCAATTAATAAATATTAGTGGAGAGCTAGATGAGTCCTAGACCATATTTGTCTATTTTCTACTAGCTTATATTCAATCGTACTTACTCCAATCATCTCTCTAATGAAATCATTTATTAATTAAGCCTTCCGAGTTTTAGTAACACATATATCTTAGTATTCTCATTCTTTTCATGGTAAAAATTTGACTATAAAAGCTTTTTTATTGTCCAAACCAACATATCCAAATGACATACATGGCCTAATCATAATTTTATTAAATTAACCTTCAAAGAGAGCCATCAAGAACTGAATGAGATGATTCTATTCATAGTGTGGGCAAATATTCCTGATATCATCCTTGAGCAAAGCTCAATCAAGTTGTGCCCAGATGGGATGAATTTCAATAACAAATTTATCAATAGTTTGTCCGTAAACTGATAGGAAACACTTGTAGAGATCTCAAGTATTTCCTATCAATCTTCAACAAACAACAAGAATTCAGCACAAAGTCACGAAAACAGTAGATAATTTGTATTATTTGATGAAAGGAAATAGAAAATAGCAAGATACAATTGATCCTATATTCGAGATGATGATCGATCTCTTCCAAATCTCTAGACGCCGCTAATGCCCAAAAGAAAACCTAAATCTAAGGGATCTCAAATTTCAGCTAAATTCAAGATGCCCTAACCCTAGGAAAACAAACTATTTAATGCATACAATTCAAAAGGAAATCTCTAAACAGACCCTTCATTCAAATTTCCCTCTCAAATCCCCAAAATTTTTTCCTAAATCTCTACACTTGAGGGCTCGGATCGCCTGATCTCCGTAGGAAGCAGAGATCCTGCATTTTTTCGCAAGCCGGTCTCGTATGGACCGGCTGGACCGGTCCAGTGGGCCGGTCTAACAATACTCCCCTCCTAAAGATCCACCTCGTCCGCAAGGTGGAAATACAACACCTTCCTCCATTTACTCATCATTACAAACAATTAAAACTTAAAGAGTTCGGTCCTTACACTTGTGCCCTAGAGTATACTTCTCGTTGCATCTGAAATAGAGCCCCTTCACCCTCTTCTTATGTAATTCTGTTTCCGTGAGCTTCTTGATGTTGTCCCCAGACCTTCCTCCTGCAGTCTTTTCCTTTGAAATTCCCCGAAGAGTATCCAGTGTTGGTTCCTTGGATGCCAATAAGGTGGTGGTCATCTTGTATGAGCCTACTGAGCTACTGCCTCTAGTTTCTCTCTCCAGGTGCCTCTGATCCTACACCAACTGAGCTAGTTCCATAGCCTATCCCAAGTCACGAGGCCTCATTACCCTAACCACTGCCCGAATCTCTGGTGTCAATCCCTTCATGAAATTTCTCTCTAGTACTGTCTCAGGAAGGCAGTCCAAATGGCTAGCAAAGTACTTAAATCTCTCCCGGTACTCCGTCATTGAACCCTCCTGTGTCAAGGCGAAGAACTGCTCTTAGAAGTCTCCTCCCTTGCCAGTTTGGAAACATTCTACCAAATAATCCTTGAACTCTCTCTCCAACTCTGTATGGGACATCGCATGTCCTTTCACTGATACCAAGACAAAGTCTTCCCTTCCAAACATAGGCCTGCTGCCATGAGTCTCTCCTACTTTGTCAGCCCATTTACGACAAAATATCTTTCTACCTTGTAAATCCACCACTGCACATCCTCCCTCTCAAAGATTGACATCTTCAGTTTCCTCACCCTCGAGTCACATCTGTTTCACCTAAATCCTCCATAACCTCCCATTCCTCGAAGAGGAGGTAGTCCCCAATTGTCATGATCTTCCCTCCGGCGATCATACCCAAACCCTTCATCCAAATCCTCTCTTCTTCTTTCAAAATTAGCACTCCGGCGATCAAAATCATCCCTTCTCTTTTCAAATTCAACACCCTGTCTTGCGCAGCCAATGCTCATCTCCTCTCTAAAAATTGGTTCTATATAAGGCATTCCATCTTCTCCCTCCAGGATCTCCACTTCTGAATTTTTCCTTCACCTAAACGTGTTAGGGTTCCCATCTCTTTCATGGCTGCCGGTAGTTTCCTTTGCTTTCGATATCACAGGTTTGGTTTTGGCTTCAAGCAATTTCTTCAATATGACTTCTACCACGGCGAACTTTTCCCTCATCCTTTCATTGACGGATGCAATCTGATTTTGAAAATCAACAATCTTCTCCTCAAAATCTACTTTGAGTTGCCCAAGCTCTCCCTCCAAAACTTTCACTTTTCTTCTGGCCATTGGTTCCCCTTTGATCGACATGATCTGATACCAATTTGATAGGAAACACTTGTAGATCTCAAGTATTTCATATCAATCTTCGACAAACAGCGAGAATTCTCCAAAAAAATCCGCACAAAACCACGAAAATAGTAGATAATTTGTATTATTTAATGAAAGGGAAACGGAAAATAGCAAGATACAATTGATCGTCTATTCGAGAGGAGGATCAATCTCTCCCAAATTTCTAGACGCCGCTAGAGCCCAAAAGAAAACCTAAATCTAAGAGATCTCAAATTTCAACCAAATTAAAGATGCCCTAACCCTAGGAAAATAAACTATGATGCACAGACACGGACACAGTGACACGGACACGACACGACACGGGACACGGTTTTTTTGAAAATATAGGACATGGGTACGGCGCGGACACGGCAATACATTTTTTTATATAATGTATATATATTAATGTAATATCATATTAAAAATGACAAACAATAATAAATGAATGACATGATAATTTTTCTACCTTATAATATAAAATATTTTGTACAAAATGTCTAGTACAACCACAAAAATATAAACAAATAATCACTTACTACAACATCAAGCATTCAAGCTTCAACTACTAGGATTAGCTTTAGAGGTTTGTTTTTGGCATTTTTTATCATCATCATTGAAAATCACTGCTTTCAACTTTGGTTCAACAAGAAAAAGATTTGTAATTGAGCAAAAAGAGAGGAGATGAAAATACCTTAACTACCAAAGAAAATAAAAATGAGAAAATTCGATGAAGGGTATTAAATGTAGACGTTGGTTTATTGTTGTGGATAGAAAATAAGAAATTTAGTTTAAATCTCGCCAAAATATGAAATTATATTTTAAAAAAATTATAAAATATTTAAGATACTCGTGTCGGACACGCATGTCCAATTTATTTTAAATATTTTTTTAATCGGACACGTTTTCGGCGTGTCCGACACGTGTCAGAGGAGTGTCGGACGAGTGTCGTGTCGGACATGGTGTCGGACACAGCACGCCTCTTTGAGGAGAAGTGTCGGTGCATCATAGAAAATAAACTATTTAATGCATACAATTTAAAAGCAAATCTCTAAACAGTCTCTATATTCAAATTTCCCTCCAAAATCCCTCAAAAAACTTTCCTAAATCTCTCCGCTTGAGGGTTGGGATCGCTCGATCTCCGCATTCCCGCCTTTGTTTCGCAAGCCGGTCCTGTATGGACCGGCTTGACCGGTCTACCATAAACCTCATAAGAGATTATGAAGGGTGAGTATAATTGATATCAATGAAATAACCCAATTGTGAAAAATCGAATGGAAAGAAAGTCTCAAAGCGCTTTTGATGTATCATATCTACCAAGTTGAGTATGATTGGTAAGAGTGGAAGCGCTGTGAATTCAGGTAATAATTTTATGATTTTTTTTCAAATGAGTTCCTCTTATGTTCAAGTAAATCCTCAAGCAATTCATCCAGAAGTTTAGTTGGTACATGTTCATCACCAATTATATACTCCCTTGCTTGACATCCTTTGAGACATTTCGTGGCTCCAAATAATACAATTAAAGCAATTCAAAGTGGTGGTAATCAGATTTGTAAGCTCATATTTGTCTATGGTCCTCATAGGGCAAGATATCAAGAGATTGAGGCAACACTAGAGGGGCGATAAAAGGTTGCAAGTCCGAAAACCTCTAATTCGAGAAGAAAGTAGATATGTATCCTTGATTGGAGGAATTTAATGGTTATTTATTAAAGATCTACAACTAAGACTTAGCAAGCAATTAGCATAATCACATCCTCTACTTTTATTCAGGTTGCATTACATCATTCCATTTTATCATTAGTAGTGGAGCAATAGTAATTACATTTTGTTACACTCCACCTGTAAAAATGCTTTAGAATGCATCTATCCTAGATAAAATTGCCTTAGTTCATAATATGTCATTTCACAATAAATTAGTTTTAAATTCCTTAGGCTCTCATTTACAGATTTCAACAGGAGGAAAGGATCACAAGGTTATCTCCATCCCTAAGAAATCAAATTAATAAATCAAGACAGCATAATATAATCCAGATTTTGAAAGTCTTATTTCTTCTCAGGTGCCACATCTCTCTACTGAAAACAAATAACCTAGATGCATATTTCTATGCTAATCCAATCACAATCATTCTATTTAGGTGGCATCCAAACCTGATCTCCCTACCTTCTTCCTTTTCATTACTTCCCCTAACACTATTGCCAATTGTTCTCCTCTTATACTAGATTCAATATTTCTCATGATGTAAAAGCTCTGCAAGAAAATGCCAAGAACACGACGAAGATGACACAAAGTCCCTCTCTTTCACCTTGCTGGACACCTGAGGACTTTCCCTGTTTGCTGAGCCCAACAGCCTGATCACCCTACGTCCTCACAATATTGTAATTCAAGATATTAAGATGGATCTGTCATTTGGAAACTAGAAGAATTATTTTACCTTTTTTTGGCAATTTTGAGAAGCTTTAATGGCATTCTTTGTTAAATAGTTAGCAAGTGAAATTTCATGTGCAGACTTTATTTCCTATACTTTAAAACTAGAAAAGATCAGTATTCCGTGAAAATAGAAAAGAAATCTGATAGACTGATACCAATCAAGTGGTATAAAATGTAAAGATGTAATGTGATGTACAACAGAATTCTACAAACAATATGGAGAGTAATGGAAGTAAACATCACCTTCATAAAATCAGCTTGACAAAAATGAAGCACTTAGTGATAAAATTTAGTTAATTTGTGCTGCTACTAACCATGCATTCGAAGTAGCAGTTGATTAGCCATACAACATAGTTCTAGAAGGCAAAAGAGTGTAGCATTAGTTTCATCTAAAGCTTACCTTTGATAAAGCATTGCTTGGAGATCTATAATTCATTCCCACAAACTTAGGCTTCGTTTGGGACGACTTTTTTGTTGATTCTTAAAGCAGCTTTCTAGTACAAAAATTTTAATTTTGTACTAAAAAAATGCTTTAAGAAGTAACAAAAAAGTCATCTCAAACGAAGCCTTAAGCTCCTCATTGGAAGCTCCATCTAACTAATGATGCTTTTTTTCCTTGAAAACTAATAATGCTCAACCTTCCATTTAAAAAAAACATCAATCAAAAGAGTAAACCTTCAAATAGGAATCCAATACATTCTCATATCAAAGTTCTAAGAGAAATCATCAAGCACATGCAAGTTACTATCCGCATTTAATAATTTCTCATTTCTAGGATCTACTCCTCGAGAAATCTTCCCCCCCAAAAAGGAAAATTCACCATTTTTCATTCAAAATGAAAAATGAAAACTTGAACGAGGCCACACAATTCAAGCAGCAAAAGCTTCATCTGACAACCAAGAACAAATAAAATCACTGAAGCACTACAAACAAATCAAGCAATAACAGACAAAATCACAAACGCCACAAAAACAACAAAACAAAATCACTAATAAGCAAGCACAAAAAGTGAATAACATTTAAATTTTTCAAAATTTTCCTGGAACATATCAACCTCCTGTCTAGAACACAAATCTGAGTATTTTCACCATCTCCAGAATTTCCCATATAAAAAAACTCTCATCAAAGTCACCCTGAAAGCAGCTCGAATTTCACCCAACCAGAAACAAAACACCAAAAACTATTGTGTTGAAGTACGGTAACAGCACTGAAAGTAACAGAAACAAGTCAAAAAAATCCATTAAACAGCTCACCGCCATCGAGAAAAGAGATCCGAAGCAGAAGAAATCCGATAAAGCGGCTCAAAATCACTCCTTTTTCAGTCGGTTCCTTTCTCAAATTGCCAGAAGGCGAACCTGATTCTCTCGAATGAAAACGGAAGAAGTAAATGATTGACTCCAAAAAGACTAGCAACAGAGCTCTTGCTTAGCTTTTGGACTTTTTTGTAATTTCTTTTTCTCGTGTTTTTCCTCAATTCTCATTTCCCACTTCATCTTCAACCCCCCCATCCCAATCTACTTTTTCATTGGAACAAAATTTACCAGAAAGTTTTTTTATTATTTCATTATAAATATTTATTTATAAAAATATGTCTTTATCATATATTTTATATAATTAAATGCATAAGATAGGAGATTATTTTTATTTTATTCGAAGTAAAATAAATGTTATGTAAAATTTAATCATGATGGTGGCAGGTGGTCGACGGCGATGGAGAGCGACATGCAACTACAGTGATAGCAGACAGTTGTTGGCCTAAGATAGGTGGCAATCTACAATGGATGATGACAAGAGCGGAATTAGTAGCTTGTCATGTACTTAAAATTGAGTCAAATTTGAATGAATTTGAAATAAATAAAAAATGAATTACATAAATACTGAACTTAGAATTCATCAAAATATACTCTTCATTCCATTTTCATCAACCAAGCATAAAACATTTTTAAGACTCTTATTGTTGGAATATCTTACACTTATTTTTCATTAAAATCATACAATAACGTTGTAGCTTTAACGTTTCATTTGAGACAATTTTCTTATTATTTTTTAAAGTAATTTTTTTTGTTAAAAAATTGTTTAAATTAAAAATTTTTGTATTAAAAAGTTGCTTTTAAAAATAGTAAGAAAAGTTGTAACAAACGAACGGCTTTCTTTCTGCTTCTTAAAACAGTTTTTGAGTTCAAAATTTTTAATTTTTAAATTAAAAAATTATTTTAAAAAGCAGAAAGAAAATCATCCCAACTGAAGCCTAAATCTCATCAAAGTTCAGCACCAAAGCTATCAAATTGCCCAAATCATAAAAACTAAAATTTTTACATATCCTCTAAGATGATATATATATATATATATATATATATATATATATATATATATATATATATATATATATATATATAAAAAAAAATTGAAAATAAAATTAAAAATGAAATTCAAAATTGATAAAAATCAAAAAACTTATGATGAGTTCAAAATTAAAGTTTTGAAAATTATTTAGATAAATAATAATATTTACTCTTTGTTATTAAAATAAAAAAATTTTGAAAATTATTTTGAGGAATGTTAGCCTTTAACTAATCTTCTGTATTCATTTATGGAAAGCTGAAAGTTTTTTTTTTTAATTATGAAATAAATTAATTAATACAAGTGGAAAAATATGTGGTGACAGCTCATTTATTTATTTATTTTAAATATCTTTAAATTGTGAGAAATTATTTTTATGGCCAAGTGTATTTCAGCAAGCCATTTTAAACTGAATATAATTTTTATATAAATGCTTTCAGATTAGTACTATTTTATAAATATAATAATGCCTTTGAATATTTTTTAGTAGTTAAATTATTTTTAAAATTTTTATTTTATATTAATATTTGTTTTTCCATTATATTCAAATTATAAAAAATATAGTTTATGACTCGCTAGTAGATTGCACCAGCATTCTTAAGTCCACAACAAATGATTTCATAACTATAAAAAATTTATTTTGCGTTGATCTAAAAATAGATTTAATAAGTATTTAACATACTTTTTGTTATTTCTATATATGATTTTAAATCTATTTTTTAATAAATTTAAAAGTCATCACAAAAAAAAATTTGCCAATATTTTTAACATATTTTTTATTATTTTTCAACATACTTAAAAATGCTTTAAGATTTGTGATATTTATAAATGCAAAAATATTAATATTGCTTTTGAATTATTTTTTATATTTATTTTAATATTAATATTTGCTTTTCTATCTTACACAGATTGTAAAAAATCTAGGTGATAGATTGCTGATAGATTATTATACTAATAAAAATTTTATATTTAGGGGATCTAAAAATAATTTTAATAATTTAAAAATCATTATAATATAATTTTTGCCAATTATTTTAATATAATTTTTTTTTATTTTTATATATGATTATAAGTTTTAAATTCAAATTTGATTTCAATTATACTATTTTTATATTTTAGAAATTATTTAATGTTAGGTAAGTTAAAGTTGATGCTTTGGGCAATAAGAATTAAATTATTCATCACAATCATGCATATGATTGAACGGTCAAAAAGGAATATTAAATTGATGTATGGATGGAACGCTTTATATTTATTAGAAGATCAAAATTTTGTTGAATTGATTTGCCTTTACACGAATCTTAATGCAATCGAATGGTTTGGTTTTGAAAGAACTTATGTTTAGGCTGAGTACACACTACATTGATAAAGTTGGCACAAATTGTGATGTCGGCAGCAATTGAGTTGAATAATTTATATTCCATTTTTATATATTTTATTGGGTATTATAGTATTTGTGAATACAAAGGATGGATTAAATGATATTAAGATTTTTTTATATGACAATTTTTATAAGAGAAAATATTATGACTTAATTGAAATAGTTTCACTATCTAATTTGAACATTATAATATATCATTTATTATCATCAAAGGAGAAGTTATTATGAAGCAAAATAATGACCTACATATGATAATGGATGATGGACATATCAAAATCATGACAGGCAGCGGTGGCATCGACAGTTGGCATAAACGATCTGAATTGTATCAAGTGTGCTAGCAAGCAGAGCTTTGGAACTGTATCAGTCGCAAAGTTTGTTATCATTTTGACCATGAATCAGGCATGGCACACTGTTGGACGATCTGAATTGATCCTCTTTAGTATTGATTGTTTTTAAAATATATTTATATCTTAACGAAATCAAAATTGAATGATCTTGAATTTGTTATATTTATCATGTCGAGATGCTGAGTTCGACCATAAAAAAACAAAATTGAGAGTTGTTTTTATCATAAATGGTCTCACCAAACAAGCAATTATATTTTTGAGCACTTGATTTGGATCTATTTAGACATAGATTAAGATGCTCTTAGTGTCTGTGAATAGACTCATAAGCTGGCTTGGTCTTAGCTCGATAAATGACTTATTAACTGAGCTCAATGCGCTAATGAGCCAAATGTGTGCTAACTAGTAACCCTAACTCAACTAGTTAGCTCGTTAGTCAACTCTTTTATGAAACATTAATATAAAATAAACATGAAATATATTAGAATTCAAGAGATAAAATATAAATTTATTAAAAATATTTAAAAACTAAATCTCATATTCTTAGATCAAATTTTTTTCTCATTTAAATTTTTTATCATTTAATTATAAAAAATTTATTAAAAGAAAATTATTTCTCTTTTATAATAAATGAACAGGCTCGTGAATTAACTCAAACTCATAAAATTGAGTTTGAGTTTGAGCTCGAACTCAATTGATTAACCCAACTCAAGCTTAAGAAGATGGTGGCTTGAGCTCAACTCACTCTTTTACATTTTGGCTAAAGTTTTTTTGTTTTTAAATGGATGGCATAAAAGTAAATAATAAAATTTTGAGATAAACTAATTGCTAATATTAAAATTGTCCTTATTTTTTAATAGAATCTATTAGACACTATCATGAATTTAAATTAAAATTGCATTTTCTTTAAAAATATGAGTAACTATTAATTATTATTCTAGCCATTTTTTAATATTATATTTAATTTCTTTAAAATATTATGATTTTTGTTGGTGTCATAAAATCATAATTTTTTTATTAAAATTATGATCAAATAATCATTTTTAGATCAAATAATTACACTTTAAAAATATATTTTTAATTAAAAAAATTAAAATTATAGCACACAGAGCTCTCTAAATAACTATTAATATAATCTTTATTCACATCATTTCAAAAAAAAAAAGTTATAGGTTCAAATTTTTGTTAAGAAAATAAAAAGGAAGATGGAAGGAAAAAAGGCTAACAACTACAGATTGAAAAAAAATAAAAAAATAATCGGTTAACAATTATATTTGGCTCGCATAATTTATATGATTAGTATGGATATATAATTTTCTGCTTTAAAAATATCAAAATTTAATTTAAAATTTTGAAAATTATTTCAGAAGTCATGTGAACTATAATTTTATAGTCAGGAGGGGTGGCTTTTTTACTGCTTCTTAAAACAGCTTTTTAGTAAAAAAAAATTAATAGACAGCTGCTTTAAGAAGCAGTAAAAAAGTCATCCAAACGAAGCTAAGACTTACAGTTTTCTTGCTAATTTTCATAACAACTTTCTAGTACAAGAATTTCTAGTTCATTAAGTTTTTGCATCAAAAAGCTATTTTAGAAAGTAGTAAGAAAGCTGTCGCAAATAAAGCCTAAATTCCATATCAGCTATGAATTTGTTGAATTGCATTGACTGAAATTGGTTCACCTTTGGACTTGCCTTTCTCATGTGTAGCTCACGGACGCTGAGCCGGCTCAAGCTCGACTCATTAGCAAGTTTACGAGTCGATCATATTGAGCCATGAGTTTGAGCTCGAGCCTATATTCGAGCTCTTATACTAAATGAGCTCGAGTTAAGCTCCTATATTAAACAAAACCAAGCTCAGTCTCAACTTTGCTCGGCTTGTAAGCTCGGTCTCGCAAAGGCAGAGCAAAGTCTCCAAGGCAAATGCAGCTCCAGTCACAGGAAAAAAAAAAATAGATTAGAGATTTCATGTGAACATCCTCCTGTCTTTTGACCAGTTAAGACTGATGAGGGAACCCAAAGAAAATGAAAAGTCTACAAAAGAAATTGGAGTGATCAAAGTCAAAACTGGCGACTGCGATAGCTCGCAAGAATAAGAAAATCCCTCTAGCTAGAGATGTCAAAATGGGTTAAAATGGGTTAACGGATCAGGTTCGAGTCCAATCTAAAATTGATCACTTGATCTGAATCTAATCAACTTGAAAGCGGGTCAAAAAAGTGGACATGAACCTGTCTTACTGGTAACCTGAATAACACGAACCCAACCCAATAACCTATTTTGCTTGTTTATTTTTAATAACTTATCAACTATAGAGTTTATGTTAACTAATAAAAAAAATAAGAAGATTATGCTAACAAGCAAAACTTAGCTTCTAAATAGAAAATCCAGATCCAGCCTAAGATAAGAAATCATGAATTCTCAAGAGTGATAAACACTTAGGGATTGTTTGGTTGGAATACAAACCAGTGTAAAGTATTCCACGTGCATGGGTTTTGAAAATATTGTTGTTTGGTCGGATGAAAAAGAAATCCAAAGTAAAATAAAATAAATGTAGTGTAAAATATTTTAGTTCATTCTTGAATTAGACCATGCTCGACTAGTTTTCAGTGAGAACTATTTACAGCACAAGAAATCTCGCTTGACCCCCACCCACCACTGCCACGACCAGCCCCTGACCACCATTGCCACCCATTGCCAGTATCCACCACCTGCTACCAGCCATCGGCCGTTACTACCACCCGTCTGGCATCATCATTTTTAAACTTTACACTAAATTCATTACTTCTAACAAAAAAAAAATCGTCTGTATTTACTTTACATTCAGGCAAACAACTCCAAAATACTGCGTTTATATTGAATTTCTTTTTTAGCTAACCAAACAATAAGAAAAGAACCGCTACAAAACCTAAAGAAATTGCTATAAAAAACAAAGCAAAGCAAACGAACAATTAAATTCTTCAAAAAAAAATAAAATGTTTTGGAAAATTTCACATATCCATCCTGATGCAAGCTGACAGCATATTTAGCAAGCCTGACAAGCATATTTAGCAAGCCGATTAGCATATTTATTTCCCTCTAAAAGAACGAAAGAAGAGATTTAATTTTATTGTAATCATTAAAATATTATTAAGCCATAAATTTTATTAGAAGAAATCAATCTGCAACAGAGACAAAGCATCATGCTCAATCCACTTATAACTTATTCCAAACATAAGAGATTTAAGCTTCGTTTGGGACGTTTTCTTACTGCTTCTTAAAGCAACTTTTTAGTAAAAAAAATTAATTTTTGTACTAAAAAGCTGCTTTTAAGAAGCAGTAAAAAAACAGTTCCAAATGAAGTCCTAAACTTAGCTTGGTAATCATTATTCACTTTAAGAAGTATAAGCAATGATCAACTTCCAATTACTATTTCTAATAAGCCCACCACTTTAGGTGTGCAAAAAATGACCCTGTCCGACAAACCAATTCAAATATGACTCGAAAAATTTGGATTTGGATTAAACCAATTAAATTTTGGGTCAGTTTCAGCTTAAAAATATCAAGCCAATTAATTTTTATGTTGAGTTCAAGTTGACCCAAGAAATCAAAATTGTCTCGATTATCATTTGTATTCAAGTTAAACGGATCATTTTTTAGTTAAATAGTTCATTTTTATGTTAAATGTGTCATATTTGAGTTAAAAGTATCATATTTATCTAAAAGTTACAAGATCTACATGATAAACAGGTCAAATGGGTTGAGTTTGCATTAATCGAGTTCCAGGTAAACATTTAAACCCACATGATGTCTAGGTTCAAGTCAGGAATATTCGTGTTGGGTCAAATTCAAATCCGACCCACCAACCCGACCCACTAATCCAAATTGACACCCCTATAACATCCCCAACAACAACAGAAGAAACAAAACAGGTAAAACCTTTCTCACATCAGATCTAAGTTCATAGACTTCTCGTTCAAATAACTAAACCAGTGGATATCCCAACAAAAAAAATTTCTGAAATTTCTTATAAAAATATTTCTAGTAAATAATTTATCATCACATCTCTGCCATTGATAGGAGAGCTTATTTTACAAAATAAAAATAAAAAAACAAAAAATAATTAAAAAATAAATAAAATTAAACTATTCTCTTTTCCAAAAAAAAAAAATACTTTTAAATATAATAAATAATAATAATAACATCGATCAATCTCTTTGCAGTAATCCAATTCAAGAAATATCTTCTATCGCAGCGTTATTTGGTCTGTTAGTTGGGAGTTTTGACTATCAACTAGATGTCCTAAATTTTTGAGTATTCTATATGTGATGTGTGTATGAATTTAATCTAAGATTCGTTTGGGATGACTTTCTTAATGCTTTTTGAAGCAGCTTTCTAGTTCAAAAAAATTAATTTTTGTACTAAAAAATTGCTTTAATAAACAGTAAAAAAACAATTCCAAACGAAGGCTTAATTGACCTAAATGTCCAACAAAAAATAAATATCTTCTATAAAAAAGACAAAGGCAGCACCAACTTTAATCCATGGAACACGCAAACTCCTTTGTCCTTTTCCTACAAACCCTAATAATTATTTCTAAGATTTCTACGTAACTTCTTCCTTTTCTTTGCTACGAAGCTCCCATGCACTTTCCTCCCAATTAAACTCCTCATACCTTCTCCACCTTTCTCCCCTTCTTTAACTTACCTTTTCACTTCTATATATGCCCGTTACCTATCTCTTCTTATGTACAACTCATGAATTTATAATAAAAAAATCCTCCTCCTCCTTCTCCTCCTTCTCCTTCTCCTTCTCCTCCTCCTCCTCTCTCTCTAAATGGTGGCTACAAATTACCCTAAGTGGTTTATGAAGCTAAGCTTGCATGGCTTTCGAAGGCCCAAGAAGAAAGAGTTAGAGCATCCAAAAGGTAGCTTTCAAGAGGTTTTTAGTCGCCTAGACTTAGACGGCGATGGCCGCATATCGATGGTGGAGCTACGATCCTTTTTTGAATGGACCGGTGACCATGTGCTGCCAGACGAAGCGGCGACGGTCGTTTCTGATATCGATGTTGATGATGATGGCTTCATTGATTATTGTAGCTTTGTTCGGCTCGTGGATGGCGGTCGTCGACGAGGAGAAGGACGAGAAGGAGAACGGGATTATGAGGAGGATATTCGAAGGGCTTTCGAGATGTTTAAAGGGGAGGAAGGGGAGGGTTCTATCACCCCTAGAGGGTTGCAAAGGGTGTTGGGGAGGCTTGGGGATGAGAAGTCTGAAGAGGATTGTGCTACCATGATTAGGGTTTATGATCTTGATGGTAATGGGGTGTTGGATTATCATGAGTTTCATAGGATGATGGGTTAAGGGTTCAGCATATAGGTTGTGTCGTGGGGTTTCTGTTGTTTTGTTGATTCATAAAGTCTGTGATTTTAAGCATATTGTGAAGAAGGTTGTATGTATGGTGAAAAAATATTATATAAGAAGCTATTAAAAAAGAGATAAATTTATTAGGAGTGGTACATATTAATTTTAAACAACATAATATATTTTTTAAATGCTTGACGGTTACTGCTTTAAGATCAAGGGTATATATCAATATTGGTTGTGTGATAGAGCACTTCAAAATTTCTCTCAATCTTCTATGTATTTACAAGGCATGACACTTCAAAAAAATCTATAAATTGACCCCCACTATTTATATGAATAGGGGTCTTTTGAGTGAGGCTTGGACCTTGGGCTACAAATTCAAAAGAGTTCTACAGCTTGAAGAATCTTGGAGCTCCTCTTGAGCACCATCACTAGGGAACCCTCGCGCCATTGGACTTTCACCAGTTGATCATCGTCAAACATCCACCTTACCACAATCGTTGGAGCTCTACCTGGCCAAAGTTGCAGAACTATCTCCCGACAACGTTTCTTTCAACCTCAGTCGCCCGGCAACTAATGTCCTCGGATCACAGTAGCCTGCCAACCATGATTCCTTCAATCATCGTCGCCTAAGAATAGTACCTTCGATCACAGTTGCAAAAAATACGGCCCATTAGACCACCATCACCCGACTATAGTCATTCGGACCATCGTTGCCCGACTATTGTATTTCAAACATTGTGGCCTGGCTACTATTCTTCCGACCTCTATCACCCACAGACTAGTTATGGTCCCTCTAACCACTATTGACCTAATACAGTCCCCAACCATAATTGCATGACTATAATTTCCTAACCATAATCGTCAAACTACGGTCTTTTGACCTCACTCACTCGACTACAATTATTCTGACCTCCGTTTCCTATCAACTACAATCATTCCAATCTTCATTGTCTGTCGATTACGGTCATTCTAACCTCCATTGCTCACAAAATATGATCTTTTAAGACCACAGTCTCCTAACTATAGTATTCAACCTTTATGGCCCTTCCCTACAATCCATCTGGCCTTTGTTGCCTACTAACTATGATCCATCTGACCACCGTCGCCCGACTATGATCCCTTTGACCACTATCGCCTGACTATGGTCCCCAACCATAGTTGCTTGACTACGTCCCTTCTACCTCAGTCTTTTGACTACGGTCCCCCTTCAACCATAGTTGCCTGAATAATGTCCTTCGATATCAGTCTCTCAACTATGGTCCTTCCAAGCATCATTGTCCGTTAACAATGATATGTTCAACCTTAATCGCCCAGCTATTATCCCACTACTATCCCTTTAAACTCCATATATCACCCGCCTACTATCCATTTGACCTCCATCGCCCGCCGACTATGGTCCCTTTGACCTTCATCGCTTGATTATGATCCCTCTGACTTTTATCGCCCATCAACTACAGCCTGCCTCTATCGCCTAATAACGATCCTTTCAACCACAATCGCTTGACTAAGGTCCCTCCAACCCTCATCGCAGGACCATAGTCCTTCCAATTTTTATTACTCGACTACAACTCCTCTAACCTCCATCGCCACCGACCATGGTCATACTGACCAAGTAGACAAGCCAACATTCTCTTGAGAATGTGTCTCATATAATTAGATTCTTCTAACTCTAACAATGTAATGTGCTCTATATGATGAATATTTGCTACATTGTGCTAACGCCTTCCCCGATAAAGGGCATCATTTGTAATCAACATCAAACCCAGGTGGAATAATTTCAACTGGGCAAGTCTCTTTGGTTGTAAAAATTATGGTGTCTCTTATGACTCTCACGCACATCTCTATTATTTGTACATGTGTTAGATTTTCGTTCAAAGCTAAGACAACAATAAGCTCTTTATCTCTCTACCGCTGCAAATATTCCACCACGCACTATAATATAAAAAGACTATTTTTTTTTATAAAGGATTATATACATATCAAATTTAAAGGCCACTCATTAAGTGAACGTAAAAGGGGATTAGAGAGCTTGAAAAGATTTGGAGAAAGTTGATGGGAGAGAGTATATAGTCAAAGAGAAAGAGGTGAGAGAACAATGAGGTGATAAAGGGATTAATTAGTTTAATCTAATTCAGATGTTAGGCCCCCCACCCCCCCTAACCTAGAGGTTGATCTAAAAAGATTTGATTGGAAAATATTAAAAATAATATATTTTTATTAAATTTAGATAAAAAAATTGACTCTAAATATAACACAATGTAGACAAAAATATTCATGTAGCCAATCTCACGTTGTGGGATAAAAGTTTATTTATTTATTTTGTTGTTATTGTCAATGATCTATTTTGCCTATTTGCAAAATTATTTTTTCTATAGACACCCATCTAAATTACATAAAATATTGAGAATAAAAATTGCTAATTTTTATCATAAATTTTAATATTTGGATGGAAGTTTAATAAATAAATTAAAATAATCTTACTTTTATAAATTAAAAAAAAATGTTGGTTAGAAAATTATCCAATTTATTTTAATAAATCTAACTATTCCATCATTCACAAGATACCAAAGGACTCTTCTACCAAACCAACTTTAATTTGTTCAAAATATGCCCATCATGATCATCATTAATTTTTCAACCCATCAAAGCACGCCTATTGTGCCTATTATATACATATATTTCAAATATTTTATTTAAAGTAAAATAAAAATACATTTATAGATCATAGGAAAGTGAGCTACATGAAAAAAATATTGAGATATTAATATAAATTTGATTAGAACAAATTTAAAAATTAATATGAGATATTTTTATTATATTTAAGTAATATTAGATTATATAATCTTAATTTATAGATAAATTTAAAAGTAACAAAATATTTATAAATATTTTAATATTTCTAATAAGTTATTTCTTAATGCTTTACACCACATTCATATAATGGTGAAAAAATATTGAGCTAAAATATATTAATATAATTTTGATTAGAATAAATTAATAATTGTTATGAGATGCTTTTATTATATTTAAATGATATAAAATTATATAATCTTAATATATAAATAAAAGTAAAATATTTTTTTATAAATTTAAAAAAGTATTCTAATAAAAATAAAAAATAACAAATTTTTCTACAAAGAAAGAAAATAACTTAAATTTGTAAGAAAACAAAAAAACCGATCGAGAAAATGTGGTAAGAGACGACAATTCTGCTCCAATCGTAATTTTTTTTTTATAATATAAATGTAGTAGATCGAAATTTTTCAAAAATAGGAGCAGATATCTTAGTTATATACAATATATTAAATGATTCATGTCATGATTGTTCGATAAGTTTATATTATTTGTCGACTACCTAACGTAGCCATTTATTTTTCTCGTCCAAAACTCGGGAATTAGTAGTGTTAAAATAATAAATTTTTTATTACGTGCAGTATCTGGATGCGTCTGAATATTAATTCAGACATATCACGTCACCCAATGCACAGTGCATTAGATGATGTGGTACGTCTAAATTGATCTCCGGATGCGTTTGGACACCGCACAGAATAATCTCTCCAAAAAAAAATAAGATTTGAATTCTTTTTTTTTTCATGTAGTGATGCTTTATGCCCCTATAAACAAGAGGTCCTTCCATTAACATATTTGTAATTCTTTAATTCACCTACTGAATTGATAGCTCAACGGTCTCTGTACTGATACCAAATAGTTTAGTCTCTTTGGGGCCATTAACGGTCACTTTTCATAATTTTTTTTTTGTAAACAATTTGTGATAATTATGTTTGCTTCTTTTGCTGAACCAATCTCTGCGTTTTCTGAAACAAACAGCTTTTGCTTAAATTAGTTCAGCCAATAGAGGAAAATCTAAGGGACAATAATTAGTATGTGCAAGTGGTTTGTTTTAATGAGATTTTTTTTTTATGGAAAGGGTGATAGGAGAGTTAAATTTCTCACAAAAATAATAAAAAAAGATAAAATTTTAATTGATGAATTAAGACTTCGTTTGTGACAGCTTATTTATTACTTTTTAAAGCAACTTTTTGTAAAAAATATTTATACAAAAAGCTACTTTAAGAAGCAATAAGAAAGTTGTCTCAAACGAAGCTTAAATTTAGCTACTAAATTACTGATTAGATGGATTAAATATTTAAGTGGTCAAATTATCCTAAGTAATTCATTAGAGCTTTTGGGATTTAAATTAGGGATGATAAAGAATAATGATCCTTAGATGTAATCTATGCATTGAAACCGTGGCTCCTAATCAACAATGTGGCATCACTGAGAGTTTGTGAAATATAGTCTTCTAAAAGACGTAATAGTTTTGAGAGGATGGAGAGATTAAAATTTTTATCTTATAAAAATATTGATAATAAAGAATATTTTTTGCGAAATGTTTATCATAACAAGAGAAATTAAATGGGATAATTGACTTGCAAGGTAGAAGACTCAATGGGTTTAGAAACTCCACAAATGAATTGCTCTTAATATGAGATGTTTTATTATCATTGAGTATCGACGAGAATAACATAAATGCTAACCACTAAAAAGGTGGTGACAATACTAAACATCAACCTATATGTCTGATTTGCCTTAAGTCGATCATTCACTATAGGAAAAATGCCTATTATCGGCGGTTTATGGACCGCCGGTGTTACCGGCGGTGTAGCCGGCGGTTTGACCACCGGCTTTTAACGGCGGCCTAACCGATGATTTTGGTACGTTAAGCCGCCGGTACTAGCGGCGGTCCATAAACCGCCGGCAAACCGCCGGACATCAATATGAACCGGCAGTTTAACGGCGGCCTGGACCGCCGTTGATAAGTTATTTTATACCGGCGGTTCGGACCGCCGGTAAATGCCCTAATACGGCCAGATCCGTAACTCACATTTCATTCTTACTCTTTCCTTCTCTCTCATTTCGTTCGCTCTGCCGTCGCCTCCGCTCGTCCGACCGCCACTGAAGAAGCTTCTCCGACCGCCGCCGACGAAGCTTCTCCGACCGCCGACCCAGATCCGACCGCCGACGGTTAAACTCCGACGTTCCACCGCCGACCTAGTCCGACCCCAAACCGACCGCCGACTTCTAATTTTCAACTCTAGATTTTTATTTTAAGGTATTTTTTTTATGGTTTTTCTTTGATTATTTGTTCTCACTAGACATTTGCAAGTGTTAGAGATATTTTGGATGATTTAGATAGTAATGCAAGAGGTAATGTTGTAATCATTTGGGTAGATCTAATTTTTTTTTTTAGGGTAGATCAAATTTGTTGATTGTGAGTTTGAGTTAGAGCAAGATAGGAAGAGAGAGATTGAGGGAGAGAAAAGAGAGGGAGAGGGATCATATATGAGAGAGCAAGAGAGAGAGAGAGAGAGAGAGAGAGAGAGAGAGAGAGAGAGAGAGGGAGGGAGAGAGAGAGAACAAGAGCTATCATGAGATGAGGGAGAGGGAGAGAGAGAGAGAACAAGAGAGATAGATAGATAGATAGCAAGTGTTAGAGAGAGCGAGAGATCGAGAGGGAGAGAGAGAAAAGAGAGGAGAGAGGAGAGAGAGAGAAAAGAGAGGGAGAGTGAAAAGAGAGAGAGAGGGAGAGAGAGAGAGAGAGAAGAGAGAGAGAGAGAGAGAGAGAGAGAGAGAGAGAGAGAGAGATAGATAGAGAGAAAAGAGAGGGAGAGTGAAAAGAGAGTGAGAGGGAGAGAGAGAGAACAAGAGAGAGAGAGAGAGAGAGAGAGAGAGAGAGAGCGATAGATAGAGAGAAAGCAAGAGCGACTAGAAAAGTAAATCCACTCATCCACCAAAACATCCTCATCCACTCATCCACCTAAACATCTCTGCAACACTTAACTTAGTATTATGCTTGTCATTTAATGGCCAACATTCGGCACCATAAAGCATTGCATGTCTCACCATCTTATAGAATTTTCTCTTAAGTTTGAGGGGGAATTTTCTATCGCACAACAAGCCCGATGCATTCCTCCATTTTAACCATCCAACTTGAATTATGCTGATAATATCCTCATCTATTTCACCATCACTCTGAACAATAGATCCAAGATATCTAAGATGTGTACTCTTATTAATGACTTGATTGCCAAAAATTACACTCCATATATTTAGTTTTAGATACACTTAAGTGAAAACCTTTAGACTCTAAGATTGACATCCATAATTCAAGTTTACCTTCAACTCCCCTCTCTAGTCTTATCAACTAGAAGAATAACATCAACAAAAAGCATACACAAAGATACATCCTCTTGCAAATGTCATTGAAAATTAATGTCCTTTGTTCTGGAGATCAATTTCACAAAGATGATGATGTTTAGGTTGAGAGATATTATATAGCAACTTTCTTGGGTTAATGCCCTTTTCTCTGGAGATCAATTTCATTGAAAATTAAACTATGAGTAAATCCACTCATCCACCTAAATTATAATATATTTGCACATGCATGTATTCTAATAAATGTTTTCATAACTATGTATGGTGATGTTTGCTTCAATGTCCAAATGACTATCCAAGAAAAGAGATATTGGATGTATAACAGATTGTTGCCGGGTCAAAAAGGATTGACAGTTGAATTTATAGAGGGAGTTGAAACTTTCTTTCAAGTTGCATCTCAACTGCCTTCCTTTCAGTTTGATAAAATGTTTAGATGTCCATGTTCGAAGCATAAAAATCTAGCATTCCTCAAGCCTGATGATGTGAAGCTTGATTTATATCGTAGGTGATTTCTTCCAAACTATTGGATTTGGACATCACATGGCGAGTACGAGCCACATAGAGATGCTCTTGCCGGTTCATCTACAGCTTATGAAACATTTGATGAAGATCAAATGAGTAGACCCTATGAAGACCTTATTTTTGATGTAGCAGGTCATAATTTAAGGTCTAATATGGAAGAGCCACCAAATGCAGAGACACAAAAATTCTTTGAGTTATTACATTCAGCTCAAAAGCCAATTTGAGAAGGTTGCAGTACACATTCAAAATTATTAATTGCAGTGAGGATGCTAAGTATTAAGACTGAGTATAATATTCCTTGTGAGTGTTTTAATGACGTTATTGGTCTTATGAAGGAAATTAATCCAGCTGACACCTTAATTCCCTCAGACTTGTACCGAACAAAGAAATTAGTATCCAAACTGGGTCTCACTGCTACAAAGATTGATTGTTGTATCAATGGATGTGTGTTATACTATAAGGATGATGTAGCAGAAGTTATTTATAGCACCTGCAATGCTCCTCGGTTTAAGCCAAACTCAGGAAAACAACGTCGTTCAAAAAAGATGTGTCATATTCCCGTTTGTTTTATTTACCAATCATTCCAAGACTTCAGCGACTCTATGCATCAATGAGTTCAGCAGGCCATATGAGATGGAATAAGGAGAAAATAGCAAAAAGTGATGTTCTTTCTCATCCATCAGATGCTAAAGCGTGGAAACATTTTGATCGAGTGCATCCTTCATTTGCTGCTGAACCCCGCAACATAAGATTGGGATTATGTACTGATGGTTTTACTCCCTATAGTCAAACATTTACACCCTACTCTTGTTGGCCAGTTATATTAACATCATACAACCTTTCACCAGAGATGTGTATGACTACTACGTTCATGTTCTTAACTCTGATTATATCTGGACCACTTAATCCGAAAGTAAAAATTGATATCTTTTTGCAACCATTAATTGATGACCTCAAATTATTATGGGAAGGAGTGCTCACATTAGACTTGTCAATATTTGATCCGACCCGAAAATCCGATCCGAACCCGACCCGAAATTTTCAGGTTTGGGTTGACCCGAATCCGAAGCGGGTCGGGTTCGGGTTCGAAAAACTGACCCGTTTGTAAAAACGGGTCGGGTTCGAGTTGACCCGACGGGTTGCCGAGTCAACCCGAAAACCCGTTTATTTAAAAAAAAATTGAAATTTCGGATTTTCCTATCCCGCCCGCTGCCCCCGCCCGCTGCCTGCCTGCCCCATGCCCCGGCTGCCCCGCGTCATTGCCCGAGTCTACCCGGCTGCCCTGCACTGCCCCACTGGCCACTGCCCAGTGCCCGCATCGAGCCCCATGCCAAGCGTGAGCGTGACATCGCGTCGCTTGAGCCGTGAGCGTGAGTCCGTGACAGACCCCCGTTCGCCCGCGTCACTGTGACGGTGACATCGCCTGAGCCGTGAGAGTGAGCCATGAGCTCACGTCCGTGATCGCTGTTAGCCCGCATCGCTGCATCGCCAGCACTGTCGCCGCTGCACCGCTGTCGCCGCCGTTGGACCACCACCGCTGCACAGCCTCTACATCGCGCGGCAACTCAAAAAATCAAATTTAAGCGGGTTGGGTCGGGTTGACCCGAACCCGAAGCGGGTCGGATGCGGGTTCGGAAAATCGACCCTGTGGACCTCCGAAAAGAGCACCGCGCGAACGGGTCGATTGGAAGGGCAGATTGGATCATGCATACGACTAACCATTGAGGATAGAGTCTGACGTCAACACACCTCGATGGATAGTAATATACATGACCTAGTCACGGGTTTCCCACGGGCGCAAGCCCCCGTGGTTAATTACATCCCAGGCCGAAGCCTGAGAAAACTCTCGATTAAGGATCATACATTATCCTCTCCTAAAGTGGGATCGGCACGAAGGGGTAGACTAGGAAATCCTACCCAAAGGGAAGAAAGGTCCGAAGAGGCTGAAACAATATGCGAGGCTCAAACTAGCATTCGGAGGCTCTAGGATACTAAATAGAAACTGGAGAAAACTAAAGTCAGGCATTCGATCATATGCGTGAGAGAAGGATAGAGGTGGCGTCATCCTGCGACGTGGATAAGTAGGATTTATAGTCCCCGAAAAGAAGGGACCTACCTACTATTTAAGGCATACTACGAGACCGAATGTAGTAGCCTTGAATCCTAAATCTAGGTTGGACTTAGTGTTCGACACACACTAAGACCAGTGTCCTAGCTAATGCGATGTAAAGAACCTGGACTTACCCCGGCCTGGATGGGGGAGCCAGCTAACCACCTAATCGATTTAAAACCATGATATCATGTCAATTATGAAAGATGGGTGGGAAGTACAGTTTATTAGAAATAGGACCGACATCTAGAGAACTTCCTAAGTGGTCCTGGACTTATGTGGGTTAGATGCTCCTAGCTAATGCAATTAAATTTTAATTAGTTGGTTACTAATGCAATGCATGCTAGTTAAAATGTCAGCTCATGAATGCTATAGAGTTTTAAAAACAGGCTTATAGAAAATAATTTTTTTAAAAAGACTAGGTCTCCCTAGGTCCGGCACTTCATCATCATAGACCAGATTATCCGGACTCAACCCGCAGGCAGGGAGATGTCTTATAACAAGGAAAGAAGGATGCAGTAATATGCGTGCGACCCCGGACGATTCCGGCAGTTCCCTAGATTCGTTAGGTTTCTATGTTATTTAAATCTTAAAATTTTAGAAATTAGTTACGAGTAGAAAAATTTTATAATCCTTGGAGAGCCTAACGAAAATCCAGGAGAAAACAAAATCGGCATGCAAGAAAAGAAACCTAAGAAAAGCAGGCAATTTCTACTGCGCAATCAGGTAAACACATCAATATAAATCTAAAATTAATCAACTAAATGGCCATAGGCAAATTGCCATTATTACACCCCAGATATGCATAAAGTAAAGTGGCCGGGCACCACTGCCAACAACCCGGATTTCTAAGCCTATGACAGACGCCAACAACTTTGAGTGGGATATTGAGTCTTCAAATCTTTAGTCTTCTGGATATTTTCTCCTTGGACTTCTTGGATCTCTCCTCCTTGGACTCCTTGGACTCCTTGGCTCCGACGTGGCTTGAATATCCAAATGAAGAGATAATTTCCCCAGTATGGGGGTATTACCTTTTCTCTTTGGATATCTAAAGCCATCCAGCTCGATCTTCCAAATGGAAGAAGACTCTCCCCTTAGGGATGCCTTCTTCTTTTAGAATCCGAGCTGGATAAGAGTATACAGACTCAAAGGTTGTTTTCACAACTCTTAACAATTATTACATACAAATTTACATTTATTGAAAAGCAGTAAATTCTAAATCACCTGCAAGGTTATCCTAATAATCATCCCAAGCAGTTTATAAAAATAAAAGTGCTAACACCCTTGACCCTGTGCCAAGCCATGCTCTTAATTTTGAGGGCTAAGCAGCTCCATCTGTGCAATTATAATTATTTATTTAGCCCTCATTTTTATCTAGGGGGAGCTGAGCAAGCACCTGCATAAAATATTATTAGAAATAACTATAATGCTCCCCCCTTTTACTAGCTTGAGCATGGCCACCTACACGGAAGAACAATATATATATGACGCTCCTATCCTATGGGTAGGTCTAACGCTCACATCCAGAGTGCAGAAAAAGTAAGCAAACACATCAGCAATTTCAAACAACATGCAGCGAAAACTACGAAAAGCTCCGGCACACAGCAGAAAATAAACATCCAGCGGCCTAGCCTAAATCTAGAAGTGGTGCCCTAGCAAACAATTCTATGTGTGTGTAAGGCTTGTGCGGTTTGGATAGGTCCTAAGGAGGGTAGTTAGTTAAAGTTTTCTAGAATTCAGGTTTATTGGGGGTCTGAAAAGGATATTTTATTGAAATTCAAATATTAGTGAATTAGGATCCATTTTAATTATTTCAATTTGTTGACCAGTTTTAATAGCTTAGGATAATGATATTTAAAGTTAAAGTGATATTAGTCAATTTTGGAAAGTTCTAGGTCCTCCTAGGAACTAAGCCAAGGGTCCAAAAAAGTCACTATGGGAAAAAGGCTAAGTCTGTGTATCCTATCACCTTAGGAAAATACTAGGCCTTAATACGAGTAGTTAGACAGCTAGTAGGCTGAAATCGGAGTTTTCTAGGCAAAGTTATAAATTTTCTAAGTTTCGGGCCCTATCCTATAGACTAGGGTTGACCAAAAAGTTGACTTTCTAATCTAGGCCATTTTCTGGAATCCTAAGATTTTTAATAAATACTAGGCCCTAATTAGAGTCTAATGCAAGTGAGTTTATATAATTTGAAATTTTTTACAATTAGTTATGAATTTTCTAAATCCAGGGCATTTAAGGGAATTTCTAAATTAACTAGGGAAGGGCCAATTTTATTGTTTTGATCCAAATGAACTCCAAACTGATTGGAATCACTCTCAAAGGTCAGGGATGACCTGAGAAAGTGATCCCAAGTGTTTGGGGGAGATTTGGAATTTTTAATAATTTTTAATGAATTATTAGGGGTAAAATGGTAATTTCCACCTATGGTCAAATTAGGGGTCAACCTGAAGTTAAACCAGGGAGCCCTATTTATCTAAGGTCAAGGATCAGATTTTGAACAATCCAAGGTATTATGGGTAATTTTCTGACCTAAAATGTATTTATTGTAATTTCCGGAAGGTCTCGGGGCCTTAATTAGCAAGTTAATTATGGTTGGTTAGCTAAGGGCTCTAAAAGCTCCTAAAAAAATTTCCAGAAAATTATGAAAGGCTTATGATGTCACTAGGTTTAAGTGTTGAAGTTTTCATGTCAATCCGGGATCTATCCTAGTTCCTAGAAAACTTCTAAGTTCGCTAGACGAGTCCTTAATTGTTGTCCTTAAGGTATCACTACGTTATCAAGGTTTAAAGTGATGTTTTAACTAACCCTCAAGGTAATAAATGCATGGGAGTATAAAAATGAAATAAACACACCATGTCCTTAAATCTAGGAGAGCCTAGGCTAAGTGCTCGTGGTGCAATCCTATACATGCATTCTACGAACAATAAGAAATAAAAGACACCTAATGCAGTGATTAGTGAATGATTGGGATCCAATCACCCACTAACCCACTCCCCCATGATTGCTCTTCATATCTAGAATCCATATTTAAAATTTCATGCGATAGCGGGTCTCCCAGAATTAGGGTTTAATTATAAGTAATTTTAAAATAGTTTCAAAATACTTATAAATATAAATATATAATTTTTTTTTTTAAATAATAAAATAATTAAAAAGTAAGTCGATTCATAATACATAATTATAGGGAGACCCACTGACCACCCAATCGAGGTTTCAAAATAGATTGAAAATAATCTTTAGTTTAAAAATAATTAGTATAATAGTTAATTTAAATAATATTAAAATAATCAAATCATAGGGTAAAACAGAAAACTGTCAAGACAGCCAAAATCGGTGACTGGAAATGGTTTCAAAACATAAACCTCGCTTTTCTGAAAAGAACGAGGGGTTACACGTCAAAATCCGACTTAAAACGACGAAGATACGAATTTCCGAAGTTTAAATATAATAAAATAGTATTTTAAAATACCGTCAATTCACTGTTTTGGAGATATCAGAAAATCTAAACCTAATTTTCATCCAGAAAGGATTTCAAACTGTACAGAATTCCAAATACACCCAAAACAAGGTGCTGTGCGTCGACAGCGGACTTAAAACGACAAAGTTATGTAATTTCAAAGTTTGAATACGATAACTAATTGTTTTATAAAATAAGCAATTGACTGACTTAAAAATAACTGCAGACAGGTTAAAAATACTTGAGCCCAACCACCTTTAAAACATGCAGAATCCAAATACGATCAAAACAAGGGGTTGTGCGTCAAAATCGGATCGAAAACGACAAAGTTATTAATTTTCGAAGTTTAAAGGACATTAAAATCTATTTTTAAAATAATTTTAAAAGAAATAATAATAATAGTACTAATAATAATAATAATAATAAGAATAATAATAATAGAAATAAAATCATGAGCTAAACTTAACATTTTAAAATAACACTAATATAATAAAACAATTAAATAATAATAATATAATAATAATAATATTAAATATTAAATAATAATAATAATAATAATAATAATAATAATAATAATAATAATAATAAATATTTTACTATTTTTAAATTAATTAAAAAAAATAATTCTTAATTTTGAATGAAAATAATTTTAAATAAAAGAGGATAAAAATCCGAGCAATTCGGTATATTATACGTAAAAAACGGAACGAAATTAGATTTTTGGTGAATTTTTGAATGAAAATAGCTTTAAAAATAATTAAAATAATCCAAAATCCACAAAAAAATGCTGGCTCGACACTTGGCGCAATCGGGTTCGTCCCGAGACTGCGGGCAATCATTGCGTGGCGACGCGATGATTGCGCCGCCGCCAATGATTGCCGCAATGATTGCGGCAATCAGACAGCGAGCCCGCCATCCACTTAGCCACGTCGGCGTGGCCTGATGGCCGCTGGATCTACGCGGTACAGAACGAGCGGTCGAGATCGAGTCGCGTTACCCGCCTGACCGCGGAATAAAGTCCCGCGGTTAACCTAGACCGCGGGATAGACTGATCGTAGCCGTCGATCGGGAGATCGACGGTCACGATCTACCCAGACCCATGCATGCGTAAAACCGAGCCCTAGGGGTGTTTTTAGCCTCGCTCTCTCGATCGGATGGACGAAATCACATGAAATTTTAACTGTAGAATATAGGTATGAAGAGCATTTATGGGGTATCCTTATCTCGGTATGAAAAGCACATTACAGAAAACTATTTAACTTGAAGTGTTCTAACCTAGGGTTTGAGATATACCTCTATCCACTCGGTGGATTTGGACGATCTTGGGCTCGTTGGACTCGTGGAATCTCCAAGAACAACTTCCTAGTTGAAGCCGAGCCTTTATTCGCCTTCGATCGAGCGGGATTCGCCTTGGGAGGTTTTCACGCTCGGGTCGCCGGAGAACTCGCCGGCGGCGGCTTGGGGTGGTCGGGTTCAACGTGGGAAAGAGAGATGAGTCTCTCTAGATCTCTCACACAAAATTTCAAGCGTTGAGGCGGTCTAGAGAGAGAGCAAGAGTGAAAAGATCCAAAAAAAAACCTAATTTTCTTCTATTTAAACCCCCTAACATATCTTGAACGGCCTAGATCTAATCACCAGCTATTTTGGGAGGGAAATAGAGCTAGGAGGCCGTGGTTTTGATTTTGAATCCAAGGGAATTAATTGGTGCATTGAATGGACCTTAAATTGGCTCTAAATAGGTTAGTTTAACCTATTAAAGACTTGGTTTGACCAAGTCAATGATTGACTTGGTCAAATCAGTCAAGAGAGTCAAGTGGAACGTGGGTTTGAGCCTTGGATGAGATTGGATTTGATTAAAAAATGATTTGGGCTCTTAATGGGCTAGGTGGTCAACCCTGGTTGACTTGGTCAACCGGGTTGACCCAGGGTCCAAGCCCGGGTTCAACAGGCTCGACTCGACCTACTGAACCTATTGGAGGGGGTTCAGGGGTCTAACTTGGTCAATTTGACCAAGTCAACTGTTTGATCCCGATTCTGGGCAAAATCGAGGTCAACAAACGGACCCCCAACAGGAGTGGTGAACAACTAGTGAACCGCTCGTGTTGGCGTTGACCGACTAAGCCACAAAAAGTAGAGTGAAAAGTATGAGTGAGGGAATATCTAGGGGATGGTAGAAAAAGAAAGAGATTCTTCTCCTGGCCTTGCCCCATAGCGGGGGCAGAGCCTAGGAAAGAAGGAAAAAGCAGCAGTGCACCAGTCAAATATCACCACAATGGTGAACTGGTAGTGGGATCTTCTCCTGGTCTTACCGTTAGAAAAGGGTAGAGCCAAGGATAGAACCAACGGTGAAGATCACCTAAAAGGTGAAAATAAGGTAGAGATCACCACAAGGGTGAAAAAGGTAGAGATATTCTCCTCTGGCCTTACCCTGTAGTAGGAGTAGAGCCAAAAGAAGAACAAAAAGTAAAGTAGCAAAAGCATACCAACTATCTGTCTGACTATATCGAATCAGCAGAGTAGAAGGTGAAAGGGTCCCATATCCTCCTGCTTATCTCATAGCAGTGGATTGGGGTGACTCAGTATCTGCCTGACCAAATCGGGTCAGCAAACAAAGGAACCACGAAGCCTAGTGTCTGCCTAATCGGAGCAAGACACTAAGGGAAAAGAGTGGCGAGGAGTTCCTGCCAGGTGCTCTGTCAGGCCCTCTCTACCAAGTAAGTCGATGTCCACTCGGCGCATATGCTTGCGGTAGGACAAAAGAAAAAGAAAACCTCTGCCCGGTGTATGTGCCTGCAGCAGGGTCTCTATTTGGCACATATGCCAAAAGAAGTGTAACGGAAGAACACTCAACACAGTCATCTGACGCATATGCCAGCAATGATGTGGAGAAGAAAGAGTCACCTCTGCTCGGTGTATGTTCCTGTAGTAGAGTCCCTACCCGGCGCATATGCCTGTAGTAGGATAAAGGAAATGCACTCAACATAATCACCCGGCGCATATGCCTGCAATGATATGAGGAGGAAAAGGTGTTGAAGAAAGCCTCCCAGGAACTCTGTCGGGCTCTCTCAACTAGAAAAACCTAATATCCACCAGGCGCATATGCCTGCACTAAGATAGAAGGGAAAGAAAGGTCACCTTTGTCCGGTGTATGTGCCTGTGGCAGAGTCTCTACTTGGCGCATATGCCTATAGTAGAATAAAGACAAAACACTCAACACAATCATCTGGCGCATATGCCATCAATGATGTGAAGAGGAAAGGGTGGTGAGGAATGCCTCCCAAGGACTCTGTCGGGCTCTCTCAACTAGAAACCTAATATCCACCCGGCGCATATGCCGGCACTAGGATAAAAAGATAACGAAAGGTCACCTCTGCCCGGTGTATGTGCCTGTGGCAGAGTCTCTACTTGGCGCATATGCCTATAATAGAATAAAGACAAAACAATCAACACAATCATCTGGCGCATATGCCAGCGATGATGTGAAGAGGAAAGAAAGGTGAGGAATGCCTCCCAGGGACTCTGTCGGGCTCTCTCAACCAGAAATCTAATATCCACCCGGCGCATATACCGGCACTAGGATAAAAAGGTAACGAAAGGTCACCTCTGCCCGGTGTATGTGCCTGTGGCAGAGTCTCTACTTGGCGCATATGCCTATAGTAGAATAAAGACAAAACAATCAACACAATTATCTGACGCATATGCCAGCGATGATGTGAAGAGGAAAGAAAGGTGAGGAATGCCTCCCAGGGACTCTGTCGGGCTCTCTCAACCAGAAACCTAATATCCACCTGGCGCATATGCCGGCACTAGGATAAAAGGTAACGAAAGGTCACATCTGCCCGGTGTATGTGCCGGTGGCAGAGTCTCTACTTGGCGCATATGCCTTCAGTAGAATAAAGACAAAAATACTCAACACAATCATCTGGCGCATATGCCAGCAATGATGTGAAGAGGAAAGGGTGGTGAGGAATGCCTCCCAGGGACTCTGTCGGGCTCTCTCAACTAGAAACCTAATATCCACCCGGCGCATATGCCGGCACTAGGATAAAAAGGTAACGAGAGGTCACCTCTGCCCGGTGTATGTACCTGTGGCAGAGTCTCTACTTGGCGCATATGCCTATAGTAGAATAAAGACAAAACCCTCAACACAATCATCTGGCGCATATGCCAGCAATGATGTGAAGAGGAAACAGTGGTGAGGAATGCCTCCCAGGGACTCTATCGGGCTCTCTCAACCAGGTAAGTAAAACCAACTATTCAGCTATTAGTATCAAAACAGCGGGGTAGAAGGCACATGTCATCTCATCATCGACCTGACATAGATCAGTGTAGGGATATGAGAAAGAAAGGAAAGGTACTTGTAAAAATTTTAAGGGTAGAGCTACTTAAGGAATCTCAAGCTAGCGCTCTGGTAACCACATGGTAGAGGACAAATCGTCGTGGCCATGAGTATCTAAATGCCGTCGATATCTCTTAAAGAGCCCTAGCCCTACACAAAAGGGAAGGAAGACATCTGGAAGAACGTCTCACAAACAAAGCTGGAAGAGATACACCCTCAGTGGAGGACGCAAAGGGGTAATCTCATTCCAAAGGCGTAAAGAGAACTGAGTAGCGAGGGGGCACCTCCACTACGAAAGGTAGGACTAAGCCTAGTAACAAAAACAATCCTCAAAGAAGCTACAGTGGTGAACCCATACTAAATGATGGGGACCCTGTAAGAGGTAGAAACAAGATCAAAACATCCAAAGGATCTCTCCGGCAGCTAGGAGTCGGATCTCAATGGGAAAACAAGTGGTAAAAGTATCTGAAAGAGCTGACTCTCTACTAGAGGATCAAAACTCAAGAAAAAGGTGATGACATCATCTAAGGCATGATGCTTTATATCACCAGGTAGGAGAAAAAGAGCCAAAGTAGTGAGGGAGTACCCTCTCTACTGATGGCAACAACTCTGAGTAAGTAAAGCCTCACAGTGGTAACACCCACACAAACTAGTGGGACTCTGTGGGAAGTGAAAGTGACCTCCACTCATTCATAAGACCAATCCAGCGACTGAGCCTAGTGTATTAATGGTGAGATAGGTCACAAAAAAGAGTAGGAGAACTGATCTTTTGCTGGAAGATCAAAGTTCTCAAAGCAATGATGTTGATATCTGAGGCAATGTATACTACATCACTACAAGAAAAACAGCTCTAGGTAGTAAGGGGACGCACTCACTATCTGAGGATAGTAATCATGTATAGAAGTGAAGTATTATCAGAAGGGTCACAGTGGTGGCACCTACCCTGATCGGGTAGGACCCTGCGAGAAGTGAAAAAACAACCAAACAACATCCGTAGGGCTACTCTAGCAGCTAAGAGTAGGGAACGAATGCTAAAGTAAGCTGGCGAAAGAAGCCAAGGAGTCAGCCTTCCAATGGAGAACCGGAGCTCCTGAAACTGTGGTGTTAACAGCTGAGAATAGATGTACTACATCACATCACAACTCTGAGGTGACAAGGAAGCACACCTGACAACTAATCTGATAATCATGAGTGAGATCTATGATTATCATAATACCACAGTGGTAACACCTTCCTTAATCAGGTAGGACTCTGTGCGAAGTGGAGATAACACTGCCACATTCATAGGACTACTCTGGCAGCTCAGAGTAATTCATGAATGGGAGGTAGACTGTCAAAAGAGAGCAGCCGGGGGCGATCTCTTCTCAAAAAGACCCAGGCCCAAAAAGTAGTGATGATTACATCTCAAAATACAATGTACTACATCACTAACGAAGAAATGCATTTAAAATCATATAAGCTCATCGACCAACTAAGTGGGAACTCAACCTTGAAGAGATCGTCAAAGTACTCTCAAGGGAGGAGAAAGAGAAATTTTTGGAGAATTTGAGCTCTTAGGGAGTTTTACCGGGTTCCTCCTGTGACAAGGGCAACCGATTTTGCTCTGTCGAGAGCTTCCCTCTTTTATCACATATATATATATATATAAACATTTTTTTTAATCCAGGTCACATTCAAATCATCTGAATGAGCTGACGAGCACAATCATATCGAAATAACAAAGATCAACATCAAGATAGATGATCAACACTACCACACCTGACTAGCATAGGATGGTGTGGACCCAGCATCCTACCTCCAAAAGAGTCTAAACTAATGACTCATGCATCCCTGATCACATTCAACTCATATGAGTGGACCGGGTGCGACATCTATCAAATCAAGACTGATAGAAAGAAGATAATCTCATAGGGATAAAGGATCAATATCACCCCACCTAACTAACATAGGTGGATATGGACCCAATATCCTCTCTCAAAAGAGTGTAATCTAAAAAGACTACGACATTCCCGATCAAATTCAACTCATGTGAATAGACTGGGGGCTTCAACTATCAGAGCATGACTGATAGGAAGAAGAGAATCTCATTCAAGTAGAGGATCAACATCACCAAACCTAACAAACGCAGGAGAGTGTGGACCCAGTATCACATCTCTAAACGATCTAAATCAATGATTAGACATTTCCTATCACATTCATCTCAAAATGAATGGAATAGGGCCTTCAACTATCAGAGCAGGACTGATAGGAAGAAGCCATTCACTTTCTAATAAAGGATCAACATCACCGATCCTAACAAGTATAGGAGGCTGTGGACCCAGTCAAAAGTGATAAGTGAGCACATATTCCAAAGGAGTTTAGTACTTAACTCCCTATAATTTTAAAAGGAATCTCAATTTAAATTTACTAACTCAGATCAAGCTCCATACTAGCTAAATCATGACATCTCACTTATATGAGTATTTTTCTCTCTTGAATTAAAATATAATCCAAAACGAAATTTAAATTAGAGAAAGAAATTTAATTTTTTTTATTTCTTGTATGAGAATACACTTCCACATCTTATAGGATATCAATGTATAATGATGATTTCAAAATCATAATTTTCAGAATCAAGTATCAAAAATATCAAAAGGATATAGATTTTCTGAGATTTAGAGGTTTACTAGAAAGGGAAGCCATTTACTCAACTTTTGGGCTCTTTGAGCCACTTTCTCAACTTTCATGTACTTTGCATAAATTTCAATCACTTGATACACTTTGTGTATCTTTCACTTTTGGCGCTTTGCGCATCTTTTTATTTTTTTATAGCTGACTTCCTTTTCTAAATCTCTAAAAGAAAACTGTTTCTCAGTTGTAAGATCATCTTCCAAGTACAAGAGAAGAAGACTTACTTCTCTTGGACAAGGAAGAATGATCTACAAAATAAATCCTATCCTCTGATAAGAATGAATATCATGATTAAGAAAATTATGAAGTTTTATGCATCAATATACTATAGTTATCTATGAGATAGAGAATCACAAGATAATAAATAAAATTTCCACTTCTAAATTAAATTTCAATTTGAAAAAGATTTCAGTTCAAAAGAAGAAATCTCTTCACCCCTAAGGTGAGATAGAGAGATCATACTCTTTCATGAGTCATCACTACAAAGCTAGTAGAACTAAAAGAAGTGAGAGAGTCATCATAATTGCAAATCATCATTTTTTATTGATTATCATCAAAATAAGGGAGAACGAAGTCCTCCAGCCCAAGTGCTGGAAGGGGGTTTGTCTTCCCTTTTGAGGTTACAATCATTTTTTTAACATATTTTTCTAGTACAGATAGAAGTAAAAAGAAAATGTGCTCATCTAGCACTACAACAGAAGAAAGAAAAAAACTAGTGCTAACAAAGAAGCTGAAGTGGCAACTGTCGACCTGGCCTTGGGAGGCCTCATCTCAACTGCTTCTAAACTCTGTACAGCTTACTCAATCATCTGCTAAGTCTCCTTGGAGAGTGCTAGCTGCCACTCTCCCTCAGAACTGTGGAGTAATCTGCCACTACTACTCTGACTGTCGCTGTGGCTGGAACTGTGGCTAAGACTGTGGCTGGGACTAGAGATCATCTAAACTGTTTGAGTAGCCTTATCTAAAGGCTGTATCGAATCACTGTCTTGGAGATGGATCTTTCCAGTGGCCATCTGAGTCTGTAAGTGTAAGACTGTGGTGTCCATAGCTACTGATCTTGGAGACCCTCCTACCTCGGGGTCTTCCCGCTCATCTTGGTCCTCAGGCTCTCTCTCATCCGAGTGACCTCTATAGGTGACTACACAAACCCGGTGTACTGGCACCTCCTCATCAGAATCTACTAGTGTATCATCGTCATCTAAAAAGGCTCGCCGCATCGCCTCTATGTACGGGCTCATAGGAGAAGTGATCCTATGAGTACTGGGTACTAAATCTGTCTCGATCCATACTGGCGATCTGTCTGGGGTAGAAACTGGACCATCATCGACTGCCATCGGGACTGCCTCAGACCCGGAAGGAACTGCCAAATCCATCTGACCAACTGCCTCATCTGGCTGCCCTGTCTCTGTCAGTGGCGCTGACTGAACTAACTGAACAGGGTCGACAGGGGTGTCTGCCTGTCGACGTCTCCAAACTCTTCTGGTATGACGGGGTGCTGTACTAGCGACCGGCTGCTCTGGGGCTACCACCTCTGAACTGACCTGAGGCCGGGCAGGCTCCTGCTGCTGTCTCCGTCCTCGACGACGTGGGCGTCGTCCTACCATAGGAGCAACTGTTGGCGGCCTAACTATTGGAACTGTCTGTTCTGGCTGCTGCGGTGTCTGCTTTCTCTGCCAACTGTAAAGTCTCCTCGCAGTCTGTCATCTCAACTGAAAGGTAGCCTGAGAAATCTGACGGAGTAAGCCCTCCCGACTGACGGGCCCTCTGCCACGAGCTAAGCGGACGATGTTCTGAATCCTCTGAGTGAGAGCTCGGACACCAACGTCCCTGGGTAACCTAGCTCGGGGTAGAGTAGTGGCGACAGGAGGAGCCGCCGCTATACGGGCAACGTCCTCCTCATCTCCACTATGCGTCAGTGGGGAGAAGCGTCCTCCCTGAACTGCCTCCAACTCGGGGGCTACCATCACCTCTGGAGCAAGTGCAACAACTGGACGTGGCCTCCGCTGCCTGGGAGCCACTCTCCCTGCCTCTGAACTATCTCATCGTGAACAATGGCATCTGCCATCCGCTGCCTCTCTGCCTCTGACGCAGCTAGACGGAGCCTCCTATTTCTATTCCTCCGGGCCCTTCTCCTAAGGCCAGAGGTGGAGGTGGAGGGAACATCTGAACCCACTACCGGAGGGGCAGGGGGAACAGGAACGATTGGAAGTGCCGGGGTCTGCCCGGCAGTCTCAGGGTGAGAAAGCCGAGCAAAAACAGAAACCCAGCCAGCAGAAGGCGAAGGCACCTCGGTCTGGGCACCCCTCTTCCTAGCGGAAGCGGGAGGGGTTACCCGAACGCGAGGTACTTCCGCCGTAACAGCCGGAGTAACAACAGCAGCAGGCTGCCGGCGCTGAGGGGCCGGGGCAGCCTGTGCAACAGGAGCGGCAGGCGCAGGTCGCCTGACCGCTGCACGAACAGGTGGAACAGCTGCAGCAGGTTGCCGGCGCTGAGGGGCTGGGGGAACCTGAGCAGCAGGAGCGGCAGGCACTGGACGCCTAACCGCTGGACGAACAGGTGGAACAGCTGCAGCAGGCTGTCGGCGCTGAGGGGCCGGGGCAACCTGAGCAGCAGGTGCGACAGGCACTGGACGCCTAACCGCTGGACAAATTAGAACCGGATGTGGCCTAGGCACTGGTCGCCTAGCCACAGCGCGCACTGGCTACGCAAGAACAGGGACAGGACGTGGTGCTCGGACTGGACGCCGAGCAGCAGGACGTCCAAACAGGCGCATGGCTACGCGTCCTCTCCTCTAAGGAGGAGAGAATGCAGCAGCCTCCGCCGGGGTCGTCCCGCCAAGAGTGACGAAGGCCGAGTCAGTGAAGGAACCAAAAGTGATTCCTCCCACTAGCGGACTAGCGAGTAGGGACTCAGGGAGAGTCACCCGCGCGTCCGAACCGAAAGCAAAGGTAACGGAAGGAACAAAGGAAGCCATGGCACTGATGCCAAGAAAATAAAGTGAAAAGAATTAGTTAGAATTGAAATCACAAAAGAATGAAGGATTTGATAAAGATTTGATAAAGATAGATATGAATTGATAAGGAACGGAAGAGCCTGTGAGGTTGGAAAGAAAAAGAGTAGGGAGAAACCCTAGCTAAAGGAGAGGAACCCTAACTAAGGAAAGACCCTAACTAAGAGTGGGACGAACCTAATCTAAGGAGTACCAATCCCAGAGTACACACAAGAAAAGATAATATATAATCCAAAGATGGAGAGAGAAACTGGTCCCACAGTGGTCGCCAGAAACCTGTGGACCTCCGAAAAGAGCACCGCGCGAACGGGTCGATTGGAATGGCAGATTGGATCATGCATACGACTAACCATTGAGGATAGAGGCTGACGCCAACACATCTCGATGGATAGTAATATACACGACCTAGTCACGGGTTTCCCCCACCCGATGCAAGAGCTTGAATGGGGTTTAGTAGATTGTGGGGACCAAGTTTCCCACGGGCGCAAGCCCTCGTGGTTAATTACATCCCAGGTCGAAGCCTGAGAAAACTCTCGATTAAGGATCATATATTATCCTCTCCTAAAGTGGGATCGGCACGAAGGGGTAGACTAGGAAATCCTAATTTTGTTTTAATTGATGTTTGTCTTTTCTTTGAATTAATCTTGAAAGGGAGTGATTGTAATTGAGTGAATAAAATCTCACACACACAAATAAGGAGATCTTGAAATTCTATACTGATCGTACAGGACGATATTTATCGTACTGGACGATCTGTCAGTTATCTCCTATAGAGCAGTTGGAACGAATAGGAACTTGCTTTGAAAAATTTTCTAAGTCCTATTCGTCCAGGACGAAATTTATTATCGTCCCAGGCGATGGGTTCACGGTAAACTTTTCGTCCAGACGAATTTTCCCTATCGTACGAGGCGACCAGTGCTCTGGAAAATTTTCGTCCCGACGAAATAAATAATCGTCCAGGACGATCGGTTATCTGGAAAATTTTCGTCCAGACGATCACATTTTCGTTCAAACGATAAACCGACTTAGAACAGTTTTCAGCAGTTTCTAGAACCGACCTTGTAATAACCGTTCGTACTGGACGAACCAAGTTCGTACAGGACGATCAGCTGTACGAAGTCAGTTCGTACACATATACAAATTGGGTCGTTTCAGATCGTTTAAGTAAAATCGTCCAGGACGATCCAGGATCGTACAGGACGATCCACTGCGTACAGAATTGAAAAATTTGCAGTTTTTGGGCGGTTTCACTTGTCTTTTCTATAAATAGTCCAAATTAGACTGCCACCCAATCTTTTTGTCATTTGATCTTCGTGCCTCTTGGGAGAATAGCTAAGGAGAGAGTGGAAGAGAGCATTCAAAGAAGGATTCCTACCACTGGAGCGAGAAGGCTTCACTTGAATTGCTAAGGTAAGAGTCTCTACTTGTGAAATTGGATTTCTTCACTCTTTTTCTTTCTTCCTTCTAGATTCTTTTGAGAAGATCTGTCAAGGAGATCCGGTTCTCTGCCGACACTTGGAGAGTGTGAACAGACGAGGGTTCTCTGCCCACACTAGGAGAGTGTGAAAGGACGAGGGTTCTCTGCCCACACTAGGAGAGTGTGAAAGGACGAAGGTTCTCTGCCCACACTTGGAGGGTGTGAAAGGACGAAGGTTCTCTGCCTACACTTGGAGGGTGTGAAAGGACGACGGTTCTCTGCCAACACTGGGTTTTGTGTAAAAGGACGGACGGTTCTCTACCGCACCGGGGAGTGGTGAAAAGAGTGTGTTGTATGGGCTTCTCCGCCTTGCTGTGGGTGCAAAAGGAGAGTCACTATTGGTATTAGTGCAATACTCAGAGGGTGCCTCTGAGGAGTGGATGTAGGTCTGGTTATAGACCGAACCACTATAAATCTGGTGTCATTTACTTTATTGCTTTTACGTTTCCGCATTTTAAATTTCAGTTTTAACAACTCTGTGGTTGAAAAACATTTTTCTACAAACTTTAAAAGAAAATTTTATTTCGGTTCAACTTTATTATTAAGAGGGTTTAAAATTTTTAAAACTACCAATTCACCCCCCTCTTGGTAGCCGTGGGACATTTACTTAGGCTTAACAACCTAATTACTAGACTCAACAAGTGGTATCAGAGCTTAGTTTCAAAATCATAAGTTTGAACTACTTTTTGATTAACGTAGATGGCTACATTTGGAAACCGAAACACACCTGAGGGTTACTCTATCACTAGACCTCCACTGTTTGACAATATTCCTTTTGATTTTTGGAAAACACGCATGTCTACTTTCTTACAGTCACTTGATTATCGCATGTGGATGCTAGTCCAGGAAGGTTACACAAAACCAACTAGATTAGTTGATGGAATTAGGGTAGATACACCCTATGCAGATTGGACTATAGAAGAACGTGACTTAGCACAATTAAATTCGAAATGTTTAAATAGTTTCTTTTGTGCTTTAAAATCTGAAGACTACATGCGAGTTTCCACTTGTAAAAGCGGAAAAGACATATGGGATAGACTTTGTATTACTTATGAAGGGACAAATGAGGTTAAGCAATCAAGACTCAATATCTTGTTACATGACTACGAATTATTTCGCATGAAACCTAATGAATCTATATCTGACATGTACACAAGATTCACTCAAATTGTCACCTCTTTGCATGCACTTGGTAGGGAATTAACTAATGCTGAAATGGTTAATAAGATTCTTCGTTGTTTACCTACTGCATACGATGCTAAAATTACTGCAATTACAGAGTCAAAAGATCTGAACATTTATTCTATTGACAATCTTCTTGGTTCACTCATTGCTTACGAGCAAGGAGTAAGTCAAAGAAAGATTGATGCAGGTGAACCAAGAAAGGAAAAGAATCTTGCATTAAATGTGGAAGAGTCAGAAAGTGAACACTCACAACCTGAGGATGAAGACGATATAGCACTGATGACTAGACAATTCAGAAGCTTTTTAAAGAGGAAGCAGAAGAGACGCCAGCAATGGAATAGAGGTAAGTATAACAAAAATGGCAGGGTTTCTAATGAAGTGATTTGTTATGAATGCAGGAAACCAGGTCATATAAAAACTGATTGTCCAAAACTTAAAGCCACTCCTAGCAAGGAGAAGGTAGAGGAGAAACCAATAGTAAAGAAGGGCAAGAAGAAGTTTCAAAAGGCTTTTTGGGCGGACTCAGCTTCAGACTCATCTGAGACTGAAAACGAAGAAGAAGTCACCAACCTTTGCTTGATGGCAGATAAAGCTGAACAATCAGATCAAGAAGAGGTATGTGATTTAACCTATGATGAACTGTTTGAAGTTTCTGAACACATGCATGATGCATATAGGAAAACTAAAAAGATGCATTCTAGTTTAGTTTTAGAATTGGAAGAGCTTAATAAGGAACACACGAAATCCTTAGGAAAGATCATGCTTTAATTGATAGCAACCACATGAAACTACTTGATGAATATGATGACTTGAATAAAAATTTTGAAAATTTAAAATCATCCTATGCTGAACTTGAAAAAGAATTTAAGAAATTTAAGGATGAATCTGAGCACAAGACATATAGAATCAATTATACAAATCGAATCTTGAAGGAAATGAATTCATTTTACAAACTTACTATAAGTGCTCTCGAGGATAATAGGAACCCCCCTAAACTTGAAGATTTTACAAATCCTAAATATTATCCTAAATTCATGAAATCCCTTAGAAGACAATCATATGAAAGAAAACATAGGAATATTTTTCCTAATGTTAAATGTAACAATTGTGGATTTTTGGGACATATATCTCACACCTGCACTTTAAAGATGAAACCTAATTTGGTGTGGAGAACTAAGATGCATAAACCTAGACATATCACACATGCATCTGATTATAAATTTCATAAAGGTGAACCCAAACTAGTTTGGGTTCCCAGGTCTAACATTTGAGAATTTTGCAGGTATACTCTCACACAAGACCTCGTGAGAGTATATGGTACCTGGACAGCGGATGTTCTAAGCACATGACTGGAGATACTGCTCAATTCATAACGCTGGAAACCAGGAATGGAGGCAAGGTTACACTTGGAGATAATACCACAAAGAAGGTGGTTGGATCAGGTATGATTGGAAATTTGAAAAACTTTTTCATAGATAATGTTTTATTAGTTGAAGGCTTAAAACATAATTTGCTTAGCATAAGTCAGCTATGTGATAAGGGCTATAATGTAAAATTTTTACCTACTAGCTGCATAATTAGCCTAAATGGGAAAATTGTTTTAAATGAAAAAGGGTGAAACAATGTCTACATGCTAGATTTAAATTGTATTCAATCTCCTACTGCTTTTTGTTTGAAAAACTGTTTCTGATGAATCATGGCTTTGGCATAGGAGACTTTGTCATTCTAGTATGAAAAATCTTAGAAAAATTACCCAAAAGAATTTGGTTAGAGGAATACCTAAACTAGACTTTACTAAGGACCACTTATGTGATGCATGTCAATTAGGAAAACAAGTGAAGTCCTCATTTAAGTCCAATAAAGATCTTAGGACCAGTAAACCTTTAGAAATTCTTCACATGGATCTTTTTGGACCTGTAAGCACGGTTAGTCTAGGAGGAAAGGTATATGGATTTGTAATAGTAGATGATTTTTCAAGATTCACCTGGGTTAAATTTCTTTTTCATAAGAGTGAATCATTTGAGGAATTCAGAAATTTTTCAACTTGGATACAAAGAAAACTAGGATGTGAAATAATTTCTATACAAAGTGATCATGGAGGAGAATTTGAAAATGAAAGATTTGAAGATTTCTGTAAAGAAAAGGGGATTGATCACAATTTTTCTGCACCTAGAACTCCTCAACAAAATGGAGTAGTTGAAAGAAAGAACAGAACATTAATAGAAGCCGCCCGAGCAATGTTAGCAGAATACTCTCTTCCTAGATATTTTTGGGCTGAGGCGGTTAGCACTGCATGCTATGTTCTGAATAGGGTAAATGTGAGATCAAATTTGAATAAAACACCCTATGAATTGGTAAAAGGTAGAACACCAAATTTGTCTCATTTACATGTATTTGGTTGCAAGGTGTTCATACATAATAATGGAAAATCTGCCTTAGGAAAATTTGATCCAAAATCAGATGAAGGAATTTTTGTTGGATATTCAAGTGTTGGAAAATCTTATAGAGTATTCAACAAAAGAACTTTAGTCATTGAAGAAACCACACATGTTGTTTTTGATGAAAATGAAAATATGGAAGAGCCAAAAGTTGTTGAAGAAGAAATTGAAGAAAACTCCCAAAAGATTGATAGATTAAATTTGGAAGAAAATGTGGAAGAAAATATAGAAAGAGAAGACCCTTTGCCTAGAGATTTGAGATTTTCTAAAAATCACCCAAAGGAATTAATTATAGGTGAACCAAGTGAGGGTGTTAGAACTAGGCGTGGATTAAACAAGGAAGTCAATCATTCAGCCTTTATTTCAACTATTGAACCCACTAACATTGATCAAGCACTTTCAGATGAATTTTGGATATTGGCCATGCAAGAAGAGTTAAATCAATTTGTAAGAAATAAAGTTTGGGAACTAACTACAAGGCCAAAAGATCAAAGTGTTGTTGGAACCAAGTGGGTGTTCAAAAATAAAATGAATGACTCAGGAGTAGTCATTAGAAATAAGGCTAGATTAGTAGCTAAGGGGTATAATCAAATTGAAGGAATTGATTTTGAGGAAACTTTTGCCCCTGTAGCTAGACTTGAAGCAATTAGGGTTTTACTAGCCTTTGCCTGTTTTAAAGGTTTTAAATTGTTTCAAATGGATGTTAAAAGTGCCTTTTTAAATGGAGTAATTGAAGAAGATGTTTTTGTAGAACAACCTCCAGGTTTTGAAAATTCTAAATTTCCAAATCATGTTTTCAAATTAAAAAAGGCATTATATGGATTGAAACAGGCACCTAGGGCTTGGTATGAGAGGTTAAGCACCTTCCTACTTGAAAGATCTTTTGAAAAAGGAAGTGTGGATACAACTCTCTTTTTAAGAAAAATTGGAAAGGATATACTTATTGTTCAAATTTATGTGGATGACATCATCTTTGGATCTTCAAATAAACATCTTTGTGATGATTTTTTTAAAACAATGAGTAATGAATTCGAAATGAGTCTAATGGGAGATTTAAATTACTTTCTAGGATTTAGCATTAAGCAACTTGAGGAAGGTACTTTTCTTAGTCAAAACAAATATATTAAGGACATCCTCAAAAAATATGAAATGGACAATGCTAAACCTGTTAGTACACCAATGAGTTCTTCAGTTCAGTTGGATAAGGACCTTAAGGGAAAATCTGTTGATCAAAAGAAATTTAGAGGGATAATTGGATCTTTACTTTACTTGACTGCTAGCCGACCGGATATTATGTTTAGTGTTTGCCTATGTGCTAGATTTCAATCAGATCCAAAAGAATCACATTTGACAGCAGTAAAAAAGGATTTTAAGATATCTACTAGGAACTCAAAACTTAGGAATTTGGTATCCTAAGTTTAGCTCTTCATTTGAAATTATTGGTTACTCAGATTCTGACTTTGCAGGCTGTAGAGTGGATAGGAAAAGCACTTCTGGAACATGTCAATTCATTGGAAATTCATTAGTTTCATGGTCTAGTAGAAAACAAAATTCAGTGGCACTATCTACTGCAGAAGCAGAATACATTGCATTAGGAAGTTGTGTGGCACAAGTACTTTGGTTAAAAACAACAGTTGATTGACTTAGGATTAACTATAGGCACTATTCCAATTTATTGTGACAATACTAGTGCTATTTGTATTTCAAAAAATCCTATTCAACATTCTAGAACCAAACACATCGATATAAGGCATCATTTCATAAGGGATCACGTATCCAAAGGAGAAATTGAACTCATACATGTTTCAACTGAAAATCAACTTGCAGACATTTTTACAAAACCTTTAGCCTTTGATACCTTCAGTACTTTAAGAACAAGGCTTGGTGTTATTGATTTGAATGCTTAACTAAAATGTCTTTGCAACATTGATACTTGTTGTGTTTTGTTTTTGTAATTTTGTGAATTTTTGTGTTTTTAATGAATTGTTTTTGGTTTTGTGATTTTGTTTTATGTTTTCTGTGTTTCTGATTGTTTTTGTTGATTTTGTTTTTTTTTTATTTTAAAAAATTTAAAAAATCAAAATTTTTTTTTGGAGGAAATCGTCCAGGACGAAATATTTTCGTACGGGACGATGTGTAAAGGAACAGTTTGCGAAAATTTAAACCGTTTTAGAGCAGTTTTTTTATTGGATCGTCTGTACGATCTGTGATCGTCCAGGACGAATTTTTTTTTTTCTTTCTCAAACGTCGGGACGATTGAATGCAGCGGTTGAGTGGATAAAACAGTTTTTAATACGAACTTCGTCTGTATGAAATTTTTGTTCGTCCAGACGAACATGTGTCGATTCATTGTAGGGGACGGTTTTCAAGAGTCATTAAAACGAAATACTTTTCGATCGTCTGTACGAAATTTTTTCGTCTGTACGATCGGTCAAGTCAAAAAGCCTGTACGAAGGGACGCATCGTAAGTTGTGTTGAATACGAAAAGCCGTTACATTTTGGACGAATTGGATCGTCTGTACGAACATACTTCGTCCAGACGAACTATTATGTTTCGTCCAGGACGAATATTTTCGTCCAGGACGAAAGTATCGTTTTCCTTTAAATATGAAGGCTTTTCAAACTTGACAATCACACTTTCAAATTTCCTTTTTCAATCCCTTTCAACATCAAATCAACAATGGCCTCCTCTAGCAAAAGACAAAAGGTTTTGGTGAAGAAACCAAATAGGAATGCCCCAGACAACTTTCTTTCCAAGGCAAATGAAGAATCTTTTCCTCGTTTTGCCTCCGCAAAAAACTCCGTCTCGCATTCTTATCCCAGCAGAGTTAAAATTTAGGGTAATGCACCTCTTCGCCTCAACCCAATTTCAGTTCATTCTTTTTCTCTCGTCCACTTCTACAATAAACAAACCTACCATTACTTTCTTGCCAATATGAGTTTCAATTCTGACCACTCTATCATTAGTTCTTTTGTTTTTAAGCAAAAAGTTGAGATCACCAAGCACGATCTTGGTGCATTTTTAAACTTAAGAACTGAGGGATATAGAGCCCACACCCTAATGTCAGAAAACTCCTTCAAATGGTTTGAAATCAATAGGGTAATTAGAGGAAATGCGATTGACAATCATGTTGCTAGAGTCTCAGGTATGACCAAAGATGCCCGAATCATCCAGCATATCCTTAGATCCTCAATTATTCCTAAAGCTGGTGATAGGATTAACATCACTCCTCTCCTTTCTTGTCTAACTTTTTTAATCATGTCAAGACATCCTATTGATGAAGCCCAACTCATCATAGATCATATCTATGGGCTTTCAGAAATAGGACATGCTGATCAGAAGAGGAAGAAGAACATTTCATTAGGGCACTTAATTACTTATATTTTGGAGAAGAAATACAATATAGTGCATCCTGATGAGGAATATGAAGAGCCAGTTTACTATAACAACACATCATTCAGACTGCTCTTCAAGGAGGAAAAAGAAAAAGGGAAAGCACATGACAGTGCTTCAGAAGAAGAAGAAGAAGAAGGAGAGAGCATACCTCTGCACCTCAGTCAGATTATCAGAATCTGATTGAGAGATTTGATCGATTAGAGACTCATATTGATCAAAGATTTGATCAATTTGATGCTCAACTTGTGCAGCAACAACATGACATTGGTGTTATTAGAAATGAAGTACATGATATCAATACCAATGTAATGTTGATGGCCTCCTACTTTAACCTTTTCGGTGGCATTCCTCCTCCTCCTCCTCCAGAACAGTAGAGATGATTTTATGTGTTTTTGTTGTACTTGTGTTGTATTTTTGTTGTGTGTTGTTGTGTTAGTTGCTCATTTTTTTTTTTATTGTCTTGTTATGTTAATGTTTTTGTTAAGTGTTTGTTTTGTTTTTTTTATTTTAAGTTGTGTTTAGCTTTTATGAAATGTAATCCTTTCATATAAATCAATGCATTTCGCACTTGTTTCAGTATTGATTTGTTATTGAAATGTGGTTAATTTTTATGAATTTCATTAGTATTATTTAATCTTCATAGTGCTTAAATTAGAATGTAATTTGAGATTATCTACATTAGAAAATCTAGTCTTTCTAAATTTAAAAGTAGTTTATAACTTGTTGTAATTAGAATTTTTAAATTCATGTCTATTCATTTAGACTACATAAAAGTTAAAATTATTATTGCAATTTAGATGTTTACTTATTTTGTATTTCCTTGTTCAAATAATATTTATGTACTTAGAAATATTTTTGAAATTTTAGATTATTGATTTTGGAAAGAATTGGTCTAAATTACTCTTGAAAATTGTACAAAAAGTACAAAAATCAAAAAGAAATGCGCAATGGTTCGCAAATATGAAAAAGTGTGGGCACAAAATCAGCTCAATATCAATAGATGCACAAAAATGTGCTCAAAAATTTGAAAAAGATGCGCAAAGCGCCACATGTGGTAATTCTCTTCTTTCCAAATTCTTTCAATCTCTTAATTCAAATTGATCTTATGTTCATTTATATTCTATTGAATTTTTGAAATATAGAATTTTTTCTTCATCTCTCTTGTAATAATTTTCTATATTGAAATGTCTAAATTGAATCATGTCTTTGCTAAATTCTTCTTACTTACAATGTTATATCACTTTTTGAATCTCCTGAATTTCTATGATTAACCTAATGTTTTTAGTTGAAAATTGCATACCTTATATCAATCACCATTTAGATTAAATATTCAAATGAATTTTCATACAATTACTTACATTTCTTCTTCACTTTTTGTTGCTGTCAAAAAGGGGGAGAAATTATTAGTTTGTGTATGTTTTGTATGTTTGTGTGTTTGTGTTTGTTATGTTTTGTTTTCTCTTTTTTTTAGTTGCTCTGTTTGTTGCAAGTTTGTGTTAAAATTTTTTAAAAAAAAAAAAATAAAAAAAATTTGTTCGTTAAATATTGTTCCTTAATGCCTCCTTATTTTAATGTACTCATAAATTCAGGGGGAGTTTAGGAGATAAAAGATGTGTTTTAACTTGAAACCATACTAATAATAATTGTTTTGCCATCATCAAAAAGGGGGAGATTGTTTGAATAGTTGCTATTTGAATGAGTTATATTTATGCAACTTATGTAGTTTTGATGATTCCAAACATTATTGTTCAAATGTATAGTTATCTCCTAACAATTTCAGAAGATTTGCACTTGCTCTTGTGTGTACTAACATTTCAGGAAAATCAGACTCCAGACTACGAAAACTTCAATTCAAATTCAACATGAGATATTTTGTTTAATTGATGTTTGTCTTTTCTTTGAATTAATCTTGAAAGGGAGTGATTGTAATTGAGTGAATAAAATCTCACACACACAAAATAAGGAGATCTTGAAATTCTATACTGATCGTACAGGACGATATTTATCGTACTGGACGATCTGTCAGTTATCTCCTATAGAGCAGTTGGAACGAATAGGAACTTGCTTTGAAAAATTTTCTAAGTCCTATTCGTCCAGGACGAAATTTATTATCGTCCCAGGCGATGGGTTCACGGTAAACTTTTCGTCCAGACGAATTTTCCCTATCGTACGAGGCGACCAGTGCTCTGGAAAATTTTCGTCCCGACGAAATAAATAATCGTCCAGGACGATCGGTTATCTGGAAAATTTTCGTCCAGACGATCACATTTTCGTTCAAACGATAAACCGACTTAGAACAGTTTTCAGCAGTTTCTAGAACCGACCTTGTAATAACCGTTCGTACTGGACGAACCAAGTTCGTACAGGACGATCAGCTGTACGAAGTCAGTTCGTACACATATACAAATTGGGTCGTTTCAGATCGTTTAAGTAAAATCGTCCAGGACGATCCAGGATCGTACAGGACGATCCACTGCGTACAGAATTGAAAATTTGCAGTTTTTGGGCGGTTTCACTTGTCTTTTCTATAAATAGTCCAAATTAGACTGCCACCCAATCTTTTTGTCATTTGATCTTCGTGCCTCTTGGGAGAATAGCTAAGGAGAGAGTGGAAGAGAGCATTCAAAGAAGGATTCCTACCACTGGAGCGAGAAGGCTTCACTTGGATTGCTAAGGTAAGAGTCTCTACTTGTGAAATTAGATTTCTTCACTCTTTTTCTTTCTTCCTTCTAGATTCTTGTGAGAAGATCTGTCAAGGAGATCCGGTTCTCTGCCGACACTTGGAGAGTGTGAACAGCCGAAGGGTTCTCTGCCCACACTTGGAGAGTGTGAACAGCCGAAGGGTTCTCTGCCCACACTTGGAGAGTGTGAACAGACGAAGGGTTCTCTGCCCACACTAGGAGAGTGTGAAAGGACGAAGGTTCTCTGCCTACACTTGGAGGGTGTGAAAGGACGACGATTCTCTGCCAACACTGGGTTTTGTGTAAAAGGACGGACGGTTCTCTACCGCACCGGGGAGTGGTGAAAAGAGTGTGTTGTAAGGGCTTCTCCGCCTTGCTGTGGGTGCAAAAGGAGAGTCACTATTGGTATTAGTGCAATACTCAGAGGGTGCCTCTGAGGAGTGGATGTAGGTCTGGTTATAGACCGAACCACTATAAATCTGGTGTCATTTACTTTATTGCTTTTACGTTTCCGCATTTTAAATTTCAGTTTTAACAACTCTGTGGTTGAAAAACATTTTTCTACAAACTTTAAAAGAAAATTTTATTTCGGTTCAACTTTATTATTAAGAGGGTTTAAAATTTTTAAAACTACCAATTCACCCCCCTCTTGGTAGCCGTGGGACATTTACTTAGGCTTAACAACCTAATTACTAGACTCAACACGACACACACTAAGACCAGTGTCCTAGCTAATGCGATGCAAAGAACCTGGACTTACCCCGGCCTGGATGGGGGAGCCAGCTAACCACCTAATCGATTTAAAACCATGATATCATGTCAATTATGAAAGATGGGTGGGAAGTACAGTTTATTAGAAATAGGACCGACATCTAGAGAACTTCCTAAGTGGTCATGGACTTATGTGGGTTAGATGCTCCTAGCTAATGCAATTAAATTTTAATTAGTTGGTTACTAATGCAATGCATGCTAGTTGAAATGTCAGCTCATGAATGCTATAGAGTTTTAAAAACAGGCTTATAGAAAATAATTTTTTTGAAAAGACTAGGTCTCCCTAGGTCCGGCACTTCATCCTCATAGGCCAAATTATCCGGACTCAACCCGCAGGAAGGGAGATGTCTTATAACAAGGAAAGAAGGATGCAGTAATATGCGTGCGACCCCGGACGATTCCGGCAGTTCCCTAGATTCGTTAGGTTTCTATGTTATTTAAATCTTAAAATTTTAGAAATTAGTTACGAGTAAAAAAATTTTATAATCCTTGGAGAGCCTAACGAAAATCAAGGCGAAATCAAAATCGGCATGCAAGAAAAGAAACCTAAGAAAAGCAGGCAATTTCTACTGCGCAATCAGGTAAACACATCAATATAAATCCAAAATTAATCAACTAAATGGCCATAGGCAAATTGCCCTTATTACACCCCAGATATGCATAAAGTAAAGTGGCCGGGCACCATTGCCAACAACCCGGATTTCTAAGCCTATGACAGACGCCAACAACTTTGAGTGAGATATTGGGTCTTCAAATCTTTAGCCTTCTGGATATTTTCTCCTTGGACTTCTTGGATCTCTCCTCCTTGGACTCCTTGGATCTCTCCTCCTTGGACTCCTTGGCTCCGTCGTGGCTTGAATATCCAAACGAAGAGACAATTCCCCCAGTATGGGGGTATTGCCTTTTCTCTTTGGATATCTAAAGCCATCCAGCTCGATCTTCCAAATGGAAGAAGACTCCCCTTAGGGATGCCTTCTTGTTTTAGAATCCGAGCTGGATAAGAGTATCCCAACTCAAAGGTTGTTTTCACAACTCTTAATAATTATTACATACAAATTTACATTTATTGAAAAGCAATAAATTCTAAATCACCTGCAAGGTTATCCTAATAATCATCCCAAGCAGTTTATAAAAATAAAAGTTCTAACACCATTGACCCTGTGCCAAGCCATGCTCTTAATTTTGAGGGCTAAGCAGCTCCATCTGTGCAATTATAATTATTTATTTAGCCCTCATTTTTATCTAGGGGGAGCTGAGCAAGCACATGCATAAAATATTATTAGAAATAATTATAATGCTCCCCCCTTTTACTAGCTTGAGCATGACCACCTGCACGGAAGAACAATATATATATGGCGCTCATATCCTATGGGTAGGTCTAACGCTCACATCCAGAGTGCAGAAAAAGTAAGCAAACACATCAGCAATTTCAAACAGCATGCAGCGAAAACTACGAAAAGCTCCGGCACACAGCAGAAAATAAACATCCAGCGGCCTAGCCTAAATCTAGAAGTGGTGCCCTAGCAAACAATTCTATGTGTGTGTAAGGTTTGTGCGGTTTGGATAGGTCCTAAGGAGGGTAGTTAGTTAAAGTTTTCTAGAATTCAGGTTTGTTGGGGGTATAAAAAGGATATTTTATTGAAATTCAAATATTAGTGAATTAGGATCCATTTTAATTATTTCAGTTTGTTGACCAGTTTCTATAGCTTAGGATAATGATATTTAAAGTTAAAGTGATATTAGTCAATTTTGGAAAGTTCTAGGTCCTCCCAGGAACTAAGCCAAGGGTCCAAAAAGTCATTATGGGAAAAAGGCTAAGTATGTGTCTCCTATCACCTTAGGAAAATACTAGGCCTTAATACGAGTAGTTAGACAGGTAGTAGGCTGAAATCGGAGTTTTCTAGGCAAAGTTATAAATTTTCTAAGTTTCGGGCCCTATCCTATAGACTAGGGTTGACCAAAAAGTTGACTTTCTAATCTAGGCTGTTTTCTGGAATCCTAAGAATTTTAATAAATAATAGGCCCTAATTGGAGTCTAATGCAAGTGAGTTTACATAATTTGGAATTTTCTACAATTAGTTATGAATTTTCTAAATCCAGGGCATTTAAGGGAATTTCTAAATTAACTAGGGAATGGCCAATTTTATTGTTTTGATCCAAATGAGCTCCAAACTGATTGGAATCACTCCCAAAGGTCAGGGATGACTTGAGAAAGTGATCCCAAGTGTTTGGGGGAGATTTGGAATTTTTAATAAATTTTAATGAATTATTAGGGATAAAATGGTAATTTCCACCTATGGTCAAATTAGGGGTCAACCTGAAGTTAAACCAGGGAGCCCTATTTATCTAAGGTCAAGGATCAGATTCTGAACAATCCAAGGTATTATGGGTAATTTTCTGACCTAAAATGTATTTATTGTAATTTCCGGAAGGTCTCGGGGCCTTAATTAGCAAGTTAATTATGGTTGGTTAGCTAAGGGCTCTAAAAGCTCCTAAAAAAATTTCCAAAAAATTATGAAAGGCTTATGATGTCACTAGGTTTAAGTGTTAAAGTTTTCATGTCAATCCGGGATCTATCCTAGTTCCTAGAAAACTTCTAAGTTCGCTAGACGAGTCATTAATTGTTGTCCTTAAGGTGTCACTACGTTATCAAGGTTTAAAGTGATGTTTTAACTAACCCTCAAGGTAATAAATGCATGAGAGTACAAAAATAAAATAAACACACCATGTCCTTAAATCTAGGAGAGCCTAGGCTAAGTGCTCGTGGTGCAATTCTATACATGCATTCTACGAACAATAAGAAATAAAAGGCACCTAATGCAGTGATTAGTGAATGATTGGGATCCAATCACCCACTAACCCACTCCCCCATGATTGCTCTTCATATCTAGAATCCATATTTAAAATTTCATGCAATAGCGGGTCTCCCAGAATTAGGGTTTAATTATAAGTAATTTTAAAATATTTTCAAAATACTTATAAATATAAATATATAATTTTTTTAAAAAAAATAATAAAATAATTAAAAAGTAAGTCGATTCATAATACATAAATATAGGGAGACCCACTGACCACCCAATCGAGGTTTCAAAATAGTTTGAAAATAATCTTTAGTTTAAAAATAATTAGTATAATAGTTAATTTAAATAATATTAAAATAATCAAATCATAGGGTAAAACAGAAAACTGTCAAGATAGCCAAAATCGGTGACTGGAAATGGTTTCAAAACATAAACCTCGCTTTTCTGAAAAGAACGAGGGGTTACACGTCAAAATCCGACTTAAAACGACGAAGATACGAATTTCCGAAGTTTAAATATAATAAAATAGTATTTTAAAATACCGTCAATTCACTGTTTTGGAGATATCAAAACATCTAAACATAATTTCATCCAAAAAGGATTTCAAACTGTACAGAATTCCAAATACACCCAAAACAAGGTGCTGTGCGTCGACAGCGGACTTAAAACGACAAAGTTATGTAATTTCAAAGTTTGAATACGATAACTAATTGTTTTATAAAATAAGCAATTGACTGACTTAAAAATAACTGCAGACAGGTTAAAAATACTTGAGCCCAACCACATTTAAAACATGTAGAATCTAAATACGATCAAAACAAGGGGTTGTGCGTCAAAATCGGATCGAAAACGAGAAAGTTATTAATTTTTGAAGTTTAAAGAACATTAAAATCTATTTTTAAAATAATTTTAAAAGAAATAATAATAATAGTACTAATAATAATAATAATAATAAGAATAATAATAATAGAAATAAAATCATGAGCTAAACTTAACATTTTAAAATAACACTAATATAATAAAACAATTAAATAATAATAATATAATAATAATTATATTAAACATTAAATAATAATAATAATTAAAAAAATATTTTATTGTTTTTAAATTAATTAAAAAAATAATTCTTAATTTTGAATGAAAATAATTTTAAATAAAAGAGGATAAAAATCCGAGCAATTCGGTATATTATACGTCAAAAACGGAACGAAATTGGATTTTTGGTGAATTTTTGAATGAAAATAGCTTTAAAAATAGTTAAAATAATCCAAAATCTCCAAAAAATACTGGCTCGACACTTGGCGCAATCGGGTTCGTCCCAAGACTGCGGGCAATCATTGCGTGGCGGCGCGATGATTGCGCCGCCGCCAATGATTGCCGCAATGATTGCGGCAATCAGATAGCGGGCCCGCCATCCACTTAGCCACGTCGGCGTGGCCTGATGGCCGCTGGATCTACGCGGTATAGAATGAGCGGTCGAGATCGAGCCGCGTCACCCGCCTGACCGCGGAATCAAGTCCCGCGGTTAACCTAGACTGCGGGATAGACTGATCGTAGCCGTCGATCGGGAGATCGACGTTCACGATCTACCCAGACCCATGCATGCGTAAAACCGAGCCCTAGGGGTGTTTTTGGCCTCGCTCTCTCGATCGGATGGTCGAAACCACATGAAATTTTAACTGTAGACTATAGGTATGAAGAGCATTCATGGGGTATCCTTATCTCGATCTGAAAAGCACATTATAGAAAACTATTTAACTTGAAGTGTTCTAACCTAGGGTTTGAGATATACCTCTATCCACTCGGTGGATTTGGACGATCTTGGGCTCGTTGGACTCGTGGAATCTCCAAGAACAACTTCCTAGTTGAAGCCGAGCCTTTATTCGCCTTCAATCGAGCGGGATTCGCCTTGGGAGGTTTTCACGCTCGGGTCGCCGGAGAACTCGCCGCCGGCGGCTTGGGGTGGTCGGGTTCAACGTGGGAAAGAGAGATGAGTCTCTCTAGATCTCTCACACAAAATTTCAAGCGTTGAGGCAGTCTAGAGAGAGAGCAAGAGTGAAAAGATAAAAAAAAAAAACCTAATTTTCTTCTATTTAAACCCTCTAACCTATCTTGAACGGCCTAGATCTAATCACCAGCTATTTTGGGAGGGAAATAGAGCTAGGAGGCCGTGGTTTTGATTTTGAATCCAAGGGAATTAATTGGTGCATTGAATGGACCTTAAATTGGCTCTAAATAGGTTATTTTAACCTATTAAAGACTTGGTTTAACCAAATCAGTCAAGAGAGTCAAGTGGAACGTGGGTTTGAGCCTTGGATGAGATTGGATTTGATTAAAAAATGATTTGGGCTCTTAATGGGCTAGGTGGTCAACCCTGGTTGACTTGGTCAACCGGGTTGACCCAGGGTCCAAGCCCGGGTTCAACAGGCTTGACTCGACCTACTGAACCTATTGGAGGGGGTTCAGGGGTCTAACTTGGTCAATTTGACCAAGTCAACTATTCGATCCCGATTCTGGGCAAAATCGAGGTCAACAGACCCGTTTATGAAAACGGGTCGGGTTGACCCGAACCCGAATAGTGTAGGGTCAATTTCGGGTTGACCCGAACCCGACCCGTGACCCGAAATTGACAGGTCTAGCTCACATATGACATATCAACAAAACAAAATTTTATCCTTCGAGCTGCTTTGCTGTGGACCATCGGTGATTTTCCAGCTTATGGTATGTTGTTTGGTTGGAGCACAGCAGGGAAATTAGCATGTCCTTACTGCATGGAGAACAGTAAGGCTTTCACATTAAAACATGGAGGAAAAAATACTTGGTTTGATTGTCATCGTATGTTTTTACATGCTAATCACCAGTTCCGAATAAAATAAGGAAGCATTTGTTAAAAAAAGAATTGAGCGATCACATCCTCCACCCAGATTAAGTGGTGATGATGTACTACAGAGACTTTCCGACATTTCAACAATTATTAATTTTTCAATGCTATCTGAGTCTAAATTTCAGGGTTATGGTGTTCAACATGATTGGACAAAAAAAATATTTTCTAGACATTACCTTATTGGAGAACTAATTTGATAAGACATAACTTATATGTTATGAACATTGAGAATAACTTCCTGGATAATATTTTTAATACAATTATGGATGTTAAAGGTAAGAGTAAAGATAATGTCAAAGCAAGGATGTACATTAAAGAGTTTTGTCGGCAAAAAAATTTGGAGTTAGTAACAAAAATTGACGGTAAACTAATGAAGCCCAAAGCTCCGTACTCTTTTACGTTAGAGCAAAAAAGATCGATATGTCAGTGGTTTAAAGGTTTAAAGATGCCTGATAGCTATGGATCAAATATAAGCCGATGTGTTGACTTGAAATCTGCAAGATTATTTGGACTCAAAAGTCATGATTGTCACATAATTATCGAGGTTCTTCTTTCGATCATAGTCTGTATGTTACCCGATTACATATCAAATCCGTTGACTGAGCTTAGCATTTTCTTCAAATATTTATGTTCATCTAAACTAAATGAAAATACTTTACGGAGGTACGAGGATAACATACCAATAATCCTCTGCAAGTTAGAGAAGATATTTCCCCCGGGTTTTTTTGATTCTATGGAACATCTTCCAGTCCATCTACCTTACGAAGCTAGAGTTGGTGGACCTGTACAATATCGTTGGAAGTATCCTTTCGAAAGGTAAATTTGTTCATATTTTTATTAAGTCTTCAATATTTTTGAATCAGTTGAGATAACATACCAAGCATTTGTAATTGTTTAATAGATATTTGAACAAGTTGAAGAAATATGTTAAGAATAAAGCACGACCAAAAGGATCAATATGTGAAGCATATTTGTCTCAAGAAACAACTCACTTTTGAATGAGGTCCTTGACTTGGATTACCTAGGCGAAGATGAGAACTTTGTATTCTTATTTAACTGTCAATGGTATGATCCAGTACAGAATAGAAGCACAAGGGTTCATCCTGCGTATGGTTTAGTAGATGTTAAACATAGTAGAAGATACGAGAAGTTTGATCCATTTGTGTTAGCAAGTCAAGCTATTCAAGTTTATTTCAGCAAATATCCCAGTGGTCGTAGAGATAAACAAGATTGGCTAGCTGTCATAAAAACAAAAGCACGGGGAATAATTGATCAACAATATATTGTAGCAACTGCACATCAAGAGGATGAGATGTCAAGTTATAGGCCTGTTAAAATTGAGGAGATGACAACTACAACCTCTACTATTGAAATGGAGTTAGAAGATGTGAATAGTTCAACTAGTTCAGGAGAAGATGAGAACGAGGATGAAAGTGAAGATATCCTTGAGAGCAATGAAAATAGTTTTGATGATTCTGATTAGTTTTTGTAATTTAGAATTATAGAATTTTAATATTTTGTAATATTTTGAATAGTACTTTTTGAATTCTAAAAAATGAAATTATTATTTGCTAGCTTGTATTTATTAACTGCTTTATTAACTGCTCTTTGTAATTTATTAACTGCTTTATTAACTACTTCTTGTAATTCATTACATGCTTCATTAAATTTTTTCAATGCTTTAGTAATTGTTTTTTTTAATGTTGCAGATGGATTCAGGCGACGATCCTTCTCGTAAATCATTTGCCTCAAAGTTCTGCCGGAAGAAGATTACTGCTAGCAGACCCACACAGGCTGAGATAGGTGAGGGGCCTTCAGTTCCACCAGATCTACCTACACTACCGCCACCACCTGCCATGAGCTAGAAGCATTCCTCAGAGCAGGGTCAGGGACATTTAGATCCACCTCCTGTTGTACCTCCATACTTCCCTGGCCACTTCCCTCCTCCCTCGATGAGTCCTCACTTCCCCTCTCCAGATCAGACACATGCTTCTCCATTATATCCATATTACCCCCCACCATCATCACAAGCAGCTGGTCCATCCACTGGTCCCCACCCTCCTTACCCTTACTCATATTACTACCCCTATTCGGTGCAGCATGAACAGGGTGGACCATCAAGACCACCAGAGGTTGGCGCTAGTCTGCCGGCAGCAGCAACAGATAAGCGTCAATACATTGAGCATGAGGGCGATAAGTAAGTTCAATTTAAGTTATTAAGTTATTTTTATTTTGATATATTACATGTTATTGATAAAAAAAGTCACTTGCAGCTTTAATCCTTCAAGGCCACCTATACATATGATCCGGGATATAATAAAGAATAAATATGATACTCCTTACTTATCCTGGAAGAAGATCCCAAAGCTAGTTAGAGATATGTGATTTGGAGAATTTCAGGTATATATTTTTGGTATGATTTCAAATATGTGATTTAATTTGTAATAATCTTTTTGATATTGCCTAAATTTTTACAGAAAGAGTTTAGGTGGTTGCCTGAGTACAACACGAGGATCAGATCAAATTTTGAGAGGAGAGGAGAGACCCGTCTCAGAGACATGTTCACGGACATTAAAAAGTCCGGGCAGCATCCTAATTGGATTGGAGAGGGCGTTTTGGCTGATTTGAGTAGTGCTTGGGCGACCCCTGAGTTTATAAAAATAAGAGAGCAGAATAAACAGAACAGAGCCTCTAACTGCGGCGGTTTAGGAAGCTCTCTTCATACTGGTGGATCTGTACCTCATACGGAACATAGGCATCGCTTGGTAAGTGTTTTGAATTAGTTTATTACATATATTTATGTTATTATAACTATTTCTTAAATTTTCAGAAACAGTCCCTTAGTCGGGAGCCAACACCACTGGAGTTGCATACAAGAACTCATCAACATCAAGCTGACCATCAGTGGGTTGATGAGAAGGCTAAGAAGGCTTATGTGAGTAAATTTTTTTGGAGTTTTAGAATAAAAATTTATTTTAATAAAACTTATTGTAACTCGCAGGATAATTTCATACGAGCTAGAGAAAGTCGGCAGTCCACTGGCGATGGATCATCTTCAGGATCGGTCCACATTTCTGAGTATCATACATGGTCAGAAGTTGTTGGTGGAAGACAGAGGGGAAGGGTATATGGCATGGGTTCACAGACTTTTGCTATTGAGGGAAGTTCATCCACCTATGCATTTCATGATCCAAGTGGAGCTGAAGAATCTGTAAGCGAGAGGGTTGCAGCGCTGACTAGAGAGATTGAAGAGATGAGAAGGGTTCAATCTAGAGAGATTGAAGAAATGAGAAAAGTTCAGAATGAAATGAAAGTAGAGTTGCAATCTTACAGAGCTGAAAATCAGAGGAAGAAGGAGCAAGAGGAGTAGCCATCTGCAGATAGTGAGGATACAGCTGAGGATTAGATATTTTTTATGTTTGATGATTTGTTTTGATTAAAAAAAATATTTAAATATATATATAGTTTTGAAAATATATTAATTTTCTTTGGGAAGATTAAATTTTAAATTTTAAAATTGAACGCGTCATTATGAACAATATATCGCCTCGAAAGACGATCATATCGTTCCCTAATGGGTTCAAATTTCAGAACTTTAAATTTATCTAAATTATTATCGTCAGACTCAAGAGGAAACAACATATGATCTCGAAAGATCATAATGAAGTTTAATCGATTGCCTGACTATGATAATTTAGATAGAAGATCATTAATCTCATAATCAAAACTACAATAATAATTGATATATCTATCCGAAGAAAGAAGGTATCAATTATTATCGATCATTCGAAAATGACGATAATGATCGTTGTATTTGATTTTCCCAAAGAGAATTAATTAAGTTTTTGAAAAATTGATTTTGTTTTGAAAATAAGTTCTGCGTTTCTAAATCTCCTACGAGCGCAAGCCCTCGTAGTTAATTACATCGTAGAAAATTGGAATTTCCTACGAAAACTCTCGATTAAAATAGCGGTAGAAATTTTATTTTGGATTTTCAAAGTTAGATATCAAAGGAAGTTAAGGTTTAGAATTTCAAGTGGGATTGGTTCAAAATTGAAGACTTATTTTGAAGTCAAAGGAGGAGAAGTAAGAGGCATTTGAGATTCTGAAACAATTCAGAAATGCCCCAATCTATCCTAAATGTTGGGCTTGTATTTGATTGAAAGAAATTTTTTAGTTTGAGTGGTCAATTTTATTAGAAATTTGGGATTCAATTCCCTGAAGTTGAGGTTTTATGGCCCGAGCCAGCCTCAGAACCTAAGTCTAAATTGGGCACTAAAAGTTAGTGCCCCGAACCTAGCTAGTACAATGCGGATCTGGTCTTACCCCGGCCTGGATTGGGGAGCCAACTAAACCACCTAGGCGCTTTAAAATCATGTATCAAGTCATTTAATGTTAGAATGGGTAGGGACGTTGTTTAAGAAAAGTTTTTGAGAGCGGGGCCGACATCTAGAGCGGATCCTAATTGGCCCCTTAACTTATGCTGGGTTTGATGCTTAAGCTAATGTAATTAAAGATTTAGAGAGTTTTTAAATTAGTTGCTAATATGATGCATGCTAATCGACTCAATTAAAAGTTTGAATTTTAATGAATGCTATGAAATGAAAACTTCCGGCGGTCCCGGGGTTACTTCTTAAATCGTTAGAATCTCTATGTGAGCTTAAAGTTTTTAATTTAATTTAAGTAGAAAAATTTTATTAAGTCCTTAAGAGCCTACAGTCGGATTCCAGGTCAAATCAAAGTCGGCATGCAGGTAAAAAGACTAGAAAAGCAGGTATCTCTAATGCACAATGAATTTAAATAAATCAATCAAATTAAATATATCAAATTGAATGTCCGTAGGCAAGTGCCCCTTATTATTACATCATATAATTTTACAGAAAATTAAAGTGGCCGGGCACCACTGACTACAACCCGGATTTTATCTTAAGACTCAAATGACTTTGAGATTTGGGATTCTTCTCGTGGTCCATTTCTTCGTCTTCTCACGAACATCTTGATTCGTCGGTTCCGGATATCCAAATGGAAAGAAACTCCCCCTTAATCGGGGTGTTATCTTTCCTCTTTGGATATTTGAAAAGTATCCTAATTTGACTTCCAAATGGAAGAAGACTCTCCCCTTTAGGGATGTCTTCTCCTTTTTGGAATTCAAATTGGATAGTAATATCCCAAAATTAAGTCATTTCAAAATATTTACAACCTTTACTGAATTGAATTTACATTAATTGAAATAAAAAAATCTAGACTCGATCCTGCAATGTTATCCTAATAATTAACAGTTGCATATATTCCCAAGCAGTTATAATATGAAAATTGAAATGCATTTTTTTTAGCCACACTTGGCCATGCTCTTTTATTTAAAGGGGGTCTTAAGCGCAGCGGGTACCTGTGCAAAGAGTATATATTTTTTATTTTTATTAATTGCCCCCTTTAATATCAGCTCCTGTACGAGCATGGCCACCTGCATAAGATTGCACAAGTATAATTCGTCCCTAACTTAGGGGTAAATCTAACGCACAATCAATCACAGAGTGCAGGAAATAAGTAAATAAACACATCAATTCTACACCAGCAAACAGCATGCAGTAAAAGCTCGAAAAGTACGGCACACAACTGCAGAAAGTAAAACACCGGCCTATCCTAAAACTAGAGTCGGTGATCCTAGCAAACCATCTAAAGTGTGTGAGATAGGTCGTGTGGTTTTGATGTATCCTAAATAGGATAATTAGTTAAAGTCATTTAAAGTTCGATTGGTTGAAAGGTTTAAGGGAAATTTAGTTAGAGTTTAAATATTAATATTTTAAATCTTTTAAAATAAATTATTAATTATTTGTTGGGAACCACCTTTGTTTCACACCGAGGCCGTGAAGTTTATTTCACCTTCCTTGGGGCTGAGTAAACAACCTCGTAGGCCTGGGTTACCCAGTGGTACCCGGTATAATTAAGTAGCTTAAGTTGATTAAGATTCAAAAGTTAATGAATTTCATCCAAAATTGGTTGATTACTGATTTTAGAAGTTAATTAATGAATTCTGGAGTTTTAAAATGAATTTCAAGTTTTTATGAATTTTGGAATATTTTAATGATTTAATTAAAGGTTCAAAAATTGACTTTTTGATTAAGGGTGTTTTCTGAAATGTTTGTATTTTATTAAAATACTAGACCTTAATACAATCAGTTAGAAGGTAAGTACGTTGAAATCTGATTTTTCTACATTTTATTACGAAGGTTTGAAGTTTTGAACTAGATTTGACCTAGAGTTGACCGATTTGTTGACTTTTTGAATTTGTTGTTTTTTTTGGAATTTTGATATTTTTAATAAATATTAGACATTATTATGAGTTGAATGCAAGTGAGTTTGATCAATTTGTATTTTTCTTGAATTAGTTATGAAGGTTTGAAAGTTTATGTATTTATTGAATTTTTGAAAAATCCTTAATTAAAGGCCCTTTTTGTGATTTTGCTCCAAATGAGATCTCAACTCCTTGAAATCATCTCCAAAGGTCAGGAATGACCTAAGGAGAGATTCACAAGTGTTTGGGAAATTTTTGGAATTTTTAATAATTACTAATTAATTATTTTAATTAAAAAATTCAATTTCACTTAAAATTAAATTAAGATTTAATTTGCTGTCAATTAAAATTTGTTTTAATTTTCATTGGTTAAGGGCTGAATTTTGGTCAGTTAGAGGGCTTACACATAATTTTTGGATTTAAATTGGATTTATTACAATTTTCGGAAGTTTCAATGGCTTAATTAAGGGATTAGGACTTAGGAAATTTAATTAAGTGTCTTAATGATTTCAAAAATCAGTAAAACTTTTCCTGGTGGCTGTACATGTCACTAAGCTCAAGTGTTTGAAGTTTCAACTCAAGAGGAAGTGAATCCTAATTATTAAAAATATTCTAAGTTTTCTACAAGTAGGTCCTTAATTATTGTCCTTAGTGACACTTGAACTTAGTGACATGTGTTCAAATCAATTGCTAACCCTTGAACTCAAGCATGTAATAAACATATGCAATAACAATCAAATCCTAAATCTAGGAGAGCCTAAGCTATGTGCAAGTGTGTGTATCCTAAACATGCAAATAACAAGATAAAGCTCATTTAATTGAGAGATTAATCAATGAACAATTAACAAAGTAATTGCTCATTGATTAATCACCACTCCCCATTGATATTATTCAATCAAGCTCAACTATGTTCAAAATTTCAAGGTTAATCTCACAAAGGTTCAAAATTTAAATATATATATATATAGGTTTTAAAATATATTTCAATATATATATATATATATATATATATATATATATATATATATATATATATATATATATATATATATATATATATATATATATATATATATATATATATATATATATATATATATATATATATATATATATCCCTATATATGTAAATATAGATTTTAAAATAAAAAAAAAGGTGAAAAGACTATTTTTAAAATAAATTTTAATGGACTAAGAGATCCACTGATTTCTCCCTTTTTTTATTGATTTGAAAATAAATTTTTAGTTTTTTAAAAGAAATTTGATAACATATTTAATTAAATACTAATTAAGCATTAAAGATAATTAAATAATTCAAATTATTACCAAAATTTCCTCAAATGGTTTTAGAAATATGCTCTGGAAGTTCAAAATACTTTGAAATAAATTTCCTTTAAAATGTAGAAATACTTGGATTTATTTTAATTAAATAATAATTAAAATAACAAAATAGTTAATATTTAAAATTACCAAAAATATATAAAATATTTTAAATTAATTTTATTTTTAAATTAAAGGCCTTGAAAATCCGAGCAGTTTGATATATTATATGGATTTTTTGGATTTGTATTTTATTTACTATGATTTTTTAAAGATTTCTGTTAATTAAAATGTCTTAAGTTAATTTAAAACCTTTTAATTAAAACGGCGGCTGTCATTGGGACAGATGGCACACTCTGGTTCGCGGGATCAAAACGCGCGGCGGCAACGAGACTGGCGGCGGTCAGACACGTGGCAGCTGCTGGTTAATCGACGCGGTTTCACTTAAACCAGTCAGCAGTACCGCGGGACCGTTGGATTCACCCTAATCTAAATCGACGGCGGGGATTAGATCCCGTCGTCTGATCTCAGCCAAGAGGGATCGGACGGCGGGTGATTAATCCCGTGGTAAGGAGCTGACGGTCCAGATTCCGTCAGACGGTCGATCAAGCGTGCGAGCGCATACACGGTCGGATCAGACCACGGAAAGGCTTATGCTGGACCGTTGATCAAGTGATCAACGGTTAATAAAAACGCTCGCCCGAGCCTGGCCGTGAAAACACCCTAGAACTCGTTTTTTTAAGTTTTCTCTTGATTGGATCGGTCAAAGTTTGTGAAATTTTAAACAAGAATAGTATAAATGAACATAATTAATGGAGAGTTGATTTTATAGCTTAATATGTACTGTAGAAAACTCTATTTAAGCTAGTGTACTTAGACCTAGGGTTTAAGTTTTTCACCTCGATTTTGGACGGATTGAACCGCTTATAGAATTGTTGCACTTGTAGACTGTCCACGCTCCTGTTTTTAGAAGACTTCTCGGCTCGAAAGCTCCTGGATCGAATGCTAGATCTCCTTGAACGGATTTGGGTTAGATCACGCCGGAGGCTCGTCGGCCACCACTTTGACCGGCCGGATTTGATCGTGGAGAGGGATAGGAGTCTCTGGAAAGCTCAATGGAACAGAGAGCTTGGCTTGAGAGGTTGGAAGTGGTGAGAGAGTGCTAGGTGTTCAATGAGGGCTCTTTCCATCGTTTTGCCCTATTCAAACAACCCTAAGCTATTTGGATGGCTAGGATCACTTGAGTACACCTCTGGATGTTGCCAAGTGTCCTGAGAGTGGTTGGAAAGCTGGTGGATCAAAGGACACAAGGACATGTGAGGTGGAAAGCCTCTTTTGTCCCATAGTCCACATGGGTTTGATTTAGAGCTGTAGGATCTGGATCCAAGGGCCAGGAAAGGCTCTAGGAAGGTTCTAGAGGTCCTTAGGGCTGTTGGTTAGGTCCTAAGCGGAATGGATTAATTTTAAATGATGATTTGACCAAGTTTGACCCATTTAAAGGATTGGTTTGACTGTTTGACCAGTCCACTTGCCATGTGGACTGGTGACATGGCTTATGGGAGAAAATTTGAGTATTGGCTGGGATAATTTGATAGGAAATGGGTTAGCTTAAGTCAAGTCATTTAGATATTTAAGCCACCTAAAGGGGTTTGTTGACTATGTTGACCAGTCAACTAGTCAAAGATAGGTGGGTGGCATATGGGGATGCCATGGGTGCTGGAATGATGGATCTAAGGCTTGAAGGTTGATGTTTGAGTGTATGAAAACATATCAGTGAGAGTTTGACTATGATTTTGGGTTTGACTAAGTCAAAACTCTAATTGAGTTTGATTCCAATTGAGTTGAATGAGTTTGAAACATGTTTAGAAATGTGTTTGAGAGTTTGATTGGTTTGGTATAATTTGAATGGGTTGATTTGTTTGAATGAAATGGATTGGGTCATGTGGATCCAATTTGACAAATCATGGCTTAGTTGACTTAGTCAACTATTGGTTGGGTCAAATGTCCAATTTTGGGCTCAACAAGTTTGAAATATGGTTTTGAGTTTGTTGAATGTATTTTGAAGGTTCAAGGAAATCAATTAGGTCAAAACACCCATTTGGGCCCTTAATGGGCCTCTTAGGTCAACTAGGTTGACTTGGTCAACCAGATTGACCCAAGGTCTGGAAATAGGTCCAACAAGTTTGGTTTGATGTTTGAAACTTGCTGGAGGTGGTTGCATTCAATTTGGAGGTCGTTTGGTTTGAAATCACTATTTGAGCCCCATAGGGGTATTTTGATCATTTTTGGGCTCATGCTTACTGGGGGCTGATATGAGTCCAGAAAAATGCAGTTTATTGTTCACCGCATGAGGATTAATGGTTTGAAAGTGACTAGAGGCTTTGGTGAAGGCTCTAAGGTCAGAATCTTCAAGGTGACAAGTCCAGTGGCATAGGTTGTAAATATTTGAAGGTTTTACAGCCTTTGAATTTTGATTTAGTTTTTGAGGTTAGAGACCTCAGAATGGGCTCAAATTTGGAGGGTTTCCTCCAGAGACATGTCCCATCAGTATGAAACTGACAGACTCTGAATCAGAGGTCATTTGATTGGTTTTTGAAGTATTTGAAAATTTGTTGAAAAAGGCTTTTAGGACTTGGCCTTTTAGCATTGGATTTTTGTTTCAAATTCTAAGATCTGGGTAGATCCTAAGGTTAGGATTCTAGGAGGATCCTAGAGTTTGGATTGGTCTGGAAGAATCCTAGGGTCTAGAGTAGAGCCTAAGGTATAAAGTCTAGAAGGATCTTAGAACCTACCAAGGATCCTAAGGTCAGGATTCTAATAGGATCTTAGAGTATGAATTGATTTGGGAGTTGAATTGATTTAGGGGCAAGATTTGTCCAAGTGACCTCATACAAAAATGAGGTCAACATGATTGTATTTAGAACTTGTGAACTTGTGATTGTAACCTTATGATGAACTTACTTGTGAACTTGTGATTGTAACCTTTATGTTTGATGATTGTAATCTTGTGAACTTGTGATCTTAAAGTCTAAACTTGTGATTGTATTTAGAATTTATGGTTCTGATGAATATAGCGGCGTGTTTCCCAAAATGTATTACTCTTTCTGCAGGTTTAGACTTTAGGGTGAACCTCCCTCAAATAGAGGGAATGCTGTCAATTTTTTTTGCAGGTGCTACAGGTTTCCGGCGGTCAACCGGCGGTTTGTCCGCCAGAAATTACGATACCGGTCGGCCAATGCTAAGCCGCCGGTAATGTCATTACACCGTCAGTATTAAACCGGCGGTTACCGACGGCCGCCGGCGGTGTACACCGTCGGTAATACCGACGGCTACAACTACCGGGTACCGCCGGTAATTTAACCGGCGGTCTACCGGTGCTTGCTGGCGGTTTAGCGAACACATGACGCCCGCTTTAACCGTCGGACGACCGTCGGTAATATGACCGCCGGTTAGCCGTCGGTCAACTAACCGGCGGCGTAACAGCCGGAAAATCGCCGGTTGAAAATTCGGTTGTCACCGGCGGTATAAGCCGCCGGAAAACCGCCGCCTAAATAAACCGCCGGTAAAAGGCCACCGCTAATAGTTTCCTACGCGATTTTTATCGGCTGCTTGAATGCCGCCGCCAAGCCGCCGGTAAACAGGAAAACCGCTGGTTTAGCCATAGTAACCGCCAGAAAAAACCGCCAATTTTTGGCGTTTTTCCTGTAGTGATTTAGATCGGAAGGAGAGATTAGTCTAATCAAATTAGGTTGAGCCGAACAGATTTGTTTAAGCTTGTTTTACATAATTAGTGCCAAAAAATGCTCAAAATTGCATAATTTTGGTGTCATTAGAATTAACATGGTCAGAAGATTATTTTGACCATAAGTTTGCAAGCAGTGAAGTTCATTCATTTCTAAAATATATTTTTAAAATTAGCATTAAGACTTATGTGCGCTTTATGTGAATCCAACAATTCATTTAAAGCCAACATTCGTTGCCTACCTCTATATCTTAGTAATTACAAGATAAGATCAAATATTGGCAATATGATGTTGCATCGATAGGAGTATTACTTAAGTGATGAATATGAAAGGGTGCTCTTGAGAACCCTTCTCTAGAAGTTCTCTCAAGAGAAGTTCTTCTCAGATCCGCTTCTCGAGAATTTTGATGAAAAATCATTTTAGGAAGTCTTCTCAGTGCAATTATATTGGGATCCTCTCAAACCTTTCTTGAGAATCATTTTAACTCTTTCAACGTGCATACCTTTTCACGTAAAATACTTTCCAAAATATTTGAATCTTCCTTAGCATCTTGCATAAACTCTAACAATCATTTATTACAAAACCCTCAATATTTGTGAAGATCATTCAAATAGGTGCACCTCAACCCACACCAAATAGTTAAATTGTGATTGATCATTCAAATATTGCTACAGATTATTGTCTCTCCGCCTTCTTAAATTATATATATATATATATATATATATATATATATATATATATATTTGCCCTTTTATATAATAAAAAGGATGCTGATTCACTATCTACTATATCAATGAGCTAATAAAGTCCAACCACTATTATGACCATAGACCAATAACTTATCACTATTGCAAACTACAAGATCATAGCACTAAGTTATACTATAAAATGCACATCATTAGGTCATTCATGGGTAATTTTACTAGTCCTCCATTTTGCTAGCAAACTCTAAAGCAATCATTGCCATAAACTCTATCTAAGGAGTCTCCTTCATCTTTTACAACAAGTATTCAATCTAACTTACGAGGCTGACGGCTTTAGTAACTATGCCCTCCAAAATTTTTATAGCAATGTTCTTATCTTATATCCGTAGAAGATTAGCGTGTCACATCTAATTTCATTTTCTCTTCCCACATAATATAACAACATAAAATAATTTCTCTCTTGAATGTAACATTGCTTTGTTGTAATTATCTCTTCTCCTCTAGCCTTTTTCTAAACACTCTTTGGAAAGCTTTCCAAGCGCTACAAAGTTTGCTGATTGTAATTTGTTGATATACTGGTCATTTTCTTTTACTCATCTTATTAGTATATATGTCCGTATATCATATTTCTATAAATTATTGTTTTGTACTTCTTTTCATTTTCCCTTTCTTGTATTCTCTTAGAGCTCTTTGTTCCTCTCTTTCTATTAACCTTTTAGAAAGGCAAGACTATCATTTCCGCCTTGAGGTTTAATTTTTCATTAATTTTGTGTTGATGTGATAAATTTTTGGAACCATATCTTATTACTTCTTATTTTTTAACATTACAAACTTTGCGTCCACATTTTCTTGATCTTAAAATCATCTTGCATAAAATTTGCAACCAATATGATGTTTAAGGCATAGCTACTCTCTAGTTGTAAATGTAAATCTTGATTCAAGGTCTGAAACTAAATTATTTCTTTTTAATCATATTATCATTATTTATCATCATGAACATACTTTACAAGATAAAAAATCATAAGAATTTGATTTAAAATCAGCCCAATATGCTTAAAATCTAGTAAAAATTAAATCTTAAATATTAAAAAAATAGGTTAAAAGTTTTGCGAAGAAGTGCATGAAGATAAGCTTCATTTTGTGTATGTCTAGAATATTTTCCTTAAAATTCTTTTAACTTGGAGTTTTCAGCATAATCAATGATCAAGCTTAAGAATTAAGAAGATGATCCCATGAGACCCTAAAGATTCAGAAAAAGGGTATTTAAGCTAAGATAGATACACAAACTCACTAAATCATGATAGTGCTATCAGTGTCAGCTTAACCATAAGCAAGTAGAAAAGAAATTTGAAGGAGGAGATATTATGTGGCTTAATATTAGCAAAGAGGAATTGAAAAGAGAATACCATAATATCAAATTAATTCAATATGACTTGTTCAAGAATCTAAAGGAGATTATTGGCAAGACATATCAATTTTCTTTGCCTATCTAATGGAGATCAACTTAATAATGAACATAAAAAACTTCAATCCATTGGAGTTGTCAATATTGGATGATGAAGTGAAACAAGTAAAATCTCCTCTCAATACTAAGATGTTTTGGCATGTGGATTAGTTAAATGAAGATAAACATTTGTAGAAGAGAATTATGATGACATTCCACAATACTAAGATGTTTTGGCATGTGGCATCCAAATAAAAATGATATAGTCATTAGAGAGGAGCTGAGCTATTTCCTTACCTAAAATTTTATTCTTATGATAGATCATTTCTAAAGAGGGCCATTATGATTAGGAGACGAGTGACTCCAAGAAGGCGTGTGGAGGTCAAGTGGATAAGATCATAAAGATGAGAAGGGGACTCCTGAAAGGATTATAATATTGTCAAGTGAAACTCAAACTGACTGACATGGTACGAAGATAAAAAGAGATTAAGACGAACTCATAAAAGTTCCTACGAAGAAACACATGAGTAGAGAGACTTTGTTTGAGAGGAGATTTTTCATATATATATCTATATATAATTTAAATTTAATGAATCATCAAAATAAATTTTTTATGATGTGAATGAAATAAAAGCCTAAATTGAATTTTAAAAAGTTTATATTTTTGATGAAAAAACAAAAAACTATGAATGTAAAATTTGAAAGTAAAAACATGATGATAAAAAATTTCGATTTTTACAGGAATCCTATAAGAATTGCTGATAAGGATTCTTCATTCTTGTCCTCATTGCGCCTTTCTTCTTCGTATGATCTACTTGGAATTTGTACAGGAAATCTCACGAAAGCAACCCTAGCTGCAAATCTCTGAATCGCGCGTTTTCTTCTGGTTTTAAACCTGGAAATTGTTGGCTTTGATTGCTTCTTTTTGCTGAAAGTGATTGTGGTAGAATCTCATTGTTCTCACTGGCAGAAGAAATCAGAAGTCATTTTCTGGTTATACGGTCACAGGTCTCTTAGCAGCTTCTTTCTGGTCACAGGTGGGTAAGCTTCTTCCAAAATCCGTCCTTTCTGCCTGACTTCGAAGATTCTTCCCGACATCACTTTCATGGCTACATAGTTTTCTTCTTCTCGTCAATGCTTGTTCATTCCCTGCCTATGAGGAGATCTTTAGGGCATTGAAGAAGGAATAAAAAAAAAAAAAAAAAAAAAAAAACTTTGCTAGGTATAGCATATAGAGATGATTCAGGTTCTTTTTCTCGTTCTCTTTGCTGAGGGCGCAGTGGCGTTTCTTCTGATGCTGAAAATTGGACCACTTCGAGAGCTTGTCATGAAAACATTGGATCAATTGAAGACAGGGAAGGGTCCGGCAACAATGAAGACATTAGCCTGTACGTTTGCAGTGATTTTCCTTTCAAGCATAGTTAATATCCTTAACATACAGAAGAGGGGTTTAAAGCTTGGTACTGTTACTCCCATGGACCAAGTTCTTTGGAGGACTCATGTTCTTGAGGCCTCACTTACAGGTAAATTTTCATGGCTGGTTTTGTTTGATTTGGGCTCTTTTGATCCCTCATAGTAGTTTGCTTAAAAGTGAGATTTTGAGAAGATGGATCTATGTAAAACCAGGTTTTTTATTGTTTATGAAGATTTGGCCTCTTTTTTCCTTAACTCTCCATGTTCCAAGTGCAGTATTTTCTGGTTTGTAGACATTGCTGTAGGATCTTAATCAAGTAGCCAAATGAAAAAATAATTATGAAACATTCCTAGCTTGGTTAACTGTGACAATCGGCAAGGTTTTTGTTGAGATGAGCATTATGTTAGAAAATAGTTCCACATTGGAAGTGGAGCAAGAGCTGAGTTGCTAAAATACTAGTAATGCCCTATACATATTGTCCTAAAACTTTTGGGTTCACACTTCACAGTGTCCATGTACTAGTGTATTGTGGTCACCTCAAATCCTCATATTTTAACCTCCATAACAATTGTGTTTATAAGTTGGCATTTAAGGCCTAACAAGATCACTTATTTAAATTAAGACTTCATTTTGAATGCTTTTCTTATTGCTTCTTAAAACAGTTTTTTAGTATAAAAATTTTAATTATTGTACTACAAAGCTGCTTTAAGAAGCAACAAAAAAGCCATTCCAAACGAAACCTAAGTTTGTTACTTGTGCAATATATTCTTGGCAATATTGTTCCTATGTGGAACTGCAACGCAACAGTATCATCTTCCTTCTTATGTGCTGCAATTGCAATAATCCAGTGGTTATTGCTTTAAATTGCAGCAAAAAAGTGCTTAATTTCACATATCTGTATCACAAATACATTGTTATTCTCTTAACTTGGTTTAACAAATGGCGTTGAATGATCATGATAACTCAGCAATCAAGCCAATACATCAAATGCTTAGAAGATGCACATCTCTTCTGCTATTTCAGCTTTGTAAATTGTAGCAGACATGAATGATTCTGTTTGGATCCTTGTAATGCATTTTTTTACAATGGTTGTACTAGTCTCCTTTAGAAAGAAAAAGATACATCACTTCTGCTGTTTGTTAATATGTTCCTTGATGTTGCTAATGGGTGAGGGTGAGCTTGGAGCAATGTTTAGCTGCCTCCATTGTGATCTGGAGGCTACTGATGTGAATCACATAGATAATATTTTGCAAATATGTGGTAAGGCTATATGCATTAATTGATCAACCTCTCCAAAAACTGGTATGGGTGGGAGCTTCATGTAGTGGGATACGCCCTTTTAGGTTTTTGATGGGTGTGATCACAACATTGAAGATTTTACTATTATGTGTTTATTCCTTCATTTTTATTATTAGTGCATTCAATTGGTTTGGATAATCAGTGGCAGCCCACTTTCTTCTCAGATTATTATATATATATATATATATATATAACCTATTTTTAATTTCATTGCTTGTTATGCTTTGTATTCCAAGCTTTTCTCCTGCTGTATATCACCGAATGTTGCTTCTTAAAATTCATCTTATCTTAGAATTTTGAAATCTTTGATCCATTAGCTCATCAAATATGTGGCATAATAGCAAATTAATAAACATGTCTAATTTACAACTGCCTTAATACTAACAAGAGTATCATATGTTTGAGAAAATCAATGCGGACTTGGTGTAAAATCTTGGTACTTCATTGAGATTCATTAACAGGGTTACTGCTTATATTCCTTGTAGAAGGTTTGAGATGCCAGTAAGAGGGCCAGTTCAAGCTTGTTAGATTTGTTATTTATTTATTGATAAAAGTCAAATGAGCAACTTAACAGTAGATGTAAAGGTGGTTGAGATTGGCCTAATATCTCAACAATTTAAATTTGTTCTGATTCATCCTATCATAAAGGCTACCAAAGACTATAATAGAACGCCTTACAATTGGTTGCTGAAAAGTGTCATGGAGCTATGAAGCAGGACATTTTGAACAAGGGAAAAAAATGATTTATGTGCTATTAGAAAGGATTTTGTATTAAATTATAATTATTTCCTGCCAGAAAAATTTTTCTGAAGTGAAACAAGTGTAAGCAAGCATCCTTTCGATGAAGTTTAGTGTAGTGGTTCAAATTTTCATTTTGTGTTTGAAGATTTAAGTGTTATAGAATATAATGTAGATGTGCTGTAAAAGATCTCAATTGTTTTCGTGGTTTTTCCTTGGAGATGAGCGATTAGTTGTTTGACTTGCTTGATCCTTTTTCAAACATGTACCTGATGAGAACTTGTTCACTTAAAAGAAGTAATTCTACAGATAACTTAGCCAACCAATATGATGTTGATTCAGTGTTATCTAAAAAAGGTGCAAGTATTCGACTATTCGTTGATTGATTTTGTTCTCATAGGACCTATCGTAGAAACTAGTGCTTTCTAATCTAACTTTGATTTTCATAATGGATGTATTACTGAAAATGACTTGAGCATCCCAAAGTTATTCTACAAGCTCCTGAAAAAAAATGAAATGATGCTTGAACCATACAAACTCATGACTAAGGGTTGTGGAAATCATTGAATGATAAAAATGAATAGGGAAAATGATAAGCATAATCATAATTAACCATGCAAAGAATGCATGAAAGATAATGCTACATAACGTGATTATAAAGATGACGCATAAAAGAGAGTAAGCATCTCTTCCTCACTTATCTTATTGTTTGTGGTGTATCATGGACAAATATTGGTCTTAAAGATGATCCATCTCATGTCTAAATATCGAACGCCTTGTGATGGAGAACATGAAGGCGGTTCAAGGGCTATAGAACATTGTCATTGCCTATTGTTATCCTAATTCTTGATTGATTTAATAATCTTTTTCTTTAGGTACTTTGTAAATTCTTATATTTATTTCTCTTGTGCATGTGGGCCTTATTATGTTGAACTTCATGCTTTATGAGACTATTAATCCTTCAAAAGGTTCTATGACCATTAGTTGTTAGATTATTATGGTTACCTTTTTTGTAATTTGGATTTTAATTTTGATGAATGAAATTATTATTTGCTATCTTTGAAGCATTTAATCAAGCATCTATTTTTGATGTGGATAACTACCATGGGTTGCAATGCATGTCAGAGCGATTCAGTGATTTAGGTTGTGAGATTAAAACTTTACCTTTCTTATTACTCTTTCCTAATACTATTTACCCACCACCCTCCTAAGCCCTCTTATTAATGCATCCAATCAACGCAAATTCAAATGTTAAATATTGCAAGCCTTGAAAGATTGTTCTATTGCATCTTGATTTTTTGCATTATTTTGATAATATAGCATGTTTTTTTCCTTTTTTGTGTATAAAACAACAAAAAATATGTTCAACATTGGATTCCTCATTATCTCTTACATCTCCATAAATTCTTATAATTTGGAAGGAAAAAAAACAATGCCATTTAAGTTTCTATGCATATATTCTTTTGCTAATTTGGTGTTTTATCCAAAGTTCTCTACAATAACATGTTATACAAATCCACTTTGAATAATGATATGTACCACATTTTACTCATGAATATGCTCACTTTTCCCTTCTTTTTTTTGCAGCCTATTATTATTGATCATTTCTTTGACCACCAAAATGTAGCAACCATAGTATATGTTTGATATTAGTGTGTTGTTAAGACATATGAGAGTATTGATTTTAGTCCCACATCATATATGTAAAAATATGTTAGTTTTAAAAAAGCCAAGTGATTGACCCTCTATAATGGCTTGAACTTAGTGTTGAAAGGAGTTTGAACATTTTGTATTGAGTCTAAGTTTGGTTCTCATACTTCCTAACGACTAGTTTCATAGTTAGGTTAAGTTAGAATCAAGTAGTTTGTATAGTTTGTGGCTTCTATGGGTCTTTAAGGCTTTCTACATGATTGAGTAAAATTCAACAGGCGACTCCTATGATTATTCTATATAGTTGAGTGGGCTATTGGTGCATAATATTTGATGAAGTTTTAAAAAAAAAACAAGCTTACTTTTGAGAGGGAGCGAAATGTAGAGCTCAAATATTGAGGGCTAGATTTTTAAGACACATAAGAGTATTGAATTTTATCTCACATTGGATAGGTGAAAAATATTTTAGGGAGTAAATACCAAGTGGTTTGCTCTCTCTTACAGGCTTAAATATTTTAGGTTAAGAAAGAGTTCGCCGATGATCTATTAAGTCCAACTTTGATCCCGCTTTGATTGCATGCTCCCTGGCATGCCTTTATTATTCTTGTCACGACGAATGTTGTTGGTTTGTTGGTTCACTTGTTTGAATCACTTTGCAATCAACATTTGAACATAATGACTATCTAACGTAGCCATTTCTCTTGCTAATCCTAGTTGCTTTTAGCCTCATTTAAGCAAGGTTTATCATTGTTGGATCCTTTGTTTTCTTCCTACTTGGGCTATGAACATAATCTATGTTGTGATAGCTTTTACTTCACTTGTAGCGTACGTGTAGGCCATCACCATTTACTATTCTCTTCTGCCATAGCTATTTGACTCCAAGGAGCATTATGAAGCTGACACTCAAGATTTGTCACAATGTAGATCATAATGGTTAATTAGTTGTATGGACACCCATGCTATGATGGGAATCCACCGTTGGTAAGTCAAATGTATGTATCCATTATTGAGATCTCTTTTGTTTGGTGCTATTTTGTAGTATTCACTTCCATATTATCAGTCTCTTGACCAGCTTGTTCCTCATCAATTATCTTGATTTCCACGAGTGAACTTGTTCATTGAGCACACTTACTAGTGAGTGCATCAATTTTTGCTTTTGGTCATGCATAAACATCACTTTAAACCTAGACTTGGTCTTGGGACCCTCCTAACCTGACCTTTGGCTTGATATATCCAAAATTTTTGTTTAATTCTTTAACTTGATTTAACTTGAATTAATGTATTGATTCGTCACTCTGAACAATTAGAAATCTGCATGAGGATCCAACCAAAGCCTAAAACATTGGTTTATTGGAAAAGTTACATTGATTGACTTGGACATATATACAGGCCTTGATGCAATAAGTTGCCCAACTAATTAGGTCGAATTAAGCTTGCATAGGTGCCCATAAGGACTAGTGTGTGTTTGTCTTGTCTTGATTGTGTGTGTATTATCTTAGGTGAATGGACTAAGAAGCTGTTGCCTTATAAAAAAATGTTAAAAAAATAAAGCAATCTCCAACTAGCCCAAGGCTTCTGGTAGGAAACACTTGTAGATCTCAAGTATTTCTTATTAATCTTCGGAAAACAGCGAGAATTCCACAAAAATCCACACAAAACCAGGAAAATTGTAGATAAATCGTATTATTTGATGAAATGGAAATGGAAAATACCAAGATACAATTGATCCTCTATTCGAGAGGAGGATCTATCTCTCCCAAATCTCTAGAAGTCGCTAGAGCCCAAAATAAAACCTAAATCTAAGAGATCTCAAATTTCAGCCAAATTCAAGTGCCCTAATCATAAAAAAACAAATTATTTAATGCATACAATCCAAAAGGAAATCTCTAAACAGTCCCTACATTCAAATTTCTCTCCTAATTACCTCAAAAAACCTTCCAAAATAGCTCCCTTGGATCTCGCGACTTATGCGGTTCGTACAAGAGGCGGAACCTCCGCCTCTGTTTTGCCCCTAAGCCAGACCAGCATGGACCGGTCTAACAGCTTCTATACCAAACGGTCCAATCCCATTAGAATTAGTTAATCCAATTATGCTTAATAGGGCTTGTGCATTTGTGAGCTTCTATCTAGTGGAGACTAGAGAGCAAGTATTTAGATCAGTGTAGTTTCCATTCATTAGATTTTAGATTATCCATGTCATATACACAGTGGGTTATCCAAGTGAAGGAACTTAACTAGATTGCCTACACTCGAGATGCTCCAAAAAAATTACTAAAAAGTAATTGTAAATATAGAAAAATACCTCACACAATATAAAGAATCCAAAAACTAGTGTTATAGGAGAACAAGAAAAGGCAATGAGATTGAGAAATTGAATAGAAGCCAAATCATAGGAGGGAATACCACCATATAATTTAATGTGTGGTTAAAAAGGTTAAATAGCAACAACATTGATAAAGTTGAATAGCAATAAGAGTGATTTCAATCGGCGAGTTATTGTCAAAGATGCATCGAGAACCAAGTGCACAAATAACAACATATAAAACTAGATATCCATCATCTCAATAGCAACAAAAGATAAGCAGAAGAATTGGAACAACAAAAATCAAATGCTCCGAAAAAATAATCAAACAATTTGTTCCAAGCAAGTGCACATCGCTACCTAAGTTTCCCAATAATAACAAAAGAACATTAAAGCAACCTTACTTCATTTGGACCAAGCAACTCAAGTATCAACTATAGGATTGAAAGATGTTTTACAGACTGAATTATCTCTGGAACTCAAGGTTTAAAAGTGCGTAAATAAGCCTCGAGGCGCTTTTAGTCCGTGAGGCGAGGCGTAAGCCTCGAGGCAGTGTGAGGCGTAAGCCTCACAAATGAAGAATTGCATAAATGAGAATTTAAGTATTATAGCAGGTAAATAACAGTAACAGTCTATCATACAATAAAAGCATCTAGATAAGAAGTGAAATTAATGGAAAATAATAAAATAGATGCAATATATGCATCTCATAGCATAATTCAAAGTACAAAACCACAAATATAAGTATATCAAAACTCCCAAAGTTGAAATAAGAAAGAACATCTAAAATCTAATCATGTCCCATCACTAAATGGGTCTTCAAGGGAATCTTCTTCTCCAATTGTATATGTGAATTTCAAAACTTCATCATCTTCAATGTTACCCACTTTTCTATTCCCTGTTCAATAAGAATGCTTAGTGTGTTGTTAATTACATATATTTAAAATGTAATAGCACATAAGAAATTGTGAGATACCTTTATTTGCTTATTGTGCTGTAGAACTAGTGGATGTGTGTGGTGTGGTACTAGTAGATGTGGCCGCTTGATCTGCTTCGCCCCTCAAGACATCTACACTTAGTTCCTCTAGCTGTATGTCTGATAATGACAAATCTGTCTCATCATATATGAATCACTCATTATCAAACGCTATATCATCACACACCAAAGGGTCCTCATCATCCTTCAACCCTTTGTTCCTCAATCTCCTATCTCTCAACATCTTGTTGTGCATAATATACACAAGGGAGTTCATTCTGAGTGTTGAGAGTCAATTTTTTCTCTTTGTTTGCATTTGACTATATGTGCTCCAGTTTCGCTCACACCCAGAGGAAGAACAAGTGAGGTCCAAAACTCTAACTGCAAAACTCTGTAACTCAGGGGTGGAATCACCAAATTGGATCAACCATTCAACTATTTTCAAGAATAAAAATAATAATATGAACATATTAAAGTGTTATGCATGTACGAATACTTTGCAAAAATAACTTTATCTGGAGAGCGTTTGACAATAATAGATTTTACGTTTGGCAATACAGATACTTTTCCACTCTTGCTCCCGTTGTAAACACCTTGTTCAACCTTTTCATCAAATTGCTCCAATTGTAATGTTTTGTCATGGTTCTCTTCTTCATGTAAGTAGTAATTTCATCATTCACCTTATCAGGCGCATTTGCACACGGTGTTATGTTTTTATAAGAGCCGGATAAGTGTTCTTTCATGCGGGTAACTCCTCCCTTCACCACTTTATCATAAAAATTACATTTCAAATACACGTCTTCTCACTGCGGCCTACTTCAATCTGTACACTATACTTCCAAGAAGGGTCCCTCCGCAATGATGTATTAGACTTTTCTTCCCCCTTAACCATGTTTCTTAAAGCACAAATGCAAAATAAAACAAAAAATCTCAAAAAATTTAAAACCATAGATTTTCTATAAGTTGAAAAATCATACTTTTAATTAAAAAAACCCTAAGACCGGTTGAGAAGTGTCGTAGAGGGCGGCCGGACACAAGAGGCTCACTGGCGTAAGGCGGCGCCGGCGGCGGAAAGGCCGGGATCGTGCGGGAGAGCTGGCGTCTTCGAACTTCTTGCGGGAGGTCTTCGTTCGGTTCGGGTAAGCTGGTAGAAGGAAGAAGAAAGGGGGGTTTTTATTATAAACTTAAGTGAGTGAGACCGGTCTCTTATTGCATACGCCTTATTCCAACTTGCACAATAGCGCCATTGAGGCGCGCCTCAATCACCGTGAGGCATAAGCCTCATCAAGCCCCAAAATTGCTTAAGCAATGAGGCTATTTATGGTCGAATTGCGCAGAGGCACGCCTCTTATTGCACAATTTTAAACTATGCTGGAACTAATAACACATAATAGGAAGTGAAGTTCTACATAATTGCATCTAATTTCATCATTGATAGGATAGTGATGGGTTGAATTAGACAGCCTGGAGAAAATTTGTTAGTCTAAACCATATATCTACACATGAATCCACTGAGTGCTATAGAGAAGTTAAACATCAATCATCTAGTGTAAAACAATTTTTTGATGCAGCAATATATGTTGTTAAAAACTAAAAATAATACGAGCAGAACTATTTTTTTTATTCAGTGAGGTGAAATGGAGTATTGTAGCTTCTATTTGAGATGCTCTAATAGTTGGTACTCTTTCATTATTGTGTAATCCTTTTTTGAAGAGTACATTGTTACCCTCATGCCATATGTTGTAGGTCATCAAAAATCATCATCTTGTAAATAAAGATATTGCAACATGAAAGTGATAATACTTAAAAGTTTTGAGTAAGGCGAGAAGAGGTAAATATCCCATTTTTATAGCTATGTAAAGAAAATGAGAGGTCAATCATTTGGGGAGGTTGAGAAATTTCAGGCACATTTATTTATGAAGACATGATGTGGACAACTCTAGGAAAAAATGATTAGGAGCCTAAATGAGAAACACCACATTATCTGCAGCATCTCAAGGTGGCATAAACGAGTAGCACTACATCAATGAGCAAAGTCATCTGTGAGCGCCACTACACGTCAACAACCAATGACTACATGTCGTTAGTAAGCAACGCCAAGCATTAGCAATAGGTAGAAGCATATGTTAATTAAAGCGAGGTTCATAATTTTGTTTAGTCTCTAAGATTGCAGAGGTTTTCATGTAGACTTTTAGAGGAATAATTTATTCGAGCGTTTTTGTGAATGGGCAAAGGAGGCTGTAGCCATTCCATTCCATCACTATAAATTTTGCAAACTTCAACCCAGTAAGTCTTACCTTAGACTAGCTCTCCTGGACTCGGCCAGACATGCTCAGGTGGCTAACCATGGCCATTATTGGCCATTCTCCAATAAGGGATCTAAAAACATTAATTGACGAGGACATTGCAATTGCAATGGTGGTGATGATTTCATAAAGAGGGACAATATTAAAATACCAAGAAGGTTTATAACCTCATTATGGGCTCTGAAAATTCGCGCCCCGGCCTCTCTGCGGCCCCTTTCTTCTTTTCTTCGGGTCGTCGAGGAAAGTTTTAACAAGTTCCGGGGCAAATTTTCAGAAAGCAGATTGGGTTTTAAATAAGACACTACCCATAGATTTCACCCTCATTTTGCGAGGACTTTATGATCTAAGTTCTGGTTTCCTATAGGTGCAAGCCCCTATATTTAATTACCCCTCTCAATAATGAGAGAGAACTTTCGATTAAGGCTAGTCGTCAAACATATACGTAGTATCTGACATATAGCGGCAACATAGGTATTTGAAAATTTGATATTTAAAATTGGAAATTTACCACCATACACTTAAAGCGGATAGTGGGAGGGAGTGCTGATAGACCCAATCAAGATCTTATTGTTTTGTCGTCCGGGGTCATCATGGTTCTTAGTTTACTTAGTCAGAGGTGATAATCGACCCAACTTGATAGAAGGATCCTTCTCGACAGCCATGAGTTGATTCGTCCAAGTGTACCTTATAGACGTGTGGTGGATATTTTTCCAAGGGGACAAATTTGAGTTCGCCTTAGCTGACAGAGAGATTTGTACCCTATCGATCATATCCTATTGATTGATTTCTCAATGATTTAACGTCTTTTGGGGAACATACGGGCTCCGACCATGATCGTAATATAATGATGCCATTTGGCGGCAAAACCACTCGGTCATGACCATTTATTTGTGGTGTCATTTGATAGTGAAACCACCGATTATAGGACACGTGCCACGTCCTCGCTAGCAAGAGATGAATTGATAATAAATCCGAGTGATATTCTTGACCAAACATTTGCTCTTTATGAACTGAAGTGATTTTCAAAATTGTCCACCTTGACAAGTTGTTGCGGAGGGTGAATGGATATTTTTTGCTTTGATTGTTTAAGTGCTTTATTTCAATTTTAAATATTTAGTTTTGGTGAATTTTTTAATTTTAGATTTTTATGGGCATTTGGGAATTTGGGAGGCATTTTTAATAGTTGGGTCCTCTCTGATTGATATTTTCTATCAACACGGCCATCATCGGGGTATGCGAGTTGTTTCATTTTTGTTGATTGAACCTTGTCGACTCTATCTACTTGTTGACAGACGATTGAGTTCGAATCTAAATTCATTTTTTAATCTGCGCAGCATCTTTAGACGTCACGTGTGTATCTACAACACGCTCACTGGGGGCCATACATATATATGTTACATGTATTTTGCATGATGCATTTATGCGATTGTTATACGTATACAGTGGATGTATGCGACGCTTTTGTATGTATCACATATATTGGTCCGTGTATTTTGTATTTTACATTTTGCACATTATGTAGTTGTAGTGTGCAATATATATTTTTTACATATAGATGGAATATTGCATAATAGAATATTGCATGATATTACTTGAATGAAATCGTCTGTATCTTACAAATACGTGCAGGAGGACACTCTGCTGCACATGTATGGCATTTGCATATAAATGCAATATTGAACGTGCCAATTTTGTTTTTTTTTTTTTTATTTGTATGTTGTCTCTTCAGGATACATGCTGATTTCTCTGCGCTATTTTGTTGAGCAAAATTACATTCATTTTTTGGTGATGCGGACGTTCTACGACTCGGATTTTCCGAGCGCAAAGATGAAGACCGTTTCGCAATTGTACGCCGTTTAGGTAGCGTCGTGCATCGTTTTCAGGTATTGGTCGCCGATTTTGAATGTTCTCATCCAATTCGACCGCAAGAGGCTCCCTATTAGGCGAATTTAATTTTCTGATCGCAACGGTGCAATCCGTTCGACGATTGGAGGTCGTTTAACCTTTCAAGTGATGCGTCGCGCCCGTCGACTATCATTTAAGTAGAATCTAATGTGGAATTATTCCTTTTGCGCGCATTTCATTTTAGTGGTCAACACTCATTTTGATCTCACAAAACAAGCAATGCAGAATGTGGTATGGAATTATTTCTCTCTTTTGGAGAAGCACTGAGCGAGGTATTGTTCACAAAGATGTGGTGTAGAAGGTACAATAACTTAGTGAGAGTTTAGATTAACTTGCAACCAAATATGGGTGTGTTAGTGACAACATTGGTCACTTATCTTAGGGTCAGCGGTCTCTCAGACAACAACTCATCTGCTAGTGCTGGCAACAGTGTTGCATCGTAGCCTGAGAACCAACAAACAAGTAGACGTGACATGGAGAACATGCCAACTTGCCTGAGTTAACTGTTACAATAGTTCACTCACATTGCCTGTTCCTTTTTCTACAAGTGTTTTCTCAAGTTTAGTATTCTGCCATTTATTATGGTCTGTGCATGTAATTTTTCAGTTAGAAATGCAGTTCTCAAACTCATTTAGCTCTGCAGGTTACATCCTGTTTCTAGCCTTTGTGATCGACCGGCTTCACCATTACCTCTGCAAGTTAACAAATCTAAAAAAAACAGTTATTAGTTCCAGAGATGAAGTTGAAGAGCTTCAGAAGGAACAACTCCACTTCAAAGAGAAGGAAATCAAGTCATCAGATGAGATCAGAAAGCTAAAAGATGAGATTTCTGTACTGAATGAGAAGCTCCAGAAGCTAAAATCAGACTCCGACGATCACGAAAAGCGAACCATCTCCGCCGAGGCTCATGTCTCTGCTCTCCAGAAACAGTGTGAAGAGCTTCTCCTTGAATATGATCGCTTGCTGGAGGACAACCAGATCCTTCAGGCACAGGCACTTGGATACAGAAGTTGAGGCTTTGAGATAAAGTAAATTAAGTTTTCCTTCTGTTTTTTGGGTTATTGGGATGAGATTCCTATAACACAGAGTAGAGAAGGCTACAGGTTGGTACCCAGTATTTTCTTTTTTCTTTACAGATCGGCTTTCTATAGTATTATTATCTTCATGATTTTATTTAGAACTTGTGGGGCTTTTGGATCTTGGAATATTAACATAGTAATCCGTTTCATTTGCTGGATTGTTTGCTTTTATGGCTAATATTTTTGCTAAGCGTTTATATAGAAACAGTTAGCTTTCATTATCCCAATCATTCATTGCACATATTTTTCTTTATGAAAGTATTGATGGGTTGAAAATGTCTACTTTTGGTAGAACTGAGGTTTCTTTTGGGGAGAAATTATTCTGTGCAGACATCGGATAATCCGGAGACCAATCAGAATGCGCTATGTCATTCAGTACATAATGGTGCCAAGCAAAAAAATGACGTGATCCGTTCTAATTGGTCTCAGGACGCCGTCCGGTGTCCGCACAAAATAACTTTTCTTATTGAGATAGCTTTTTGGACCTATTTTTTGCTTCTTTCAATAATTTTTTTTTAAAATTAAAAAAATGCTTTAGAAAATAGTGCTGTCCCAAACGAAATCTTAATATCAATGTGCCTAAGTTTGAAGTGTAAATAGATGCAATAAATATAGAGATTGAGTGACTTTTATTTTTTTTTTTGCTTGTGAGAAATCAGGTCATTAGAGTGAGAGGGTTGATCTTAATGAACTTTACCTTTTATTTTTTATATTGCACACACTATTCTAGACTGCATGGCTAGAGAATTTTATGTGGAAACTTTGGAAAGAGGTGACTAAAGTGAGCCATGCTAATCCAAGCTTGTTGGATTTAGTGCAATTCAAGTTGATTTGGGATGCAATTTTAGTTTTAATAATGGTTTATTCATAATGAAAGGATTCTTTTGTTAAGATTTTATGGTGTTTTGATCTCATTTAGCGGCGGTTTGGTTTGCTGAAAAATTTAGTGTAAAAGGAGTACTTTTGAGTTGTTTGGATGATTGTAAAAGGAATATATATGATCATTATATTTTGTTTGGTTTGAAGTAAAATGAATGCTATGTAAAGTGCAAAGAGGGCGGTGGTAGGTGGCCGACATTGGGGACAATGGTGGCTGACAGGTAGCAGGGGCAGACGGCAATGGTGGTTGAGCACTGGTGGGCAGAGGCAATTGCAATTAATTTCTGGTGTATTTGAAATTCACCCAAATCTGAGGAATTCCAAATGCACAAAAAATAAGCTAAAGTGTGAATTCTAAATGTATTAAAATGTTACACTGCATTTCTTTTACTTCAAACCAAAAGTTAATATTTTCAAAACCGCTGCATTTGAAATATTTTATACTCGTTTTACATCAACCAAATAGCCCCTTATCCTTATTTTAAAAGTAAATTAAGCATTAATTTGGTTCATATATATGTTGATTTGTATGATTAAATTATCATACAAATCAACATATATATACCAAGTCGTGCATTAAGCAATTTGAAGAGTTCTTTTTCCATGTCATATTCCCACAATCATTTTCATATTTATATCAAGATATAATATTACAAGTAAATATGTAGAAAAGAAAGGATCTACTACATACATTAGAGCAAATATTGCCTATCAAAATAAAAGAGTTTTTTACAAAGCTTCCTCTATTCACTTTCATTCTATTCTAGCATTTACAAAAGTTTTCGTAAATTCCTATAGCCCCCTCTCTATAAGAAAATTTTAAATTTAGGCTTCATTCGAGATAGTTTTTTGCTATTACTTTTTTGTTGGTTTCAAAGAATTTTTATATTAGAAAGTTGTTTTACAAAGCAGTGAGAAAATTGTCACAAACGATGCCTTAAATTGCAACACAAATCTAATAAACATAAACGTTCCATTAGAAACAAATTTAGGCTTCGTTTGGGACAACTTTTTTACTGCTTATTGAAACAGCTTTTTAGTACAAAAATTTTAATTTTTATAGTAAAAAGCTGCTTCAAAAATCAGGAAACAAATTGTCTCAAACGAAGCCTTAGACTCTAATCAACTTTAATCTTCAATATCATCTAAACACCCTTAATCATCCTCTTAATATATACTTAATTTGCTTCAATCACATGTTAAATGATACATGTGATCATTTTTAAATTAAGTAAAATCTAATAAAATTGCAAATTGCTAAACTAAACAAATAAATAAATAACTTCCAAAACCTAAATTAACTTTTATTCTTCATAAAAATTTCTCTTAAGTACACACAAACTTTTCATCATTAAAAAATAAAAGAAAAAGTTAAATTTGATTCTAAAGAATTCAACTCAATATTTGTATTGAGAAAATAATAGTATTTTAAGATCTAATTTGCATCATAAAAATATGCATCATTGACCATATTAGGCTATTTCTTTCATCATAAAAATATGATTCCATCAAACAAAATTTAAATCCACAAAGCCATCATTGTATTATTAAAATATTAGTTTTCATTACACAAACATCATTGTTATGTATTATTATAACTATATTTGTTCTCTTTTTTTGTAATAAAATGATTAAAATAAAGCTTTAATTTTGATTCTAAAATTAAATATTTTTAATTATGAATTTGAGTTCAAACATTCATATGATTTTGAAGAACATGAAGTCATTGTGTTAATACATTTACCCCTCCTTTTAGGAATTTTGTCTCAAAATTCTTATTTGTTTGAATCCTTTACCTTAAAATACTCTTGAAAATGTCTATCCCATTTTTAGATTAACTTGAACTTATTAAGATTATAATTTGTAAATCTCATATAATATCATTTTAGTCCCTCTTAATGATTATTTTAGCAAATGAGCATCATGTTATAAACATTGATAATTGGTATGTTGTTGATTGGTATTTAATGATAATTAACATGTTGATTTTAATTTAATTTCATTATTTATAAGCTATTTTGATTTCAAAAGGGGCATAATTGTATATGAGATAATTAAAATGAGAATAATAGTAATGAAATCACCAACATTAGCAATTTATTTAGTTTATTTACAATTGAAATAATTATGTAATTTTTTCTTGTTTTGCTTTTCTAATTTGTGATTATGTGTTTAATATTACTTATCTTCATAATAATATTAAAATCTTTTGATGATTTTTGATGCATCTCAACCCTATCTTGCACTTGCCCAAGCCTTATAGGAATAATAAGTAGTTGATTTGTTAGGTTTCCTTTGAAGTTGTTTAGATAATGTTTTGTGAACTACTTATTGAACATTTTAAATGCTTTTTAGAGGCTATTTCTAGAGCTTTCCCAATGCTATAGATAAAAGATTAATGATTTATCATTTTGAGAAGATTTTATGAATGAAGTTAATGTAGCAGTAATAACAACAACAACAACAATAATAACATCAAATCTTTATTCCAATACATAAGGCCAGCTTTATGGATTATTTTTTATCTGTTGTGTCTTATTAAGAGTCAAGTTCTCATTTAAAATTAATAAAATAATGATTTCAAAACACTTAGTAATCAAGCCTTTTTAGGTCAAGCTTTGCCTTTGGACCTAGTACATCTGCTCTCATAATTGGGTCATCAAAAAGCCAACCTTCTAAATAAAATTTATGCATTCATCAAAATAATATCTATAATGTTTCTATTTAATTTGTCTTTCTCTCTCTCTCTAGAACAAGAAACAATGCACAAAAGTAAAAAAGTTAATACAAGAGTTTGAGAGAGAGAGAGAGAGAGAGAGAGTAGAGTAATATAAAATAAAAGATTGTTGACATGTAAATATAAGTTGAATGGACTTCAAATAAAAAAAAAATGTTTACATCATGATTTATTTTCTTGAATATTTAATTATTTGATTTCATTTTTCACATGTTTATATAATAATCCTTATTCTACTTCTTCATACACTATTATGTTAAAATAAAGTTTCGTTTGGAATGATTTTATTATTGTATCTTAAAACATCTTTTTAGTATAAAAATTCTATTTGTTATACTAAAAAATTACTTTAAGAAACAACAAGAAAACCGTCACAAACGAAGCCTAAATAACTCAATATTATGCTTTTTATTGCCCTCACATCTACAATTTCATCCTAACCATCATCATTAATCTTAAATAAACACTTCTATATGTTTAGTGTGTTGTTTAGCGTTCTAAATTGCTCCAAAGTCACACTTAATATATATATATATATATATATATATATATATATATATATATATATATATATATATATATATATATATATATATATATATATATATATATATATATATATATATATATATATATATATATATATATAAAATATACGCTCAACAAATAGGAAGTCTAATGATTGCAATATTAATAAAATAACACTATTATTATGTTACTAAAAAATATTGATAAATTGTTTCACTAAATCCTTATATAAAAAAACAAATAAAATTATAGTCCTATGCCTTTAATATAAACAAAAAAATTACAACAAAAAAGTTGCAGGATATTTCAAATGCTGGAAAATATTGATGTTCAACTTGAAGAAAAAAATATAAAATAAAAAAATAAAAAAAATAAATTTTATTCAAATTTTACGTATTTGAAAATCATTAAAATTAGATTTTCAAATACACCATAAACTCTTTCCTACGCCACCAGATACAGCCGCTGCCATTGTTGTGCTTTACAATACAGTCATTTAAGTTCAAGCCAAACAAATAAATAATTTATTACTTGCATATTTCACTGTCATCCAAACAATTCAAAATACTTCAAATATATTACATTCTTTTTACACTGTATTACATTTTATTATTTATTCTTTTTATAACAAAACAAAGATCATCTATATGAATTCCAACTTGAACATCCAACATTGAAAAAGTAACAAACATATACAAATTTTGGAGAAATTACTCTGTGCGGACACCGGATTGTCCAGAGGCGAATCATAGCGCACCACATCACCCAATACACAATGGTGGTACACAGTAAAAAGTGACGTGGCGGGCTCTGATTCACCTCCGGACTACGTCCGGTGTCTGCATAGAATAATTTCACCAAATTTTTACAGATAAAACTGAACAAAACAGGATCAGATACATCACAAGCATTATAATTAACAAAATAGAGAAAGAAATTGTCTCTCAAGCAGAGAACTGCTGCTACACAATTAATTTCTCAATAAACTGCAGATTCTGAAGATGACTCTTTTGCTTGAACCCCAATATAATTGAACTAAATCATTTTATCTTTTCACAAAAGACAGAAGGAGCCATACCATCTTCCCTCAAGCGCTTCCCAAATACATTGATGAAGCTGCAGTTAAAGCCAGTTTCTACAGGAAGTTTGGAAGCTTCATCAGGCAAACCTACATACAGAAATTATTGTTATCAGGATCTCATGAATTAATCCTTATTAATCTATAAGGTTTGGCAAGAAACATGTTAGACCGGTCTAGGCGGGACCGGTTCACGGACGAAACCGCAAAATGGCGGAGATTGCTTCTGTCTGGGCGGAGATTGCTTCTGCCTGGGCGGAAGCCGCGCGTGAAGCACGCCTTGCGAGACGGTTTCGGGAAGGAAAATTGAGGAAGTTTAGGAGGGAAATTGATTGCAAGGATTGTTTAGGGAATTCCTTTTGAATTTTATGAATTAAATAGATGTTTTTCCTAGGGTTTGGGCATCTTGAATTTGGCTGAAATTTGAGATCTCCTAGATTTAGGTTTTCTTTGGGCTCTTGGCGTTGCCAGAGATTTGGGAGAGAACGATCCTCCTCTCGAATTGAGGATCAATTGTATCTTGCTATTTTATTCTTCTACTAGTAAAATACAAGCTGTTCTTCCAATTTTCTCTCAGCTTTCCCCTGTTTTTCCCACTGTTTTGCTGTTTTTCCTGCTGTGAACAGCAGTTTGCATCGAGATTTGCTGTAGAAGTGATTTGGAAATACTTGAAATCAAGTATTTCCTATCAAAACAGTTTTTTGCTTCCTTTGTCAACTCATGGCTTGTGTTCAATAAAACCCCACTTTGTGGGTTGCTCATCTTGTTTTATTTTGATGTATTATTTTATTTGATTATATATGTTTGTTCAAATCAGACTTTGGAGCTACCATAAAAAAGTCTACAGTCATGAACTTTGGATTTTTAAATTTATTTAATATTTTGTTCTAATATTTGAGTTTTTTAATTATAATTCTATTTATTAAATATTAAAAATATAATATTATGGACCTTATATCTTAGGCTTTGAGGCTTATATCACACCTCTTGATGGATAAAATGCCTCACCTCACCTTTCAAAGCATTGTACCCAATTTGAAGTTGTGGAGTAGCATGCATTTGCATTCCTCCAAACATACCCTAAAGGAGCCAAATATAGAATTTTGCTATAATACTACAATCATATAAATTAGCGGTGTTTTTTACAAATTCAACATTTGTTTCCCAAAGAATGACATGAAACCTAAACGTTTATCAATAATTCTAACCGTTTAGTTTTTTTTTTTTTTTTTTTTTAATTCTAACCGTTTAGTTTTTTAGGCTTCGTTTGATTATTTTGTACCTTTCCTAAAAGATTGTTTTAAAACTATTGTTTGAGAAAACAAAGTTTAGTAATGAAGAAGTTAATATTAGAAAGCTTTTGAAAAGAGTACAAAAATATAGTTCTATAAAAAATATTTCTGCAAAAATAGCACATACAAATAACAGCCAAAAAAAATTCTGCCATTTTGAAACTTAAAAGGAGAAATTAAGCCATCTCAAACAAGGCCTTAGTTACCAAAATGACCTCTACCTACTTTTTTGGATGACAAGACCATAGCAAAATGTTAAACCGGTCCACTGGACCGGTCCAGCCGGTCCGCACAGGACCGGCAAGTCGCAAAGAGCGACAGATCTCCGCCTCCTGCGAAGATCGATCGGCCCGACCAGTCCATTAGAGCATTTTAGGAAGCGTTTTTTAGCGTTTTGAGAGGAAATTTGAACGTAGGGACTGTTTAGGGAATTCCTTTTGATTTGTATGCATTAATTAATTGATTTGGCTAGGGTTTGAGGATCTTGAATTTGGCTGAAATTTGAGATCTCTTAGATTTAGGTTTCTTTGGGCTCTAGCGGCGTCTAGAGATTTGGGAGAGATTGATCCTCCTCTCGAATTGATGATCAATTGTATCTTTTCTATTATGTTTCATCTATTAGTAAAAATACAAGTCTTTTCTTCATGGTTTTCTCTCCGATTTGCTATTTTTCCACTGTTTCTTGGCTGATTTCTGCTGTGGACAGCAGTTTTACATTGGATATACTTGGTTTTGGTGAGAAACACTTGGATGGATTTCCTATCAAATTGGTATCAGAGCATCAATTCGGGACCACCGGCGGTTGAAATTTGGAAATTTCAACAAGTTTATCTTTTCCGGAAGAAGATTTTTTGGGATATGTTAGAAGAAAGATGGTCGGAAAGAAGGTGGAAGTATTAGAAGGCGAGTTCGGAAAACTGAAGACAGATCTGGAGGGATAGTTCCTGGAAATCTCCACCAACAATGACAGGTTGGAAGGGAGGTTCGCGGCTATGAAAGAAATGATGAAGAAACTATTGGAGATGAAGACCAATCTGACGGCGTCGGAAGCAAGAGAGACTGTCGGCGACCATGGCGTAGGAGGAAATCCGAACCCGCTTCGGGGGAGGAGGAATCCGACAGTAGAGATCCTTGAGGGAGAGGACGACATGCCACCTCTAGAGCCACTTTCTAGAGAGGAGATGAGCATGGGAAATGATCGAAGAGGTGCAAATTTTGGCGGTAGAAGAGAGGAATTCCAGCGTCGAGGTGTTGAATTTCAGCGTCGAGGTGTTGAATTTCAGCGTCGAGGTGCGGAATTTGAAGGTAAAAGAGAGGAATTCCAGCGCCGAGGTGCTGAATTTCAGCGTCGAGGTGCGGAATTTGAAGGTAGGAGAGGGGAATACGACGAAAGTGCTGATTTTGGCGGTAGAAGGGAGGAATTCCAGCGTCGATGTGCTGAATTTCAGCGTCGGGGTGCGGAATTCAAAAATTGAATACTAATTGGAGTTAGGCTAGATAAAAATTTTGTGCTAGTTCACAATTCATTTATATTTCTAAGACTCACCATTTTTCTAGTGCAAAATGTATAATCTTTCTTACTATTCAAAAATTTATATGTAACTAATGACCAATTCATATCTATAAAATATTTAATTTGACTATTCAAAAATTTTGTATTAACTAATTCACTATTCCTATCAATATAATATACTTTAATTAATGGTGTCTCTTTATCATATTTAAGACCTAAAGGATAGATTTTTCTAAACCTATAATGAATACATTTATGGCTACAAATTATTCTTTTTCTATATAAAATTGGGCAAATGCATAATCTCATGATAGGAGCTAATCAGAGGATAAAATTTATGCTAATTGACTAATACTTATTTGTTTAGTAAAAACTTTTTGGCTAATACAGGTGGCTGCAATTTTGCTACTGTTTAACAATTTATATGAAACTAATATTCTATTCATGCCTAAATAATATATTTTTTCATTATTGGAACATTTGCATAAAACTAATGTTCTATTTAGACTAAGATAATATATTTTTAGTAAAGATAAGCGCCTATGAATCATGCTGGCTACGGGGATAATTTTTCTATAACTATATTTTTTGCATCTAGGAGATGAGGTCATAATTATATGGCTACTGAGCGTATCGTGGAACAAAAATATTCATTTATAGTAAAATTATATCACCTACTGTTTTAATTTGTTGGAGTAAATTAATACCTTTTATTATTTTTAAGATGCTTTCGTAAGGCTGCTAGAATAATATCTAATTCTTCATTAACATGCTCGAATAGAATATCTTCTACTTCACTATTTATATTGTTGAGTTCATCAACAATATCTGAATAAAATGATACTAAATTGTTTCTAACTTCTATAGGTAAATCGGCTCTTAAGCGAAGAACAATTATTTTATCTATGAAGCAGACTGTTTAATTCAGCTAAAATTCTTTTTCATATTGATCTAATTTCTTGTGCTCGATCTATGTCAGGATAGTTGTCTATATGCCTTTTTATGGCTTGAAGAATTTGCTGGAATTCTTGATTAAAATGCTTTAATAAAATTGTATCTAACTCGTCATTTATTTCTCTAAGTTCTGCTATAATATATGCTTCTATTGATGCTAAATTATTTCTAATTTCTTTAGGTATTTCTTTACGAAATCCGAGAACCATTTTTATAATTTATTTTATGGATATATCAAGATGTTTTAAGAATTATTTCTCCCAATCAGGTAAGATTTGCTTTAAAAATTTTATTTTCTTTGATGATTCATTCTCCATAATTAAAAGTTAAGAGAAAATCTAGTAATTTTATTTATGATATAAAAATTCTCTGTGATAGGTGCGAAAATAATTCGACATACAACGACTATACAGATATCATGCAAAGATTCAGGAGTATTTTCCACCAGCCCAAAGACAAAGCATAAATGGGGACTTATGGGATTCAAACTCATGAATTTTTGGATTCACTGTACTCGATCACAGAGGTCGAAAGTTATTTCGTCTTTCAAAGAGAACTTGTATATGATAAATATATAACAAGATTTTAGCTTATCTTCATTAAACAAAGATTTTGACAGAAAGACAAATTTTCTTAAAGCATTTCTCCCTATGAAGAGAAATAATCAACACACTACTCACTCATAACGAGTGACATCTTACCCATAAAAGAAGAAATAATAAATTTTATGACTAATAAGATTAAACAAAGCTTTTATTATATATTTAAGAGAAAGAATTACAAAGACTGAAGATGACTATTGCTTGCAGAAGAAGAGCTCACAGCTTTCACACTAATATTTAGACTTTCATACAACTCAACCACACTCTGCAGAGAGACGAGCTCTCTATTTATAATACAAAAACATACAACACAACTGCGGTATGATTACCGCTTATAAACTTTTAAATATTGTACTACAGTACCAAAGGATTTCTACAGTAAAAAGTACTTTACTACAGTAAAAGTGAATAGTAACTATTTGTACTTGATTGAGACCTTTTGTCATACTTATCATTTATCTTCCTATCAGCTTATCTGATTTCTTCTGCTTTGCCAATTTTACCCTTCCATAGCATTTTTGATATTTGCTAGCCCTTCATCATCCATCCCATCTATCCAGAAACGGTCGGTTGTCTCGAGATCGGAAAGTGGCATATTCCGTTTCGGAGTTATGTTCTGATAATATGTCTGATAATCACCTTTAGCAACGATTAGGTGTGAAGAAAAAGTATTGACATGTTCTATAAGATTAATATCTTTGACATAATGACGAAATTTGAATAGCGATCCCTTGACTAGTTTGTTATGCATAAAAATGAACATTTCTTTATCTTGGAATGCTAGCTGCATATAGAATATTGGTTTTCAAAATCCTTTTCCAAATTGAGCTATTTGCAAAGCTCTATAATATTTTAGATACTGGTTAGATAACTCTGGATCAACAGATGAGTGAGAAGTGTCATCGTACTGTTCTGCTTTAAAGCTTTTCGGAGTTTTATGGATTTCTATGATGTGTTTTGCTCCATCCATAAATTCTTCGTATGCTGGTCCAATAGAATTTATGATTATAGTGATAGAATAAATTCTATAGTTTTCAAAAATATATAAGATGATCCGTTTGAGTTCTGAATGTCCAAGAAATTCAATTTGATCTGATAGTTTGTCGTCTCTGCTTATAATGAGTTTACTCAGTAGGCCATATTCCATTAATTTTTGAACGGTCCATTTCTGAAATTTTTTGATATGAGTTAAATTAAGGGAAAGATGAATCATGTAGAACCCTGGCATACAAATTTTACAGAGACAGTGTCGATCTTCTGATGCTGATGAAAATAATGTTTTTGATGCATAAGAGATGTCTGACACTTCTTCATTTGATATATAAGAAATAACTATTTCTTTATAGGCTGATTCTATATCTGTTCGGTTGTCATTTTGAATCTTTTTGAAAATAGTCTTTTTAATATTATCATCCATTTCAGGAAGATACATATATTGGAGTTGTTTTAACATATTATCTTCAGATATGTCTAAAATAATATTGGATAAATAATTTTGATCTTTTTCTGCCTCTTAATTTTCTTTTTCTAATTGTTTATATTTTTCTCTTTCTAACTCTAGAGATTTTTCTAATTATCTAATTTTCGTTTCTTGATTTGATATTACTACCTTTTGTAAATTTGTAGGAGTTTTTAGAAAAAGAGTAATGTTGGAAGTATTTACTTCAGCTTTTAGTTTATTAATTTCGTTATTTAAAAATTCTACTTGCTTATTTATACCATTAAAACATATGTTTAAGCAATTTAAAGTATATATCATGGCTTTTGTATCTGATTTATTACACCATAAATTATCTAATAAAGTAATTTGATATAGATTTAATGGTTTTTCTATAGGTACTTTGGGTCGGAATTGAAGATTCGTCCCCTGCCTATTGGATAAAGCTAAATGTTCGAAATGAATAATATTCTATCTGCCAAAAACCAGATTTGCAATCGAATTTACTAAAATATTTTTTATCTTGTATTAAATTGAAACTTCATTATCTCAAATAATAGTTTTAAAACTACCTTTTAAGAAATGTACAGGATAACCAAACAAAGCGTCAATACACCCCTTTCGAGAAGCGAAAAGAAAGAGTTTAATAGATACATAGTTTCAATTGATTAGATATCTATTAAAATAACTAAAAAGTTAGAATAACGGAAACAAATTTGTGAACATAAATCTTAAAATTATTAGCAAAAATTGAATGTATATGAAATACAAATTTAATTAGTGTGACACTCCTAGTAGGCATTATATTATCAATTATCAACTAATTATATTAAAAATTAAAGTGAAATATAAATATGATAGATTTAAGCATCTTGGATTTATCATCTAGAAGAATTTGGATATGAGTCAGGATATATCTTATAATGTGAATACAAGTAAGAATATAACTTAGTAAATTAAAGTTGAGGATAAAAATTAATAATTGTGTCAGGAGTACTTTGTGATAATAAAATAACAAATAAATTCAAAGATAAATTTAATTAAAGTACATTTAATTATGTTGCATGAATATGAGTGTTAACCAGCCTTATTAGATAAAAAGGAGCTTATAGTCAGGGATGTGCGAAGAACAAAGGTACAAGATTGGCCTTGTGGTTGACAAAGTAGATACAAGTCTAAAGTAGATAAATCAATACCCAATGATCAAGTAGCTAGCTCAATAACCAATGACTGCGAGGGGCTATCACATTGAGAAATTAGTAGGAGTGCACTTAATGCATAGAGGAAAGTGTGCGATCAGTGTATTACTGTGTATTTTGTAATATCTTGTTGCATAAAAAACTAAAAAGGTTTTTGAGGTGCACAAAAAAAATGTCTGAGTCTTAAGCCTCATTGTCACCATCCAAGATTACATATTTTTTGCATGAGGTTGACATCTCAAGGCATTAAGGCATAACCTCAATGAGGTTATTTAAAAAAAATATTATATTATATTTATTATCTTATACTTCTCATATATCTAATACAGCCGCCTTCATTCAACGTTAGGTTTATAAGGCCTACGGCAGAGCGAGCTTCATTGTGCGAGAGTGAGTTATCTTCTTCGTGTGAGCGTGATAGGAAATACTTGATTTCAAGTATTTCCTATTCACTTTCTAGCAATTATCCAAGCAAAAACTACTGCTCACAACAGAAAAACAGCAAAAACAGGGAAAAATCTGGGAAATACAGCGAGAAAACTTGAGAAAAATCTTATATTTTTACTAATAGATGCAAGGAAAATAGCAAAGATACAAGGATCCTCTATTCGTGAGGAGGATCGCACACTCCCAAATCTCTAGAATACGATCTAGAGCCCAAATCAACAAGAAGAACAAGAGAAACTTCAAAACAAAATCACATAACCCTAAACCTCCCCTTTACTCCCTACTTAATGCATACAATTCAAAATAGATACAAAAGGACCTAATTGCCCTCACTTCCCCTCATTTTGGCTCCAAGAAGCAACTTGAATTTCAAGTGGACCCCGCCTCTAGCCTCATGCGGCTTCCGCCTCATGTTCGCCCGCCCTCCTCCTTCGGTAAACCTGAACCGGCCCATTGGATTGGACCGGCTGGACCGGTCCAGGGAAGACCGGTCTAACAGAGCGCAAGTGACCAAAGGGAGAAAGATCGTGTTGAGACTCCAACATGAAAGCCAGAATTCTTCGACTGCGAGAAACAAGAGCAACTAAGGCTTCGTTTGGGATGACTTTTTTTATGCTTCTTAAAACAGCTTTTTAGTACAAAAATTAAAATTTTGTACTAGAAAGCTACTTTAAGAAGCAGCAAAAAAGCTGTCCCAAACAAAGCCTAAATCTCGCGAGGCCTCTTCAATTGTAAGTGATAGCAGCGATTGAGCAAGAGGATGTGCATTTTTTGTCAAGTAGTAAACAACTAAATTTTTATGAAATTTATTTTTCTTTAATAAAAAGTTCTAGTTGAAAATGGACTGCTATGATTTTTCTAAAATCTGTATTTCCTTGTTGATTTTTTTAAAAAATTTTGCTTACAACTTTTTAATTTATTTGTATTAAGTTTTAGATTTTTTTTCATCTATTTCTTGAATCTCATTTCAAACTTTAATTTTATATTAACATTTAATATTCAGGTTTATGGTGAATATTTTATGATGATTAACTAAGTAAATATGTCAATAGTTTATGTTATATTTATAAATTATTTTTAATTTTATGAATTATTTATTACCCCTTACCTCACTAAAAATATATATAGTTTTTAATTTCATTTTTTTAATAGTGATAAAAAATATTACAATAACCTATGTATGCATCAATACATATCAAAAAGCACAGTACCATACATCCCAAAGCACATTCTCCATATGGATTGTGCTCATATAATAATTTCTCCATTATATATGAGTGGTATTTAAGTTACTGCTCATAAGCATTCCAAAAAAAAAAAAAATCTTGAGGTCACCTTAACACTGTTTCATAATCAAAAATAAAAAAGGGAACCTTAAATAAAATACTTCAACTATGTCAAATAATGATTATTGATTACAGTCAATCGATCATGACAGACAATCGATGTCGATCAAACGATGGTGGTCGAAAGATAACAATCAAAGAATGATTAGTGGTTTGTGATGGTTGGGTTAGGATGATTAGATGACGATAGTCGGGCAACGACGATCGTACAAGAATAGTTGAAGATGATTGTTGGCATCGAAAGTTAAGTAGAGCTCCACGAGTTCTTCAAAACTCTAAGCTTTCTATAAACTTAAGTTCATGTACACTTTATATGGAGAATGAAGATCTAGTTATATCATTTGATGATGCCATTTTAATAAATCCCATCTAAATTCCATATCACTCCATCGGAAAGCCCATATTGAATCATTTGATCATAGATCATTTAATTAGCGTTTAAGTGCCTTATAGGCCTTGAAACTGGGTGATCTTTGATTATTTGCATTTATCTCATCAAGATGCTTGATTAGACTATAAATATGCAAGATTTAGAGATCATTAATGTCATGAAATTTTCAGCAATACTTCAAGTGCTTGATTAAGCTCATTTAAACTCAGATCGAATCACCTTTAGTGTCGTTGGATTCGCCCTGTCGAGATATTTAGTTCAACTATAAATTTGATTAAGCTCATTTGGACTCAATTAGACAGCCAGCTAAAAAATTGATAAAGCTTCACCAAGAACACTTCTGAACAAAGACACCAAACCATGCACAAGAATTAGAGCAATCATACCTAAACAGCATTCACCAATCTTCCCCTTCTTGGATGGCTGGTGATCAACCAACTTCAATTGTCTCTTAATACAAAGGCATTTGTCATCAGCCAATAGCTTAGTACCAATATTCTGCTCCTTGGGTTGGCCTTCAAGAAATCGATTCTTTTTTCCAGGTTTTTCATCCTTTATTGTGCCTTTTCTCTTGAAACCTATGTGACCCACATGATCTATATCAGAGGAGGAATGCCAACCTGCATTGAGAAATAGAAACACCAAAATGCATCAAAGCTACCAAATTTTCTAGTAACATTCCATTAAGATAGCTATGGATGCGAAAGCTTAGAACTCAGAACTTAAGAGCATGTATACATTTAATGTAACTCAAACAATGACTTCAATTTAATTTTAAGTTTAACTTTCCTGACGAGAAGCAAAGCTGCAGTAAAGGAAAGTATATTTTCCTGGCCAAGTATTAATAAAAAAAAGCCAGAAGGGATTGTCTTGAACAAATCATACCATCATCTCATAATCACAAGGCTAAAACATTTCGAGCTGATTTGTACCATATGTTAATACCAAAGTAATGCTCTAACAGGATAATGAACAAGGATTGAAATTCAAAACATAAAAAAGGATGTGTTCAATCCAGTAGTTTCATCCATTCCATAAGTTGATAAGCATGCACCCCATCCAACAAGATCAGTTGGCCGACAAGGCAGAGTATTTGCGAAAGCCTTGAATGGTCGAAAGAGAGAGAGAGAAGCAGAAAAAATAAGATAGCAACAGAAGAAGAAGAAGAAGACATATAAATTAAGATGAGGTAGAAACATACTAAAGATTCTTTCCATTTCAATAAAACTAATGATCAAATTCTTTTTTTTTTTTTTTTTTTTTTTTGTAATGATCAAATTCATCCTAACTAAAAACATAGCCATATTGTCCATAACAATAAAAAATTAACAATAGAAATAAATTAATAGCAAAAATACAATGATAATTCAACAAAAAATACTGAAACATGTCACATAATCTTTATTTTTTATCACTATGAATATAATTTAAGATGAATTAAGATGCAAATTATTTCCTTAAATAATATTGGAAAGTTATCAATTCAACTATGATGAATATAAGATGAATTATATAAACCTGCCCTTTAATCGAATCAATAAGCAATATATAGATGAATGTGTAAAACCTTTTCCATGACAAATATTTGAAGATAATAAGTTTAAAAATTAAAGAAATTTGAAAAGTCTTTTTTTTTTTCTTTTTTCATTCAATTTTTGTCAACAAAAATAACATAGCGTTTGAGAAAGAAAGAGAGATTATATCTTGATCTCTCATATTTTCACCTAGAAATTGCTAGGTTCCCAATTTTTCATTTTTAATCATTGGAACACCCAAACTTAATCACAAATTTTTTAGTCTTTATAATGTTCTTTTTAGGCATGTACACCAAAAGGTAAAAAATGTGCCATAAGATGATAAGATAAAATTATTGTTAAAAAATTGTAAGGAAAAAAGAGTAGATCTAAAGTTATATGGATAGAAGTTACTTAAAATAATTCATAAAGAGGAGCTTTAACACCTCAAATAACACTAAAAAAGAACAAATGAAAAAGAGGATTCATAAACCAATCCAAAATAGTTGAGATAAGGTTAGTGATAATGATGACAATGTTTTGAAACCATTAGCAGATGTCTATATAAATAATTACTACATCATTATCAAAAAGAAGGCCAATATTGTCATTGGCCGCCCTACATCGCTATAATTGCCTGCAAAGCAGCATCATTGCAAGCCAAAGGCCATAGTCCTCTCATATATAATGCCATAACATCAAAGTAAGTCGACCTAGTTACAATTAGATGAGATGATTGTATAGTCAAATTAGATCAGTTGATTCAATTTAGGTTAAACAAGATTCATAGATCAAAATCAACTTCAGAACTCAATGCAAGCTTAAAAATAGCAATTAACTAAAATTGGTTGGGTCACCTAAGGTTCCCAAGCACATTATAGCTAACCAAAGACATCTAGAACCGTTTTCAGGGTCTCGATTCATGGGATGGTAGAATTTTGATGTTTTCAATTTGATTTATTATTTTAATAACTTGTAACAGACTTATAACGAATTATAAACATTAGAGTTTCTAGGGCTGCAAACGAACCGAGCCGAGCCGAGTATGTGAGTGTTCATGTTTGTGTTTGTTTAACATTAGCTTGTTCATGTTTGGTTTGTGTTTGATTCGAGCTTTATTATTTGTGTTCATGTTTGGTTCGTTTAATTTAAGGGTGTTCATGTTTGGTTCATGTTTGGTTCATGTTCGTTTGTTTAGTGCTTATCGAGCTTTAAACGAGCTATGTTCGTGAACATATCTCGCAAACAATCTATTAAACAAGCAAACATTAAATTTGTTCATGAACATTCTAAACAAACAATCTAACAAACATGGACAAATATGAAATATTTCTTGTTCATGAAATGAAATTTCTAAAATAAAAGCAGTTGTATATTTAAAATGAAAATATGAATAATTTATATGAACATATGCTATAATATTTTATTACTTTAAAATTTATTAATAAAAAATAATTATATTAAATTATGGTATAATTAAACTTTTTATATTTAATCGAACTCGAATCGAGCTTTTTATCGAGCTTGTTCATGAACATCAACTGATGTTGTTCGCGAACATAAACGAGCTGAACACATTAGTGTTCAAGCTTGTTTATTTAAGAATCGAGTATTTAAAATATTGTTCAAGTTTGTTTGTTAGTTAATTAAACAATCACGAACGAGCTTTAATCGAACCGAACAACGAGTAGTTCGTCGAACGTTTGGTTCGCTTGCAGCCCTAAGAGTTTCCATGCTCCAAGAAGGAAACCCCACCCCTCCTAAACACAAATCTTCCCCTCTCCTCCTCTAATCTCTAATAAGCAAATGGCTCTCTTTCTCCCTCAACTCCTTTCTCTTAGATTTTATGCTGATTTTTTTAAATTCCCATGTAACATAATCAAAATAAAATAACTGAGGTAACCGAGTCCGCCACCCCCAACATGAGAAAAAAACAAAAAAAACATGAACCCTAAACTTCACTAAAGCATAGTCAGAAACAGAACATTAACCTGTATTGGCGGTGGGCTTTCCCTGAACAACGATGGAATCCAGCAAAGAACCGCCGGCAGGAAGGCCGCGGGCAGCGAAGAAAGAAAGGACAGACTTCCATGATAGCGAAGATACAAGATCGGTCCCGCGGCTAATGAAGTGCTCATTCAGCCTAACAGTCGACGGCTCCAGCCCCAGAGCCCGCCCTACGCTGCCAAGATCCACGCCTGCGCTACCGCGCACTGTAATCTTCACCGCCGACGTCGTGCTGTTGTTTTCGGCAAGCTTTAGCGCGACCACCCTCATATCGCCGGCGGCCAACGTAGACGCCCACAAGAAGAGCTCGTTGAGAAGCTGTGGAGCCGTAAAACGGGAATTGCTTTCAAGTGTTAACGGCTTCTCGAAGAGTCCAAGTATTTCTTCTGCTTCTACAATCTTCTTAGGTCTACTTAGTTCAAAATAAGTCTTTTTAATAAATGCTATTAACAACTTAAATAACCTATTTTTAATTTAATTTAATTATTAGGTTATTGATATTTTGTTGAAATTGGAATTTAAAAAAAATTATATTTTAATGCCCCTTATAATTTTTTTTGGAAAATTTTATTATAAATATAGTTAAAATCTATTAAAATAGATGAATCAAAGAGCTCTTTGTACATTCAAGTGCGCTTGATTCAATCGATGAATTTTACGAATACGTAATTTTCGTATTTAGGTAACATAGGTGATTTTATAAAAATTCATTTTATATTACCTAAAATGGAATATCAAATCATATCGACATTATTAGATAGATCTAAGGTCATTATCTTTTCATAACCCCCAATAGAGACCTTGTAGGAGCAACTTAACCATGTGACAATTAGAAAAATTAAGCAACTACGGCTATGTTTGGGACAGCTTTTTTACTGCTTCTTAAAGCGATTTTGTATAAAAATTTTATTTTTTGTACTAGAAAGCAGCTTTATGAAGTAGGAAGAAAGCCGTCCCAAACGAAGCCTACATCTTACATGCTAACAAGGCCCTGCCCTAAATTTGATCTAAATAACTTTTTGATCAACTCAAAATTTGCATCATATTAAGAATCCATTATGTGTTATCAAATCATTATACAATATACAACTTGTGAGCACTCTAATAAATAAAAGCATAAGCTCACTTTGAGCTTTACAAAATTAATATAAGCATCACATCACATTGCACTTAGTGCTTTGAAAGCATTGATGTGTCATGCCCTATTTTTCATGATTGTCATTTTCTCATTTTTGCCATATCATCTATGTGACTTTTGTTAATGTTTGTATTTCATAGAGATTAAATGTGTATCACAAAATTTTAATGATCCAATTCTCAATAAAGTTTATATTTATGCTGACTGTATAAATCAAGAAAAGCTAAGAACTTGATGAATTGACACCAAATAATCTTGAAAATGCTCAACCTTGAATGTGCAACACAAAGCCCTCAGCACATACCAAGAGCATACATGGCGTTTATGATGCAGTAAAGCATTGTGTAATTTTATTTTGTATGGTCTATGATGGAAAACAACATATGAACATGTCGGGTTTGGTGCACTCAGGTTCGTTCACAACATTGTCCTTCCACTTGGGTTTTGTTGCTCATTTTCTCCTGTGGTTGCTCGATTTTGTCTGTTGTCTGCTCGGTTTCCCTGTTAGTTATTCGGTTTCCCTGCTAGCTGCTCGATTTTTCCTGTGGCTGTTCGGTTTCCCTATTGCTGGCTACTAAGTTTTCCCTTTGTTGAATCCTATGCTGGAAGCTTTAATTCCTCATTGAATGAGCTGAGTTGAGTGGTTCTTATTGGCTGGTTTGGAGTCACGTTTATGTGGGCTAATAATTATTTGTTCTCATTCTTTCTCTTATACATTGTGGCTGAATTTCTTTGTGAGGGAGTTTTTGGAGAGTTATCATTTTAAAACTTCAAGGTTTCTTTTTAGCTTATGAGTTGTCTTCTCTCTAATCGGTACTTCTGCCTCTAGGTCTTCTTTCTACTTCTTCTCTTCATGGTTTCTCTTTCACATATATCTTTCTTCTCTAAACTATTATGAGTTATAAGTGGTGTTATGTTCTATTGGTATTTGCCAAAGGAGCAAGGTCTTGTGATGAAACCTAATTCCTGTGACAGATCGCTAGTTTGTCCTTTCCTTTGAGCATCTTCCCTAATTTGTGCTTGTATGTGATGTGACCATTCGTGGTTATTCTGAGAGTTTATAATTTATGTGTTTTGTTATTTGTTCTGCCTTATATGACACCCTAACAAATTTTCCAAATCATTTTTCTACTAAGTGTCCATCATTTTTTATGATATGAAAAGAAAGTATCTTAATTTGCATTCTTAATGTTCTCCTACTTGGTTTAAGAACTTAGGTTACATCACTTTAAAAATTTGTGATGCAATTCAATTCCCTTGGAAATAAAATTATGCACAACTAGCATGGACCTTCAATCTAACAAGCCAAAGACAAATTAATGCAATTATAAAGTGATAAAAAAAAAAGAAAAAATATAAAAAGAAAAAAATAAGAAAAAAAAATAGAAAAAAATAAAAAAAAATGCAATTATAAAGTGACATCACACCAATAAATAGGAAATTGATAGGTGTTTCAAAATGGGTCGGCTTCAAATCAAATTTGAATTAACCCGACCCCCATCTAACACATTTAATAAATAGTAAAAAAATGCGGACCCAAACTCGACCCGCTAGCAACCAAATAACACAAAACTCACCCTGAGAATTAATTTTGATTATATATATATATATATATATATATATATATATATATATATATATATATATATATATATATATATATATATATATATATATATATATATATATATATATATATATATATATATATATATATGAGTTCGGGTTATTTGGTTGCTAGCGGGTCCAGTTTAGATTAATTAATAAAAAAAAGGCAATAATACCAACAAATAAAAAAAATTAAGAAAAAAAAAATTTTAAACGAGTCATTTTGGGGCAAAATCAGATTGGCGGGTCAAACCAAACTTGACCCATATAATAAAATGGCTAGAATTTTAAACAGAGAATCCGACCCGTTTATTAAAGGGTCAATCCGAACCTAAATTTTTTGAGTCGGGCTCGGGCTAAGTTGGCTGGTTGGGTAATTTTTTTACACCCCTAGAAATTGAAATATAAAAATACTATAGCAAAAAAAGTAGTCCAAGAAAAATATTGGTAGAATAAATTCAATTCACAATCAAACATAGCCACCATGCTTCAAAGTATATTATCTGTAATATTTATCTAAGAGTAATGCTTCGCAGGTCCTTCGCCCCTTCTCCCCTACGGCCGCACCCAATGGCAGTCAAAGTCAAACCATCACATCACACCAATGCCTGTGCCTAGTTCCTGATCAACCAGACGCGATTGGCCTCCGAATGACGTTCGGTGATCGCACGTAATCATTTCGCCTCACAAAGACAAGTGAAGACGCCATGGGCATAAATAGGCTGATTCTTTATCATCTTTATCTAAATCAATGGCAGATTAGAAGTGGCTGAATGCCTCTTATAAAACTAAGACTTAAATTATACTTAAATAATCAGATAATCTACAACAATTGTACCAATCTAAACAAAAAACCAATTAAAGCAACCAAGTAATTTAGCATAGTTTCCTATTTTGCAGAAAAATTGTGCAAATTATGTGCTGATTATTAACATATACATATTTTACCTTTATGATAATCATCAATAGTGAACTTTAGTCCATATTACCAAAAGAAATTACGAATGGAGTGAATGGATCAACAAATTCAATGAAACAATTCTTTTGAATATTTGAAAATTTTCATTGCAAGGTTTCCTCTCATGTGCTGGGCATAGAAATATTGTAGTCTACCACAAAGAGAGGAGATAGTTTGACTGCAATGAAATGAATAATATAACAAACAAAAAAAAATCTGAAATTTACTTGGAATTTCCAGATTTATGAAAGTGCTTTGTATTTTAGGGCAAATTTACTTGGAATTTCCAGCTTTTATTGCGCTTTTACTGTGCTTTTAATGTATTTTTGCAAAAGATCAGCTAATATACAATTTTAATTGCATATTATATACCCTTTGCTGAGTATTTGCAAAAATACAGCAAAAGCGCAGCAAATATCTTATTCAATGAGTATTTGTTGCCCTTTTGCTGTGCTTTTCAAATACTTAGTAAAATGGCAGCTAATATGCAATTAAAATTATGTATTAGCTGTCATTTTGCAAAAAAATATCAAAAGCACAATAAAAACGCAACAATCCGGACGCAAGTTTGTGTCCGGTGTCCGCACATAATAATTTGCCATATTCTAGTACCTTTTCTACGTTTTGGATGCCCAGCAAGCAACTGGCAATTTACCTGTTTACAATTGGATGAGCAGCTCCTTGTGGATTGGCCTATTTGAGCACCAGATTCAGTATTCAGCTTACCAATAATCTCTACAGGAACACTCACCATCTTTAAATCGATGAAAACGCTTATTATCTCTAAGCACAATCTCCTTATTGTAGATCCTACTTGTAAATTTCATCAAGGAATGACAATCCCCACAAACCCTGAGATTCTTCACTATCCTAATCTCCTCCTCAACTGTTTTCATGAGCCCTAAGGCAAGTGCTAATTTCTCACTGTGGCATCTGAGGGAACCCCTCTTATATTCTTCCTCAATGTCATGAAGCACCCATTTCATGTCTGGCTCATAACCCTCCTTAGCTTGAGCTACTAACTCTTCCAACTTGGTATAAATTTCACTCCATGATCGATGCGACCGGTCACCTGTGAAGAGCTCCATCCAGGCACCTTACTTTGGTTATTCTTTTTCAAACTAGATCTCACATTCTCAACATCATCCCACATTCCAGCACCAGCATACATGTTGGATATGAAGACTTGGCTTCCGGTATGCGACGGTCGGAGTCTTAACAGTCTCTCTGCTGCCAATTCGGCTATCTCGACATTCTTGTTAGCCCGACAGGCAGACAATAGAGCTCCCCAAAGAACATAGTCTGGTTCAATAGGCATGGAGTTCAGGAACTCAAGAGCCTCATTAACCATTCCAGCTCTGCCATACATGTCCACAATACAGGTATAATGTTTTAAGCCTGGCTGAATCTGATAGTGAGACTTCATACTATCAAAAAATTCAAGCCCTTTATCAACCTTTCCAGCATGTGAGCAAGCCACCAGAATGGCTAGGAAAGCTCCCTCATCAGGCTTGATGCAAGAGCACTTCATGTCCTCAAAACATTGAAGTGCTTGCTTCCAGCAACCATGAACAGCCCACCCCATTATCATGGCAGTCCAGGTCTCTGTATCTATCTCCTTCATCCTATCAAAGACCTGACTAGCAAGCTCAACCTTTCCACACTTGGAATACATATCAACTAGCGCCGTGCCTATCGGTCCATCTTCTCGTAACCCAGTCCTCTTTATATAATCGTGGATGCGTACACCGACATTCAATACTCCAATCTTGGCACAAGAAGCTAGCGCTGCCGACACAGTGAAGTTGTTTGGCCTCATGCCTTCTTCTAACATGCTCTCAAACATGCTTAAAGCTCTCTCATTGTCCTTATTTCGAGAGAACCCAGCCAACATAGTGGTCCAGGAAACCACATTTTTCTCAGGCATTTTCTCAAACAACTCCACTGCGGATTCCAAATCGCCCACCTTCATGAACCCATCAATCATGCTATTCCAGGATGCTACATTCCTTTCAGGCATTTCATCAAACAGCTTCCTTGCCTTACTAATACGTTCAGAGCGGCAGTAGACAGCGATGGCAACATTCCATATAAGGACGTTGGAGGCAAGGTGCCACTGGGGCGTTTCATCAAACACCTTGAGGGCGAATTCATGTAACCCAAGCTTGCCGTAGGCATCGGCTAGTGATGTGCGGACAAAGGGGTCCAGATCAAGACCAGATTTTGCCGCAGCAGAATGGAGGGTGGCTGTGGATTCGGAGGAACGGAGAGCCGCAGCGGAACGGAAACCAAAGGGGAAAGCGAGGCGACCGGGTCGAAGGCCGGAGTTGAGCATGAAAGCGAGGTATGATAGAGCAGAGGCGGGAAGGGAGGAGTCGGAGAGAGCGCGGATGAGGGCGTTGAAGAGATGAGGAGAAGGGGGAGGAAAAGGGAGGTGGTGGAAGAGGGAGAGGACATAAGGGATGCAACGGAGGGGAGTGGACGCGGCGAGGATGGCGGCAGCGGCGGGCGAGGCCCCGGAGAGCAGGCTGAGGCGGAGAAGATGGGCATGGATTTGCTTTAGATGGAGAAGAGAGAGAGCAGAGCGAACGAGGTAGACGAAGCGGGAAGGAGAAGCTGTGATGGGGAGAGTGAGAGGTTGTCTCAGGTGGAACTTTGGAGGTGAGGGAAACGAAGAAGAGGATCTCTGCTTCTCAAAAATCTCGTTCTCTTCGTTCTGTGCATTCATCATTCAGCTTCGTGAACATTTCGCCGAGCATTTCTTCCGAGTTCTCTCTCTCTCTCTCAGCATTATTTGTGTTTATTTTCTTGTGAATAAGTTATTTAATGTTTTAATTAGTTTGCTTAACGCTCATTTTAAGCGTTTTGCCTCTCTGGATATTATGAACTTCCAAATCAACTTTCCCAACAACCTCAAAGCCCCCGTTTGAGTAATAAGCTCACGCTGTCACTTTTGTCAATGGGTGTTGAGAGCGCTCTGCTAGAGTTTCGTTTTGGCGCCTCCTCCGGCGTTCTTTGTGCCACCCGCCCGGAGAGGGGTTCCTCCCTCCCTTATTCGCTCTCCTGATGACCTCTGCTTCCTACAATTCTAATTTTCCTCCTCTTCCAAGTGCCGAAGCTCCTGTTTTTGCTACCACGCCTGGGCTAAACTTCATCTCTAACCTAACAAACCAAGACCCGATGGCTAATGAGTTTTCCCTTTCATTCATTACTCCTCCTACTAAAATACCTTTTTATGCGGGAGATTTAGAGCTCGGAACTCCGGATTGGAGTCGCTCCTTAGTTACTCGGATTGTCCCAGACCAACATACCTTAGTCTTCTGAATGTTATTAAAAAAGCTTGGAGCCCCAAAGGTGTTGTATACTTACTTTCTCTAAATGACAGTTTTTTTCCTTTTTCAAATTCTCTTCGCCCGAAGATTTCGAATCTGCATAATCGAGAGGCCAATGGTTTTTCTTCAGAAGACCTTTTATTCTGCAAAAACAGAATCTTAAATTCATCCCGAAGCGTGATGAATTTAGTTCCATTCATATTTGGATCAAAATTATTGACTTGCTTCTAGCTGTGTGGAACCCCCTGGGTATTTCCAAAATTGCGAGTTACATTGGACATCCTTTGGCGGTTAGCTCTAACGGCCCGAAAAATGCGACTTACTTTTTCCAGGGTATGCGTTCTGGTTACGAGTAAATCTAACTTCCCTGATGAGATTCCGATTTCTTTAGACGATTATGATGTTAATCTCAAAGTCATTTATGACTGGAAGCCTACTCCTTGCTCTGGATGTGGCTCCCTGGTTCACCCTCCTAACCTCTGCCCAAAAAATCCCCAACCAAAAACCTATATGGCTACCCAAAACCGTGGTAGAAGTACAAGTCGTGTCAAGGGCAGACCTCCACTTCCCCCTTCTAATACCCCACCTATCTCCCTAATCCACAACCTCTTCCTCCTTAAACAGATCCTACCAACTTATCGGCTTTGAATTGCCCTTCCTCTTCTACTCAGCCCTTACCTATTTCTTCACCTCTCACACAAATATTGACCCTCAACATAATTCCCTAACCTCTTCTCTTCCTCTCGAGCCCATACCTAATTTAAATTCCCCTACTAATGTAGTGTCCACATTCCCCGTTAAGAATAACGATCCTAAACCCTCCTCTGAAGTCCAGAACCCCTCATGAAATAATACCAAGTCACCTTCTAAAAAGTCTAAAAACCCCTCTTCCCCTCCTTGGATACGTCTGGTTCACAATATTACGACCTCCCCCAACAAATTTGACATCATCCTACAAGATGAACCCCCCGATGTTAGGAAGGATTCTGAACAATCTTCTAGCAATTTTCATCCTAAATTGGCAAATTTCCCAAACTTGAATTTAAAATCCAAAGCCCAGCAAACTAAGCCCACGAGATCCAAGAGCGCTAAAAAAGCGCAACCCACCTCCAAGTCTAAATGACCTGTCCCTCTATAGCCTGTTGGAACGTTTGGGGTTTCAATGGACACGACAAAGTTAATGCTTGTAAGAAACTGATCTCCTCTCATCGTCTTAACTTTCTCTGTATTCTTGAAGCCAAAATTCAGCTTCATTCTCTTTCTGATGCTTGGTTTTGCAATTCTCATCTTGTTTTTAATAAAGAAATGAGTTGTCACAATTTTAGTTCTTCCTCTCCTGGAAGAATTTGGTTGAAATGGAATGTAGACACCATTAATTTTATGCCTATGTATACTAGCTCTCAGCTGATTCATGGTATGCTTTCTTCTTCCCCCGCAAATATGTTTGCTCTTACTGTGGTGTATGCTGCCAACTCTCTGGCTGTGAGAGTTGAGATGTGGGAGCAGTTGTTTCGCTTGGCTGAAGGTATTAATTTCCCGTGGATAATTATGGGGGATTTCAATTGTTATAAAGATGCTAAAGAAAAATATAGTGGTTCCATTCCTAATCACAGTCGGATGAATGAGTTAAATACCTGGATGTTTGAATCTAGGTCTTTTGATCTGGCTTCTACTGGCTTGAAATTCTCCTAGTTTAACCAAAGGATTGATGACCCTATCCATATTAAACTGGATAGGATGTTAGTTAATTATGCATGGCTTAATAAATTCTCTTCCTCTTTTTACAAAGTCGAACCCCCTGGCTGCTTAGATCATTCCTTGATAATTCTCTGTTCGGGTGTTAAGTCCCCAACTGCTGGTGGTAGGTTCTTATTAAAAAATTATTGGATTAATATTGAGGGGTATTGGGATGGTGTTATTGATGCCTTCTCTTCTCACTCTAACGCCAGCCCTATTGCTAATCTCTACTTCAAACTCAACTGCCTCAAAAAATTCTTGAAATAGAGACTTTGGTCTACCTCTAATTTTCTTAAAGATAATATTGATTCCCTGGAGCTCAGTCAAAAATGGTGTATTGAGCATATCCAATTGAACCCTCTTGACTTAGAGCATAATATGAACCTCAAACTTGTCAATGCTTCCCTCTCTTTTTACCAAAATGCTTGGAGTTCCTCGATTGTTCAACGAGGTAGAGCATATTGGCTCAAGCACGGGGAAAACGACTTGGGCTTCCTTTATGCTAAGGTTAAATTCAGAGGCAATTCTAATAGGATTAAAGAGATATACACTTCGACTGGTCTGTTTACTTCTTCCGCTGACATTGTCAATGCCACTGTTACATACTTCCAGGGCCTTTTTAATGCTCCTATGCCTCACAGTTCCGAGATTCACCCCATTCCTTGTGGCTCCACTATTCCCTCCTCCCTCATTGATCCCCTTATTGTTTCGGTTTCTGACCAGGAAATTAAATATGTGGTTTTTGGTGGCTCTTCCTCTACTACTTCTGGTCCTGATGGTTTCTCGTTTGAGTTTTACAAATCCTCTTGGGGGATTACAGATTTTTATGTTTATCAAGCGGTTAAAAGCTTTTTTAATACTGGATCACTCCCTAACTCTGTGAAATCCACTGCTTTTGTATTAATTCCAAAGCATCCACATGCCTCTGATATTGTTGATTACTGGCCAATCTCCCTATGTAATACTTTTTACAAAATTATAGTCAAAATTATTGCTAATTGGATGAAAAGTATTATGCCCCTTATTATCCATAATAATCAGACTGGGTTCATCCAAAAAAGGCTATCTACGGACAACATTGTGTTAGCTTCTGAAATCCTTAGGGATTTCAAAGGGATTTCCAATAAAGAATTTTTCTGTGCTAAACTGGACATTAAGAAAGCTTTTGACTCCGTTTTGAGGGATTTTCTTCTTTCTAGAATGATTGAAAAAGGCTTTCCGTCTAAATTTATTTATTGGATCAAATGATGTATCTATAAAGTTCCTTTCTCCATTTATATAAATGGGGCTCTTCAAGGTTATTTCAATTCTTCCTCGGGGCTGCGGCAGGGTTGCCCTCTATCTCCTTTGCTTTTCGCAATTATAATGGATGCTTTCTCTTGTTATCTGGATGCTGGTAGATTCAGTGATTTCCCCTGTGGTCAAGCCCGGTATAGCCATTTGCTGTATGATGACGACGTTTTGATTTTTGGCCCATCTACTATTGCTAATGCTCAGGCTCTTAATGACACTTTGGGTGGTTTTGGTGATATCTCTGGTCTATATATAAATAGTGATAAATGTTCTATTCTTTTCTCTCAGAATTCTCAAATGGCCACTGATATCAAGAACTTCCTTGGTTTCTCTCTTGCTGAGCACTCACTTAAATACCTTGGAGTTCATATCTCTTACAAAAAAACTCTCTATTTCTCACTTCCAACCACTCCTGAGTAAAATATTTACTCTACTTGCTGGTTAGAAAGTTAAGTTTTTGTCTTTTGCAGGTAGGATTCAATACTTGAAATTCACTATAGCCAATACTATTGCTTATTAGATCCGCGGAGCGATAATACCCAAGGCTTGCTGTAAGATATTTAATAGACTGTGTGCTAGGTTACTTTACCGTGGCACTACCTCTGTTAGGAAATTACATCTCATTGCCTGGAACAACACTTCTCTGCCCTACTGCTATGGGGGTCTCGATATTCCTGACATCAGCTCCATGTATTTTGGCCATGCCTGCTCCTTATGGAGATTTTACACTTTGGATTCACCTATCAACTCTTGGTTTAGAAGTAAATTTGAATCTCCTTTCAAACCTATTAACACTAAAGCTTTGAAATTCTGGAAATTGATTAGTGACACTACCATCCGTGTTAAACACTTACTGAAATTTCATGTGACACATTCGAATTGTAAACTTTCTATGTCTTGGGACCCTTGGGTTAATGGCTTGTCATTAGCTAACATTTCCTCTTCTCTCCCCCTGAGTAATACTGTGGCTAGAGAATATATTCTAAACGGTTGCTGGGTTTTAAAGAATGACTTTCCTCCTCAGCTAATCTAGCTGATCTCCTCTACTCCTATTGTGGACTGTGACATTTGTGTTTCTTGGACTGGAAAAGGGACTCCAAATTATAAAAACTTTAGAAAAGTGTTCTTTGTTGATCTCATTAAAGTCCCTTGGTATAAATTTATTTGGCATAAACGTCTTGCGCTTAGATATTCCTCTTATACCTGGTTAGCTGTTTGCAATGGGCTTAAAACTGCGGATGTGCTGGCTAAAAGGAATATTATCATACATTCTATTTGCCCCCTTTGTGATAAGGAGGATGAATCTATCTCTCATTTGTTCTTCCAATGCCAATACTCATTTCAAATTCTGGAAACGCTTTTGTCGGATGCCAGGGGATTTTTATTGAGACCTACGATGTTGCAGCTATTTGAATTTTTTGATGATATTCACAGTTACAATTACTTATTTAAGAATTTTTGTTTCTTTGTCACTTGCTGCCTAATTTATTATATATGGCGTGAAAGGAATGATAGAAGGTATGGTGGGATTCATTGTACCAGTGCTGCTATCTGCCATAAGATCTCAATGGCTATTTCTGCTAAGGTTTATCAGTGGAAAAATTGTGACAAAATTCTGCCGCAAAATTTCCCCAAAAAAAAGTTATTTAATGTTTCAAATTTTTTATTTATATTTTGAGCTTTAAAAATTTTAATTAAACTTATTTAATTATCTATATAAAATATAAATAAATATAAAAAGTTTTAAATAAATAAGTATTATGCAATATATTCTAGTATATTAGCTCACTTATAGCTCTTCGTCCAATTAACTCATAATTAAGCAAATATCATATACGGTTAACATATATCATAGCTTTTGTCAATTCATTATTTGTTTTCTAATTCACTTATATTATGTACGTTTGCTTTGTAAATTTTGCATATATTATAAGTTATCACTACATAAAAATCAGTCATTATCGACAGAACTGGATGAATTTCCAACGGTAATGAAGTTTTCTGACCGATTTTTTTCCGCTGGAAAAAACCGCGTAAGAAACTAAAAAATCGGCGGTTTATTTAAGCGGCATTTATTTCCAGCGGTCATAGCCGTCGGAAATATTAAAAAATTTTGGAAAAACGAAGCCGTCGAGCTACCTCCCGCACTGTCTGCTGCCTGGTTGTGATCACCTGCCCGCTCGCTCGAATGCCAGAAAAAACTTCAAAGACTCAACAAATTTGTTGGAAGGGCAAATATGTCAAAACTGTCATTCTTTTTTTATTAAAATATTATTATTAAAAATCGCCGCAAAAGACACCAGAAAGTCGCCGAAAAATCTATCATAAATTTAGTCGAAAAAAATTTCATCATACTCCGTCGAAAATCTATCAAAAAATAGTCTGCTGAAAAGCCGCATGAAAATCCGTTTATAACTAACGATTTTCTTGTAGTGTATGTTTGTTGTTGCATTAAAACTAGTGCAACGGTCAGATGGGTCAGGATGATTATCATATAAAAACCTATGCAACAACCTTCCTTTACATTACAACTACTATTGCTCATAGATCTACATTGTTATCACCTTCACAATTCATTTTTCATATCCATCTCTCTTAATACCTCCATTACAATCACAGTTCTCTATATTCGAATTACAATCATCTCCTTTATGACATTATAATCATATTTATGAATTTCAACCAATCATCTCTCATAGGGGTGTCAATTTTTGACATGACTCAAACCCGACCAGGAAAAATCCGGGTTCGAGTCAACCCAAACCCGAAACGGGTCGGGTTCGGGTTCGGGTTCAACAAATCAACCCGTTTTAAAAATCAGGTGGTCGGGTTTGGGTTGACCCAGCAACCCGAAATTGACCCAAAAGTGACACGAAAACTCATTTTTGACTCGAAAATCCGAGATTGACCCATTTTGACCCGAAAATCCCCATTTTTGACCCGAAAACTAACAATTTTGGGTCAACCCCGAGTCATTCGTGTCGGGTCGTGTTGACCCGGACCCGAATCGGGTCGGGTTCAGGTCCAGAAACCTGACCCCTTTTTTAAAACGGGTCGGGTGCGGGTTGACCCGAATAGTGCCGGGTCAGTTTCGGGTTCGACCCGAACCCGACCCGTTAACCCGAATTGACACCCCTAATATCTCAAATCTTTCACTGCAAGTGTCTCCCACAAAGCCAATACCATGATTATCCCCTATAACACTCTCACTGCAGACATCTGCCTCCAATGCTAAACTCTTAAACATCGAGGCACTTTTTGGTGTCATGGTTTGAATTTTCTTAAGAAACTTTGTAGTTAAGTGTGCTTATTCCTGAGAAATCTTAGAATGGGTGACCTTTCGAGAAGTTACATCAACATAACAAAATCGAGAGGTCCTTAAGCCAAAGCGAATAATATCTCAATAATTATGAGCTTGGATTGTTACAAATGGTATCAGAGCAATATACCAGTCAAAAGATGGGAACTAAGTGTCATACAATATAAAGTGCTACGTCATGTTAGCCACCTCTTGAACTTTGTATCATAAAAAGTGTTACATTATGGGAGTCATCACTTGAACTTACAGATGTCACTTCTAAAATCATATATTTTTAGTGGATGATTATGGGATAAGGATACTGACGAGGACGTTAGTTAATTAAGTGGAGAAGATTACGAAACCCCTTTAGTAAAAGAAGCTAAACTCTTAAACATCGAGGCATCTTTTGGTGTAATGTTTGAAATTTCCTTAAGAAATTACGCAGTTAAGCATGATCATTTCAGAGAAATTTTCGGATGGGTGACCTCTTGAAAAGTTATACCAACATGACAAAACCGTGAGACCCTTAGGCCAAAGTGGAAAATGTCTCCATAGTTAAGAGTTTCGGCTCTTACACCACCGACGTCAGCTGAACTCGCTCGTGCCCACAGTGTTATGGGTTAGCAGGTCAACCTGGTAACTCGTGCAGGTCGGGCCCAGGTTGAAATTTCTGACCCGATACAAAAAAAGGGGCAGGTTCGGGTCATGTCAAACAATAGCGGATCAATATTGAGTTAAACATGAACCTGACCTGCAACCCGATTTGACACATCTACTCTTAATCTATAAATTCTTTAGAAAAAATTTTAAAAATTTTTATCTAAATATTTTTTAAAAAAATTATTAAATGATTGTTGGTTAGGACAATGCATCATTGTCATAGAGAATTCATGAGGTAGCTATAGGTGTTACATTAAAAAATGCTACTATATGTCTTAAGGTTTCTTAGAGGAGCGATCATATAAATCTTCAGGGAGTTTAAAACTCAAGTCGATCTCATAAATTTTGTCCTACATTTTTTTTCACATAGAAATTTAATTTCTATTAAACTGTAGGGTTAATTTTCAAATTAGTCCCCAAATATTCATATATGATAATTTTAGTCCCAAAGTTTAATGTTGCTCCAATTTAGCCTCTCAACTAAATTAGGATGAATTTTGTAAGTCAAGAGACTAAATTGAGATTAATTTTAAATCACAATTATAATATAACGGACTATTTTTATAAATTATGTATATCAATGGACTAAATTGGGCCAACTTGATACTCTGGGATTAAGGCTTCGTTTGGAACTTTTATTCGGTCCGGTGAACATACGCTCCTCTACGTTCGGCCACCAATGTTTTAGCGCCACGTAGCATGAAGAAAAGTCGCTGACCCGACCCGCTGTTTTTTGGGTTCTCGCAGTGCGTTTTTTTAAATCCTTGACGAGCCGAACAACATCCCATCACCTTTTGGATATATTTCAAATACCTAGCAATACCGAGCAAATACCGAGTTGTACATAGTTTTTTCTAGCAATACCGAGCAAATACCTAGCAATACTGAGCAAATCCATAGCAATACCGAGCAAATCCTGAGCAAATACTAAGTTGTACAGAGTTTTTTCTAGCAATACTGAGCAAATACCTAGCAATACCGAGCAAATCCCTAGCAATACCGAGCAAATCCTGAGCAAATAACAAGTTGTACCGAGTTGTACCGAGTTGTAGAAAAACTCGGTACAACTCGGTATTTGCATGATTTTGGTCTTCACAGAGCGGTATTTCTCATTTTTGCAAAGCAATACCGAGCAAATACCTATCAATACCGAGAAAATTGCGAACATAGCATTCCCGGGTTCCGCTACGGGTCAAGTCGTCGGGCCGCGCGGTAAAGAGTAAGAGCACGTGGCGACATGTTAATTGCGGCCGAACGTAGCTCTACGTCCGATCAGAGGACGTAATAATTGTTCCTTCGTTTGGGGAGTAATTATTACGTTCGGGCAAAAAATCGGAAATTCGGACGTATACCGAGCAATACCGAATTTCAGGTGACGTGGCGCGTGATTATTGGTCTCTGGACGCGTCCGGTGACCTGACGTAATAATTGCTCTCGTTTGGAACGGCTTTTGTTTTGCGTCTTAAAGCAACTTTTTAGTACAAAAATTAAAATTTTTATACTATAAAGCTGTTTTAAGAAGCAACAAAAAAATTATCCCAAACGAAACCTAAATTGACTGTACAAATCTAAAATCTAATAAAAAAATAGGCTGGGGACTATTTTGATTTTTTTTTTGTTAAATTATATATGCCTAAAATCTTAAAGCTAAGAGGAAAAGACCAAACCAAAACATCTTAATATAAATTTATCAATCAACTTTTTCCTATATTCAACTTTTGATATAATAATTTCTTTTACCAAATTCTCATTCAATTTGTTCTTTCTAAAAGCTTTATGATGACATTTGAGCTGACGCCATAAAAAGGTCAATTGGACAATCAAAGACGATAATAATATAACTGCAAAATTAACCTATAATATAATTTGAATCAAATTAAATTATTAAATTTAAATATATTATAATTTTTTATCTATTTAAATAAAAAAAACAATAAATAGATTATTTTTTTTTCAACTTTTAAGTGTTAAGTCCTACCAAAAAAATTTCTCTTAGTTAATCGTATCATAAATCCTACTCGTCTTTATCTTTGGCTTCGTTTGAGACGGCTTTCTTATTAGTTTATAATACAAAAATTTCTAGTTCAAAATATTTTGTACTAAAAAGCTGCTTTAGAAAACACCAAGAAAGAAATTACGACTTTCTTACTGCTTTTTGAAGCAGCTTTTTACTACAAATTTTTTTTAATTTAGGATTTATTTTTTACTAAAAAATTATTTTAAAAAATAATAAGAAAGCGGATCAAAACGAGACCTTAGCCGAATCATATTTTGGTCAATTATTTAGTTTGACTTTGATATATAGAAATTAAAAGTAATTTGATGACCACATTCATTGCATGTTTATTATGATTGAAGCCTTCCCTTTCATCTCAAAAAGTATAAATTCAAGTTGGGAGATCTGAAGCTCCTTAAGAATATATATTCTCCATTAAGATTAATAGATTGAGAGAGAAATGGAAGCTCATAAAATCCCTCTACTCAAACCTCACAAGATGGGCTCCTTTGATCTATCTCATAGGTAATTAAGCACCCTTAATTATCATTAATTAGCTTAAATAGTTCATATAAACTCCTTAAGAGTGTTTAATTATGTTCTTTTTAAGAAATGGATCATTATTGTTTGATCCATATGTTTATTTAGAGATCATTTAGGATCATTTTTTGTTCTTATTTTTATTTTTTTAATATATATTTAATTTGTGTTTTTTAGTTATTTTTATTTTGAAAAAAAAAATTGGGTCAAAATATCATGACCAAATTTTCATCTTGAAGATCTTCAAAATGATAAAATTATCAATTTTTATTTTATTATTTTGACAAACTTTATAAAAAATATCTTCACAAATTAAAAAGAAAAACTAAGTCGAGACATTTTAATTAATTTTTATCATAATTAATCTCAAAATTATTTTATTTAATTTGAAAATATTATAACCTAAATTTTAATGAATTGTTCATGTAGCATATAATCAATCAGTAATTAGCAATATAATTACTATTTTTTCTTAATTATAATAAATATCTTCTTTATTTTTAAAATTATGCGCAAATCAAAATAATTTTATTTCATTACATTTAAGAGTCCAATTAAGTCTATCCTAATCAAAATAAATTCAATAATTAAGAACTAATTAATTTTTGAAAGCATTTAATTAATTAGTAATTAGCAATATTAATTACTAAAATTTTGACCTTTTTTTTTTTAAATTTTCAGGATAGTCTTGGCACCTTTGACAAGATCAAGATCATTTGGCAACATTCCACAGCCTCATGCAATACTATTTTACTCACAGAGAACAACAAGAGGAGGCCTTCTTATATCAGAAGCCACTGGAGTTTCTGATACTGCTCAAGGGTAATCACTAATTATATCACTAATTATAATTAATTAGTAATTAATTAGTAATTAAAGCTATATTTATATTAAAATTTTATAAAAATAGGTATCCAAGAACTCCAGGCATATGGACTGAAGAGCAGGTGGAGGCATGGAAGCCTATTGTCAAAGCAGTTCATGATAAAGGAGGAGTTTTTATCTGTCAGCTTTGGCATGTTGGAAGGGTCTCTAGTCATGGTAATTATATTTAATTTATTTTTTTTAATTGATTTAAATTTAATTATTATTGTTGTATAATGTAGGAGAAAACTATAATGTGTAGTCCTATTTTATTTTTGAGGTCAAATAAGAGTTTTCATGCACATTTTTTATGTGTTGAACTCGCTCACGCCCGCTGTGTTCTGGTTTAGCAAGTTGAGTTGGGTCAACCTGCGGGTAACCCACACGGATCTGGTCTAGGTTGGAATTTCTGATCTGTTGCAAAAAATGGGTGGGTTCGATCATGTCAAACAATAGCGGGTTAATATCGGGTTCGATCCGAACCCAACCCGCAACTCGATTTTACCATCTCTATTGTTAAAATTTAATTATCATGTAGGAGAAAACTACAATGTGTAGAGTCAGTTATAATACAAATGATTTTCATGCACAATTTTTATATGAATATCTTATAATATTGATTGAATAATTCTCATTTATTTGGGAATAATTTTGGCATCTTGAATGCAATTGTATCATAACTATTTATCGATTTTTATTAGTTTGTAGGGTTTTAGGTTAATTAATTATATATATTATATGTCCAGTCTACCAACCAAATGGACAGGCTCCAATCTCAAGCACAGACAAGCCTATTCGTCCACAGATTCATCATGACGGTACAGTTGAAGAATACTCGACGCCTCGAAGGCTAAGAACCGACGAAATCCCACTTATCGTTAACGACTTCAGAGTCGCCGCAAGAAATGCCATTGAAGCAGGATTTGATGGTGTGGAGATACATGCAGCGCACGGATATTTGCTGGAGCAATTTCTCAAAGATGGTGCAAATGATCGAACAGATGAGTATAGCGGTAGCTTGGAAAATCGTTGTCGCTTTGTCTTGGAGATTGTTGAGAAAGTGGTGGATGAGATTGGGCTAGGTCGGGTCGGCATCCGGCTCTCACCCTTTTCAACCCTAATGGAGTGTGGAGATTCTAACCCGGATGCTCTTGGGATTCATATGGTGCGATCGCTAAATAAATATAGCCTCCTCTACTGTCACATAACGGAGCCTCGAATGACTTTCAATGAGGGGAAATTAGAGTTCCCTCATCGCCTCCATGAGATGCGGAGGGTGTTTCAGGGAACTTTCATCACCGCTAGTGGCTATGATCGGGAGGAAGGCAATAAGGTGGTGGTAGAAGGTTATACAGATTTGGTAGCATATGGGAGACTTTTCTTGGCCAACCCTGATCTTCCAAGAAGATTTGAGCTCGATGCTCCTCTTAATAAGTACGATAGGGCTACATTCTACACCCCTGATCCTATTGTTGGGTATACCGACTATCCCTTCCTTCAACCATCACAAGATTCCAATTAATTTTTCTATTTTTTCCAAATGTGTGACAATTTGATCCATTTAATTACTTAAATTATGCTCATTATTCATGAGCTTAAGTTTCATTGCAATAAAGGAATTGTAGTCATGTATATTGTTTATCTATTAAAATAAAATTTCCTTGTATTTTACTTAGATATTTTCATGCCATTGTTATACTCAACTTACTTCTTGTGCTGAATTATTTGGTACTAAAAGTTGGGAATGGTAAAACTTCATAGTTGATTTGGTAAAAAATGGTTCATTTGTAGAAAGAGCATGTTTTAAACTTAAATTAGATTAAGGAGCATGTTACGGAAAAATTTAAAAAAGAACAAATATAGAGAACAGAAGCCCGTATTCGAAATTCTCATAAAATTGGGGATTAATTATCCGATTTTGTAGAAATCTTAGCTTAATTATTTATTTGATTATATTAAAACCGGAACTTCTTTCTCTTATTTCAGTAGAAACCGAAACTTTATTTTCCGGTTTTCGTAGAACCGGATTTTAATTCTCCGGTCTCTATTCCATGAATTTTTTTGTTTGTTTACTCATAAATTATTATTTAACGGTATTTAAATTTGATTAACAATATCATCTCACTTATTTTTTTAATGTTATTTTACCTTATAAAACAAAATAATAATAATTGATCTCGTTCATCTCAATAATTTTTATATATAAACAATTTTTGTTTAGTGAGTATAAAATTTTTTATTTACCATTTTATTATTAATAAGATTAATTTAAGAGAATTAGTCATTAATAAATGTTTAACTTAAGATTTAAATTAATAATTATTATTTTAGTTTACTATAAGAGTATTAAGTTTTTTGACAAATTTTAATAGTATATTATTTATAAATTTGGCTTTTTTATTTAGTTAAAATAAAATAATTATACATTTATTTGTGAATAATTTGTACTAAGTTTTATCAGATTAGTTTGTATGGACAAAACAATCTACTGATTTAATTTTTTACCGACTGAAATTAATGAAATCTATGGCCTTTTTTTTTATAAATTGAGCATGTATTGGTTATTTGGATGAACGAGATCTGTATCCTGCAAGCTCAAGTTCCTTTGCAAATCTTCTTCTACTTCTTATTTCTTCATCTATGATGGATAGGACTCTAACAATACATTTGAAGAAATTGATTGTGGAGGGTAGCAATCGATTGAAGAAATGTTTGATGCATTCCACTGATGATACCCTAGAGTAGAAGCCCGAATCGAATGAAATTTTTTGAAATTATTTCGAAGATGTCGTAAGCAATGACGATGTGTTGCATGTAGAAAGACTTCCTGACATCCGTGAACAATTTCGGGGTGCTTATTAGATACAAAGAAGTTGTATTATCGAGCTCGAATGTATGAAATGAGGTCGTGGACCATCTTCAAGAGCCATGACCAAGACTCATTCGCCTTGGCCTCTAAGATAGCAAATTTAAGGGAGTTTAGTCCACCATTCCCATCAATTCCCATAGTGGCAAGTAGAGTACCTTTATATTTACCCAAAAGAAATGCCCCGTCCAAGCTAAGCATCAAGCTATAGAATTTCCATCTCTTAATTGATGGACCAAATGCCCATAATAGTGATTTGAAACAATTATTCCCAATAAGTTCCATATAGTAAATTGATCCTGGAAGTGCAAATTTAATTACTTCCATATAACAATGTAGTGAGCAGTACGATTCCTTAAAACTATTAAATACTGATTTGATAGCCTTCCTCCATGCTTACCAAGCCTTAATATAAGGAATCTTAATATCGAACTTTGACTCCATCTGAGCAATGATCTCACATGGCTTCAAATCTATTTGCTTACAAAGAATAAAAGTGATGTAGTAATAAATAAACTTGGAGTTACAATTATGATGGCCACTTGACATGATATTTTTTATTATTATTATTATTATTTTTATTTTTTTATTTTTTTTTATTTTTTTGCCACTTGACATGATATGAGTCATACAAGTATGTGGAGAACCACTATACGAGACTTCCCATATACCACCAAGTTTCTTAATTTTTGCAATGTGCAGACGCCATAAGCAAGGACTGGACGGGTTATCGTGGTGGGCACACCTAACTATAAGCCTTATCTTATTAGATGTGCTCTTTATGTACTCAACGTTGTTGATGATGTTCACCTCTTTTTTGTATGAGGTCATCAAGTTCAATCCAAATCTCCCTTCGGTGATCTAAGGTCAGTCATATAGATCCCATCCAAAATCCAATCTTGATCCATGATCAAATCCAATCTAAAATCCAATTTAATTTTCAATTCCATGTACTAGATCAATTTTCAATCAAATTCTAATCATATTCAATCAATATCAACCATTCATAGGATTGAGATTGATATGAAAAATCCAATCCAATCAATCAAGTCCAAAATGCATCTCAAATCCAAAATTCCTAATTCCAAATCCAAGGTCAAAAGCCTAAGTCTTGAAACCCTTTATAGGTGAATTTTTTATCTTCTAGAAAACCGGTCAAGTAACCTCTGATTTGAGGTTTATTAATTGCATATTGATTAGATATGTCTCTAAGACCAACTAACCAAATTTGAGCCCATTCTGAGGTCCCTAGCCCTAGAAACTGGATTAATTTTCAAAGGCTGCAAAACCTTCAAATGTTTACAACCCGTTTCACTAGACTTGTCATTCAGTGGAATTAGACCTTGTTATTCTTTCCAAACCTTCTAATCACACCCATGACCTTTGTCATGACTTGTTGGTCAGTAACATATATTTTATTGGACCCAGTTTGACCTAGGGTTGACCAGGGGGTCAAAATGACCAAAATATTCTTTAAAGGGTTTTTTGGTTTTTTCCCCAAAAATTCAACATGTCTTCCCATATCAATCTTCAAAACCTATCACAATGGATCCTAAATATCATTAGGAACACATGAATCTAAACCCATACTTGAGTTTGACCTAGTTGACCAAAGTGGCCCTTAAGGGTTTAAACACTCATTTCAAACCAAATAACCTCCTTTTATTTGAAACCACTTCTCCATTGAGTTCATATGATCAATTTGAACTCAATGGACCGAACTCTTGACCTTAGGTGAACCAAATTTGATCAAACCTCCCATACACTTCTATCCATTCAAACCCTTTGATCAAGGCTTTCCCAAGCTAATCTAAAACCCTAGGACCACCTATTGGACCCTTAGGGATGACCCTTGGGTGGATCCAAGCCTTGGGTCCACTTGGGTTAGCCATTTTGCTTGACTGAAGTGCCCTAAGAGATATCTCCCTTGAGCCAAATTCCAACCCTAGCCCACTTGGATCAAGCCAATGGTGGCATTGAGTCTCCCTTGACCCAATGCACAAACCCTTGGTTAACCCACCCCTTGGGTCAACTTGGGTCAGGAATTAGGCTAACCCAAAGTGGTCAAAACCATTATTGGTTAAGCCATTTCTCAACCTAAGTCTGATTAAACTCAACCAACACCTCCTGAAAGTTTGTGAGAGTTATTAAACATTTATGAACAAGCCTGAGGCTAATCAAGAAGGGGGTGAATTGGTTATTTAAAAAATTTCTTATAGAAAAAAAAAGAATTCTTTTTGGAATCTTTTTGAATATTTTAAAATTAATAATTTATGTGAAGCAACATTAATTTGATAATAACACAAATTATAGGTTTCGACCATAAAAGAAATCATAGAATAATGTGAAAATTAACTGCATAAAAGAAAATAGAAATAACACACCATATTTATGGTGGTTCAATCAACTTGACCTACATCCACTCCTTTGAAACCTCCTTTCTAGGTATTACATTAAAAGTAGTGTCTCTCATTTTTCCCACACAGTAAGGCAGAGAAGTCTTTACAAAATCGTTCCACCGATCCAATGAGGCATAGTGCCTTGAATCCTTTTACTCCCTCTTGGAGTAGGCAAAGAATCTAAAAATCCTTTTGCTCCCTCCTAGAGTAAGCAGAGAACCTTGAAATCCTTTTACTCTCTCCTGAAGTAGATAGAGAACCTTTAAATCATTTTTCACCCTCTTTGTGAATGCAGAGAGCCTGGATCTAATGATGATGATGATCTTCCCTAGTGACATCAAGGGATCAATAAAGCAGCTTGAAGAAGATGGTGGAAACCTTACTTGGAGCAACTTTTGTGAATCCTTCACAAGGCTCTCTCTCTCTCTCTCTCTCTCTCTCTCTCTCTCTCTCTCTCTCTCTCTCTCTCTCTCTCTCTCTCTCTCTCTCTCTCTCTCTCTCTCTCTCTTCCTAATATAAGCTCCCTCTAAAATCAACTCCATGACAAAAAATATATGTTAAGGATAATATGAGAGCTTAAATAGAGAGCCTCCAAAAGAAGCCCTAATTTTTAATTATGCGCTTCTGATCGTCCATTATGATCATTAGATCGTCCTGAACGATTAGAACAAAATAACCCTTTCAGCTAGTACGATTAGATTTGCCTGTACGATCAGTTCAAGTATTTATACATATCATCAAATATGATTTTGTGATCATCCGGGATGATTAGTTCAAGATAATGTATTGATCATCTAATACATTATGGGATGATGAGTGGAAATTTAAATATCGTCCTGCACATCCCTCGGGATGTCCAGTATGATCGCATGTATGATTAGAAGCAAATTGTAGTATTCATCTTAGACGATGCAGGATCGTCCCATGAAATATCAAATATCGTCTAGTACGATCGTTGTTGATTATTTTGGACGATATGATCGAGCAATCTAACCATAATTATTGCTCTAATCATAGGATCAATTTAGACATGATTGCCATAAATTGTCCAGTATGGTTTATATCAACCTGCACGATTAGAATAAAAATTTGATATTCAAAATATTGCCTAAATTATGATTGGTAGGTATTTTTCATGTCTATAACTGATTGTCATGTACGATCTTGAATCATCCAGTGTGATTAGTTAAGCAATCTCACTTTACAATGGGTGCCCTAATTAAGGATTTATGTATTACTAAAAATTGATTGAGGTGAGTGTTTATTTAAATTAACTATAATTTATAAATTGATGTGATGGGAGATAGTTTATTATAGGTTATGACAAATTTGGTTGCTCACTGAGTTTTCTGTAGGCGACCACACTCCTGCAGGGCAATAAAAGAGTGCTAAATTGATAATAAATATAAATGTTACATATGCTTCGACTGTTTAGGCTCAAATAAATAAGGGTGTGATCAAGCGTGATTTACTTTTTATTGCATATAAGTCAAATGTGCTTTCATTGGTTTCATCTTTTCAGTACATTCAGTTCAATTTAAAGTTCGCTAGAATCGTTGTTCATATGGATCCAAATTTAATTTCAAAAGTTTTCAACTTGATTTTGCGACGAGATTCGTGCCTAATCAAGATAAATTTTTGAGGATATATGAACTATTATGCCTAAAATCTTAAAGCTAAGAGGAAAAGACCAAACCCTGCCCTCTCCACTCAATAGATTTTTGAAAAATTCTTTCATCACATAACAATTTTATTTTATGTAATCATATTTAATTTTTTCATACAAAAGAGCAAAATACAAAACGAAACCATCTTAATATAAATTTATCAATCAACTTTTTCCTATATTCAACCATTGATATAATAATTTCTTTTACCAAATTCTCATTCAATTTGTTCTTTCTAAAAGCTTTATGATGACATTTGAGCTGACGCCATGAAAAGGTCAATTGGACTATCAAAGACGAAAATAATATAATTGCAAAGTTAATCTATAATATAATTTGAATCATATTAAATTATTAAATTTAAATATATTATAATTTTTATCTATTTAAATAAAAATAAAACAACAAATCAGATTATGTTTTGTTTCATCTTTTAAGTGTTAAGTACTACCAAAGAAATTTCTCTTAGATAATCGTATCATAAATCCTACTCGTATTTATCTTAGGCTTCGTTTGGGATGGCTTTCTTGTTGATTTCTAATACGAAAATTTCTAGTTTAAAATATTTTGTACTAAAAAACTGTTTTATAAAGCAGCAAGAAAAAAGTCCCAAACGAAGGCTTAGGATTCGTTTGGGACGACTTTTTTACTGTTTTCTAAAGCAGCTTTTTAGTACAAATTTCTTTAGTTTAAATAATTTATACTAAAAAACTGTTTTAGAAAACAGGAAGAAAGTCAACCTAAATGAAACTTTAGTCTAATCTCATATATGAGGCGCTTTTTCTTAAGCCTCCTCTTATGAATTATTGAATAAGACCACCACATTTTGGTCAATTATTTAGTTTGACTTTTATACGTAGAAATTAAAAGTCATTTGATGACCACATTCATTGCATGTTTATTATGATTGAAGCCTTCCCTTTCATTTCAAAAAATATAAATTCAAGTTGGAGATCTTAAGCTCCTTAAGAATATATATTCTCCATTAAGATTAATAGATTGAGAGAGAAATGGAAGCTCACAAAATCCCTCTACTCAAACCTCACAAGATGGGCGCCTTTAATCTATCGCACAGGTAATTAAGCACCCTTAATTATCATTAATTAGCTTAAATAGCTCATATAAACTCCTTAAGAGTGTTTAATTATGTTCTTTTTATGAAATAGATCCATATGTTTATTTAGAGATCATTTAGGCTCATTTTTTGTTCTTATTTTTCATTTTTGTTTTTAAATATATATTTAATTTGTGTTTTTTTAGTTATTTTTATTTTTATTTTGAAAAAAAAATGGGCAAGGCATTCTAATTAATTTTTATCATAATTAATCTCAAAATAATATTATTTAATTTGAATTTATTATAACCTAAATTTTAATTAATAATTCATATAGCAAATAATCAATCAATAATTAGCAATATTAATTACTATATTTTCTTAATTATAAGAAATATCTTCATTATTTTTAAAATTAAGAGCAAATCAAAATAATATTATTTCATTTCACTTAAATATAATAGAAATATCCTGCTCCCAATTTTTAAGTCTATCCTAATCAAAATTCATTCAATGTAATTAATTAAATATTAATTTTTAAAGATTATAATTATATAGTAATTAGCAATATTAATTACTAAAATTTTGCTTCTTCTTTTTTTTATTGAAAATTGCCAGGGTAGTCTTGGCACCTATGACAAGAACAAGATCTTTTGGCAACATTCCACAGCCTCATGCCATACTATTTTACTCACAGAGAACAACAAGAGGAGGTCTTCTTATATCAGAAGCCACTGGGGTTTCTGATACTGCTCAAGGGTAATCACTAATTAAATCACTAATTATAATTAATCATTAATTAATTATTAATTAAAGCAATATTTATTTATATATTAAAAATATTTTATAAAATTTAAAAATAGGTATCCAAGAACTCCAGGCATATGGACTAAAGAGCAGGTGGAGGCATGGAAGCCTATTGTCAGTGCAGTTCATGAGAAGGGAGGAGTTTTTATCTGTCAGCTTGCGCATGTTGGAAGGGTCTCTAATCATGGTAATTATATTTAATTTTTTGTTGTTTCGTAGGGTTTTAGGTTAATTAATTTTTGATATTATATGTGCAGTCTACCAACGAAATGGACAGGCTCCAATCTCAAGCACAGACAAGCCTATTCATCCACAAATTCATCTTGATGGTACAATTGAAGAATACTCGACGCCTCGAAGGCTAAGAACTGATGAAATCCCACATATCGTTAATGACTTCAGAGTTGCTGCACGAAATGCCATTGAAGCAGGGTTTGATGGTGTGGAGATACATGCGGCGCATGGATATTTGCTGGAGCAGTTTCTCAAAGATGGTGCAAATGATCGAACAGATGAGTATGGGGGTAGCCTGGAAAATCGTTGCCGCTTCATCTTGGAGATTGTTGAGAAATTGGTGGATGAGATTGGGGCAGGCCGGGTAGGCATCCGGCTCTCTCCCTTTTCAGACCTAATGGAGTGTGGAGATTCTAACCCAGATGCTCTTGGGGTTCACATGGTGCAATCCCTAAATAAATATAAACCTCCTCTACTGTCACATAACTGAGCCTCGAATGACTTTCAATGAGGGAAAAATTAGAGCTCCCTCATCGCCTCCATGAGATGCGGAGGGTGTTTCGGGGAACTTTTATCACCGCAAGTGGCTATGATCGAGAGGAAGGCAATAAGGTGGTGGAAGAAGGTTATACAGATTTGGTAGCATATGGGAGACTTTTCTTGGCCAACCCAGATCTTCCAAAAAGATTTGAGCTCAATGCTCCTCTTAATAAGTATGATAGGTCTACATTCTACACCCCTGATCCTATTGTTGGGTATACCGACTATCCCTTTCTTCAACCATCACTAGATTCCAATTAATTTCTTGTTTTTTTTTTCAAATGTGTAACAATTTGATCCATTTAATTACTTAAATTATGCTCATTTTTTCATGAGCTTCAAGTTTGATTGCAATAAAGGAATTGTTTGCTCCCCATCCATCAATAGAAATATTACATTCATATCTATTGTTCATCTATTAAAATAAAATTTTCTTGTATTTTACTTAGATATGTTCATGTCATTTTGGTACTAAAGGTAGAAAATGGTAAAACTTCTGATTTGGTAAAAAATTTGGTATAATGTACTCACCTCAAAGCAATTTTGGCCAAATAAGTTTTAGTGTGATGACAATGTTACAAATCTAGCATGTCACATCAAGTCCATGGATACCTATATTATTTATAAATTGGAGCTCAAACGGCTATAAACTTATAGAATAGAATGGCATATAGCTAATCAACTTTATATCAGAATAAAGAGCTATTCTGGGCTTCGCTAAAGGGAAAAACCTGGAAATGGAGAACCAGCAGCAGTATAAGCATCAGCATTTCTGACAGAAGCCAAATCCAATCTCATCTTCTTCTTCTCTGGTTCGCTTGACTCCATTTCAGAGGTTTTAGGAACTTGAACAGAAACAAACGCTACTGTCTTCCTTGATTTACTTTGACTTCTCATCAAATTTGTAAGCAATTCTTTGCCAGGACTTGGTTCACAAGCAGGCTCTGTGACAGGAGACATTTTGAAATCTATACTCTCTATGCTTCTTCCAGTGTGTGTTGATTCATCCAAGGATGAATTGGTATGAGGTTGCGAGTTGAGTGATTTTTCTTCTTGCTCATTACATGAATCTGAAACATGGCACAGTTCTGTAAGGTGCAGGCAATGTGTTGGAAGTGAAATGAGAAAGCATTGGCTTCGTTTGAGACGGCTTTTTTATTGCTTTTTGAAGCCGCTTTTTAGTACAAAAATTTTAATTTTTGTACTAGAAAGCAGCTTTAAGAAGCAATAAAAAAACCGTCCCAAACGAAGCCATAATTAGCTTCCTTAAGAACAATCTAATCACCAAAGTATTTAGTACATTACCGACATTTACATGCACACAATTGAGGTCTTTATTTACTTATATATCTAACATCTAAATTTTATATTTACATTTATAACACCCGATTGTCCAAATGACATCAAAATATAAGAATGAAAAGATTTTTTCAATTTACATAAAGTGATAAGAGATTAGAATCGTAAATAACTGAATAACAGATTTAGATATTAGATATGTAAAATTGTAAATACATAAAAATTCAATGAAATGTATGTAAAGCTCCATTGATAAAATACTTACCTTCGCCCAAAAGTTGTAAAGTTTGATACTGAGTTTCCAAAGGAAAAGCTCCCTGATCTGGGATCTTGTTGTTGTCACATTGTGTGCTTTCATGCAACACATATTTGTCATCTTCCCAGATGCATTCAAGTGTCAGAATATCACCACTTGAAGAATAATAATCCACAAAAGCCTACAATAAGAGAGCCTTTGGTTAATAACAGAAAATCAAGTGCATTATAGCCTACATAAGTTCTTAAGCACAAAACCCACTGCAAATCCTACACTGAAGAAAATGAAAATTGAACAGATTAGTTACTTTACAATAACAAACCTCAATTCCTTCGCTAGAGAGTTTCAGGGAGTGCTTTTGAGAGTGAGTTGAAACCATATTGAATACAGAAACAACGTCTATTAATATCTGTTACAAGACAATAGAAAGTCATTAATTCATCAACAACATCAAGCCTTTATCCCACTATGTGGGGTCAGCTACATGAAGCATTTTTCTCCATTGTGTCCTATTAAAAGTCAAATTCTCATTTAAATCTAATAAATAAAGGTCATTCCTAATATTTTCTAACCAAGTCTTTTTAGGTCTGCCTCTATCTTCCTTAACATAAGTCAAATCTAATACCTCTACTCTCCTAACCAGGTCATCGGAAGGCCGTCGTTTTATGTGGCCAAATCATCAAAGGCGACTCTCTCTAATCTTTTATCTTCTACTGGAGCTACTCCAACCTTTTCACGTATATGCTCATTTCGCAAGTCATTAATTCATGCAGGAATAAATTCTCCTTTTTACCTCCATCAGTTGAAGAAAAACTAGAAAAAAAAAAAGAACTTAGAAATCCATGCGAACTGGGCAGATTTTTGCTACACATGCTCATACATACGTACTGTTCTCAATCAAATTTTCAAAGTACAATTATCAGAACAGTTTTTTATTTTTTGTTTTTTTCCTATATAACCTGAAATCAACAATTCATATGGAAAATATCTCAGCTATTTCGGATCATTAAATAAAAAACTATATTAAATTCTTCAAAAATATGATAATGGAAGAGATTCAAAGACAAGTACCCTTTCTGAAATCGAACAAAGCCTATTAGCCAAACATTAGAAATATGCCATTTAGGCTTCATTTGGGACGGCTTTCTTTCTACTTCTTAAAGTAGCTTTTTAATACAATAATTTTTGTACTCGAAAACTGCTTTAAGAAGCAGAAAGAAAGTCATCACATACGAAACCTTAATCTTTAACTCAACTTCCAATTCAAATAATCAGCGCCAAAAATATATCCTGGACAATTAAGATTAAGGTAGTAACCATCTCATACAAAGAACATATTTATTATATGTTAACACTGGTTTAGATAAATTGGATCTAGTTTTTTTTTTTTTTTTGGGGGGGGGGGGGGGAATTTTTTTAATTGCATATGCAATACTAATTGTGCAGCAAAAACAAAAACAAAAATCAACTTAGTCAACACAATAATCTTTGTCAGAATCCTGTATATATTCAAGAGAAAGATTGCATGGCTAGAATTCAATTTGAAGAACTATAACACCTGACCTGTTGAACAAGAACTCGAAGACGTCCAAGGCAGGCCAGTATTGTGAGTGAAAATCCCATGAAGAATGACTTAGCAAGCAAGAGAGATATCTGACTATGGATGATCAAGAAACCATGTATAGAACTAGAAATGTAAGCAGATGCAAAACACAAAAACACGCTGATTATATCTAATAAATTAAAGAATATGATGAAAATTTATGTACTACTATTTCTCACTATTCCTCAATAAACACTATAGTATTAGAATAAAAGCGTAATTAGCCTAATCAAGCTCCTGCGCCCATGTAAACTTCAAATATGAAGCAGCTTATAATCAAATACTGGCGTCTCTTAGCGAAACAAGTAAAAAATGCCATGAAAACACCAAAGGGCAAGATGAGAAAAACAAGCTCAAGTTGAAACTAAGGTTTCGTTTGGGACAGCTTTCTTCCTGCTTCTTTAAGCAACTTTTTAGTAAAAAAAATTTAATTTTTTACTAAAAAGCCATTTTAAGAACCCATAAGAAAGTCATCACAAACGAAGCCTAAATCTCGGTCATAAAGGAAGCTGAAACATCAGCATCATTAGTTTCATCCTAACACAAAGTAAGCTGAGACAAACGCAAGATAATCTGTACGGCTGACGCCACTGTTAGAAGGCACAGATCAAATGAATTAGGAGCAGTTTGGTTGAAAGTGTTCAGAAGATTAAGGTTAATCCAATGTATTAGGAATTCAGAGACCCTTTTTTTTATTTTGTTGGCATTAATTAAAAATAATTTAAAATTTTAAAAAACATATCTATCTATTGCATGACAAGGATGTAAGTCATCGTTGTCGATGCAATTGCAAGTTGTTGATGCAATTGCATGGTGTTGAGGTAGGTTATGGCATCACAGGTCATTATTTTCGTTCATGTTTGCGGGTGAGAGGTCACAAATTGCCCTTCTCAGAAGGTCTCAGCATCACCATTCATATTCGCAACAGCATAAGAGAGGTCGTCACAGGTCACCATTCATATACTAGGAATTAATCAAATATATATGAAATTACAACATTCAAAAGCAATTCGCAAAGAAGAGAATATCAAAAGAGCAACCGATCAAATAATATGCGATTCATACAACTAGACTTAACTAAGAACCAATCATCTAGTAGTAGAAAATGAATATTATAAAAAAAGACCATCACAAACAATTACTAGGAATCATGCAAAGAAATTAGCTGCAATAGCATAAGTACCAAAAATGCTAATATTCTAGTATCAAAACCAACAACATAGAATTGCTCTATAGTTGCTATCAAATTCACCAAAAACAACATTGTAGAAATAACAAGGAGATTGCAAACTAGAATGGCAAGTTCATATAGAATTCCTAGTATGTGAAATTTTGCCTAGAGTTATATTCCGGGTCAAATTTTTAGAAAGCAGATTAAATTGCAGATAAAATAATACCTAGAGAATGCTCCCTTATTTTGCGAAGACTTTAAGATAGGTTTCAAATTAAATTTGAGAATAATAACTCAAATCAATGCTAACTGTTAATATACATTTAAATAAAAAAATCTATATAAAATGTTGTTGATCGTCATATAAGCAAATAAACTCATTAAAATGTGATATAAGCATTACAAGTTAAGATTTTAGTCATAAGCATCATCTAAATAAAGGATACATCGCTGCTTTCAGAATAGGCTCAACCATCTGCAAAAACAGAAAATAAACCAACAAGCATGTCGTAAATGAAAAAAAAAAAAGAGTAGAGAAATAAATAAGAGTGCATAAATCAGGTTATAGTCATTGCAATTAATTTTTCGCAGAAAAACAAGCTAAATGTTTATTTCAACCTACTTGTGCAATCAATAACCTGCAAGCGGCGTCAAAGTTGATCCTATGAAACCCTTCCCTACCCAATATTAGTAGCATGACGTTGCTTTAATTGCTACAGCAAGGTAAAAGCCCTCCTAAAATCTCCATCAGCCTGAATAAGGGCGTGCGGAGCTGAACGGACATCTCAGGCAATTGCCACCACTATTCTAGTGCCACTTCAACGCCTTTGGACACAATACCTTTGGTATCTCTAACACCACCTTTATTTCTATCACGAAGAGAAAAAAATGCTTGAACAATACGAAGTTTTGATGACTCTTCTAATTGAGTCTTTGCATTACATTAAATAACATTCTAATTTGATTAAATATACTAAGCTCTTAACTCACAAGATCGTTGCAGATTAGAAAGAACGTTAGCAGGAAACAAACAGTCACATAAGAAAGAGAGCTAGAAACACAAGTGGAAAAATAAAAATATATATATATGAAATAGCTAGCCTTGATTGCATCAACGAATAATAATTAAAAGAGAATATCAACTCCATAGCAAAGCCAAGATGAATAATCAAATTATAAGCAGAAAATCTCACCAAACATCAGCAATTTAATCAACAGAATAGCTAGCATACCTGTGATAATAAACGTGCAACACCCAAGAGCCGATTGTGGTAGGTGTGCTTTCCAACGAAGTAACTTTTATTATTACTACATAATAGAGAAAAAAAAAAAGTTTCAAATATGAACTGAGTGATCCACAAAATATAGCAGCATATAAATCATACACCCAACCACTAATGCACCACGAATTGAAAAACATTTTATTTTACTCACTATCAATCCAACTGCCGTAAGGAATGCCTAAACACTTTGGATTAGCACACTTTTTATCCTTTTTCCAGTCCTTTCTTAAGCTTATATTTACCCGAAAGTATACCAAAATAATAAAAAAATTACTAGTGGAAAGCATTGAAAAAAAATTTCAATTTCGAACACCAAAATAATAAAAAAATAAAAACATACAGTTTTGAATGATGAGCATTTTCAGCCGGACTTTTCCCTCTAATGATAGGGAAAAGGGCATTCAAGATCTGGACAAGCCCTGCTGACTTCAGAAGCCTTAAATCCCTCCTCACCTAGGAATTACACAATAAATATGATGAAAATTCTATCCAAGAAACAGAGATATAAAAAGAAGGTTGCATCATCTTATATTAAAAAACGCATAAATGGAAAAAAAAAAATCAATACTTGTTGAAAAATCAAATTTATTTTGGATACACTTAACATAAGTTGTGGCTACCTTGAGCAGGGCTTGGAAGTAAAGAGATCCCCTATGTTGGTTTTTGCTCTTATGAACGATTCTCTCAATGATTCCAGATTCAGAACTTAGCTGCACGAGAAGAGACTTCAGCCTCTCCTCCAAGTTTGCATTTTTTGCATCCATCCAAATTCCCAACGCCCTCTCAATCTGGTTTGGATTTTCCTATTGAAAATTATCAATAGTAAAATGGAAGCTTGAGATTCTGACATTGAAATTAACATGGCTACTCAAAAATAAAACCTTGACAAAATCTTTAAAATTGGGCGACCTATAAAAAGTTTTAAAAAAAAAATGAGAAAAGAACCAAAATGACCCTCAACTCTTTGTGAGGGACAAATAACCCCAACTCGAGGAATCAACTTTTTCCCTCAACTTTTTTAAAATAGAATATTTTTTATCCTTACTTCCAATGTTTGGGTTAATGGTGTTAAATGTAAGGGTATTATGGTCAATTTATAATTAAACATTTATTAAATATAATTTTCAAGTAATTATAATTTTTCTAAAAAAAATTAAATATTTCTTTATTAAAAAAAATTTAATAATAATTTTAATTTCAATATCTAAAATTGTAGTCATATTTAACATTTCTATTTTGCAAGATTTAGGCTAAATTATGCTTAAATCCTCTCATATCTATTGATATAAATTTATGTAGAATTGAAAATTGTCATTTTTGTTGTTTGTCAAGATCATATATATATATATATATATATATATATATATATATATATATATATATATATATATATATATATATATATATATATATATATATATATATATATATATATATATATATATATATATATATATATATAGTGCGCCATGTTTAAAATGGCGCATGCCGAGCCGTATGCTATGCACCAAAGCTCCACGGAGAATTTAACGTTATGGTACGCCATTCACAATTAACAAGTATGAGCTAAACCAGTAACAGTGTTTTAATACATTTTTTAATATAAATATCCCTGTCTTACCACACGCCACTCCCTCGCTTTCTTTCTTGGACGGGAAGAAAAAGAAAGTAGAAGAGGAGAAAAGGGAGAAGAGGAGAGATAGAAGTAAGAGAAAGTCCGTCGGGGGCCTATTTGTCCTCTATTTCATTTACAAAAAAATATTATATTCATTGAAAGTAATCATCCTTTTACTCTTCTAAATCTGCCAAAAATACATAATCTCCTAATTTCATAAGCTTTCATCTCAAACTGTTGATATATTAGATATTTGATTATTCTGAACAATATAACATGATTTTAATGCATTTTCATTAATTAGAAACGTGTACATGAATATTTCTATGAAATGAGTATGAAAAATGTATATTAAAAATGTGTTGAAAGTTATGCATCATGATTTAATATGATAACACTGAAATGTAACATATGTTGAAATGATAGAAAAGACTGATATGTGTTGAACTGTGATATTGATCTGACTGAAAGGATAAACTAATTGATATCAATATATATGATATGATAACCCACAAGATACCACTCAAGATACATCGATTCACTGATGGGAGTCATAAGGAGTTGTGAGTTATAAGGAGAACATTGATTGTGAGTCATAAGAGGCGATTGATTGAGAGTCATAGATGTAGGACTGGGAAACATAAGAGATGATTGATTGGGAGCTTGATACTAACACTGGTGTTAATATTGCTATTGATTTTATAGATATTAATATTCATATGAAATATCGCTTATTATTATCGATTACTATTATTGTTGTTGATACAGATCACTATTACTGATATTGTGACTAACATTGTTATTGTTTATTGTCATTAATATTGCTGACTGTTACTGATATTATATGTGATGAAGTAATGTATTGAGATGTGATATGCTATAGAAGGATAAATTGACATAGTTCTCTTATATGATTCAAAGCATGCTGTTCATTTTTCAATGCATTGATTTCAGTTGTAAGATTTTAATTACTTACTGAGCTTTCACGGTCATTATGTGGTTTTACATGGTTTCAGTTAAAAATAAGGAGCCTACATCTTAAGGCTAGATAGTAATTTTAATTTAATTACCTTTCAATTTTATTTTTTTTTTGTCTAGGTGTATTTTTTTGTAGCCTATGAAGACTATTATATATATTATATTTTTTACCCTAGAGTCAAAATGTAAAATATTGACAACCACATTAATGTGATTTATGTTTCTCACTGTCTATATTTTCTATGATAAGATTAATTAACTCTGGATGTTAAATTAATCTAATTGTAAATGACAATTAGCTATTATTGAAAAGAGAAAAAGAGACAGAAGTTATTTCGCTTTAAATCCTAGGGCGTGACATCATAAGTGAGTTCTCATGCAACCTCGTTGCCCCTTTATTGATGAGGGCTTCGAAAGTTTAGGTAAGAGTTGAAATACGAGAAAAACAAGTATAAAGGTAGAGGGAGATCGATAATAGAGAGGAAGCATAAGGGAGAAAGGCTTAGCAATGACGAGTGGTGTGTGAAGGGTGGTAGGACTAGCAAAGAAGGGGGACAAGACCGATAGCAGGGTTACAAGGTGATGGGATTGTAACGGGAAGTACTAATTTTAATGTTCTTTTGATGTTTTGAGTGTTATGTATGTAAACAATTAAATTTATGTGGTAAACACATAAATCTTAATGCTTTATGTGATATGTACGTAAATAACCTAATCTTTTTTATTTCTTGACTAAAAGTTTTTCTTTTATTAGAAAAAAAGTATAAAGCCATTCAAACTTTGAAAACCTAATAAGTTGCTGGTATTTTAAATATATCTTCTTCAAACTTTATAGTTTTCTCTCCATGCAGTCAAATCCCTCTTGCATCTTTCAATGCTCATCTCATCTTGAACAAACTCCCATTACCACTCTTGAGCCCAAACCCAAGCTATTGGCACCTCTATTAACCTATATGGGTTCTTTTATGCATGCTTGTCATTATTTATAATCAAAACATCTCACTAAATTGCAATAGCCTATGCCTATTTTTCTCCCTTCCCTCCTTTTTTGTCAGTGTTGCACTTCGTCATTGCAACACCAATTATGAGATTTTGCCTAATGTAGCAAACTAAAGGAGTTTAATCAATCTAAGTTGGAGCTGAGGATATACTAGTCAATATTGCATTGTGTTGTAGCCATCGCCCTGGTGTGCATTTGCTATGTTTCATGATTAGTAGCCATGCAAATGTCCCTTGACGTAGTGGATTGAAGATTACACCATTAACCTGATTTATTATATATCTAAATGAAATTTTTAATTAGCAATATGAAGTTCTTCTAAAGGAGCTTGATTAAATGTAGAGATTCATGGGTGACTAAACCAAGGATGACCCGGTATAGCTTACTACCCTAGACTCGTGGTTACCCTATAAACTCAACATGACTCGTCTTTTTTGTTAAAATAGCCCTATACTTGACCGTTACCAAACCAAATATGGCCCATCAAGGTTAGCTTGACCCAATTGGCCTAAGAAAGAACTAAGACCATAATGATTTGCCCTTTTATACATTAAAGGACCTAGTGATCTAATGGACTTGGCCTAGGGGAGATTAAATCCAAATGGACCCAATGTGCCACTTTTGGTCAGATTGGCTTGGCCTCTCAACACTTGAGCATATTCACTCATAGAAGACCTAAGTAGTTAGTGGACCAAAATTTAGGTGGACTAGACCTAAGTTAGACCTAGGTTAACCAAATTGGCACAGTGTAGCTCAATTGAGTCAAATTGAAATTAAAACCATTGTTTAAAATTGTGCAATATGAGGCTCGTCTTGAGGCCTCTGCGTAATTCCACTAAAAAAATGCCTTGAGCCTACGCCTCGAATCTTTTTATGAGGCTTGCATCTCAACTTGGCTGAGGCCCGCCTTGAGAAGTACCTCGCCTCACTAGCATGAGTTGGTACGCCTCACCCTTCTTATATATATATTTTTGTTGAAACTTACCTAAATCATAAACTAAAGCCGCAAACAAATCATGCCCTAATGCACCCCCGAGCGACAACAACTTTCTCCCGACTACCTCGACCTCTAGCCTACCGCCTTCGCCACAGCCACCACTGTCGTAGCCATCGTCAGGAATCACTTGAAAGTCACACACCACCACCACATCCTCTAAAAATTTAGGAGCAATACTCTCATCATTATATTGATGACAAATATTTATGAAAGACGGAGAAGTAGATTGGGAAGCTTAGAGTCCACAGAATTAGATAGAGGGGAGATCAGTTTGTTATAATGATGCCTCCAATAAAAACCCCTCACTAATGAACGTGCAGATGATTTTCAAGTTATTGAAAACTATTGTAGTTTTCTTTAAGAATAGCTTGTGGAAGAGTAAGGAAGTGAGAAAGAAGAAATTTAAAGTTAAACTTAATGTTATATGATACTTTTATGCGATTCTTATATTTTATGTTGTTTTGTTTTTGGATTTCAATTCTATTTCACATAATTTATCACTTGTCACTTTAAATCATGAGCAATTTTTTTTCATATGTATATCAATTTGTTACTTCATAGTTTAATAAAAAATTAATATGTCATTCTTTAACATATTATTTTTATATAATATAAAAAATTACTTTTAAACTTTATTTTCACTGCATACAATTATTGGATTTTGAGGCTTACGCCTCAAAACTCCTTGAAGCTTATGCCTCACCTCACGAATGAAAAACGCCTCAATACCTAATTGCACAATTTTAAATTTTGATTTAAATCATGACCCAATGGATCTTAAGTGCCCCTAAATAACCTAAGAACCCATTGTCCTAGCCTAGGAAGTAGTTAACCCAACCAAGACTTAGCCTAACCCAGCGTAACTCAATTGGATCGAACTTTTGTGAAGTAGGCAAAGAAGCTTTTAGCAAAACAGCGAGCGCGCTCTCTTCGTAGAACTTCTGTGAAGAGAACGTCGCCAACGAAGGAGGCGAGAAACTTTCAGGGACTGTTTGGCAAAAGGATTTACGCCGGATTTGAGCAAGATTTAGTGTAAATCCTGCCAAACGTAATTTATGCTCGACGCAAATCTCGCAGCGTAATAAATCCTCCGTTTCCCTCTTTTTGCCGTAAATGCCGGATTTACTAAATCCTATAGTTCGGCGGATTTACGGGATTTGGCCGAAGAAGCGCGCGAAAGGTAGAAAGTTACCTCACAGCGAGCTCCCGTCCTTACTTCCGATCAAAATGACGTAACTTCCGATCCGAAGGGAAAAGGGAACGTCGTCAAAGGAGCGAATTCGAACAACAACGAAGGAGCCGAAGAAGCCACTCGTGCAATCTTACAGCTGCAGAGGAAGCCAAACCGCGACGACGAAAAAAGGATGAAAAAAAAACCCTAGTAATTAATATAATTTAAAATATTAATAATTAAGTAAATTAATTAAATAATTAATATTATAATTATTACATAAATTAATTATATAATTTAAATTAATTAAATAATTATTAATTAAAAACAAATATAATTAGATTAATTAAAATAATTTAAAATAAAATTTATTAAATACCTAATTAATAGTGTAAATAACAATTGAATAATAATATTATTCTTGTTATTTTTCTGCTAATTTTTCACAACATTGTTATTGCTACAACTTTTCACATATGAGTAGTTGAATAATTAAGTGTCTAATGAAATAACTAGAAATATATTTATTCATTTTGAAAATTAAATAATAATTAAATAATTAATAAAATTTTAATTAAGTGTATTAGTTAAAATATTATAATGATATTACTTATCATTACAAATTATTGATGTTAATATAGATAAAAAAATAATAATTTAATCTTACTTAAGAGAAAATTAGAACTAAAAACATAATATATTCAATTTTATAATAAAATAAATGCCTTAAATCTTGGATTGCATTGCCAATCAATTTTGTAGGATTAACATGATTTATCACTTAAGTTGTCAAACAGTTTTTAGGATTTAACAGCCCCAAAATTTACTAAAAATCCTAAGTAGCTAAATCCTACTGTTTGGATACTTGATTTTATGTGGGATTTTAGGATTTATGCAAAATCCTACCAAACAAAAACCGTTTAATCTCACAACGCATTAAATCTTTGTGTTTTCCTCTTTTTGCTGCAAATTTTGGATTTACTAAATCTGGGAGTTCGGCAGATTTATGGGATTTGGCCAAAGAAGCGTGCGAAAGAGAAAAACGGCTACCTTCGCAACGAGCAAGCTTCCGTCATCATCGCTACTTCCGATCGAACAGAAGAACGAAGAGAAGGTGTGACTCCAAATCCGACATGAAGGAACGTTGTCGAAGGTGGCAAAGAAGTTATTTAACTACTCGTTCAAAACTCTACCAAGCATGCACGGAGGAGCAGTCAAAGAGCAAACCTACGGCTATGGGAAGACAATGCAGAATAGACAGAATATAGCATAAGAATAAGTTAATTTAGTTTAATTAATTTAATTAAAGGTAATTAAGAATATAATGCAATTAATAAATAATTAAATACTTAACTTAATTATTATAATTCTATTATTTATAATAATTAGTTAGTGATACATCATCAAAAAATTATCTAGAACAGGCATGAATCTCTAGGCAAAATCAATGTTGGAAACTTTCAAAATCAAATTTGAGATCATTTGTACTCCTATTTTAGCAAACTTATAGTTGAATTGAACGTTTCAAAAATATGAACCCGACGACACCAAACTCGTCTCAATCTTAGCCCAAATGGGTCCAAATCAAGGGCCCGAAGAGATGTTCAAAGGTTCAAACCACAATTTGATTTACCAAACGGTTTCCAAACGTGACATGCTTATAGTCGAATCAAGCGGCTCGACGAGACGAATGCAACGAGCTTAAGCTTACTCAATTCTTGTATCATTAAGATATTCAAATGCCTAATAAATAGTTCACGATCAAGGGATTCAACATCAACCGTCCATCCGAACCACTTCCAAAATACCCTTGATTTTCCATTTATTTACAAGTCATGTCACTCTAAAAAACCTATAAATACTAAATAAAGCCCCAATTTCTCATGAAAAAGGGGCCCAAGCCAAAGGAAGAGAAGTAAGAGAGAGATAAGATATCGCTCTTGCCCCCACGCTCCTACTCAACATCCACGTGGAGTTCCGTCGAACCACCGCGTGATGTCGGAATTCCACTGGACCACCGCATGACACCTGGAGATCGACGGACCATCGCCTGACACCTTGATTTCCACCAGACCAGCGCTTGATGTCTGAAGTTCTGCCAGACCATCACATGACACAGGAGTTTCACCGAACCACCTACTAATGTTCGGAGTTCCGCCGTATCACCGCTTGACGCCAGAGTTCCGCCGAACCACCACTTGACGCTGGAGTTCCGCCGAACCACCAATTAATGGCCGAACTTCCGTCGAACCACCAAGTGACGCTGAACGTTTCATCTAATCCTTGTTTGTCATTAGACTAGAACCATACTGGTGGCATTTGTAATCTGATCGCCCTCATAGACGAGTCAGCCCATTGTACTCTTCTCAAATTTTAGTTGAATCATTTTTAATTGTGCTAGGCCATGTGGTTTTTCCTCTTACAAGGGTTTTCCATATAAAAAATCTTGTGTTATCTATGTGTGAGTTAAATATATTCGTGCAACGCTAGGACGTAAAAACTATAACTCTATTGTCGTGTATATTCTAGCCCGCAATAATTATTAATAATAATTAAAATTAATTGTTAAAAATTTAATCAAATTTAGAATTAATAAATTATTTCATAATTAAATTATTTTCTAATTATATTAATTTTATAGTTATAATTTATTTACAACAAATATAATTAGATTTTTTGCTACAAAATTTATGATAGAATATTCTAAAACATAATACATCAAGATGGACTTCAAAATCCTTATATTTACTTAAGGTTTCATTTGAGACATATTTCTTATTGCTTTTTAAAGCAGCTTTTTAAATGTTTTAGAAAACAGTAAGAAAGTTGTTATAAACGAAGCCTAAGATTATTGTCATATATACTATATTGAATTGTACTAATTTCAGGACAAAAAATAGAGCTTAGAAGCCTATGATGATATATTTTGCATCAGGATATTCTGATATTTTTTATTCCCACTAATTTTTTTACTGTTTTTTATTGTGTTCCAACAAAGGTGTTATGTCTTTCCTATAAATTGTATGTTGCAATGTGATAGAATATAATGAATAGAAATTCTCTATTTTCCTTCATACTTCTCTTCTCTTTGATCTCATCATCTTCTACTCATTGTTGCTTTCAGGCTATCAGAGCCAAGTTCTCTCTGAGATAGGAAGATGTATAGAACAGTTCTACCTGGTAACCTAACTCAGTCCATCCTTGCAAGCTCATACATTACAAAAATGAATTCTATTTTATGATTATAATCTACACCTAAAATGAGAAGATTAATTCTTATGGTGAGAGAAAGATGTCATTAATATTTCAACTTAAATTAAACCTAATTAGTGATTTAGGTTTCGTTTGGGACGGTTTTTTTGCTGCTTCTTAAAGCAACTTGCTATAAAAAGTTTTTTAAGAATTAGTAAGAAAGTTGGCACAAACGAAGCCTTAGTGATTATCACAAAAATTACAAAAAAAAAAAAATTGTTCACCAAAATAAAAGAAAGTTCCCTCCAACATCGAGCTTGCGATTATTTGCGTTCTAAAATATAAGAAAAACATATTGAGCAAGAAAAAAATCGAAAAGCGAGCATACATAAAGTAGATGCCAAAAGGTATTAGAAAAAATAAGAGAGCTTCATTTAATAAACGGGTCAAGTTTAAGTTAACCAGCGGACCCATTTTTGACCTGAATTACTCGGTTAATTTTTTTTTCTTACATATTTTTTTACTTGTGGGTATGATATTCTTATTTTTCATAAATTATGCTAAACTTTATAGTTAATAGTTTTTTTTTATATAACCAAAATAGCTTAAAGGGTCAGGATCGGGTCATTTAGGTTGCTAGCAGGTAGTATTCTAAAGTGTTTTTGACTCTTTTATTAAATGGGGTAGATTCAGGTCGCGTTAATTTTCGGTCGAATCTAAACCAAAATCTGATCCGTCAACCCATGTTGACACCCATATGTCAATGCATCTTTTCAGATTTTATAACAGTGGATCTCAAAATAGCTTTAACTCCAAGTTGCATGTTAGGAGAGAGGGAACATAAAGCTAATACTTAAACATATGTTTTTGATACTCTGAAACTTGTTATTTTGTTTACGAATCTATATGTAGGCTAAGACTTTGTTTGGGATAGCTTTCCTGCTACTTTTAAAGCAAAAAAACTGCTTTAAGAAGCAGTAGGAAAGCCATCCCAAACGAAACCTAAATGCCTTCAATAGAATTTTGGAAAAGTTGCCTATATTTCCTTAATTAAATGCTCCCTTCATTCTGCACACATAATCAATTGTTTCTGATGTCTGCTCTGGAAGTAGATGAGACTCATTGATCATCAACTTTCATACAAACAGCTCTGCCTATTGATATAGTTGCTAATATAAAGAATTCTATCACTTAATGCATATTGAGTAGCTCTTTAAATGGTTCAAAGTTGAGCAACTTTCTTTAAAGGTTTCTTCTTAAACACAACATGGGAATAGAGTTCCATACAAAGCACAAAAGTTCACCATTTCCACTATAATACATTACTAGTCTTTCACATCATATCTATGATGCACATATATGGACACTAGTAATACGGACATGATATGATATGTAGACCTGTCAATATTGGATCCGATCCGAAAACCCGACCCGAACCCGATCCAAAAATTTTGGGTTTGGGTTGACCGAAACCCGAAGCGAGTCGGGTCCAGAAAATTGACCCGTTTGCAAAATCGGGTCGGGTTCGGGTTGACCCAAAAGCCCGGGAACGACCCGGAATAACACAAACCCGCTGTAAAACCCATCCGGATTTCATTTTTTGGGTGCAGTTAGTCTGTACAAACTGACTTTAGTACGGAAGACGAACTGAAGAAAGTTTTGAAAATCTGTATGGTTAGTACATACGAACTGCCTGTACGAACTTAGTAAAGTGCATGTTCATCTGTACGAACCTGAATTCGTCGGGACGAACTGAAAAAAAAAATTTCCCGAGAGCATCGTCCAGGGACGAAAGTTAGATATTGTCTGTATGATCTGTGTCCAGAGAGCTTCATCGCGGGACGAATGGAGAACATCGTCTGGACGATCGAGTTCTTTAAATAGATGATTAGAGAATTTTTTTGAAGAGAGAGAAAGATAAGAAAAGAGAAAGGAAAAGCTTGGTTTCGGAGGCCGCAAAGCGATTTTCGTCCGTCGACGCAGTTGGAAGGATTGTTTGTCTCGCAGTAAGGAATCAGAATTCAATTTCTGATTTCGAAGATTTCGTGTTTTTTTGTATTTTTTTTCTGCTCAGTTTTGTATTTCTGTTACCGAAAAACGTGTATAACTTTGTATTGACGAAACTTTCACCACGTAACTTTTTGATATGTTTTTGAGATAATGATTTTACATGTTTTGAATATTTTCTGGAAATTTTTCACCGGGTATTTTGAATTCTGTGGAATTTTTATCGAATAGAAAATTATCCGGATGTTGAAAAATATTGCTTCAGTACAAGTAAAGTTTTGAAACGTTATTTTACACAATTTCTAGTAAATTGAAAATTTTCTAAAACTGTGCATTTTACAACGACTTCTGTCTACTATACGATTTTTTAAGAGTTTTCTAAATTGAGCTAAACTATGTTTTACGGTTTCAAGACATTGATGACATGATGATGATTGTGACTATATGATTGAAGTTACTGTTATATTGCAGTGATATGCTGTGTGTGTAAAAACAAGTAAAGACTAGTTAAATCGTTGGTTGGAAACTGATTGACTTGTACAGGATGGTGGGCCGATGGGCTTTCATTTAAATATGGTTTGGTGTTATCCTCTACTGATCACGTGATTACTGATGTGAGTTATAAGGAAATGATTACTGTGCCGACAGGCAAAGAGTGACGACTCTTTTTACTGAGCCAACGGATAGAAGATACAAGATTCTGATACAAAACTGAAAAACACCTTAATAGCCAGTGCTTCAACTTGCTCTGTATGACTACTGTACTGAATTGAATGTTTAGTAATATTGTTACTGCTACTATACGGATTTACTGATACTGACGCATTTAATAATACTGAACGGATTTAACGTCACTGTACGGTTTTATTGATATTGTACAAATTTATTGTTACTGCACGATTTCATGATTACAGCATTACTGTTAATGTCACTGGATTGTTTCTGATACTGATACATGCATTGATATTACTGATTCACTATACTGACATCATGCATGTGATATACTGAGCAAGTGACATGTGATTCACTGAACACGTGATATAGATTACTGGATTACATGTCACTGAGCATGTGATATTGAATAACTGGAATTGCAAGTGCACGTTTTGATACAGTTTTACTGCATTTATTTGATTACAATAGTCACGAACGATAGTATTGATTTGACATTTTATACCGACTGATATTATTAAACCGATGAATTCTCTTTATACGAATGATATTATTGACACGATGACTTATTGACTGATTTAATTGATATTACTGATACGAGGATTTCTTTAATGATTTGACTGAGATTTTAGATACGATGATTTGTCTACTGAATTGACTGGTGTTATAGATACGATGACTACTGTAGAGATTTAACACATGTACTATTTCATTGAGCTTTATGAACTTTTATATTGTTTATTGATTCTTCTATTGATGATTGTAGATTCAACTATTTCTGTATTGACTATCGTTTATGTATTGATTACTATTTATGCATTGATTACTATTTCTGTACTGATTTCTGTTTCTACATTGACTCAATGATCATGTGTAAGTGACTGATATGATTTAACTGATTGACATGCATATTGCTTCCGTACCGTGCTTTGATTTCAGTTGTAGGTATTTGGTGACATGTTGGGCTTTTTAAGCTCATTATATGTGGTTAATGATTTCAGGTCAGGGCAAGGGAGCGGGAGATTGAGGCTGATAAGGAATCTTCATGTTTTTGTTCTTTTTTGTTATAGTTATTCTTTTGTACTCATGACTGGATGGATGTGTGATCATTGTTGAAGATCCTGAGTATTGTAAATGAACTTTTGGAAAATGAAAATATAATATTTACTTGATGTTTTAAATTATAGATTTTTGTTAGACTGTTTAATACTGATTGATGACTATAGATAGCTCAGGTAGAAGATTGATTTAAATGATCGACTGAATAATTCTTCCAAGTTAGATCTTGGGGCGTGACACCCACGTCGTGCAGTCGAGTGAGCCCTTCATCTCGCACTCGCGCCACCCCGCTGGCCCCTGCGGCGTAGCCCCATTGCAATGGGCCCGCGCACGACCGTTACTGGCTGCCCGCGTCGCGAACTCGTGCCGGCTGCCCACGACAGCTACGGCGATGCCCCGTTGCCGTGTCACCCTGTTGCCCCACTACCGCGCACGACCGCTGCGGCATTACCTGCGCCTGCCCGCTGTCGCTGGCTGCCCACTGTCACTGGCTGCGATCTGTTTGCAAAAACGGTCGGGTCGACCCGAACCCGAACAGTGTCGGGTCAATTTCGAGTTTGACCCAACCCATGACCCAAAATTGACAACCCTAATGATAGGGACACGTGACATATCAATTATTAAAAAAACAGGACACGAACATGAGTTGAATACGATGCTATTATTGTTATATCTTAAAAATAGTGTATAGAAATGGAATAAGCAAAATAATTGAGAAATAATAAATCATGTAACTAGAATTTGTACTTTAAATGATTAATATTAAGATGTTGAGAATTGGACGTCGATGTCATATTTCAAGCGTCGAGAGGGGAGAGGATAAGATTGTTAAGAGTCAATCATCGAGTGTCGATGTAGAGATAGCATCGGCCATCTATGTTGAGATTATGTTGGTCAAATATGAAATGTTGACACAATATGCAGTGGCGTGATTGCGGGGGTTGAAATTGTCGTCGTCAAACATTGATTTTCAACTGATTTTGAAACATTGATGTTGAGACGATGTCGGACATCGATGCTGCGATGGCATTGGATATTATGGTGAAACCCTAGCTACGATATGCAGATAAAAATGAAAATGGTATGTTCAAGAAATGATATATTGAGTAAGAGCAATTAATTTGGTGCTGTTAAGATGAAATAAAAATGTAACATCATGTATTATATTAAGAAGTAATTTGGAGTGCTCTTTTACGCAACTCTTTTCTTAGTAATAATGTAGCAGCATATATTATATTAAGAAGTGATACGTCCACAAAAATTGCCTTGATCAAGCACGAATCTCGATGCATATTCAAGTTGGAAAATCTTCAAAATTAAATTTGTGATCATCTGAATTCCAATTTTAGCAAACTTATAGTCAAATTGAACATCTCAATGGGACGAACCAAACATCACCGAAATTGGTCCAACCCAAGCCCAAATGGGTCCAAATCGGGGGCCCGGACCACATTTGGAAGGGTTAAAGCATTATTTGGATAATGAAATGATATCCAAATATGGCGTGCTTATAGTCAAATCGAGCGTCTCGGCGAGAAGAATCCAACGAGCCCAAGATCTCTGAATTTCGACACTGTTAAGGCACTTAAACAGTCAAAAAACTCTCTACGATCGGGGAATCAATACGAGCCATCCGATGGAGCACTCTGAACCTGTCCCGGATCTTCTCTAGATTTACAGGGTGTGCCACTCATGAAAATCTATAAATAGACCCCCACTCTCTACATGAGGGGGACCTTTCGCTTGAGATTGAAGAGAGCTCTGAAGCTTCAAGAGCTCTAGCACCACCGCCCGGCCGCCACCTGCCGCCGGACCACCGCCCGGCTGCCGCCTGCCGGACTTCATCCCGAACTTCGTCGGACCACCGCCCGGCCCGCCGCCTGCTGCTGGACCACCGCCCGGCCGCTGCCTGCCGCCGGACCACCGCCTGCCGGACCATCGCCCGGCCGCCGCCTGCCGCCAGACCACCTCCCGGCCGCCGCCTGCCGGACTTCAGCTCGACCTTCGTCGGACCACCGCCCGACCATCGCCTGTCGCCGGACCACCGCACGGCCGCTAGACTGCCGCCCGGCCGCCGCCTACCGCCGAAGCGCCGCCCGACCACCGCCTGTCATCGGACTACTGCCCGGCCGCCACCTGCCGGACATCCGTACGCCCGTCTCCAGATCTTTGGCTGTCTCTCCAAATTACTGTAATTCGACCGCCTCTAAATCGAGGGACGGGTCAACCCTTGTAATTCACTCAAGTTTAGTGGAATATTTTCACTTGGGCAAGGCCATGTGGTTTTTCCCTCTTCGTGTTTTCCACGTAAAAAAAGATTTGGTGTTCTACTTCTCTCTTTCTTTTTGGGTGTTGAATATTCGTGCATCGCTAAGACAAAAAAGTTTACTCACTCTACCGCCACGAATCTTTCAGCCCGCAACAGTTTGGCGCCGTCTGTGGAAAACACTATCCTACAACTTTAAGTATTGCTACAATGGTCAACAGGCATAGCAGTCGCATCATTGGAGCTTCTCGATCCAACTCCCACCAATCCAGAAATCTGTCTGCAAATCACAGACTCCCGATGTCTGCCTCTTTTCATCCTGGGGGACAGAATGCTGCCGGAGAAGGGACATCAGGACCTTCTTTAGAAGAGAGAATCCGCAAGATGGAAGAATCTCAAAATGAGATCCTTCAACTCCTGTGAGAGAATCGACAGCGAATATTGGCACAACGAGAGGAAATTCTTCTCCCTCGGGATCTAACACGGGTTGAAGAAGTTCAATTCGAACATCTTCGAGCAGAAATTCATCTTCCTCCACCTGGAAGACATCCTCAGTCACGACAGGATAACGAACTTGCCGATACAGCAAGTTCAACACATCCTCCTCCCTCAGCTCGACAGCCTCACATTCTTCCGGATCTCCCAGAAGGCTCTGCCCAACCGCACATTGCTGAGCTCCCTCACAATGCTCTACGTGACGAACTGCGAAGATTGATACGGGAATAGTTCCCCCGAGGAGATGTGAGGCGAGCTCTCCGACAGAGGAATTTCCAGGAGTCATCACCTCTAACTGAAGTCGTTCTTCAGCACCCCATTCCGGTTGGATTCAAAGTGCTAAACGTTGAGTCCTACGATGGGATGACCGACCCATATGAGCATATCGACTACTACATAACCAACATGCATATTCAACATGCATATTCCCCGATCGTGTGGAGGCGCAAATTTCTGCAGATGAGGCTATAAGTGTTCACAGGAAGCAGTTTGAGCAAATCAACGGGAAGCACAAAGGTGCACCTGGGATGGACAATTTATTCTCACAATAAAAAAAGCAAAGAAAGAATGATATATCTTCTAGGCCTCCATTACTGCGATGGGAACCCCGATAGGAGGAGTATACCCCACTCAACACATCTCGAGCAAATGTATTGATGGTCGTTCGAGATCAAGATACATTAAAATGACCGAATCCTTTGAAGTCGAACACAGGAAATTCAGATCAGTAGTGTCACTTTCATCGTAGTCATGGTCACACTATCGAAGCCAGTAAGCAACTCAAGGATGAGATTGAAAGACTTATCCGCCATTGCTACCTTCGATAATTTATTCAAGATTCATCTGCCCGAGAGGAAGCTCGTCCCGGTGGGGGTACAAAATCAACAATATAGACAACCATTGAATAATATTCAAGTGGTTAGAGATATTGAATGATCACGTACTTCGTGCATTTGTATTGGCAATACTACTTGTCTTGTTGTCTCTTTTATGTTGAGCAGGGTATCACTTTGATATCTTTAATGTTTTTTCTTCCAAGTTAAATGTTGTATTGTGCCCGTGCGTAGATCTTATGTGTTGAGTACGTTGCAACTTGTATTTCCCCCAAGTCAGACTAGGGAATTATTGTACTGTTTTATATAATACAGTAATGCGATATTCATGTTGTTGTGATATTATTTTCTCTTATGAAATATAATTTTTTTTTTATGAAACTCTTTCTTTGTGATTCGAGAAATACACAATCTACATTGTATCTCAATCACCGGATGATCAATCCCAGGGGGATTTGATCCGACCTCATCTACACAGGTTAATGTCATCGAGCAGGGCTCTGACATACAACCTCGGATAGGTCTTACATCATTGGTGGATTCTTCCAACCTCATCCACACAGGTTAACGTCATCGAGCAGGGCTCTGACATACAAGCTCGGATAGGTCTTACAACCTTGGTGGATTCTTCCTACCTCTTCCACACAGGTTAACATCATCGAGTAGGGCTCTTACATACAACATCGAATAGGTCTTACATCCTTAGTGGATTCTCTCGACCTCTTTCACACAGGTTAACGTCATCGAGCAGGGCTCTGACATACAATCTCTGATAGGTCTTAAATACTTAATGGATTCTTCCGACCTCTTCCACACAGGTTAACGTCATTGAGCAGGGCTCTGACATACAACCTCGTATATGTCTTACATCCTTAGTGGATTATCTCGACCTCTTCCACACAGGTTAACGTCATCGAGCAGGGCTCTGACATACAACCTCGGATAGGTCTTACATACTTAGTGGATTCTCTCGACCTCTTCCACACAGGTTAACGTCATTGAGCAGGGCTCTGACATACAACCTCGTATAGGTCTTACATCCTTAGTGGATTATCTCAATCTCTTCCACATAGGTTAACGTCATCGAGCAGGGCTCTGACATACAACCTCGGATAGGTCTTACATACTTAGTGGATTCTCTCGACCTCTTCCACACAGGTTAACGTCATCGAGCAGGGCTCTGACATACAACCTCGGATAGGTCTTACATACTTAGTGAATTCTCTCGACATCTTCCACACAGGTTAACGTTATCGAGCAAAGGCTCCGACATACAACCTTGGATAGGTCTCACATCTTTAGTGGATTCTCTTGAGCCCTTTTACAAAGGTCAACATCACTAAACAATATTTTGAGTGAACAATGTTCTCTATGTAAAGACTCTAAGAACGCAAGTGATTGATAAATTTATCACTTATACAAAGAGTTCAGCAGTCTAAAATTTCCTCACAAAAATATGGGGGGCAAAATGTCAAAGCATGTCTTAAAGATGCAATCGCAATTCAGCTTGCTCCAAAGGACAAGTTCTCAACTTCTTATTCAGTATCAATGGAGTTACATAGATACATATTCATATGTATATTTCTTCTCAATAGAAGTTGAAAGGAAAACTGCACCAACTGGATCTTGATCGTCGCCTCCGGTATTTAAACTCTTGCAGGATAGTTTTTCCCCCGCTGGGAGTGAACTGGAGCCTGCATAAGAGTACCGGGCCTTGATCGCCGTCTTCGGTATTTAAACTCTTGCCGGACAGTTTTCCCCCGCTGGGAGTGAACTGGAGCATGCGTAAGAGTATCGGGCCTTGATCGCCTCCTCCGGTATTTAGACTCTTGCCGGATAGTTTTTACCCCAATGGGAGTGAACTGGAGCATGCGTAAGAGTACCAGACCTTGATTGCCGCCTCTGGTATTTAGACTCTTGTTGGACAGTTTTTCCCCCGCTGGGAGTGAACTGGAGCCTGCGTAAGAGTACCGGGCCTTGATCGCCTCCTCCGGTATTTAGACTCTTGCCAGACAGTTTTTCCCCCAATGGGAGTGAACTGGAGCCTGCGTAAGATTATCGGGCCTTGATTGCCGCCTCCGTTATTTAGACTCTTACCGGACAGTTTTTCCCCCAATGGGAGTGAATTGGAGCCTGGGTAAGAGTACCGGGGCTTGATCACCTCCTCCAGTATTTAGACTCTTACTGGACAGTTTTTCCCCCAATGGGAGTGAATTGGAGCCTGCGTAAGAGTACCGTGCCTTGATCGCCTCCTCCAGTATTTAGACTCTTGCCGGACAATTTTTTCCCCAATGGGAGTGAACTGGAGCCTGCGTAAGAGTACCGGGCCTTGATCGCCTCCTCCGGTATTTAGACTCTTGCCGGACAGTTTTTCCCCCAATGGGAGTGAACTGGAGCCTGCGTAAGAGTACCGGGCCTTGATCGTCGCCGCCCAAAAATTTTTTATTTTTGCCAGTCCGACTTCTCCTAACTTCGTAAGAGAAATTTTGGAACCGGCTAAAGAGAGGTGGTGCCTTCTCCCTAGCCCTTAAGGGGGGTATTTATAGTTTTTTCAAAGGAGGTTTGAGGGCTAAATTTCTGAATTTTTAATGCCCAAAATTAAATAATTTCCTATTATTAAAAAGTTGAAATAGGAAATAAATAAAGAGCATTTTATTTAAAAAATAAATAAATAAATATTCAGGAAATTAATTGTTTCCATTCAAGAAAAGATCCTGAATTTTTTAAAGGGTTTTTTTTTTCAAATTTTTCTGGTTATATTTTAGCCAAAATAGTATTTTACTATTAAATGTATAATTAATTATTTAATAAAATTCAATTAAAAAAAATCCGGCCTGATTGCGGCGCTATTGTAGCCGAATTCTGTAATAAATACTTTATACATATGTACTAGCTTTCTTAACATGTAATAATTAATAACTTATTGGAAAAAATAATCAAAAAACACTACTCTCAACCATGCTGCAACGACGGATCCCGCGGCGCTAGGGTTTTCTCCTTCCTTCTTCTTTCGATCGTTTTTTCCTGCTTCCTTCGTCTTCTCCGGCTAAGCCGGAGGACTTTTTTCTCTTCGTTCTGATGGAGACTGGACTTCGTGCTGAGGATTTCCCTCCGCTTGTCCAGTATCCTGCCAAGACTACCACTTTTACGCCAAAAGACTGGAATAGAGTGTTCGCACCGAAAGCTTTCGCAGCAAAAGTTCTCAATCTCTCGCACTTTCCTTCAGAGCCGGAAATAGTGCCGTTTAATGAAGATAAGCTGTCTAAAGGAGGAGAGGACTGGACCTTGTGCCTGGTGGGGTACTCCATAGGAAGGAGACCGTATTATGAAGCTTTATTGGGGGCCATAAAGAAGACTTGGAACCTCAAAGGTTCAGTTCAGCTTCTTTCGCTCAGTGAAGGTTTTTTTCTCATTCGCTTCTCTTGTACTGAAGACTACGACATGGTTTGGTCGCGTGGAGTTTGGTTTTTACTGGGGAGACTGTTCATTATTCAAAAATGGCATCCCAAATTCAAGCCTAAAAGAGACAACTTTGACTCTGTTCCGATTTGGGTCAAAATTCACGACCTGCCTCTTGCATGTTGGAATTCGGAGGGGATATCCAGGATTGCAAGCAAAATTGGTGTCCCATTGGCGGCGGATAGCTTGACAGAGCAGAAGACTCGACTCACTTTTGCGCGTGTCTGTGTTCTGTTTGACTGCAATGCTACTTACCCGGAAGAAATAAAGGTTTCTCTGGATGGGGATGTTGTCTGTTTGAAGGTGCAATACGAATGGAGGCCATATCCGTGTGATCACTGTAAGTCTCTTATGCATTTTTCTTCTCTTTGTCCGTCAAAACCAGAGGTCACTGGGGATGAGGTGCAAGGTAAAGAAATGCAAAAGAATCGTGGCAGGAGCATTAGTAGAAAGGGAAAAAACAGATATCCGTAAAAAACTGATAATTTGTCTAGACCGCCCAAAGGGGATTTATCCCATAGGGTCGCTCTAGTCTCAGAACATCCTAAGTCACCTCCTCCTACTAATTCCACTGTGCCAATTAACAGCATTGGTATACCTCTTCATTATCAACCTCATTCCCCAACTCCCCCCACAGCACAAGAAAACTTAAATTCTGGTAACCTGGAGATAGATAATCCGGTTACTGATATTCCGAACCTGTCTATGATAGGGATGAATTTACCAAATCTCAATTCACCTAATGAGGAAGAGGTTGCTTCGACATCTTCAAGTTCACTGCAAATTCAAAGGTTGGGAAAACAGAAAGAGAAGCAGGTGCCCTCTCCTAATAGATTTGATGTGTTAAACGATGAGGAAGATAACAATACTCTGGGTGATACATGGGGTGATATGGTAGAGAAAGTGGAGAAAAGAAACAAACACAAACAAAAGGACAAATCGAAACTCAACAACTCAGATTTAGTCAAAAAACCAGCAAAATGGAAGCAGGGAAAAAAATCCCACTCAACACATTCTTAATGTCTATACCTTCCATTGCGGTATGGAATGTACGTGGGTTTAATCGTACAGACAAAGTCCTAAGCTGTAAGCGTCTTTCTCAGTCCTTTAACCTGGACATGATATGTATCTTGGAAAATAGGATTCATGTTCAAGCATTCCAAGACCCCTTCTTTGAAATATCACACTATGTTTTCCCAATGAAAAAAGTTGTCATAACTTTGCTTCCTCGCATTCGGGCAGAATTTGGGTTAAATGAGATGATAATAAATTGAGCTTCAAACCTACTCATATATCCTCTCAAATCATCTCTGGGATGATTTCTGTTGCTTCCAAAGAACTCTTCCAATTATCTGTCATATATGCTTCTAACAGCGCAAATGAACGAAAGGAGTTGTGGGAAATTATTGGTGATATTGCTCCTGATTATGATACACCTTGGGCCTTGGTGGGAGACTTTAATAGCTGTCGTTTTGCCTCTGAAAAACTGGGAGGATCTCCCCTTACTCACTCTGCATTATTTGATTTTAATCAAATGATTTTTTCTCAAAGTCTCCTTGATCTGCATTCGGTAGGGAGTAATTACACATGGTTTAATCAACGCTCTGATAATCCCATACACATCAAGTTGGATAGAGTTCTGGTGAATGATAGTTGGTTGAAAGACTTTCCAGATTCTTACTATTCTCTTCAATCACCTTCTTGTTCTGATCATTGTCCAATTATGATGGCTCAGGTTCAGCACAGATTTATGTTTAAAAACTTCTGGACTAATATAGATAGCTTCTGACATATTATTTTGAGAGCTTTTTCTGATCCAACTGTTGGTAATCCCCTGTCTCACCTTAGCAATATTCTTAGACATATTAAGGAATGCATTAAAAAAGAGTCTTGGTCTTCTTATAATGCTGTTAGTCGTCATATGGATGCTCTTCTAATTAGCCAAAAGGATGTTTTAGATTGCCTTCATGTTGATCCGACTAACAATATTTTCAATCTTATGTTAAAAGATATTAATGCCAAGATAGCAGATTTCTCTACTATGCATGCCTCCTGGATTATTCAAAGAGCGAAGGTGAACTGGTTGAAGCACGGGGAAGATGATCTTAAATTCATATATGGCAAAATTAGAAGTAGGAGAGGCACAACCAAATCGGTGGTGAACCTTCTTGCTTCAACTTCTTCTCCTTCTTCCAGAGATGTGGTCGTCCATTCCATTATCCAGCACTTCCAAACTCTCTATAATCCTCCTCAAATCTCTAGATTTAATATTGATATATTCCCTATGGGATCTGTTTTATCAGATTATGATGCTAATGAGATTTGCTCTCTTGTTTATGATCATGAAATAAAAGCTGCTGTTTTTCTGGGTTCTTCCTCCTCGACACCTAGGCCGGATGGTTATAACTTTCATTTTTTCAAAGCTTGCTGGCACATTATAGGCCCGACTGTATGCAGAGCTATAAAATCCTTTTTTTCTAAAGGTTACATGCCCAGAGGAATTAAGCACACGGGCCTTGCTATCATTCCAAAACACAAGAATGCAATGGACATTTCTGAATACAGGCCCATAGCTTTATGTAATGTTGTCTATAATATCATTGCCAAAGTTATTGCGTGTAGGCTTAAGCCTCTTATGCCAAGCATTATCGAATATAACCAGTCTGGTTTTTTACAAGATAGGATATCCACAGACAACATTTTGCTGGCTAGTGATATTCTTGCCACTGCTAATAGGAGGGGTGGAGTTAAATTATTTTGTGCCAAGTTAGACATTAGAAAGGCCTTTGACTCCGTTTCTAGGAAGTTTGTTTTGGCTAGATTATCTCAAAAAGGTTTTACTAACACTTTTGTCAACTGGATCAAAATGTGTATTACTAATGTACAATTTTCCATTGTTCTTAATGGTGCCCTAGAGGGATTTTTTCTATCTACTGCCGGCCTAAGACAGGGTTGCCCTCTTAGCCCTTATCTTTTCTGTCTTGTTATGGATGCATTCTCTAATTTATTAAAGGAGAGGGATTTATTGGTATCAGTGCAGATAATTTCAATCTTACCCATCTTTTATACGCTGATGATGTGCTTGTGTTTGGTGAGGCCTCTTTAAGTAACTTTCATAATCTGGCTAATATTCTCAGAGAATTTGGTAATTCTACTGGCTTGCATATCAATTTTGAAAAAAGTGCCATTATGTTCCCAAAGCATCAACTTAATCAACAAGCCATTTGCCAGATCCTATCCATCTATAACATTACCAATAAAATCTCTTACCTTGGGATCCCGTTGTCCTTTAATAGGCTTAAGGTAGAAGATTTTCTCCCTCTTATGGATTGCATCAATCATAAAATGAATGGGTGGAAGGCAAACTTGCTGTTGTTTGCTGGGCGCTTACAGTATTTAAAGTTCACTATTCAAAACACCATTGGATATTGGATTCGTGGTTCGATTTTGCCTAAACATGTGTGTAAGCATTTTAACAAGGTTAGCTCTAGATTTCTTTTTTTTTTTGGAGATTCTAATCAATCCAGAAAATTGCACATGATATCTTGGGATACTATATGTCGTCCCAAGAACAAGGGTGGGCTGGGGATACCCTTTGTTAATGCTATTCAATATGCATATAATTGTGATGTTATACTCAGGATGTATAACAGCACTTCTCCCCTCTCCAATTGGCTGACTAGTAAATAGTTTTCTCCTTGGCGCCCTCCTCCTATGACTGCTTCAAAATTCTGGAAATCTGTGTGTAAAACTGCTACTGAAGCTAAGGCCTATTTTCATTTCCAGCTTAATGCTTATTGCCCCATTTCTCTTACCTGGGATCACTGGTGTTATGACATGACTTTAAAAGATTATATGGGAGAAGTTATTTCTGTTCCGGAGAAAAAATTTGGCTCTTTTTATTATGATTATAGGTGGAATTTACCAGATTTCTTACCAGAGCAACTGAAGGCTTTATTTGTTATGTCTCACGGACTTAACAATGAGCCTAATCTATTGTGGAAAGATAAATCTGCATCTAAATTCAAAGATTATGTCCAGGAATTTTATTGTGGCTTATCTGATTGTAACTGGTACAAAAATGAGTGGCACAAAGGTAGCTGCGTAAAGCACAATGTGTTTGTTTGGTTGGCTTTAGTAGGGGGACTTAAGACAGCAGACGCTCTTCGTATTAAGCAGATTAATGTTCCCAGTAAATGCTCATTATGTCATATTTTTGTTGAATCTATTACGCACTTATTCTTTGAATGCTCTTACTGCTTTACAGTTCTTATTACTGTTATGCCGGACACCAAAGAATTACTTTTAAGACCATCTCTGCTTCACCTATTTGTTTGGGTGAACTCGAAATACAAAGGAAATTCTGCTTTGAAAAATTTTTACAAATTGATGGTGTGCTGTATTACTTATTTCATCTGGAAGGAGAGGAACACTAAGAGGTTTGGAGGGAATTCGAATAGTTCTGCTGCTCTCGCTTTGTCCATTAAAAAAATGGTGTTTGAGAAAGTGCTTAAATGGAATAACTCTTATGGTTTGCTGGAAAGGTTATAATAATGGCTCTAGATGGGATGCTATGTCTCGTTTTGCAGCAATTTTGTGGCTAGTCTGGACAATGATGATGCTCCTTGTTGCTGATCCCTTGGATGGCCTTTGTGGCAACCAGGGGTTGATGTTTTCTTCGAATGACTTCCTTTTTTCTGAGTCCAGACTGTTTCTGGGCCAAGGAGCATGTTCTTATACCAGTATTTTTTGGCTGCTGATGCGTTGCTCTGTATTCAGGAGCTGGTGCTGCTGCTGGAATGTTTTCCTTTATATTGACAGGATATGGCTATTCACTGAATGTTTTTAAAGACTTCCTGCTTGATTTTTCGTATATTATTTTCAGGCCTAAAGTCATCAAGCTAGTTTGATTATTCTAAAGCGGTGCAATTGTTCAAGAAAGTTGGTGGAAGTTTTCTGGATCCTGGCGGAGGTTTTTTCGCTGTTTTTTTTAGTATTTTTCTGATGGCTTTTTTGGTTAGCCATTTACTTGTATTTTTTTCTTTCTCTTTTTGGGCTTCTTCAAGCCAGCCTTTATGGCCTTAGCATTTCATTACACCTGTAATCTTTTTGATTAATAGATGGGCTTAGCCCAAATTTTCCCAAAAAAAAAAAAGTTAATAACTTATTATATATATAATGTAATAATGACATACGTTATATATTGATTAACTATAATAATTACTTCAGATTCAATAATGAGTATTAATTACTTGATTAAGTAATTAATTACATTTTTCTTTTTCTAGTAAAGTTCGATTTGAACATTTTTATTCTACATAATTGTTTTTCAATATTTCAGACTCAATCTTAACACTTCTAAAGCTCAAAATTTTTTGAGTGAAGCGAATAAATTTTGTGTACTCTAGACTCAATTTTGCTAATTTCGAACCTCAAAAGATAAGTTTTGAGCAATTCAAAAATTTTTTGAGTATCTTTTGTTTGACATTTTTGCTCCGATTATTGCTCTAATTTTGCAGAAAGCTAGAATCATGAATATATTTTTGGACTGTAAAATTCAACATCCTAAAATAGGGGGGCAACTGATACGTCCACAAAAATTGCCTTGATCAAGCACGAATCTCGAGGCATATTCAAGTTGGAAAATCTTTAAAATTAAATTTGTGATCATCTGAATTCCAATTTTAGCAAACTTATAGTCAAATTGAACATCTCAATGGGACGAACCAAACATCACCGAAATTGGTTCAACCCAAGCCCAAATGGGTCCAAATCGGAGGCCCGGACCACATTTGGAAGGGTTAAAGCATTATTTGGATTATGAAATGATACCCAAATATGGCGTGCTTATAGTCAAATCGAGCGTCTCGGCGAGAAGAATCCAACGAGCCCAAGATATCTGAATTCCGACACTGTTAAGGCACTTAAACAGTCAAAAAACTCTCTATGATCGGGGGAATCAATACGAGCCATCCGATGGAGCACTCTGAACCTGCCCCGGATCTTCTCTAGATTTACAGGGTGTGCCACTCATGAAAATCTATAAATAGACCCCCACTCTCTACATGAGGGGGACCTTTCGCTTGAGATTGAAGAGAGCTCTGAAGCTTCAAGAGCTTTAGCACCACCGCCCGGCCGCCACCTGCCGGACATCCGTACGACCGTCTCCAGATCTTTGGCTGTCTCTCCAAATTACTATAATTCGACCGCCTCTAAATCGAGGGACGGGTCAACCCTTGTAATTCACTCAAGTTTAGTGGAATATTTTCACTTGGGCAAGGCCCCGTGGTTTTTCTCTCTTCGGGTTTTCCACGTAAAAAAAAGATTTGGTGTTCTACTTCTCTCTTTCTGTTTGAGTGTTGAATATTCGTGCATCTCTAAGACAAAAAGTTTACTCACTCTACCGCCACGAATCTTTCAGCCCGCAACAAGAAGTAATTTGGAGTGATAAATTTAATTTAATTTTTTTTGTAAGGTTTTACATGTTAAAAAAATAAATAATAATTTTTAATGTTTGATATCTAAATAAAAAAAAAATTATGGTAGATATCTAAATTCATACATTTTTTATTAAAAAAATATTAATATATTTTATGCTTACGGTAGGTTTACCAAAATAAGCTATTTAAAAAAAAAAACATGAAAAAGAACTATCATTCTATTGACATCAGGGGCGGAACCAACCTTAATTTTCAGGGGAGGCAAACTTATAAGTTAAAGTATAGAATTTAGATCAACCCCTATTTGTTCACATCCTTGATTGTCGTACCCTACACAGATATGTCGGGGGTCCAAGAGGGCAGCGCCACTTGGCGTCCAGTTGCGGGGTCAAGGGCAGCACCCCAACGAGGATTTTAGGGGGCGCTCAAATTTTTGTTGTAAGGATATTATTAGATTATCTTTACTATTTATTTTGTATTTGATTCATCGTTCTCTAACAATAACAACTCTATATAACCAATTGCCTAATGACCATATATTTTTGTCTTTATTACAAATTTTTTTAGGCAATTGCGAAGCTATCATTATTACGTGCGGATGTCGAATATGTCTGGAGGCCAATTCCGACAGGCTTATACACTGTATATTGGGAGAAACTATTCTATGCGGAGCCTAGACGGAAATAACGGTTCGGATATATGAATTGTGTACATATTTGTACATAATATGTATCAAATTTTTATAGATTCTCCCCATACAAATTCAGAAGAGAATAATATTCTCCTATATTAAATCCGACCTCGGCACGCTTCCCGTTCCGCAACGTAATCATTTGGCCATATTTAGGGCCCGCCCAGCCTGTGTTGGTTTGCTTAGGCCGTTTCATTTGATACTGACTCCAAAAATCAATTAACTGTAATTTTGAATGTCCCTATAAAACGGCCATTTAGGCTTCTCGTTTTCGATCGGCCCTTTCCTATTCCTTCGATTACGCACTGGTTCTCTCAGTTTCTCTCTGAGCGATTGAGGGGATAAAGAATGTCAGGAACGAACGCAGGGGAGGAAAAGAAGCAAGATCAGGGTGGCACGCATATCAATCTTAAGGTGAAAGGGCAGGTGAAACATCTTTCTCGATTATTTGCTATACCTGATGCGATCTGTCTTAATTTCGTCTTTTTCTTGCTTGAGAACGCATTCAATGCCTAGCTTGCGATTGGGGCTAAATTTTTGTATTTAGGGAATGCTTGTCTGTGATTTTTTGTGTTTGTTGCTAAGTCGGGAATCGGGTTTCAGTTTAGCGGTGATTTAGGTTGAAATGTTGAGGTCATTTTCATCTTCGCCATCTGAAATAGTTTTTCTCGTTGTTGTTGTAGATTTTAATCATGCATTTGAGTTAATTTGTGTTAAACGTGTAGTAAGTGTGGATATATCTTTTTCGTTGCTCGCGTTTTGAAGGTATCAGTTGGTGTTGGCATTGGATTTATGCTGGAACTCTGTTTTTGGGTTGATGGAGGAGCCTTAGAAACTAATTTTATGTCCTTTTTGAATAAACATTTTTTTTGTTATTAATCCTTTAACATTAACCATTTCTATTTCTCTTATTAGTGCATCTTCAACTCTTCACTGTACATTCCCAAACCACCTAGTCTATTTTCATAATCTTATCTTTAAGAAATATTATTCTCACTGTCCTTCTAATATAATTATTCTTAATCTATACCTTATTCCTAGTTGAAAATGAGTCTATAGCAGTGGTTAAGTTACTTTATTACATTATAGAGGTTCCATATTCGATTCACTAAATAATCAACTTGCATGCCTTATTCTCACTGTCCTTCAAATATAATTATTTCTTAATCTACTGCTGTTTTTGTGCAAAACAGGCATTTGATGATAGTGTTTTTGCAAATGGATTTATAGATATCACATTTATGTTTTTCTGCTAGTGCAGCATATCCTTGCCTATGAGATCATCATTTGATTCTTTGGACAACAGCAATTATTTTCTTCACGATTTGTTGCGGAGACCGTGCTCCTCATGTTGACCATAGATCTCCCCTAAGGAACCACAATATGAAGATTATTGTCACATTGACCTTCACTCTCCTTTTAGGGAGATGTTACATATCAACCCTATAGACACAAATATCCAACATGCTTCTATGGTCAACTTCATGGTTGATATTATCTCTCATTTATTTTGTGCTATTATGTATTACTTTTTTTGTTGGATTTATGCTTTTTGCTCATGTTTTTGGGATATATTAGGCATTTGCAAGAAAATACTTAGGCTATTATTTCATCTTTGCCTCCCTTCCTTTAAAAATAGTGTCTGCCTTATATTATGAATGATGATTAGAAATTTTTGTAAATTTAAAGTTCATGTCTTGAAGGCTCCTCCCCCCTTATTCCCTCTCCAAGCTCATATCTTCTTCTTCTCCTTCTAATATCCACTCTCCCTTACCTCTTAACTCTTTCCCTCTTTACACCAAATCCCTCTTTTTTCTTTATTTCTTGCTTGATCTACAAGATTTAGCAACTTCTCTTCCACAAACATGATCATTCTTCCATTATGGAGGTTTGGGTTAGCTACTTGGTAGGTGGATGCTAAAATCTCTTACCAATTTTTACTTTTGACATCATTTAATCCTTAGAATGCTTTAATAGGTTTAACAATGCAAAAAAAAATCTGTATGAAAGTTTGAAACTTTCTATCAAATAGGCCAAGCTGTTCCTTACTTGATGAGTTTCAACTAAAGATTGGATGAGGAATTAAGGGTATCAAGAGAGGTAAACAGAAAATGGCAAACTAGAACTAACCTTAGACTACTAACTATCTGTTATTCTTTTATGACGGTCTCATTCTCTTTTTGTTGCTTTTGTTTCATACTTTCATCCTCTTCCTCCTTCTAGAACTTCCTCTCTTTGTTTTATCCCTTGCTAGCAAAAGAATTTTGACTCACTTTTGGCATTCTTGGGTAGGAGAGAAAATGGAGAGGGGGAGAGAGAGTGAGAGTGAGGAGGGGTGGCTAGCTTGTCTGACTAGAGTGGAGAGAAAGAACATGTAGAGGTCAGCTTTTCCAGTTTCTAGCTATTATTTGTAGATGAGTGCAAGAAATGTAAAACTAATCTCTAAGTCTTCAGGATAATCCTCTTTACAATAAGGAAACAAATCCTAACAAACTAAATCTACTGGGGGTTGAGCCTTGTAGTTTGATAAAATCGTTCATTGTCTTAGTATCTTGAATTTAGATTCCTTATTTTTTTTCGTTTTGGAAATTCAATTTTACTCTCTTTATCCTTTTGGCCTTCTCCTGCGTGATGAATAACTGGAGAAGAAAAGGTGATGTCATATTCTTGCTTCCATTCAACCTAGCTTGCCATGCAAAGGTGATTTCTTTCGTTTTTTATGATTTCTGCTGATCCATGCCTTTTGTAGTACGAGTACTATCAATATCACTAGAGTGAGTTGTTGTGGGTGGCTTTAGTGAGTTAGAGTGAGAGGAGATGAGTCTTTTTCTTTATATGGTGCTTTATTTGTGGCATTTATCAGGATTGTTGTCAAATCTCCATGTAGCATGTTAATTTAAGTTGTTATTGATTAGGCTAGAGCTTTGTCTCGACTATGGATTAAATCCAATGTTCTTCACATATATTTAAAAAGATATATAAAGGGTAGTATATAAGTTAGGAGATCAAAATGGTCTTGTTGAGGTGAACTCGTGGTCTGACCTGACAACTTTAGATTGGGCTATATTCTTAATTGGTTTGGGTTGGTGAATGCTTGTGGGTTGATTAGCTGCAAATTTGGTTATGTTTTAGAGTTAGTTTGGTTCAAAACCTGATGATTTCTGTGTATTTTGCCATTCTACTGCACTATTATGTAGAAAATGATTTTTTCTCAGAAGTCAGTTATTAATGATGCTTGCCTCTGAGTGTTTTGTGTTTCTGGCTGTGTTACGACCATCTATTAATACATTTCTTTCTTCATTTACCTTGTCAAATTCTGAATTTCTTTTTGTGTTGTGCATGAAGTTAGGATACTCATAGAGATATTACTACTTAATGAAATTTTTATCTCTGAGGGGTAGGAACACTTTTAAGGTTCTATCATCGTACATTTGCCAATTTAATACAAAATTCTTTTCTTTTGGTTTGTTTCTAAAGTATGGGTGTCAATATTTGACCCGACCTGTACTTGACCCAAAAAATTTCCAATTTGGGTCAACCCATTTGGCAAATGGGTCGGGTTGGGTCCGGATTTGAGTTGACCCGAATTCCACCCGCACCTCACCACTCGACTCAATCTTGCACCCCACACCGACCTGCCTCAGTGCCTGCCTCACCCACGCTTGTCTCTGCTTCCTGCACCACCTGGATGCCTCAGTGCCTCGCCCGTGTGCGCTGCCCATCCTCGCATCGGCTCACCCACTGCCTGCCTCGCTTGCGCTCAGGCTCGACCCAACATCCCGCACTTATGTCGGCGCCCTACCCACCTGCGCTCACTTGCGCTTGACCCTATACACCCGCAAGCCCGGGGCGGGTTCGGGTAAATAGTGACGGGTCAATTTCGGGTTGGACTTGAAGCCAATCCCAAAACCCATTTTGACGCCCATAGTTTCTACTTTATACCCTCTAATTTCATCCTAAATGATAGGAAGTAATCCATACTTAAACTAGCAATTGCATATGTTGATGGTTGCAATAGGTGTTTGTTTTCTCTACTTCATTTGAAATTTTTTTGGGCTGTATTAATATCCCATGCTTTGATTAGCAAACAATTATATACTTTAAATGGAGAAAATAATATTTTCATTTGCCTTTTGGGTGTTATGCTGGCTATTAAAAAATAAAATATGTTTATTTTTCTTCATTGGTGATTACAAACTTTTATTTTTCTCATATTTTACTCATTATCTTGACCATCATCATCATCGTCGGTGTTATTCCACCTGCATTCTCTATTTCATTCTTTATGATATCAAGAAATCCCATTGTCCATTCATTCTTTATGATATTAATTGAGCTGTTAGCTCCATTTTTTTCAGCTTATTTTGAACAATTTCTAGCATTATTATATTTAAGGTAGGTCTTCTATTATTTTATATGTCTACAAGTAAGAAAACTTGTTACGCAGAGATAAATATAATATATTTCTGAGCATGATAAGATATATTCCTATAATGCATATTAGGAGGTTAATTGGGCACTTGAGTCACCCTTATTGTTGATTTTAACATAAATTTCATTTACATACAAATGATATTGCAAAAGAAATAAAAAGTAAGTTTCATTTTTTTTGTTCTTCATCAACTATGTCACTTTTTTTGTGAGAATATGAAAAAAGTTTTTTTTTTTTTTTTTGAAACATAGTGTGAAATACATGTTTGACCACTTTCCCCTGCGTCCGGATCACCATCCTTAGTCTTGCAAATGTAACTCTCCCTCACCCTCCACTAAGCTCACAACTTTGTGTTCGCTTCACACTTTGCAACTTGTTGTTCATGCTCAAGCCATGTTGTAGTTATTCTCTTGTCCTGTTTATCTACAATTGTAACTCCCACCTAGCATACATGACTTGCGTCTTGCTTACCACCTTTTAGACATAATTTGCACCTCAATTCTCTCATGAATTGCTCTTTGGCTTATGTTTCGTTCACTATAATCTATCATAGTGTAGATATCAAAATTTTGACAAGCATCCGATGTCTCACCCCTGCATATGGATCAAAGATACGACGACGTGATGTCTTCTAATTTATTTTTCCCTGGCCAGATCAAAGATTGGATGACACTAATCTTATTTGTTTTTGTGTATACATGTACTCTATTTACAATTGATTTCATTTAGTCGAGAGGGATATCATTAACTATTGTTGACTGTTGAATTCGGACAGGGTCGGTGTAGAATTTACAAGAAGGATTGCGCTCGTTCGGGATAGAATAGGAGCGGAAGTCGGGAGAAGCAAGGTTGGGCTGAGGGCGTGGGACATGGTCGCAAGAGAAAGCGGAGGCAGAAGTGGGGAGCTAGGCTTTGGGTCGTGTGAGGAAGCGTGGTCGGGCCGTGGGAGATCACACAGATAGATCCAGGGTCATGCGGACGGTCCGAAGTCACGTGAGACGGGAGTTAGGGTGTGGGTCCCACGGACGGGTCAGGATCTAAGTCACATGGACGGGATCAGGACGAGCGATGATATGGGCGTGAGCGGAAGGTGGGCTCGCGTTCACGCATGGTAGAGGGGTCCGGCAGAGGCCGGGATGCTTGATCGGAGCATGGGATTGAGGGGTTGGCGAGCAGATTCGAATTTCTGGATTGGAGAAGAGCGTGTGCGAAAGGCCTTTCCTCTTTCCTTTTTTTCTATAAAGTTGCTCGAAGGGTTGCTTCTCTTTTGTGAAACAAGGCATCTATTCTGTATTTTTATTGTTTCTCTTTTTTCTAGAAACAATCATATCATCCTTAAACATTTCAACAAAATAGTGTTGTTGAGTATAAACATTACCATTTATTTAATACAACAACATCAAAGCCTTTATCCCATTACATGGGGTCAGCTACATGAATCCTTTTTCTCCATCGTGTCCTATTAAGAGTCAAATTCTCTTTTAAATATAATACATAAAGATCATTTCTAATATTTTCTCACCAAGTCTTTTTAGGTCTATCTCTACTTTTCTTTTCATAAGTCAAATATAATGCATCTACTCTCCTAACTGGGTCATCAGAAGGTTGTCGTTTTATGTGACCAAACCATCTAAGGAGACTCTCTAATCTTATCTTCCACTGGATCTACTCTGACCTTTTCACATATATGCTCTTTCTGTATCCTATCTCTAAGAGTATAAAGCCACTCATCCACCTAAGCATCATCATCTCTGCTACACTTAACTTATATTATGCTTCTCTTTTAATGGCCAACATTTTGCACCATAAAGTATTGCAAGTCTCACCACAATCTTATAATATTTTTTTTTAAAAGTTTGTGGGGGACTTTTCTATCACACAAGAAACCCAAACCATTCCTCCACTTCAACAAATCAACTTGAATTCTACTAATAATATCCACATCACTCTGAATAATAGACTCAAGATATTTAAAATGTGTACTCTTATTAATGATTTGATCACCAAAAGTCACAATCCCCCTACTAGATCTATTACTATTAAAATTACACTCCATATATTCAATTTTAGAACTACACAAATGAAAATTTTTAGACTCTTAAGTTTGATCTCCATAATTCAAGTTTACCTTCAACTCTTTCTCTAGTCTTATCAACAAGAATAAACTTTCACTCGGAATAAATTTATAATATTTGCAATATAAACTATATATTTTTCTTATAAAAAATAATTAATTTGAGTTTTATTATATCCATTCTTATAAGTGATGAGATGCTCATCTCTTTTTCTTAAATAAGATATTAACAATTTCAAAATCATAAGCTATAACAAAATCTAACATGGTCTTACCACATTCATTAGTCGCTCCAAACTCATAGCCACCATGAATGATTTTAAAATCATTTAACTCTCTACCAACATATCCATTTAAATCTACTCTAATAAAAACTATTTGTTCAAGAGGTATCTTTTATATTAATTCTTTTATTCATTCCAAAATTTTAATTTTGAATACATATCCAAACCAATTTGAAGAGCTTAAACATTTATAATATTAATAATCTTAGCATAAAAAATAATCATTAAAATTATAATTCTATCTCTAATAATAAAATATGATTATGTATTTATGTTTAACTCTGCTTGGCGTATTCTTCTAGTAATAACCATAATTAACCTTAAAAAATAGAATTAACCTAAAAAAATCCATAATTAACCTCTAATTAAAATCATGTTTCTTCTAATTAAAATATAATTTATGTTATTCAACTAATTATTAAGCACTAATCAAACCATCAATAACTCACTAAAAAAAAATTTCAGGTTGTGAGATAATTTCTGATATTTTATTGCTGAGCTCTTTGGCTTTACCGTTTTTTAACAAAACATGAAACACCACGATCAAATATGTTGAAATAACTTCCAGGATTTAGAAGCTCAATTATAGGCCTAATAAATGGAAATTAGCAGCTTTCAATGGCAACTTCTCATTATAAAATTGGGATTTTTACATACATAACACTTTAAACTATTCCCGACCCCACGTAGTGGGATAAAGGCTTGATGTTGTTATTGTTGTTGTTGTAACACTTTAAACTATTAAAAATAGATATTTAACACATAAATTTCTATATTTACTAATATACCACATAAAATCCTTCTTTTAATCAATTCTAACATTCCGTTTAAACTTTCTGTCAAAAATCACTATCAACGACTATCTTCTCCATCAATGGTACCCTTTCACAGTGAATACAAGTATCTCATCGCTTCAACGGAGTGGTGGAATGGAAGGAAAAAGGGGATTTTTAGGTGGTATATTAGTAAATATAGAAATTTAGGTGTTAAATATGTATTTTCAAAAGTTTTAGATGTTATGTACGTAAAAATCTCTATAAAATTTTCATCTGACATTTTGAGCATATTTCATGTCATATAGGATGGCAACGAGCTTTTCTTCAGGATCAAGCGCAATACTCAACTGAAGAAGCTAATAAATGCATACTGTGAGCGCCAGTCTATTGGTTCGGACTCCATTGCCTTCCTCTTCGATGGCCGTAGGATTGGCGGTGAGCAGACTCCACATGAGGTAATATAGTTTACATTTTCAGTTATTTTTCCGAAAGAAATTATATTTGAATAAATTGAAAATTATTGAATTTTCTTTGAGATTAAATCTAATAATTTTTAAGTTCATCTTGTTCTAAATTATATTAGAATATCTTGATATAATTTTTTTCTATTAAAATAGAAAACAATTATGATGGGATGCTCTGATACAATTTGTATGAATATACTTGGAAGTCCTTGAATTTTCTTTATGATAAGTGCTTTATATGAAGAGTTTATAGTACACAAGTTTTGAAACAAATTTAATTATTTTTTAGAGCATCCTGATCAGGGGCGGATAGGGTTGTAAACGAGTCGAGTCAAGTCGAGTTTAGATCTTATCTAGCTCGGCTTCTTAGTAGGAAAGCGAGATCGAACTCTAGCTCGTTTACAGCGAGCCGGATCGTGAGCCATGGGCGGGATTTTTAATATTTAGGTGGGATTTTTAAAGCTTAGGCAGGATTTTTAAAATTTAGGTGCGTTTTAGAAAAAAAAAATGTAATGTTTAACATTTAAATAAAACTTAAGTGGTTCTTATTCATTTTTTTTTTAAATATTTAACTTTAATAAATAAGATAAAATTATTAAAAATATATTAATAATTATTCGAGCACGAGCCGAGCTGGCTCAAGCTCGAACTCGAGCTTGTACACTAAACAAGTTCTAGTTTGAGCTCAAGCTCGACTCGTGAGCTTGATATGCTCGGCTCGCAAGCCCTTAAACGAGTCGAGCTCAAGCTGGCTTGCGAGCCCATAAACGAATTGGGCACCAATTGTCCCCCTTAAAAAAAATTAAAATACTATTGTCTTTAGACGATTGCCCCTAGCAAAATTAAATACATTGTGCATATGTGTTATTTATAAGTTTGCCCCCCCCCCCCCCCCTAAGAATTAAGGTTGGTTCCGCCCCTGATCCTGATACAATTATATCAAAATATTCTGTCAATTTTTTTCCGGACCAAAATATATGATGTTCTGATGACAATTATTTATGAATTTTGTCGTCAGCTTGAGATGGAAGATGGAGATGAAATCGATGCCATGCTTCACCAAATCGGCGGGTAACTAAATTTATATTTCTGATTTTGGGGTGTTCTTGGCTTGGCCATCTTCTGTATATTTGACATGGCTTTCATGAATGAACATGTTAATATTCTGCTGTGAGTTTTGGCCAAGCTGTGGAGCATCTGAAAAACTGATCTATTAGAATTGATGAGCTGCTTATTATGCTTTCCATTGCCTGTTTGTTGATACTTTGAACCATGTTTGCTATGAACCCTAATTTACAAGTGATATGAGACTGATAATTTATGCAAAATAGAAACTCTAGTAATAGTTTTTGATTCGTTCTTTTGTTATTGAGAGAAAAACTGTTGATATAGCACCAAAATTATCTGCACAAAATCATTTAGTTTCAGCTACCAAATGTTTTAAATTTAGTATGATTCGAAATTCGATTATTTTTTGTTTCGATTTGAGGAGTTTAGAGATGATTTCGGGTCAAATTTGACGAATCAAAAACTGAGGCTTTGTTTGTGACAGTTTTTTTGCCGCTTTCATGAAATTTTTATACTGAAAAAATACCGTAAAAAGCAGAAAGAAAGTTATCTGAAACGAAGCCTAAATTGAACATATTAGATAATTTATTGCTTGAAGCATAGGATAAAAGTTAGAAGTAGAAAAAAATTACTTTAAGAAGTATTTGGAAGTAGTTAAAGTCGCCCATCAAATGCTTGGTCGTGCTTCTTATTTAAGCTTTTTGTATTAAAAAATTACGTTAAGAAGTAGAAAAAAGATCGTCCCAAACGAAATCTTAATATCTAATCAGAACTCTTTTGAAGAAGTTACATATCAGTTTGTAGTTCTATAATGTTTGTTGGATATAATAATATTGTATTTATTTATTTCTTTCGTTATTCTTGATTGGTTCATATTTTTGTAAAGACATACTGTGTTCATTTGGGATGGCGGTGTTTCTTAAAGCAGTTTTCTAATACAAAAATTAAAATTTTTTATTATAAAGTTGCTTTAAGAAGCAGGAAAAAAACCTCTCATTTGGGACGGTTTTCTTATTGATTCTTAAAGAAGCTTCCTAATACAAAAATTAAATTTTTTGTAGAATGAAGTTGCTTTAAGAAGCATAAAGAAAGCCGTCCCAAATAAAGCCTTATGCTTCGTTTGGGACGGCTTTCTTCCTACTTAAAGCGGAGTACCAAAATTTTAATTTTTGTACTAAAAAAACCGTTTTAAGAAGTACGAAGAAAGCCATCCCAAACGAATCCTTAGTCTAGTGGAGTCATGAGTTGGCTTGTGTTCAACTAGTTAAATGATGGGTGATCAATGAGCCAAGCTTCGTGAGCTAATTTTGATCCAGTTTATTTGCCTGTGTACTTTTGTTTAAAAAAACATTATTTTTTTAAAGAAAATTATTTAAAATATTTAACAAATCTTTCATCTTGAAAATTAATTAAATTTTAATTATCTTATATATTTTTTATTATAGTTATTTGTGTATATAACTTCTCCGTGCGTTCGATCTGTAATTAGGGAAAATTTTGAAACTAGGTATTATTAAAAATTTAATAATATAATTAAGTATTGAATAAAATAAATTTAGAAGTAGTTAAAGTCGCCCATCAAATGGGTGACTTATGCTAACTCAGATTTGCTGATTAATGTCCCAGTTGTCGAACTAACGGGCGACTTATTTAAAAAAATTACAATGGTATGTTATTTGTTAACTAGTGACATGCTACATTAAATTTTAAAAAATAATTTAAAAATAAAATAAGTAGAAAATATATTAAATAGATAGATTTAAAAAATAATTAAAAATCAAAATAGAGAACAAATATATATATATATATATATATATATATATATATATATATATAAAGTTAATGTAAACTATAATTTCTATATTTTAATATAAGTCAAAAATTTAAATACACATATGTTGGTCAAAATTTGATAAAAATGAACAATTTTTTATTTTGATATTATTAAAATTTTAATCGGTAATTTTTTTAATGGATAAAAGTTATACAGGAAATTATAGCGAAAGAAAAAAATAATAATAACGATTCAAAGTTTCTCCTTAAATGCAGATTTTGAAAGTAAATATCAAAGCTCTATATTTTTTGTTTAAAAAATATATATTTAAACGATTGACTTCTATTAAAATATAGAAATTATATTTTACATTAACTCCAATTTTTTTGTTTTTGTATATTTTTATTTAAAAATCAGATTTTTTATATTTTTTTTTAATTTATTTTCTTCTTATTTTATTTTAAAATTATTTTTCAAAATTTACTGTAGCAAGTTGCCTATTTAACGAGCAATTTGCGATAGTAATTAATTTTTTTAAAATAAGTCGTCCGTTAGTTGGACAACTGACATATGACTCGACAAGTTCGAGTCAACATAAGCCGCCCATTTGATAGGCGACTTTGCCCATTTTTAAATTTATTTATTTTAGATACTTAATTACATTATTAAAATTTTAATAATACCTAATTTAAAATTTTGACGCTGTAAGTATGGCCCTGTAACCGTAGCTCTTTCGGGATTCAGGTCAACCCGTTTGCCATACAAGTCAGATCCAGATTCGAGATTTGACCCGTTTAAAAAAAGAAAATTGACTATATGTCTATATGATGACCATTTGTGAGGGCACCATTGATAACATTATGTTCTACTATAATTGTTCCATTACTTTTGTTTTTCTTTTTTCTTAACATTTCTTATACTTTTGCTCTTTATTAGCAATAAGAAATGACTATGCTCTCTACATATGGTAGATATAGACTACATAGTCAAATCATTGTAAATTTTTTGTCTCTTCTCAATATTATTGAATGGAAATAGAATAAATAGGGCTGCAAGCGAGCGTTCGACGAGCTACTCGATGCTCGGTTCGATTAAAGCTCGTTTGTGATCGTTTAACTAACCAAACAAACAAATTTGAACAATATTTTAAAACTCGATCCTTAAATAAACAAGCTTGAACACGAATGTGTTCGGTTCATTTATGTTCACGAACAACATCATTTGAAGTTTGTAAACAAGCTCGACATTAAGCTCGATAAAAGCTCGAATGGAGAGAAATGCAACATGAAAGTTTCATTTAAGAATATATTCATATAAATTAATCATATTATCATTTTAAATTGATTTCACATTTGTCTATGTTTCATAGATTGTTTGTTTAAGATGTTCATGAACAAATTTAATGTTTGTTAATTTGTTGAATATATTGTTGCTAAATATGTTCATGAACATAGCTCGTTAAGGCTTGTTTGTTTAAAGCTCGATAATCATTAAACGAACCAAACATGAACTAAACATGAACATCCTTAAATTAAACAAACCAAACACGAACACAAACAATAAAGCTCGAATCAAACATGAACCGAACTTGAATAAGCTAATGATAAATGAACTCAAACATGAACACTCGCATACTTGGCTCGGCTCGGTTCTTTTGCAGCCCTAAGAATAAACTATTCATTATCATCGAGCTTCCAAGAGGTGCTTCCACTATGTAGGGAGGCGAGCCAAACACTACAGGAAAATGTTCGATTTCCAACGAATTTCTCCGAAGCAATTAACATGTAATTATTATCAAAATTAATAGACTATCTTTCACATTCAACACATATATCAGGAAAAAAAATTCTATTAGGATAAGTGGATGCAAAATAGATCAGAACGGGCTTAAAATTCATTAGATTTACGTTGAGAATCGTTAATTTAGACTAAGAATATCACAATTCATGAGATTATATACAACACTAAATTTTACTCAAATTTAGAACAATTATTAGGTCCTCCGACCGGACGTAGATCTACGTCCGGTCGTAGCTAAAATCGCGTCAAAAAACGAGAAATACCGAGCAAATACCGAGCAATACCAAACAATAACGAGGAATATTACTCGGTATTGCTCGGTATAACTCGGTATTGGTCTTCACAGAGCAGTATTCCTTGTTATTACCAAATAATACCTAGCAATACCAAGCAGATACAGAGTTTTTTGGTGGGATTTTAGTGCCAACCGGACGTTCCTCTACGTCCGGTCGGAAGACCTAATAATTGTTCCAAATTTAGAGGCTTCGAAGCTAATTATGACGTGTTTTGTACAAGATATTATGACGCTATTTTTTTCAAATATAATGATAAAAATTGGTCAATCTTGTAGGATATTTGATGTTTCATTAATTTTGGGGAGAGAGAGAGAGAGAGAGAGAGAGAGAGAGAGAGAGAGAGAGAGAGAGAGTATGAAGGAAAGATGATTAGTGGCTCAGAACTCTATTCTAGATTAGTTGGTTAAAAGTTTTGGATTTAACATAGAAAAAAAAACCAAGTCCTAACATCATCATAATTTCTAACATGATGGATCTAAAAATAATTGAATTTGCTTTGAGATCTGTGCTCTATATAAAAAAAAATATTGCACTATTCTTAAAGCAAATTCAATGATCTCCAAATTCATATCATGATAAATTATATCAATATATTATAACTTAATTTTTTTCCATACATCAACATTAATTTAGCATATATATATATATATATATATATATATATATATATATATATATATATATATATATATATATATATATATATATATATTGGTCTTAAATAAATAAAACAGGAGGAAAAATTAGTCATATTATTATAAAATCTATTTATAAACTAAGCTATATTTTTAATTTATTTTTTTTGTAATATTTTTAATTTCCAATAAGTTTCTACTTATTGTATTTTTTTTAATGAGAAAAAAATCTATGATGTACGATTTGTCTATATAAATATTAAAATATGAATATAATATGATATGAGTATTAGACAAATCTATTATTGAATATGGTATTAATATTAGAGCATGATTAAATAATCGTTTAAATTAAATAAATATAAAATCAATACAATCTATTTTCTATAACCTTTAATTTTATTCTTCCACGAAAATAAAAAAATAAAAAGCCCAACTAATTAGTTCATCCATAAAAAAAGCCCAACTAATAGGTAAGGACAACCGCCCACTCTGCTGATTCCCCGCCAACCAAAGTTTTCTAAATCATAAAAAAATTAAATAAATAAAAAAGCTCCACCTCATATTTGAAAAGAGAAGAAAAAATCAAACCCCAAAATGGTTGTCTTCCCTTCATCCTCCCCCCCTCTCCTCTTAATGCCCAATTCTCCTCTAAATAGAAGCCTAAAATAATGGAAGAGAGAAACTCGAAGGCTGAGACCGTCGGTCATGTCGATAGCCTCGAAAAAACCTTCAAGGGGGTCATTCATGAGGAGCATATAGAAGGAAGAGATGTCAATTGGAAGTCCTTTAAAGATGGCATGCGGATGCATCGAGTCGGAAATGCTTGGGCAGCGGCGGTTGCTGAAGGCGCCAATGGTCGTGCTCGTAGCAGTCTAGGCGCTCTTGCTCGTACCACGTCACTGCGAGCCCCACAAAAACATCCTGCATGGGGTGATGAGCAGGACGAGGCGGTGACTGCGTTGTTGCAGCAGCGGCCGCCAACTAAAGAGCAATCACCAAAGATTTCGTTAATGACATTGCTGGCAGATGGAGGGAGATATTCAGACAATGATGAGGAGGAGGGTTATGAGGAAGAGAAGACACGTATAGGCCAAGACAATGAGCATGACGATGATGCAAAGGAGAGCGAAGGGGATATGGTGCACACATGTTGTGTTTGTATGGTGCGGCATAAGTGTGCATCATTCATGCCCTGTGGTCATACTTTTTGTCGCCTTTGTTCTAAGGAGCTTTTGGTTAGCCGTCAAAATTGTCCTGTTTGCAATGGCTTTATTCTTGAGCTTCTTAACATTTTTTGATTTTTTTTTTTCTTCTTTGATTACCTTTGCGATTGTCATCTTTATAAAATCAAGATTATGAAGGCAATAATGATGTAAAATGCTTTATGTATATTCTTGTTGATCATTTTTTTCACCTTTTTGGTTGGGTTTATCAGGTTTACATATACTATCAGTCAAATGCCCTTATTATATATAAAAAAAATCTTTCATCCATAAGAGTATGAAAAGAGGATAAGTTGAGAGGAGGTATTATGGGTAGAATAATTATGATAGAAATATAGTATGGTTATGTGGTTTAAAAAAGGGTTGAGAATTCCTAGAAAGCCTTTAGGTTGAGTAACAAGATGCATCATGGTGGTTATCTAACACCTCCCAAGAGAGGATCAAATCCAAGGTTACATGTGTATTGTGGAAGAGCATATACAATGATGTCAAGGAGGAGATATAGATTTAGGTTTTGTTTGGGACAGTTTTTTTTTATTGCTTTCTAAAACGACTTTTTAGTACAAAATTTTTTTAATTCAAAAAATTTTTGTATTATAAAGTTGCTTTAGAAAGTAACAAAAAAATTATCCCAAAAGAAACCTTAATATGCTAATTGCATTTATAAATGTTCAATATTCATATTACAATTTTTTACCTTATATAATGATTCTTTGAATTTTGTTTTGCATCTACGGCTTAAACATTGTTCGAAATGAATGTTTGAATCGCTTTGATGACTTGTAAGTATTTAATATAGTAAGATCTTGGGCTTTGGGTGAATTGATCTTAGATAATTGTCACACCTAGATTTTACTACTATTTTCTTACTACTTTGAAAATTTTTGGTGGCAGGAAGTTATTTTTTACAATCATATTTGCTAATACGTGACTATTAAAAAAAAAACTTATATTACACACAATAGCTTTCATAAACGTTACTTTGCCTATAATAAGTTTATAACCACCTTATGAAAAGATACAGACGCCTCAAAAGGATCCCTACAAAAATTGAAATAAAAACTAGGGATAGTGTTGTGATATTTAGCACTTTGTTTGCGAAGAAATGTAAAGGGGGTACCACGTCACTAGGGATATTGCTGCCACGATGGCAAGCTCTCTATTTGAGTGAATTAGGGAGAATTTATAATATTTGGTTGAGCGCAATGGTGCTGGAGAGGCGCACGAGTCCCAAGGTGTCAGGCCAAAATGATATTTAAAAAAATATAATTATCTAAAATCATTTTCTAAAACCCCTCGCCCCTAGCCCCTTGCCAGAGAAGGAAGAGAATGAGAAGAAAAGAGAAGCAGAGGAGAGAGAGAGAGAATCCTTACCTTGAATTTTGTCTATCAGGTTAGTTGATGTTTTCGTAGAGCATGAGGTAGACTTTTGAATACATATTCCTGATTTTAATTTCAGTGATTTTATAAAAAATATATGAATTATATATATATATATATATATATATATATATATATATATATATATATATATATATATATATATATATATATATATATATATATATATATATTGATGTTTCCATCATGTAAATTTTAGTATATCACTATATGCTTTATTCTAAACACGTTGACTATAAGAAATTGGATTTTTACCGATTGATTTTTTCTTTGTTGATTTTGTGTATATTGAACAAATGAGGTGTTTTTTGTTTATGCAATAGTTATAGAAAATGTTTAAAATATTGTACTCGATATTCCTCTCGAATTATAATTTCGATGGAAAATGTCAAGTGAGTAGGTCTTTATACATGCAGTGTTTATTATTATTATTATTATTAATTTAGACACTTCATGCATTATCATAATCATGCGTTAAGAACATAATAATCTACTATTACATTCACTTTGCATAATTGATGACATGACATTGGTATATTTTTTATTTGAATGTGATATGTGCATCCTTGAAATTATTCAAGGGCACTGTATGTTCTATTCTAATCATATTTATCTTGTGTGAATGTGGAAGAGATTCTGATCTCATTTGTTGCATGTTGGTTCGAGAGATTATTTTGTTTTATTCTTTCTATTTTGACCCCACTTTTTGTATGCGGGTGTGGAGGTTAAAGAGAGTTATAAATGAAAGTATAGTTATAAGTAGATATTGAGACATAAGCATTATATTTATGTATTGCATATTCTAAAACTATCTAAATCCAAAAATATAATTAACATTTTAAGCACATTCTGATAACTCTAAAATTTGTATATATGCACCATTTAATCCATTTGATGAAATAAGAAACCAAAGTGTAAGTAAGATTATGTGACTAGTGTTCTATTCTCTGATATCTTTGTGAAGGCTATCTGTGATAGTAAATATGACAACTCTGAAACCAAGTACAACATGATAATCCTAAGAAAACTACTTTTAGAACTCAGTGTATTCTTTACTAACTCATTGATTTACTTAACATCTAAATAAATTGTTATTAGTGATATAAATGGATATTGATATCTATGATAAGCTTGTGAAAGAAGTCTACTGAGCTAGTGATGTTCACCTTGTGGATTTTCCGACATTTCAGGAAAAGCGAAGGGCCCAGTTTAGTGGAGAAGAGTAAAGTCAAGTTCGTTTGAATCGGCTTAGCTAAAGTATTTTATAATCTAGCATATTTTTTTGATTTATTAAATTTATGTGAATTGAGTTATTGTATATGAATTTTGAAGAATGAAATGAAATGATATTTCTATTATTATTACATTGGGTTTTAGAGTTAGCTCTAGTTTATTTTTCATTGTGGTTTGGTTGTAAATTTTAATTTAGGCATTCAATCCTTTCATTGGATCTTAGGGTGTCGTAATTACTTTCTTGGATGCCAAGACACTTTTAAGTCAAGGTTGGGATCTTAGTTTGGTTATAGAATCAAAGAACGTGTCAGTACCATCAATCTTTCTTTTCCCTTTATCATGTCTTGATCTACGAGCTTCAGGAGTTTGTGATTTGGGTAGAGAAGAAGACCCTTTCCTTTATAATATCATATACAAAAATAGGTGCACCCTCCAACTCATTCTATCCTTATTGCTTTCTTTTCAATATCTCCTATATGTTCTCTTACATTTGGTAGCGAACATTGTGTGACATGCAAGAAGCTATGTTGCCCTTAACTTCTACTAAATGTCGTTTCATTCTATTTATGTCTTCTCCCTTATATGCAATACCACAAAACAAACATTTGAATGGATTCATTTCACCAACTCCTTTCATTTTTTAAAAAAGTGATTCAATACAATATTCATTTTCTCATGCACACTATAACTCAATGCTGCAGGCTGAGTATTGGAAGCTTCCATTCTAATATGATTAACAAAATGAAATCATTATAAATTTACAATCACATTCAAATGATATTGATGAAGGATCTATCCATAATCATACATGCACAAATAGATAGAGCATATATAATCAATATGAATTTCTAAAATCAACAAGTAAGAATCAAACAAATAAGAACTTCAAAATAATAATGAGTTAGTGACATAATAGACATTCAATTTTTTTACTCTTAAGTTATCCAAACAACAAGAATAATTTTGAGTTTAGTATTGATACATCGTCAAAAAATTAGCTTGATCGAGCACGAATCTCGAGGCAAAAGCTAGCTGGAAACTTCAAAAATTAATTTTGGGAGCACCCGAACTCCGATTTCAGCGAGCTTACAGTCAAACTGAGCGTCTCAGAAATACGAACCCAACGACACCAAGATCAACCCAATCCAAGCCCAAATAAGTCCGAATCAAGGACCCAAAGCACTATTATAAGGTTCAAACTGAAATTTGAGTTACCAAATAATCTCCGATTTTAACGAGCTTATACTCGAATCGAGCGGCTCGACGAGACAAATCCAACGAGCTCAAGATCGCCTAATTCCAACATCATTAAGGCCTCCAAATATCCAACGAACAGTGCACGATCAAAGGGTTCAATATCGGCCGTCCATTCAAACCACTCCCTATTTGCCCTTGATCTCACACCTATTTATGGGCCATGCCACTCCAGAAAATCTATGAATAGAGTCCTCATTCTTCACAAGAGGGGACACAAGCAAGAAGAGAAGAAGGAAGAAGCTCCTCCTCGACCACTGCCGAAACCTCGCCGGACCACCGCCGGAGCCTCGCCGGACCACCGCTGGAACCTCGTCGGACCAACGCCGTAGCCAAGCCGAACCACCGCCAGAGCATCGCGGGACCACCGCCGGAGCTTCACCGCACCACCACTTGAGGCCCTCACCTTTACTAGAGGCCCTCACCTTCACTAGAGGCCCTCAACTTCATCGAACCACCGCCGAAGGCCCTCACCTCCACTGGACCACTGCCTGACATCGTTGCTCCGAAAAACAATCACTTGAGACCCTGTGTTCAACCAAGACACCACCTGAGGCCCGGACTTTTGCTGGGCCGCCACCTGACGCCCCGAGTTCTACTAGAGTACCGCCCTATTACATCGGTCTTTCAGACTCCAGTCTCATGTCGACAATGGTCCTTCAAGCCTTCGTCGCCTACTATGGTCCTTTTGACCTCCATCACCAGACAATGGTCTTTCAGACCCCAGTCTCCTACCGACTACGGTCCTTCAGACCTTCGTCGCCCACTACAGCCCTTTCGACCTCCATCACCAGACAACTGTCTTTCAGACCCCGGTCTCCTGTCGACTACGGTCCTTCTGACCTCCGTCACTTACTAGGGTCCTTCTGACCTTCATCAACAGACCACAGTCTTTCTGACTCCGGTCTCTTGCCGACTAAGGTCCTTCTGACCAAACAAACATGTATATGTAACTCCTACCATGTAATGCAATCTATATGATGTACATTTGCTACATCAATCCGGCCTTCTCCCTAAGAAGGGCCTCATTTGTAATCGACTATAAATATTAGTGGATTCATTCAAACTGGGCCAGGCCCCATGGTTTTTCTCCCTTTTAGGGGTTTTTCACGTAAAAACTCTGATGTCTCTTATGAATGCTACACCCTCTCACTTATCTGATTGTGTGCTGGATCTTCGTACAATGCTAAGACATTAAACTATATATTTCTCTACCGTCGTGAATATTTCAGGACGCAACAGTTTGGCGCCGTCTGTGGGAAAGTGATTCCTAACTGGGGGGCAAATTTTTGCTCCAACCTCATAAAGAAGTTCTTGTCTGTGGACCTCCGAAGGAGCACCGCTCGTGGGGTACGAACGCAGAGAGTACGGCCGCACTATCCCTGTGCGACAAAACGATCGCAGACCTCTACACTCGACACGAACAGGTCGATGGGAGGGCAGATTGGATCGTGCATATGACTGACCATTGGGGATAGAGGCTGTCGCCAACACACCCCGATGGGTAGCAATATACACGACCTAGTCACGGGTTTCCCCCACCCGATACGAGAGATCGAGTGGGGTAAAGTAGATTGCGGGGCCAAGTTTCCCACGGGCGCAAGCCCCCGTGGTTAATTACATCCCGGGCCGAAGCCCGAGAAAACTCTCGATTAAGGATCATACATTATCTTTTCCAAATTGGGATTAGCACAAGGGTATAGACTAGAAAATCCTACTCAAAGGAAAGAAAGGTATAAAAAGGGCTCAGTCAACATGCGTGGCTCATACCAGCATTCGGAGGCTCTAGGGTACTAGAGAGAAACTGGAGAAAGAAAGACAAGCAATCAATCACATGCGTGAGAGAAAGATGGAGGTGGAGTCATCCTATGACGCGGATAAGTAGGATTTAGGGTCCCTGAAAAGAAGGGACCTACCTGCTATTTAAGGCATACTACGAGACCGAATGTAGTTGCCTCGAATCCTAAATCTAGTTTGGACTTAGTGTTCGACACACACTAAGACCAGTGTCCTAGCTAATGCTATGCAAAACCTGGACTTACCCCAACCTGGATTGGGGAGCCAGCTAACCACCTAATTGCTTTAAAACCATGCTATCCAGTCAATTATGAAAGATGGGTGGGTGGTACGGTTATTAAAAATAGGACCGACATCTAGAGGAATTCCTAAGTGGTCCTGGACTTATGTGGGTCAGATGCTCCTAGCTAATGCAATTAAATTTTAATTAAATTTGTTTCTAATGCAATGCATGCTAGTTGAAATGTCAGCTCATGAATGCTATAGAATTTTAAAAACAGGCTTATAGAAAATAATTTTTTGAAAAGACTGGGTCTCCCTAGGTCCGGCACTTCATCCTCATAGGCCAGATTATCCGGACTCTACCCGCAGGCAGGGAGATGTCTTATAGCAAGGAAAGAAGAATGCATTAAGATGCATGCGACCCCGGACGATTCCGGCAGTTTCCTAGGTTCGTTAAGTTTCTATGTTATTTAAACTTAAATTTTTAGAAATTAGTTATGAGTATAAAACAATTTATAGTCCTTAGAAGAGCCTAACGAAAATCCAGGCGAAAACAAAATCGGCATGCAAGGAAGAAACCTAGAAAAAACAGGTAATTCTACTACGCAATCAAGTAAACACATCAATATAAATCCCAAAATAAATCATCTAAATGTCCATAGGCAAACTGCCCTTATTACAACCAGAATTTACAGAAAATAAAGTGGCCGGGCACCACTGTCAACAACCCGGATTTCTAAGCCTAAGACAGACGCCAACAACTTTGAGTGGGATATTGGGTCTTCAATCTTTAGCTTTTTGGATGTCTTCTCCTTGGACTTCTTAGAACTCTCCTCCTTGGACTCCTTGGATCTCCTCCTTGGACTCCTTGGAAATCTCCTCCTTGGACTCCTTGTATCCGTCGTGGCTTGAATATCCAAACGAAGAGACAATTTCCCACAGTAGGGGTATATTGCCTTTTCTCTTTGGATATCTAAAGCCATCCAACTCGGTCTTCCAAGTGGAAGAAGACTCTCCCCTTTAAGGATGCCTTCTTCTTTTGGAATCCGAGTCGAATAAGAATATTCCAACTCAAGGTTGTTTTCACAACTCTTAACAATTTATTACACACAAATTACATTAATTAAAAGCAGTAAATTCTAAATCACCTGCAAGGTTATCCTAATAATCATCCCAAGCAGTTTATAAAAAATAAAAGTGCTAACACCATTGACCCTGTGCCAAGCCATGCTCTTAATTTTGAGGGCTAAGCGCTCCACCTGTGCAGTTATAATTAATTTAGCCCTCATTTTAATTTAGGGGGAGCTGAGCAAGCACCTGCATAAAATATTATTATAAATCATGATATTGCCCCCCCTTTTATTAGCTTGAGCATGGCCACCTGCACGGAAGAACAATATATATATGGCGCTCCTAACCTATGGGTAAGTCTAGCGTTCACATCCAGAGTGCAGAAAAAGTAAGCAAACATACCAATCAATTTTCAAACAGCATGCAGTGAAAACTACGAAAAGCTCCGGCACACAGCAGAAAAATAAAACCCAGCGGCCTAACCTAGGTCTAGAAGTAGTGCCCTAGCAAACAATTCTATGTGTGTGTAAGGCTAGTGTGGTTTGGATAAGTCCTAAGCAGGGTAGTTAGTTAAAGTTATCTATAGTTCATGTTTGTTGGGAGTCCGAAAAGGATATTTTAGTTGAAATTCAAATATTAGTGAATTAGGATCCATTTTAATTATTTCAGTTTGTTGATGAGTTTTAAGAACTTGAGACAATGATATTTGAAGTTTAAGTTTCATTAGCCAATTTTGGAAAGTCCCGGGTCTTCCTAGGAACTAGACTAAGGGTCAAAAAAGTCACTATGGGAAAGAGACTAAATTTGGGATTTCTAGCACTTTAGGAAGATACTAGACTTTAATACGAGTAGTTAGACAGGTAGTAGGCTGAAATCGGAGTTTTCTAGGCCAAGTTATGAATTTTCTAAGTTTCGGGCCCTATCCTATAGACTAGGGTTGACCAAAAAGTTGACTTTCTAATCTAAGCCAGTTTCTAGAAACCTAAAATTTTTAATAAATACTAGACCTTAATTGGAGTCTAATGCAAGTGAGTTTGTCTAATTTGAAATTTTCTACAATTAGTTATAAGTTTCTAAAGATCGGGTATTAAAGGGAATTTCCTAAATTAATTAAGAAAGGGCCTATTTTACTGTTTTGATCCAAATGAGCTCCAAACTGATCGGAATCACTCCCAAAGATCAGGGATGACCTGAGAAAGTGATCCCAAGTGTTTGGAGAAAATTTGGGATTTTTAATAATTTTTAATAATTTATTAGGGGCAAAAAGATAATTTCCACCTATGATCAAATTAGGGGTCAACCTGAAGTCAAATTAGGGAGCTCTATTTATCTAAGGTCAAGGATCATATTCTGGTCAGTTTGAGGTATTATGGGTAATTTTCTGACATAGGGTGTATTTATTGTATTTTTATGAAGGTCTCGGGGCCTTATTTAACCAGTTAATTAGGGTTAGTTATCTAAGGGGTCTAACTAGCCCTAAAAATTCCTAGAAAATTCAGTGATGTTTTAGATGTCACTAAGTTTAAATATTGAAGTTTTCGTATCATTCTGGGATCTATCCTAGCTCCTAGAAGACTTCTAAGTTCGCTAGACGAGTCCTTAATTATTGTCCTTAGGGTGTCACTACGTTGTAGGAGTTTAAAGTGATGTTCTGTCTAACCCTTCAGGTAATAAATGCATGGGAGTACAAAAATGAAATAAATACACCATGTCCTTAAATCTAGGAGAGCCTAGGCTAAGTGCTCGTGGTGCAATCCTATACATGCAGTCTACGAAAAATAAAAAGACAGACACCTAAAGGAAGGATTAGTGAATGATTGGGACTCAATCATTCACTAACCCGTTCCCCCATGATTGCTCTTCATATCTAGAACCCATGTCTAAAATTTCACGAAGTAGCGAGTCTCCCAAAATTAGGATTTAGGTATAAATAGTTTTAAAATAATTTGAAATTACTTATAAATATAAATATATTTTTGGAAAATAAGATAATTGAAAATAATTCAATTCATAATACATAAGTATGGGGAGACCCACTGACCACTCTCACACGGTATCAAAACGATTTAAAAATAATTTGTATCCTGAAAGTAATTATTATACTAATTGAGTAAATAATAATTAAATAATCGAATAATGCCCCAAAAATAGAAATCTGTCAAAAAAGCCAAAATCAGGGACTGGAAATGGTTTCAAAACATAAAGCTCGCTTTTCTGAAAAGAACGAGGGGTTACACGTAAAAATCCGACTTAAAACGACGAAGATACGAATTTCCGAAGTTAAAACATAATAAAATAATATTTTTAAATAGTGCTGTTTCACTGTTTTGGAGATATCAGAAACTCTAGACAGAATTTTCTCCCCAAAGTGGTTTCAAACTGTACAGAATTCCAAATAGACCCAAAACAAGGTGCTGTGCATCAAAATCCGACTTAAAACGAGAAAGTTACGCAATTTCGAAGTTTAAAGGCAATAATTAATTAATTTTAAAATAGGGCAGCTGGCTGTTTTAAAAATAACTGCAGACACATCAAAAATATTTGAACAAAACCAATTCTAAAGTGTGCAGAATTCAGATACGTTCAATTCAAGGTGCTTTGCGTCGACAGCGGATTTAAAATAAGAAAGATATAATTTTTCGAAGTTTAAAACGATTAAAAGAGTCTTTTAAAACAATGCTGTTTGGCTGTTTTCAAAATAGATGCAGAAAGATCTAGAATTTTTGAATAATATTAATTTTAAAATATGCAGAATCCAAATACGATCAAAACAAGGTGTTGTGCGTCAAAATCGGGCATAAAACGAAGATGTTATGGATTTTGTAAGTTTAAAGGACTTAAAAGGTAATTTTTGAAATAACTTAAGAATAATTAAAAAAAATACTAATAATACTAAATAAATAAATAAAAAAATAATATAATATTTAAAAATAATAATACTAATAATAATCATCATAGTAATGATAATAACACTAATAAAATAATAGTAATAATAATAATATTAATATTAACTAAAATATAATAATTAAAAATAATTTAAAAAAATTATTTTTTACTGTTTTTTAAATAATTTAAAATATACTTAACATTTTTAAATAAAAATAATTTTAAAATAAAGGGCTCGAGAATACGAGCAAAACGAGGTATTATACGTCAAAATCGGAGCAAAAATGAATTTTCTGTGATTTTTTGAAGTTATCTGATTTAAAATAGAATTAAAAATAAATTTTTAATTAAAATACAGGCGGCGGGACCCGCGGCTGACGGGTGGCGGGCGCGGATTGGCTCCGCGGTCGCGGGCCAATGATTGGAGGCGGCGCAATGATTGGCGCCGCCAATCAATGATTGCGGCAATCACGCCGCAATCAGTGACCGTGGGCCCCGGTCACTTAAACACCTCAGCCGGTTTCGCCGGCTGTTGGATCACCCGTGGGAGCGGACGGACGGCCGTGATCCCGCCGTACCGAGATCCCTACGCCCAAGAAGACCGCGCGGCTGGACAGACCCGCGGTCCGACTCGATCGGATCCATTGATTCGAAGATCAACGGTCCGGTCTGTGGGGAGCTCGCACAGGCGGTTGACCGAAACCCTAAACACAAAAACGCATCGTTCTCCCTCGTTTCTCAGCCAAATTTCGTGAAATTTTAAACGTGAGTCCTAGGCATGAACATAAATTATGGGGAAATAATGATTTGATAAAAAAAAAACAGCCTATAAAGATCTATTTAGATCTAGGTGTTTAAGCTATTCTAAGGGATTGCGCGAGATTTTACCGTCCGATCTTCGAATCCTTGACACGGTTGATCTTGTAGACTGTCCTCGCAAGTTTTCCTAGTTGAAATCACGAACCAACGAGCTACGGATCGACTGGATCAAAGCCTTGACCGGATTTAGCTTCGGATCGCCGGAATCTCGCCACCGGCGGGTGGGAATCGCCGGGATTGAATCAGAAAAGGTGGAAGGAAGAAGTGGGAGCTCTCACCGAAAGTTTGGAGGTCTGGGGTGGTCTCTCCAAAGAGTAAGAGCAAAAAAAGTCCCTCTCTAAACCTAATTTTTTGCTATTTAAACGTCCCAACCCTATCACTAACGGCTTGGATCGAATCTAAGGGTAATTAGGAGGGAAACCAGCCTTTGGAGGCCGTGGTTTTGAATTCAAATCCAAAGGAGAGGAGTTAATGTATTTAATGGCTCTTAATGGGCTCTAAATAGGTTAATTTAACCTATTGATGGCTAGATTTGACCAAGTCAATGTTTGACTTGGTCAAACCAGTCAATTGAGCCAATGGCGAGTGAGGATCAAGCCATGAAAGGGTTTGGAATTAATTTAAAATTTATTTGAGCTCTTTAGGTCAACTTGGGTCGACTCGGGTTGACCTAGTCAACCAGGTTGACCCAAGGCCTAAGCCCGAACTCAACAGACTCAGTTTGACTCACTGAACCTATTGGAGAGGGCCTTGGGGTCTGACTTGGTCAATTTGACCAAGTCAACCCTTTGACCAAGGGTTTGGGCAAAATCGAGGTCAACAATGTCCACTTACTGACATAGTCATTACTTCACCAATTTCATAAGAATTAGATCCGGACTGGGGGGCAACCTTGACTCCGACTATGGTCAAAAAGACCCTCCAATACTTCCAACATCAAGATGATATTTCAGAAAAATCCAAGCAAATGCAATGATACTTTCTATCACTTATAAGTTTCATACAGTCCCATACAGGACTCATACTCCTTGGGCAAGGTCTTTATCTCGACCACAAAACGGTAGTAACGGTCTAAAGATAGACCCTTCATTATCTTTGATTCGGGATACACGCCATTCGCCCCCTCCCAATCAAGGTAAAATCGATCCCAGGGGGATCCGATTTGACCTCTTCCACACAGGTTAACGTCGTCGAGTAAAGGCTCCGACATACAACCTCGGAAAGGTCTCACATCCTTGGTGGATTCTCTCGACCTATTCCACATAGGTTAACGTCGTCGAGCAAAGGCTCCGCATACAACCTCAGATAGGTCTTACATCCTTGGTGGATTCTCTCGAACTCTTCCACATAGGTTAATGTTTTCGAGCAAAGGCTCCGACATACAACCTCGGATAGGTCCTACATCATTGATGGATTCTCTCGACCTCTTTCACACAGGCTAACATCGTCGAGTAAAGGCTCCGACATACAACCTCGGATAGGTCTCGCATCCTTGGTGGATTCTCTCGACCTCTTCTATACAGGTTAACGTCATCGAGCAGGGCTCTGACATACAACCTCGGATAGGTCCTACATCCTTAATGGATTCTCTCGACCTCTTCCACACAGGTTAACGTCATCGAGCAGGGCTCTAACATACAACCTCGGATAGGTCCTACATCTTTAATGGATTCTCTCGACCTCTTCCACACAGGTTAATGTCATCGAGCAGAGCTCTGACATACAACCTCGGATAGGTCCTACATCCTTAATGGATTATTTCAACCTCTTTCACACAGGTTAGCGTCATCGAGTAGGGCTCTGACATACAATCTCGGATAGATCGTACATCCTTAGTGGATTCTTTCAACCTCTTTAATATAACATCATCGAGCAAAGACTCTGACATACAACCTCGGATAGGTCTTACATCCTTGGTTAACGTCGCCAGAATGCCGTCAATGGATTTCCATCTGACTTCTACACAAAATTAAATTTCTACCCAATTTTAAATTTCCTCCTATCACTAAACTTTTGCCTTGCAGGACTTTCATCAGAATTCTACCTAACGTCAGACTTCTGCCCATCGACAAACTTTTATCGGTCTTCTGCCTGAGGCCGTATTTCTACCCATCGCAGGACTTCTGCCCGTCGATGGACTTTCTTTGATCTTCTACCCGATGTCGAACTTTAGCATGCCGTCGGACTACTACCTGTCGATGGATTACTGGCCGTCGAGGGACTTTCATCGGTCTTCTACCCGACTCAGTGCTTCTACTCGACGTCGGAGTTCTCCCTGTCGTCAGACTTCTGCTCGTCAGCGGACTTCTACTCGTCGTCGGACTTCTGCTCGTCAACGAACTTTCGTCGGTCTTCTACCCTACTCAGTTCTTCTACCCGATGTCGGACTTCTCCCTGTCGTCGGACTTCTGCTCGTCAGCGGACTTCTACTCGTCATCGTACTTCTGCTCGTCGACAAACTTTCGTCGGTCTTCTACCGACTCAGTTCTTCTACCCAACATCGGACTTCTCCCTGTCGTCAAACTTCTGCTCCTCAGCAGACTTCTACTAATCGTCGGACTTCTGCTCGTCGACGAACTTTCGTCTGTCTTCTACCCGACTCAGTTCTTCTACCCGACGTCGTACTTCTCCCTGTCATCAGACTTCTGCTCGTCAGCAGACTTCTACTCATCGTCGGACTTCTGCTCGTCGACGAACTTTGGTCGGTCTTCTACCCGACTCAGTTCTTCTACCCGACGTCGGACTTCTCCTTGTAGTCGGACTTCTGCTCGTTAGCCGACTTCTACTCGTCGTCAGACTTCTGCTCGTCAGCAGACTTCTACTCGTCGTTCGACTTCTGCTCGTCGACATACTTTCATTGGTCTTCTGCCCGATGTCGTACTTCTACCCTACGTCGAAGTTCTATCTACCGTCAGACTACAACCCCTCGTCAATTTTCTACATATCAATAAGTTTTTGTACACCTACACGACGCTAGACTTATACTCATTGTGGGACTATCATTGGTCTTCTACTCGACGTCGAACTCCTGCATATCGACGGACATTCATCGGGCTTTTATATGCCGTTGAATTTCTACTCATCGTCGTACTTCTCCAACCTTCGTCGGACTTCTGTCCGCTGTCAGCCTCCCAATCGATGTCGGATTTCTGCACTTCAACAGTACTTTCAACCTTCCTCCTTACAACGATCTCTCTGACCTCCATCTCCAACCAACTAACATCAGAACTCTGTAAGATCTCTCGAAGAATAAAGGGAGAAAGGATGGATCTCTGGACTTCCTTGCAAAGAGAGGGGCCTCGGGCCTGGACAACGTCGAGGGAAAGCCTCAATTGTAAGAATAGAGGGAGAATGAGAGATCTCCGGACTTCCTTGCAAAGAGAGGGGCCTTGGAGGACCAAGGGAAAGCCTCAATTGTAAGGACAGAGGGAGAAGAAGAAAAGAGGAGAATGAGGGATCTTTCGACTTCCTTGCAAAGAGAGGGGCCTTGGAGGACCAAGGGAAAGCCTTAATTGTAAGGACAGAGGGAGAAGAAGAAAAGAGGAGAATGAGGGATCTTCGGACTTCCTTTCAAAGAGAGGGGCCTCGGGCCTGAGCAACGGCGAGGGAAAGCGAGCTTATAGTCAAACGGTCCGATTTGGACATTTTTGGGGTCCCCAGACACGTTTTTCGACGTTTCGGACTCGATTTCGACACTTTCGGAGCTCAACAGGGCCTCTACAATTAAGTTTGTGCAAGTGTTCAACTTTTGGAACGCAATTTTTTGCGATTCGGCCAATGCAAAATTTTGGAACATATATTTTTAGACTCCTGGATCTTCGAAGTCCGAAAATAGGGGGACAACTGATACATCGTCAAAAAATTAGCTTGATCGGGCACGAATCTCGAGGCAAAAGCTAGTTGGAAACTTCGAAAATTAATTTTGGGAGCACCCGAACTCCGATTTCAGCGAGCTTATAGTCAAACTGAGCGTCTCGGAAATACAAACCCAACGACACCAAGATCAACCAAATCCGAGCCCAAATAAGTCCGAATCAAGGACCCAAAGCACTATTAGAGGGTTCAAACCAAAATATGAGTTACCAAACAATCTCTGATTTTAACGAACTTATACTCGAATCGAGCGGCTCTACGAGACGAATCCAACGAACCCAAGATCGTCGAATTCCAACCTCATTAAGGCCTCCAAATGTCCAATGAACGGTGCACGATCAAAGGGTTCAATATCGGCCGTCCATTCAAACCACTCCCTATTCGCCCTTGATCTCACCCCTATTTACGGGCCATGCCACTCCAAAAAATCTATAAACAGAGCCCTCATTCTTCATAAGAGGGGACTCAAGCAAGAAGAGAAGAATGAAGAGAAGGAATAAGCTCCTCATCGACCACTGCCGGAACCTCGCCGGACCACCGCCAGAGCCTCGCCGGACCACCGCCGGAACCTCGTCGGACCAACGCCGTAGCCAAGCCGAACCATCGCCGGAGCCTCACCAAACCGCCGGAGCTTCGCCGCACCACCACCAGAGGCCCTCACCTTCGCCAGAGGCCCTCACCTTCACTAGAGGCCCTTACCTTCACTAGAGGCCCTCACCTTCGTCGGACCACCGTCGAAGGCCCTCACCGCCGCCGGACCACTGCCTGACGTCGTTGCTCCGCCGAACAACCACTTGAGACCCTATGTTCAACCAGGACACCACCTGAGGCCCGGAGTTCTGCTGGGTCGCCACCTGACGCCCCGAGTTCTACCAGAGTACCACCCTATTACATCGGTCTTTCAGACTCCAGTCTCATGCCGACAACGGTCCTTCAAGCCTTCGTCGCCTACTATGGTCCGTTCGACCTCCATCACCAAACAACGGTCTTTCAGACCCAGTCTCCTACCAACTACGGTCCTTCAGACCTTCATCGCCCACTACGGCCCTTTCGACCTCCATCACCAGACAACGGTCTTTCAGACCCCGGTCTCCTGTCGACTACGGTCCTTCTGACCTTCGTCGCTTACTAGGATCCTTCTGACCTTCATCAACAGACCACAGTCTTTCTGACTCTGGTCTCTTGCCGACTAAGGTCCTTCTGACCAAACAAACATGTATATGTAACTCCTACCATGTAATGCAATCTATATGATGTACATTTGCTACATCAATCCGGCCTTCTCCCTAAGAAGGGCCTCATTTGTAATCGACTACAAATACTAGTGGATTCATTCAAACTGGGCCAGGCCCCATGGTTTTTACCCCTTTCAGGGGTTTTCCACGTAAAAACTCTGGTGTCTCTTATGAATGCTACACCCTCTCACTTATCTGATTGTGTGCTGGATCTTCGTACAATGCTAAGACATTAAACTATATATTTCTCTACCATCTCGAATATTCCAGGACGCAACAAATATATATAGATAAATCTACATCAATAATCCATTAGAAATCCAAGTAATACTATTACCATAATTTCCAATTTGCATCTTGGCAATCTCCCTCCCTTGAGACTCCCATTCTCCTACCCTATGCACCTAAAAACTTATTGCCTCCCTTGCTCATTTACTCTCACTATTGCTAACCCTAGCCTCCTCCTCTTGCCTAAGGCACATATTTGAACTAAAAACTTCAACCTTTGGCCTCGCCTTATAATACTCTCTGATTAAACACTTATAAATCATCAACATAATCCTTTCCTTTTTGAGCAAAATAACATTGTAAAAAAAAAATTAATATCTTCTCCCTTTAAAAAGTGAGTAAATTCCTTGCAAACTTTGATTAAGTTGATTAATGACTTAAAATTTTAATTGTAAAAATAGTTACAATAATTACAATCAATTCTTATAACAAAAAACTACAAACATAAAAAGCTTAATAACTTGATATAATCATTTATAGTTATTTACTAATTAAAGTTACTTAGAATAATATACAATGAACATAACATTAATAATTTTTAACTACCTACAATTTTTGTAAACAACCATTAAAGAGGATAAAACAAGCCCTAATAAGTTGATAAGACTTCATGCATATATAATTATATAAAAAAGTTAAAAAAATCATGCCAATAATACAAAAAAAAAAAAAAAGGATATTTCATTTTTTTTGAAAATAATCATACAAAATATGAAATGCTTAATAAGATGTGATGAACATTTAAAAAATATTTTTTTAAAAATAAGAAAAACTCAATTTAATAGCTCAAGAAATTTTATTTCTTCGATAAGAAATCTTACATTCCACGGGGAGGTAAGTGGCGAGTGACATTGAATGTAAAATGAGGAGAGAGAACTATGAGGAGCACGACTTTGGAGATGCAGAATACTTACGGTGGGGAGAGACGTTGACGCAGCGCGACTAGCATCATGTTCACGAATAGGGTCATGAATGGGAGTGAAACCAAAGGAAGAATAATAGACATATAGAACATGAATATGTTTTAAGTTTTTATTAAATTTTAGTTTTGTCAGTATTATTAATTTTTAATTTAAACCATTTGATCTAAAATTAAAAGCTCAAAATTCATCTTATTTAAAGCAACCTGATTTTTTGAAACTAGCATCGACTTGCCGGTTCAATGATCTAACCGACGGTTTGAGCATTTTTTTGACGATTCGTGTGAGTCCAATTCTGCAAGAGAACTAAATCGACTTACAGACTGGTTCCTGATTCAATAAGTTGAATCTGCCAGTTCGGCAGGTTTCTAAAATTTCTAATTTTTTTTAAAAAATATTTTACACCCATTTTATTTTCAATCAAATAGCAAAAAAAAAAAAAAAAAAAAAAAAGAGAGGATAAGGTAATGCAATTGAGTTGTCAAAAAAAAATTAGGTGTTATAAAAGTAAATTATATTAGATAAATAATTACGAGGGACTTCAAGTTAATTATCGACTTCAAAAACCCTAGGCTTCTTCGGCTTCGGCGCGCGGCAACGTCGCATGTCGGAAGTTTCCAGCCACCTAATCCTAACCTCCTTCGTCCCGCGTCAAGTGATGCTTGAAACGGCTACAGCCGCCGCCGTTACGGCCGCCGCCGCCACCTCTAATGACGATAAGTATAAGGAGAAGAAGAGGAGACATGAGACTGTGGCAGTAATGGACGTTGAGGGCGAGGGTAAGAAGAGCAAGAAGAAAAAATCTTCTAAGATTTCCAACGCCGTTGAAGACGGCTCCGGCTCGGTGGAAGTCATAGCGTTCGATAAGCCGAGCGGCGATGATTTATCCCGTAAAGGGAAGGAACGTGAAGAACTACTAAGATCCATCGCAGCGTTTCTCGAGGGCTGTGGGTTCGCTAAGACGCTCTCGGTCTTCCGCAAGGAAGCCCAGATCGAGGTAATATGTCTTTGGTGAACTTTGAGCAGAAAGCACTGATCTTTGAGACAGAGTGCAATGTGTGGGTTTTCCTTTAGTTCATTTCTCAGCTTCTTAGAAAGCAAACATGATCATCATGGCTTTATTTTCTGAGTGCGATAGGAAACTTTTTTTCATTAATTAGTTAACGTCATAAACACTTCTCTTGTTTTGCGATGGAATGGTGGTTAAGAGGTTTACAAGGCTGATGTAAAAGCTAGAAAAGTGGTGACTAGCTCAAATGCTGGAATGATATAGGTCCAAAACTTCTTTGTTGTGTTTGGATATATTTTCTTCGGTTGCGAAGGTGATGCAATCAAAAATTTGGGGGAGGGACCCAAATTTTTGATCACAAAAAACTAGACCTTACTAGGAAATAGAACATTACAAAACTTATAATAATTAGACAAATTAAACAAAACAAACTTTTTATATCATATAAAAGGAAAGACTTACAAACTTGACTTTTACAAGACACTTATAAATGACTCAAACAAGACACCCTAAACTTGCTTACTTTGAGAAGAAGGATACAATGGAATGACACTTGCGGATAGACGAAAGAGGTTAGAAGCCAAGACGAAGGTTGGAAAGAGCTCGCAAGATTTCCAGAGGAGGTGGAAGAAGGTGGACAAAGCTCTCAAGCTTTTCCAAGAAGAACCCGCAGGTTATGGCTTCCAAAAATCACATCATATCACTTTCTAAAACAACCACAAACAACATTATTTATAGGCACAAAAAGGGCAGCCAAACAACCCAAATATTAGGGAATATGGAAGGTTAAAAGACACCTAGAAGAAGGCTAAAAGACACCAAAAAACTGCAGTAGAAAACTGCACAGAAAACAGTAAAAAACTCTTGGAATTCCTCCCCAATCAGCCACCAAACAGCCCCAAGAATCCCCATAAATGGAATGATAAAAGCCTTAAATTTCCTGCACAGGAATCCCAAACAGCACGGCAGAAAGTCACTGTTTCCAGCACACAAAATTCCACACGGTTTCAGCAAGCAGGCCGAAATTCAAAGCAGCATAGTTACGGGAAAAGCATTCCATTTAGGAAAAAACAAAGGCTGGCTGAATTCCCAAAGGTAAAGCATTAAAATCAATAACTTCCTCATTAATATTTTGCATTGAATTAGCCATAAATAAAGAGCAGGCCACGGTTTTCCAAGAAGAAAGGGGGGGAAGGTAATGCTTTGAATTCAACCATCACTAAAGAGCAAGCCACGATTCTCCAAGAGACAAGAAGAAAGAAGAGGGGGAAGGAGAAAAGACACAAGGGAAGAAACCTAAGAGCCACAAGGAGGAGGGGATTAATCTAATTAATCATCAATTTATGAGCTTAAAACACTCTACTAAATATTAATGAGCTGACATTTAGTAGAGGATATTAAAACTCACCAAAAGTAAAACTCAACTTGTTTTGACCCCTCTCATTGCCTACATCAGAAGGGTGAAGACCCTCGAATCTGAAGTTTGGAATTTGTATGAACCAATCGAAATGATTTTTGGTCAATTGGATTTGTGAGTAGCTAAGTTATTATTTTTTTATGTGACTGGTCATAGTAAGTGAACAACATTAGTAATGGTTTTGTAAAGTCTTTTGACCTGATCTTATGAAGTCTTAAAGTGGTTTACAACCCTGGGAATGTGGAGGTTATGCAGGAGAACAAGTGAAAAAGGAGATGTGGTGGCTTTACAAAGCTCAATTGGTGTGGTGGATAAAGCAATATTATCTTTTTTCATTCATCATTTATTTATCAAATTTGAATTATTTGTAACACCCTCCATTTGAAAAGATGAGACATCTCCTTTAATGTTTCCAATTAACCAGATTCATGAATGCTCTACTAAATGTACCAACTTACTTAAATGGACAGGCTTATATAGTATATACAAAGAAGTACTTACATTAATTACTGTTTCAATGTTGTTTTTATCCATGATGATTGGTTTAGCAGTGCATTCACATATGAGGTTGAAATTACTAGCTTTGTTCTTGGTCAAGAAAATCCTTCCTGTTAAAACTGTATCAGCTATTTATAATTTTGCATTTTTATTCTGTTTTTGATAAAGAAACTGTCATGATTCAGAGTACATGTTTTCAGTTTCTTGTTATGCATTAACTGTTGGATTTGTTGTTCCATCAATCATTAAGTTTTTTTTTTGTGCTGCATTTTTAATGAAGGATATCATTAGAAGTAGAACTCATATTTTTGTTACTTGTACAGGTTAACAGTAGAGGAGTTTCTTGTATTAACTTGGAGGAATTATTTGACAAGTACATTGAGGCAAGGTACTGTGCGACATTTTCATTTTAATGAACTTTTGAATAATTTTCCTTCTATTTATTCATTTAATTTTAAAAAATTGCTTTCTCATGGCATTTCACTATTTCAGTTATTGGAGCTTAAGATAAATTCTACGGCATTTCTTTTTTACCATCATTCATGATCTCTTACAATTTTTACAATTATGTTTGTTTCATTTACCTATTTACAGAATAAGGCAGGCTCCTTGTAGCATGCAGATAAAATATCTAGATAAAAAAGATCGAATTGAAGTGATTAAAGCATTTTTTTATTAAATTTATTTCTATTTTCTTAGTAAGTTGAACTATGGGGTTTTCAGACTTCAGGTAGGTTCCTTTGGCAAATGAAACTCCCTATCTCAATATGCATTTTTAAAATTTTTGGTTCATAGGTTCAAAAGTATATGGTTGGCAAGGGGTGCAAACGAGTCGAGTTGAGCTCGAGTCAAGCCTAACTTGAGCTCGACTTGCAAGCCAAATTTATTGCTTGAACTCGAGTCAAGGTCAAAAGGTGAGCTTGAGCTCGGCTTGTGCCACTGGAATGAGCTTATTGAGTGGCTCGATTCCATGGTTTGAGTTCGTTAGACAGCTCTAATTATCACATTTCTTATATTCAACAGTAGTTAAAAGGTCATGTTGCTCAGTGGGATCTAATGAGCATTTTCTTACTCCAACATTTGTTTTGAAATAGTGTTTTTGATAAGAGTAGCTTTTGAAACATAGTTAAGACAGCATACATAAAACACTGTACACGTTGGACATATAAACCCGTGTTATACTAAAATTGATCTTTGAACAGCAAAAGTTAGCTGTTTAGTCAGCATAGGATCACACTCTAAACTTCTTCTGCCACAAGAAAACCATGATAAATCAATTAAGCTGTATTTAATCAGGGAAAGGAAGAGTTTATAGAGTTTCCTCAACTTCAAGCAAAAGAAAGAGTTTATAGTTTATTTGCCACCACTTGAATTGAGCTGATCACTTCATCAATGGACCTAAAAGCATAAATATATATTTCAAACCTTCATGAATTTTTTCTCTATGAATGTTTTGTCTCTATAAGTTCACCTATTAAGCTTTTGCAGACAGTAGTAACCTTTGCCAGCAAGGGCTTGTTTGATTACATTTAAGAAGTGGGAAGTGAGATGTGAGGGAAGTCAATTACTTTCGCCTGCTTAGTTTACTGGGAAGTTGGAAATGACTTGTAATATATTTCTTAGCCATTTTACTTCACGCTTGTGTTCCTCAAAATCGCACTTCTGAAATTTATTAAATATGACACCTCATTTTCTTGGAAACTATAGTCATGCATTCATTTATACAAATAATGTAACTTATGACATATTACAAGGTACGATAAAATTATATTCATATAATTAACAACTACTGCCAATTTGTTTGTTTATATTTTAGATATTATACATAAATAAGGCATATATAATATTTGGATAATATTATTGTTTAAAATTGCGCAATATGAGGCTCGCATTGTGGCCCGCCTCAGCGCAATTCCATTGATAAACGCCTCAAGAGCAATATAGAATTATGAATTTCTTTTTGTGCTTAATAATTATTATATATTGTTGGAATGAATATAGTATATCACGAACACACACGTGTGCACATGTGTGTACACACACATATATATATATATATATATATATATATATATATATATATATATATATATATATATATATATATATATATATATATACACCCATGACCCAACCACACATACTATAATTATCATTGTAATTTGTAATCTATGAGATATTTTTGATATCCAATAAGTTTCATTTTTTTATAATTACAACAATATGCAATATATGTACACGTGTTTTTTAATACATAAATATGTATATGCATATATATATATATATATATATTCGAATAAATATAATGTTATTTATGCTTATGTATGCATATACACCAAATTTATATTTTATTAGTAATTGAATTTATTATATAAACTTGTTATTATATGTTTCTTAATGTTTTATTTACATAACATGCTTATATATGTGGGAAAGTTTGTACATTTCATAATATAATATGAATATTATATATTTGTATAGTACATTAAATTTATCAAGATTATTAATCACTTTTCTTTGTTATTCTACCAAACAATATAAAATGGTGAGTACAATCACACAACTTTTTTAGTAGCAACTTAACTTTTACTCCATGAAATGAGATGTGTCATTTATAGTCACTTACAAGCAATCATAGACATTCAAAGCTTTTGAAAAAGATGCAACAACAACATCAAGCCTTATCCAACTATATGGGGTTTGCAACATGAATCCTTTTTCTCCACTGTGTCATGTTAAGAGTCAAATTCTCATTCAAATCTAATAAAGGAGGTTATTTTTTATACTTTCTAATCAAGTCTTTTAGGTCTACCTTTACCTTTCTTGACATAGGTTAAATCTAATACATTTACTCTCCTAATCGGGTCATCAGAAGGTCGACATTTTATGTGACCAAACCATCTAAGATGACTCTCTAATCTTATCTTCCACTGGAGCTACTCCAATATTTTCACTTATATACTCATTTTACGTTCTGTCTCTAAGAGTAAAGCTACTCATCCATATGAGCATCTGCATCTCTGCAACAATTAACTGAATTTTATGCTTCTATTTTAAATTTTTAATGACCAACATTCTATACCATAAAGGATTGCATGTCTCACCACCATCTTATAGAATTTTCCCTTAAATTTGATGGGTACTTTTCTATCACACAATAGGCCGGATGCATTCCTCCACTTCAACCATCCAACTTGAATTCTTCTATTAAAATTCTCATCCATTTCACCGTGACTTTGAATAGTGGACTGGAGATATCTAAAACATGTACTCTTTTTTAATGATTTGATCGCCCAAAGTCATAATCCTTCCACTAGATCTTTACTACTAAAATTACACTCTAAGTATTCAGTTTTAGATCTACTCAAACGATAACATTTAGACTCTAAGGTAAACCTTCATAATTTTAAGTTTTCCTTCAACTTTCTCTCTAGTCTTATCAACAAGAAGATTATTATCAGCAAAAAAGCATAAACCAGAGAACATCCTCTTGTAAATGTCTAGCAAGAACATCAATGACTAAGGCAAAAAGGCATGAGCTTAAAGCTAATCCTTGATGTAATGCAACTGAAATAGGAAAATATTTGTTCAAACCATCTTGTGTTTGAACACAAGTAACAACTCTTACATACATGTCCTTAATGACTTGATTATAAGCATTATTAACACATTTCTTTTCTAGAAATCTAAATGTATAAATATCATATGTAGATCCTCCTTATTCTCTCTATACTTCTCCATCAAACCTCTCAATAACTGTATAGCTTCTATAGTAGACCTACGCGGCATAAATCCAAATTGATTTTGAGAAACATTAGCAACTATTAAATTCTCTTGCATAATAAATTACAAGCATACTTTTGGAATTGTAAATGTCATCTTTGATTTATGTTGAATTATTTTTTATGGTATCTCGAGCATATGCCTATTCACACCATTGAGGTCTAGCTTAAGCAATATGTTCCTGGTTCCTAAGGTAGAGGTCATTGGTTTGAGCATGGCCTATTACCTTCTGTAGATTAAATATTAAAAAATTTAATAGTTTCTTGCATGAATTTTAATCTCTTAGCAACTTTGCACCCCCCTTATTTGTAATTGGCCTCATGCCGTATTTAGGATAATTTTTTGAGGTGTCCAACGTCTTCGATTTCAAATTTTCTGGCTTGAAGATCTTTAGCTTGCTATCTATTTTTCATAATTTTCAATAATAACAATGTCATCCACATATATAATGGGTCATTAATTTTCTCTTATGATGAGCTTTTTACAAACATGGTGTGATTGGATTGGCATTGTGATAAATTCATTCATATTTACAAATTTTGTAAATTTCTCAACCAAGCCCGTAGAAATTGTTTTAGGTTGTATGGGGATTTTCAAACTTTACATACATTAGTAATGTTTTCTTGAGTTTCTAAACTTAGGAATGTCCGTGTATACTTCTTTCATATCAATATTGAGAAATGTATTATTGATGACAATTGTGAAGTGGTCAATCACAGTTTGTCTCTAGAGATAATAAAACACTAATTGATTTAAGTTTTACAATAACTGAAAATATGTCTTCATAGTCTATCTCTTAAGATTGAGTGTATCCTTTAGTAACAAGTTGTGCTTTGAATATGCCCACCATTCTTTCTTCGTTATGTTTAGCATAGAAGATTCACTTGAAACCAATAGTGCTCTTCACAATGCCCATATTTCTTCTAAAATTCTTCTAGAACCACACATTTCCGTAGAGGCTGGATGAGAGCATCTTGAATATTTTTAGGAATTTGACTATTAGTGAGGCTTGTGGCAAATGCATGAAATTTGTTGGAAATCCCGTCATATGATACAATGTTTTGTATTGGGTATATTGAGTAAGACGTTAAATTCCCTGTTTTAGTGCAATACAAAGATTTAAGGGTATGCATTATTTGTACAAAATTGAAAAAAATGAATCACATTGATTTTATTTGGTTGTTTCGATTTGATTATTAAGGTATTGGTTCGATTTGATTATTAAGGTATGTAATTTTGACTTTCTTTCATTGTTTATTTATTGGTTTGATTGTTATTTTTATAAAGCCTATTAAACTAAAAATTAAATTAGGCTAAATTATTTAAATACTAAATCAACAAAACCTATGGACTATAAATAAACAAGAGACAAAAAGTTCAATGTGGATATTATTTATTTCACATATTAAACTTTTTATTAAAGATTACTTGAGATTTTTCTTAATATATATTATTTAAGTTAAAGCTAATTAGGTTGATTGTTAAATTTAATTACATTTCGATTCATCCAAAATAGAGCAGAACTGATCAAACTAAAGTTTTGTTCAGCTTTGATATGCCCAGTCTTCCAACATTGTTTATATTGCAACTTGTTTTTCTTTTCACGTTTGCCATGAGAGAAGTGGGGACTACGAGTAACAAGAGTAGATTTTTCAAAGTCAAGGTGCGCTTGTAACGACTTTCATATTCTCACTATTGAGTTTACGTAAGAATTTTGACCCTTTCCTATTCAATGATTTTATGTAACATTAGTTATTCCTTTGGATACTTCCATACAAAATCTTAAACAATATTGATTTGGTGTCAATTTCTAAGAATATTAAAATATATTGTTATATAAAGATCTTCTATCCTTAAGCTATGGAGAGTTGCCTCAAGTTCAAAGACCTCAAAAGTTTTTTATTTATTTATTTTTGAAGTAGGTTTCTTTCATTTCCTTGATGCTTCCCATATCTTTTGCATGGCTTTGTAGTACGTGAAATTTTATTCTCTCGCATTTGTCATTGAGTTAATGAGCCATGACATCACCATGCTATTTTACAATTTTCGGATATTGAGCCATGGGTCTTTGGCGATTGGAGGTGTAGTTGCTCTGGTGAGGTAATCTTTTTAACCTTTCCCACGTACACAGATTGTGACCACTGGATGAAATTATTGCTATTGAGTATTTGTCTTGTGGTTTTGGAGAATGGGAAACTCATTTCCACCGAAGTTGTCGGTGAAGCCTACGCTTGGATTAGTGGTAACTTTTAACGTTGGGCGTATATGGAGTCACATTACTGAAAGGACATCCACTTATATATTTTTTTAAATTATTTGCAGTTATTGTTCTGCCTCAATATGTTGATTATAGTATGCATTTTTCTTATTTTGTTTACTGTACCTTATACTCAAGTTAATTGTTCTAATTATAGTTTTTCTATTTCATAATGTTGTTGGATATGCAGTAAAAGATATCCAGTTGCTAGCATGGAGGGTTCAAAAGAGAAAGGTATGACTTCATTTCTTTGACTTGGATCTCTGTCAATATTTTGATGCCAACAACACTTGATGTTAACTCATTGTTATGCAAATATAGAAAAATTAATTGCTGATGTTGTTGATGATTCAGATGCTGAAACTAAAGATAAAAGGAGAAAAATTAAGCAAGTTTCCGATTCATTTGCGAAAGAAAATACTGAAAGAAATCACTATGATGCTACCCTTGGATCAGAGGAAAATACTGATTGTGGCAAACTCTTAAATGTCAAAAAGGAAAAGAAACATAAGGCGATACTTGGTAAAAATATGGGTGAAGTGGTCTGCCTTGAAGAGATTGTTATGGAGAAAATTGAAGAATTGAAGGATTTGACCAATAACCCCAATGTTGAAACGGGTAATTTTGAGAAAGATAAAGGAGTGAAGAAGAAGAAGGAAGCTAAACAATTTCTTGAGCAGTTTGAATTGGGCGACAATAAGAAAGTGATTGTCAAGAAACCCAATGATGAAGGGGCTTATGCCTCTTCTAAACTTCAAGAATCAGTGAACGTGAATAACGTAGTCAATGATCTATCGGAGAATGTTGATGAAAGCAGAAAAGATAAGAAAAAAAATAAAAAAAAGAAGCTAGAGAAGTCAACTTCAGATAGCCTACATACAATTAATTCTGAAAAGCTTGTTGAAGAAACATCTGATGTACTGGGAAAACATGATAATGATGGCTTGAAAAAGTTTGACTTGAGAAAGGACAGCATTGCAATATCTAAAGAGGATACTACTGATGTTGAAACGACAACTAACAAGACAACTAACAAGAAGAGGAAGAGGCCTTCATCCAACGAGACAGCAATACAAGTTGAGAATATAACTGCAGCTAGCAAGTCAAAACATACCAAGCCAGAAGTTGCTATAGAGGAAAAGGAAACTTGGGATAATAAAGTTTTGACATGCAGTGAATCTTCACCATGCAATTGGGAATCGAAAGAACCTTCTGAGGCACTTTGTAGTGTTGTTTTGGATAAGCATGAAGGAAATCCTACTTCACAGGATCCGAAGAAGCAATTGAGTGGACATGAGCTCACAAATGGGAGTATTGGGAAGCATCAAAATGAAAGAAGCATTAGGCCAAAGTCAATGAAAAATGATAAGCATTCCAGTGAGGTATGTCTTGTTTCTTTTGATTTTTTGCTTGGTAGTTTATGAAAAGGTCACAGAAGACTACTGACCTTCTTTTTATTACTTAAATCTGAAAATATATTAACTAACTTAGATGTTCGAAGTGTTTTCCCCCCATGTTATTGAATTCATGCATTAAGCTAATAGAGCTGTTTTTTTATGAAATCTATGTTTTTGTACTGCATAGTGTTTCTGTTTCTGTAACATCACATAAAATGATGTGTTGGGGCTGCTTACAAAACATTAGGTTGGTTTTACTTGTTTTGGCTGGAATGGAAATTTAACCTGGTTTTTTAGTTCCATTTCCTTAACTTGATTTTTTTTTTTAATTCTAGTTTGATCAACTTGTTAAGTCTGATAAGTAACGGTACTAGACATATTCATGGATCCCTACTTCATATCTCAAACACTTGTTTATTTGCAGTCTTGTTGTCCTTAAAAAGATTAGCGCACTTCTGTTATCTACGAAGTTGATATATATAAATGTAGAGAGAGAGAGAGAGAGAGAGAGAGAGAGAGAGAGAGAGAGAGAGAGAGAGAGAGGGGTTGTCTTTAATTTTCTTGGCTTGCGTAGAGTTTCAACCAAATTTTTTGGTTCCATATATTAAAAATGATTTTGGATGTGACCTACTTATATTTTGGATTCTAGTTTGATTTTCTTGTTAGGTCTGCAACGATCTTAGAAATGTTCATGGATCCCAGCTTTTTTTAAGTATACTTTGCTTGAGGTTTCGTTAAGTTTACATCTTGAAGATGTGTTTATCACATTAATGTTGTCAAATAAAAGATTATCGAACTTCTATTACTTAATGAAATTGACAAACATCAATCCAATAAATACATGTAGCAATATAACTTTGATCATAACCTTTTATCCTACTATATTGGGTTAGATACATGCATGTCTAAGCAAAAGTTGAATAATTCATTCCACTTTTTGGTTTGATGCTAAAATTTGGTCTCTACTTCAGCTTTGTTGCTTTCTCCTCATGAATGCTTCTTTGTTCGGCTATTGGTTTATTCCGTTCATTTCCCTCATCCCTTATCCTCTTCCTCCTCTACACCTCCACTGGTTGCCTTACTAAACTTAAGTTTACCTTTTACACATCATCTCTAGAGTCCGTTCTTTGGTTCTTAGGTGGAAGAATCAAAACTATTCAAATGTTGGTTGTGCAGTGGTGTTCGGAAGCAAGGAGCTAGATCGTATCATTTATTAGCATTATACACTTATATTCAGCTTTTAACCTTGGGTTGTTTTGTAGTTTTTCAAATTACAGGTGTCCCATACTTATATGTTGTCCTTGCTGATTGTTTTTAACATATTAGTTATCATATATGATTGTCATGGTTAAAAGAGGATTTCTGCGTCATGGATTTTATACGACTAGGTAGTTTTAGTTGACTTCCTTTTTCAGGCAAGGTATAAGTCCAAGTTGCATTAGTTAAGTAGTAGATGTTAGTGTTGTGTGTACGATATTACATCTTTTATAGATTTAAGATATAAGGCTAATGGTACGAGTGTACCACTGCACGCCTTAATGGTGGGTAAGCTTTCTATTCTGTCAGAGGCTATAAATTCTACTCATCTGCATCACATAGATGACGTCACCTCCCTCTTTCTCTCACGCATGCTTGAATGCAATTGCCTTTTTTTTCTCTAGTTTTCTCTTCTTCAAACCGGCCGAGTGTTGATACTGAACCACGTATGATGATTAAACCAAATTGAGCATCTCTTCCCTTTTAATTAGGAATGCCTAGAAATTCCTTTGTGCTAAATCCATTTGAGAAGATTATCTAACATCCTTAATTGAGAGTTTTCTTAGACTGGGGTCTAAGATGTAATTAACTATGGGGGCTTACGGTCGTAGGAAATCGATCCCTACATCAAATAAACCCTATTCGAGATGATGCATCGAATAGAGGAAATCTCGTGATATTTTGGGTTATACATTTTATTATCCATCGAGGTGTGTAGGCGAAAGCCGCTATCCTCCATGGCTAATCGTATGTATGGCTTAATCTGCTCTTCCATCGGCCTGGTTATGTCGAGTATAAAGGTCTACGGTCGTTTTGTCTTACAAGATAGTACGGTCGTACTCTTTGCATTCGAACCCCATAAGCAAAATCCTTTCGGAGACCCACAAATTAGTTTTCAGTGGCATTGGTATCTCGGAAAATTTGCAATGAATGACGCAACTTTGAGCAATCAATAGCTAATCTATTTCATCCTCTCAATTTAGCAGATTTTGCTGCATTTTTTAATTTCCTACTAATGTCTATAACTGTCTATACCCTTCATCTTCTCAAACATTGATCAGCATTTTGTTTAATCAACAGAAGATCAAGTTTGTTTAAGAGTTTTGTGCCATTTAAATTATTGATGCTGTATTTTAATTTGGTTTTCTAAGTTCTTAACATTGTTTTGTTTCTGATTCACAGTGAGCTTTTAATTATTTTGAACTTAAAATCATTGTATTACAATATAAAAAGCGACAGTCTAACTTTTGTCTATTGATGTCATCATGCAGCCAAAAGTCGTAAATGCATTTCAAAGAGTAAAAGTTGAAGAAGTTCAGTATGCTGATGAAAGAATGCAAGACAACTCTTATTGGGCTCTGGTATTCCATTACTGTTGATTTCTTCATCTCCATTTTTTAAAGAGCTTGGGAGGCTACCACTTGGTCCTGTGGCTGGTGGTTACTCTTAACTTTTATTTACAATGTCATGCCATACTTACATCTTTGATGTCATTCGATGTTATTAACAGGATGATTCAGGATCTGGTTATGGTGCGAAAGCTCAAGAAGTTCTGGGTCAAGTTAGAGGAAGGTACTATTCATCAACCTGTATTTTGTGTCTGTATATATATATATATATAAATTTTTCTTGGTTTTTTTTAATACTTCAGATGGTAAATTTTTTGTTTATTTTCTCATCCAAGTATAAAACATTAAAATTTCATATTTTTAGTCATCGCCTACCTTGTTTGAGGTATTGTAGGAGGCTAGATTAAGAAGGCTATTGAGCAAAGTAACTTTAAGATACAATGAGGAGATGACTCTTCATTTTTTTTATGACCTGTAAAATGATGAAATATTTTTGACCATTCATGTAATTTTTTCACAAGGAAAACTATTGAAGTACTAATTTTGTTCAAAAGAAGAACATTCTCTGTGCATCTATTGTAATGGTTGCTTGAATAGTTCAGCACAGCTTCTGGTGGCTTCAAAACGGATCAAGTACATAGCTTTGCTTGTTTACACTATGAAAAACTACTTTTATCTTTGATGCTCATTTTATGGTACTCATTCTTTTTTTTTTTGTTGTTGTTGTTGTAGTTCGTCATTAGATAACTGTGATAATTACTAAGGGCATCTAAAAAATGAAGCAGTTAGAATTTGTTTAAAGAGCTGAGAAAATGAGCTTATAGAATGTTAAGTTTATGGTGTAATTATTGTGGATTAAACCTCTCAAACTATTTTATTGGTGATAGATAGCATTGTTTATACCACCTGCCTCTTACTGGTCGTGTCACAGTTTGCGATCCAATTTCAAGTCTTGACCTTAATCTTAAGCCAGGTCAATCAATCCAATCTAGTTGTATGATGGCTCAATCCAATCTTAATTTTAGCCAAACATAGCTCATTAGCTTTGATGCATGCTCGATTTGGCTCTACATGTTTCAATTCTTATTAGTTTTTAATATATTTAGTAACTTCTTAGACCTACATACTTGCACTAATACATATAAAGATTCATACGGGCATATACATTTTAATGCATATGTAAATACATGTGAAAGTGCATTCACACATTACATGCATATACATTTTGATTAATCTCATGCTTGCTTTGTCTGATTCATACTATACTTAATTTAAGTCCAAACCGAGTTGGACTGGACTCATTTGTTGGCTCATTTACTTTAATGCGAGCCGATCAAAGGCGATAAATAAATTTTTTTATTAAGGTGATGCATCTATGATAAACAAACTTTTGATGACTAGGACAACAAAGAGAAGAAGATACATTTGGAAATGGGTAGATAGAATCATTACAAAAGTATGTGAAGGTAATGGCTAAAAAGTTGTATAAAATAAGGTTCAATGCGTCAACATGTTTATTTAAATCTCTACCAATAAACTAAATAAATAATAATACGCATTAGATTTCATGGTGCACACGACGGTTCGACATCAAATTGCTAGTGTTTTGACTCTTTCTATTTCCTATCAAATTGTCATTTTATATAAATTCGCAAATTTTTTTGCTTGTTTAGACCTTTCAATGCTTTCCCGTTACATTTGAAAAAGGATGGCAACACTGCTAATTGTTTAACCTTAAATTTGCAGAGATTTCAGGCATGAGAAGACCAAGAAAAAGCGTGGAACATACAGGGGAGGACAGATAGATTTACAATCTCACTCCATAAAATTCAATTATTCAGAAGAGGAATGACCTCAGGATCATCCACAAAAGTATTATTTTTGAATTGCTCCATCCCCGATGCAGCCAGAGAGAAAATTTGAGTAAAAATATCGTAATTTAAATTTGATTAGAATGTATTTTATGAGCTTGTATTTACTTTGACATGAGCACAACACTTAGAATATATTTTATGAGCATTGTATTTACTTTGAGATGAGCACAACACTCAAAATTGATGTTATCATATATCTCAAAACAAATCAATGATTATTTTGATCAAATTTCGTTCATCTTCAAGATATTTATTTGGAGGAAACAATTCAATTTTGTATCTTTGATGTTTTTATAAGTTTGATTTAGCTCCTCATTTCTAGAAAATACTATTACGTGCGGTGTCTGAATGCGTTCGAAGTTCAATTTAGGCGTGTCACATCACTCAATAAACAGTGCATTGGATGATGTGGCGCGTCCAGATTGGCCTCCGGATGCGTTCGGACTAGTCACAAAATAATCTCTCCTATTTTGGAATTGTGTAAGTTGTGTTAAATTTTTATTATTTAATCAGCAATTAGACATGAACTTGAGTGTTTGTTTATTCCTTTGATACTTTTGTTGACTTGTTGCCAGAACATAACTGAAAAGGGTGATTTCCCTTTCTTAGTTACCAGATACTGTCATTACCACCCTTTTTGGACTTTCTCATCTTTGTTTGGTTCTGATTAGGAGATTCAAAATATTTTTTTTTTCAAAATAAAATTTTATCAATGATGAATCAAATCCCAGGTGAGAATTTTACTCTTAATAGGATGCAATGGAAAAATAGATTCATGTAACCGATCCCATATAAGAAATAATAAGAAATTTAGGCTTCGTTTAGGACGGCTTTTTCACTGCTTCTCATAGCAGTTTTTTAGTACAAATTTTAATTTTATATTAAAAAGCTGCTTTAAGAGGCTATAAAAAAACCGTTTCAAACAAAGCTTTAATATATGATTTCAATCCCATTGCATGATCTCATCAGCAAGCAAGGACTCATATATATATTGATTGTAGCAGCCTATATCAAATATCTATTAACTTGTCCAATATTCCTTCTTTCTTTCGCTGTAATCTGGACAAGGTACCAGGCTCGTTTTAAATGAGCTTATGTGCAGAACTAATTCAACATAAATGTGTTCTTCATTCATGGAAATCTTCCATTTATTTATACTGAAAGCAGAGAGAAGAGAATCTTTGAGCTTCTTCTGATCATGGGGGATGATGACACAGACGACCTGGAAGAAGAAATCGAATCTCTTGCAGAGAAACTAGCTCAGATTCTACATATCTTCAACAAGCTTCTTAGTTTCCTTGCAGGGGAAGAATTCGTGAAGCTTTTCTATGCTGCTTCCACTGTTTTAATCCTCTTCATTCTCGTTCGATTCTGTCTCTGTCACTCTAAGAAAAAGCCTGTAACTAAGAGCTTGCAGGAGAGTGATAATAATGGAGATTCATTGGACTCTTCTGTTGCATCTGAAGACACAGAAAGTTTGAGTTGGTTTGCTAAGTATCGTTTGCGTTTATGTATGGAATCTTAGATTTCATGTCATGATGCGAAGTTTGTGAGTCATAGCATGTTCATGTTGTTACTGATGATCTATATGGGTATGTGCAGTACTTGGTAGAAGTTGTTCCTCAGTTGATGCTGTGTTTTTTCTACTTTTGCGGAGATTTAGGTTTCGTTTGGGATGACTTTTTTGATTATTTTTTAAAATGATTTTTTAGTAAAGAAAAATTTTGAACTAAATTTTTTTTATACTAAAAAATTGTTTTAGAAAGTAGCAAAAGTTGTCCCAAATAAAAGTGCAAATTTTTATTGCTTTATTTTTTAGATTGTAACAGTAGTTTTTATTTGATTAGGCTTCGTTTGGTATAACTTTTTTTTCGTGCTTCTTAAACCAGTTTTTTAACAAAAAAAATTTAATTTTTATCCTAAAAAGTTTCTTTAAGAAGCAATAAAAAGTTGTCTCAAGCAATGCCTGGTATGACTTAGGCTTTGTTTGGGATGACTTTCTTTTTGCTTTTTTGAAGCACCTTTCTAGTAAAAAAAATAAATTTTGTTTTAAAAAGTTGTTTTAAGAAGCCTTAAGAAAGAAGTCCAAAATGAAGCCTTAATTTAGGGTAGTTTTTTTACTGCTTTTTAAAGCAGCTTCTTAGCATAAAAATTTTTTGAACTAAAAAATTGTTTAAAAAAATAATAATAAAGTTATCCTAAATGAAGCCTATTTTGTAGTTGCCTTCAAAAATTTTGTTTTAGGAAGCTATTTTTTACAACTTTCAAAAAAATTGTTTTTAAATTTAATAACTACCTTTATAAAAAAATTCGAGTCATTACAAATGAATCTTTAGTTGTTTGAAAATTATATTGAGATGATATAAGAAAAATAGTTTTGGATTAATATAAATAGTTTGATCAATGATATTAATCTTCAAGTAATAAGATTTTTATAGTACGACTATCTTTCTAGATCATGATATAGAAAAATTTGGTTACATAACAAAATTTATAATAAGACAATTTTCATATTTGTAGAACAATTTTTTTATAAAATGAATTATATGATAGTTGAGAAAAAAAGTATTATTTGAAGGCAAAAATAATTGTTTCTGGGATGGGCTCAAACTAGGGTTCATGTTTGACCCGTGCATTATCCTTGGACGTCACGTGTGTGCCTACAACACACTCGCCATAGCCCATGTGGGTGTATGCTTTTACATGTACTTTGCATGATATGTTTGTATAGTGGTTGTGTGTATGCAAATATTTTTGATCAACATGCATATTCACACACACTTCCATGCCTTCATATGTATATTAATATACTTGTATGTGCATTTAGGTATTTGCATAAATACATGTATGTTTTCATATGCATTTGCATTTTGCATGATATGCTTGATATGAATGTATAATGCATCATCAATTTTATTTACATAATGTATTTGCACGCCGATTTAGAGATTTTATACAATGTGTGAAGCATTTGTATAATGGCGTAGCATATCATCGCTATGCGGTGCATTTTACATGCTGAATGACATGTATGCATGACAAGCTTTGTTGTTTGCAACATGCATATGCATGATGTGGATGCAACAGTGCACATTTCAATACATGGGGTGTTTTTGCACTATTCAAAGATATGATTGATTGCGAAGTTCCATTTAACGCCTACAAACACCTTATGTCCACTTATATTAGTGTTGCAGATTCAATGACATGAAATTGTACTTCTTTTTTTTTTTTTGGACATTTAGGCCATTTAAGGCAAACTCACACACACAACACATACACATAGACTCGAACCCTGAACCTCTTAGTTGGAAGTCTAAGCTTCGAACCAATAGGCCAAGGAGAGTTGTGTGAAATTGTACTTCATTTATTGAGTATTGTCAGTGCAGTTTAGTTCACTTCATCTTTGCACGTCATTGCTATCTTCTTTATTATTCAGCCTGTGGGATTATATTTCTGCCTGCAAATGAGTTGTACAATGCATTAGGAGCCTTCCGTCAGTCGTTTGTAGGTGAGCTGAATTATTTAATGTGAAAACTTGGCCTCACAAATTTACTTCCTCGCTTTATCAGCGGCCAACAATTTTTACTATTAATTTTGTGCTTCTACTTACAAGTAAATTGTAGTGCTGCGCTGCAAGTTTTTTGCTACTTTATGCAGGTAAAATGTCGTGCACCAACCTACTATCAATCTTAGGGGCTTGCATTTGTCGAAGGTCTTTTGTATTTGCTTGTAAGTGGCATGTTGTACATAAGTCGAGCCGCCTACAACGACTCGCAGGAGCTTGCATTTGCTATGTATCGCTATCTTTTACTTCTGGATGACCAATGTATTTGGTTTCTATTGCATGGTTGTTGATTGTGAGGGCACTACAATATTCCTGCCTTTAACTACAATAACTCATAGGTACTTGCATTCATTGTATATCATCCTGTATTTGTTGTTCTTATTGGTCCTTACTTGTGAATGACATATTACATGTTCATAGAGGATCCCTCATCCTTATAGTATATCTATTACTGCTACTTGCATGTGAGCTAAATTCGTCGTGTTCCTTTATACATGATACTTATAGACAACGAGTCTATTGCGGTAGCTTTTATGTGCTTGTATTTGCTACATGTCATCAGCCTTTGCTTGTAATTGATTAATGTATTTGACTGTCGTCTCATAATTATTGATTGCAAATGTGTTGTAGCATTCATTGCATTATGCCTATGTATGTTTGAAAATGAGTATATTCGTTTGCAGACTAATGCTGACTGCTAAGTGAGTTGTAGTCACCACCAATTTCTCCATGCATGCTGGCAGACAAGCTATTACATTTGCTTGTGTATTGATCTTTAGTGTTAATATTGGACGATTCACTTATCTACAAGTCAATATCGTAAGGATGTTGCTTTGTCTATTGCATCCCTTTCATACTTTGCTTATGAACGTGATGTTGTGTTCATCGCATGTTGCCTGTATGTGTTGGTAAAGAAATTGTCACACTCCTTGCATATTAACTATTATTAACGGCAGGTGCTTGTTTTCATTGCTGCTCTTTATGTACTTACTTGTAGATAAAGATAACGTAGCATATAGATGACGAATTTCCTGCAACGACATTGTAGGCATTTGTATGCATTTTAGATATGTTGTTTCTATTTATAGATGATAAATTATGTGTGCATCTGCATTCATAAAAGATCCATCATCAGTGTAAAACATCTATTGTTATTGCTTGCAAGGGTTACTATATTTGCTGGTATGTTGAAGTTGATCGCAGGGCATTATTGCATTCATTTAGGGGTGTCAATTTTTGACACAACCCAAAATCCGACCCGAAAAAATCTGGATTAGGGTCAACCCGGACCCGAAACGGGTTGAGTTTGGGTTGACCCAACAACCCGAAATTGACACGAAAACTCATATTTGACCTGAAAACCCATTTTGACCCAAAAAATTGAAGATTGACCCGATTTGTGACACGAAAACTAGCAATTTTGGGTCAATCCAGGGTCATTCGTGTCGGGTCGGATTGACCCAGACCAGAATCGAGTCGGGTTCGGGTTCGAAAACCCGACCCGTTTTTAAAAAAAATTGACACCCCTACATTCTTTGCATATCAACTTCTATTATTTACAGAGGATTGGTACTTTTGTTTGCAAGCTAACTAATAATAGCTTTGGACAAGCCACATCTATTATCACATTCAGTAGGAACTCTTTAGCAAGCGTAGCATGTTCATTAAGAACCTTCTTTTGCGAGTTAACTGTAAAACCCTTCAAAAAGCTGATTTTTTTTTAGTGCAGTTCGTCTGTACGAACTGGATTTAGTACTGGACGAACTGAAGAAATTTGTGAAGAAATCTGCCATTTTCGTCTGTACGAAATCTGTCCAGAGAGCAAGTCGCCCGGGACGAATTTGGATTTCGTCTGTACGAAATTTGTCCAGATAACCCATCGTACCAGGACGAAATTTGGATCGTCCAGGACGATCAGTGTTAATAAATATCGGATTTGAGATATTTTGGATTCATTTTGGAGAGAGAGAAAAGGCAAGAGAGAGAAAGAGAAGGAAGAGAAGAAGGAAGCTTGGTTTTGGAGGCCACGGAGCGCTTTTCGTCCGACGACGCTGTTAGAAGATTTGTTTGTCTCGCTGTAAGGACTCCGAACCCTATTTCTGTTTTCGAAGATTTTGTATTTTGATCGAGTTGTGCACTGTTTTGTGTTTTTGTAGTCGAACTTTTGACCTGATTTTGATTTGACACGACTTTCACCGCACAACTTTTAGTATGTTATAGATATGAATATTGTACACGATTTGACTATTTTCTACGATGATTTTATCGGTCGGAATTGATTCTACGCGATTTTAATTGAATAGAAAATTATCAGGACTTGATTTGATTTGGATTCTATAGATTGATAGTCTTGTATTGATGCCGTGGTTATTCTGTTGTAATTTGGAGAAATTCAGAATTTGTCTTTTTGCAGGATTTTTGTGTAAATTCGATAGACTACTGTTACTCTGCCCGATTTTTGTATGATTCCTGATTTGACTGAGATTGATAGATTGAATCGATATGCCTATGATTATTGATATGATTGCTCTAATATTGATTATTGATTGATTATTGATACTGGAACACACGTATAACCTGGTTGAACATTGGTTGAAGATTGATATTGATACCTGTACAGGATGGTGGGCCGACGGGCTTTCCTTTAAACCATTGATCATTGATATAATGATTGGGAGTCATAAGGAGTTTATAAAAATGCCGACGGGCGAAAAGAGTGACGACTCTTATTGATAGAACCAATGTATGGATATCTACAACAGCAATATGGATTCTACAACAGCAACATAGCCAGTTGATTGTACTTGTCCAGTATATAGTATTGAATTGCATGTTTACTGTATTGATTTATGGATTCATTGTTTTATAGATTCCTGCTTTATCGACTTTGATTGGATTTACTAGATCGTACGATTTCATTGATTTCACTGATTGATTGCTGTGCATCGACATTGAGCATTGATATAGAAATGGATGGATATATATATTGTATTGATAGCATGGACATGAATAGTATAGAATTATTGACACTGTTGCCTATAGATTCATTGATTTCTGCTTATAGATTTATTGTTACTACTGCCTATGGATTTATTGATCTTGAGATTCACTGTTGTTACCGTTTCTGCACCGTATTGACTGCTGCATGGATTCATTGTTAGACTAAATTGAGATTTATCGTACTGCTTTCCTCGTTTGATTTCATTGAATAAATAGTATTGATTAGACCGCATTGATTTGATTTGATTGACGGATATTGATTGATTGAATTGAAATGATTGATTTGCCTGCCGCTGCATTGACTGGTTTTATTGACTATTGATTTTCGGATTTCATCGACTACTGATTTGATTTCCACTGCATAGACTCATTGACCATTGACTGATTCAGATTGATAGATTGACATGCATATTGATATCATCGCCGTGCTTTGATTTCAGTTGTAGGCTTTGGTGACCTGCTGGGCTTTGTAAGCTCATTATATGTGGTTAACAATTTCAGGTCTGAGCAAGGCAACTGGAATGGAGTTCGATCAGAATGTCAGACGAATCCTTTCACTATGGATGCCTGGGGCGTCACAGTTGGTATCAGAGCAAGTGTAGTGAAAGGATTTGATTGATAGTTTGGTAGAATGGATTGTTTCAAGTGTATCGTTTTGCATACATATTGAATGACATGTGATTGACTGGATTGTGTGATTTGTATGGATTCCGACGAGTTTTGATTTTGATTTTGATTCGATTTGATTTTGATTTGAGTTTTGATTGGACGGATTTGCTTTGTATCGATTTTGCATTCGATCCCTTAAGAGAAATGTCGAGGACGACATTTTTTTTAGGTGGGTAGATTGTAAAACCCTTCAAAAAGCTGATTTTTTTTAGTGCAGTTCGTCTGTACGAACTGGATTTAGTACTGGACGAACTGAAGAAATTTGTGAAGAAATCTGCCATTTTCGTCTGTACGAAATCTGTCCAGAGAGCAAGTCGCCCGGGACGAATTTGGATTTCGTCTGTACGAAATTTGTCCAGATAACCCATCGTACCAGGATGAAATTTGGATCGTCCAGGACGATCAGTGTTAATAAATATCGGATTTGAGATATTTTGGATTCATTTTGGAGAGAGAGAAAAGGCAAGAGAGAGAAAGAGAAGGAAGAGAAGAAGGAAGCTTGGTTTTGGAGGCCACGGAGCGCTTTTCGTCCGACGACGCTGTTAGAAGATTTGTTTGTCTCGCTGTAAGGACTCCGAACCCTATTTCTGTTTTCGAAGATTTTGTATTTTGATCGAGTTGTGCACTGTTTTGTGTTTTTGTAGTCGAACTTTTGACCTGATTTTGATTTGACACGACTTTCACCGCACAACTTTTAGTATGTTATAGATATGAATATTGTACACGATTTGACTATTTTCTACGATGATTTTATCGGTCGGAATTGATTCTATGCGATTTTAATTGAATAGAAAATTATCAGGACTTGATTTGATTTGGATTCTATAGATTGATAGTCTTGTATTGATGCCGTGGTTATTCTGTTGTAATTTGGAGAAATTCAGAATTTGTCTTTTTGCAGGATTTTTGTGTAAATTCGATAGACTACTGTTACTCTGCCCGATTTTTGTATGATTCCTGATTTGACTGAGATTGATAGATTGAATCGATATGCCTATGATTATTGATATGATTGCTCTAATATTGATTATTGATTGATTATTGATACTGGAACACACGTATAACCTGGTTGAACATTGGTTGAAGATTGATATTGATACCTGTACAGGATGGTGGGCCGACGGGCTTTCCTTTAAACCATTGATCATTGATATAACGATTGGGAGTCATAAGGAGTTTATAAAAATGCCGACGGGCAAAAAGAGTGACGACTCTTATTGATAGAACCAATGTATGGATATCTACAACAGCAATATGGATTCTACAACAGCAACATAGCCAGTTGATTGTACTTGTCCAGTATATAGTATTGAATTGCATGTTTACTGTATTGATTTATGGATTCATTGTTTTATAGATTCCTGCTTTATCGACTTTGATTGGATTTACTAGATCGTACGATTTCATTGATTTCACTGATTAATTGCTGTGCATCGACATTGAGCATTGATATAGAAATGGATGGATATATATATTGTATTGATATCATGGACATGAATAGTATAGAATTATTAACACTGTTGCCTATAGATTCATTGATTTCTGCTTATAGATTTATTGTTACTACTGCCTATGGATTTATTGATCTTGAGATTCACTGTTGTTACCGTTTCTGCACCGTATTGACTGCTGCATGGATTCATTGTTAGACTAAATTGAGATTTATCGTACTGCTTTCCTCGTTTGATTTCATTGAATAAATAGTATTGATTAGACCGCATTGATTTGATTTGATTGACGGATATTGATTGATTGAATTGAAATGATTGATTTGCCTGCCGCTGCATTGACTGGTTTTATTGACTATTGATTTTCGGATTTCATCGACTACTGATTTGATTTCCACTGCATAGACTCATTGACCATTGACTGATTCAGATTGATAGATTGACATGCATATTGATATCATCGCCGTGCTTTGATTTCAGTTGTAGGCTTTGGTGACCCGCTGGGCTTTGTAAGCTCATTATATGTGGTTAACAATTTCAGGTCTGAGCAAGGCAACTGGAATGGAGTTCGATCAGAATGTCAGACGAATCCTTTCACTATGGATGCCTGGGGCGTCACATTAACATAGTCGTTGTGTATTCTTTGTGGTTATTTATAGACAATTCGTTGTGTATATTACGAATTCCCTTGCATTATGAGCAAATTAGCATATTCATTACAAATTCTCACAGTTACTTCTATGTAGACTACTATCTTCATTATATGTCCTCTATTTTTATTCAACTAGCATCAATGAATATTTTAAGTTGTCAGTTTTCATTTTTTATTTTAATTGCATTTTTATATTGATCATTCCATTAGGTTCAGTTCCTTGCTGTCTTTTAGTTCAAGCAAAGTCTACTGTGTCTTGTATAAGTGCTATTTACTATCACTTTGAATTCCGACAGCTTCCCGATGTTTCTACTTTTAGGGAAAATTTGAAGAGCTGGGCCTTCCCCCCATGCTAGAGAAAAGCGTGTACGCTAGGTATTAGGTGACACTGCGGCCATGGTATTCGACCCCACCACATCAAATAAATGTGTGTATGGGTCTTCAGGGTAAGGAGTGTAGAGCCTGGGCTGAGTTTGTGGGCTGTTGGGAAATTTGTTGGGGAGTTAAAGATCTAATTGGGTTGGTAGTGGGCTGATAGCTGGGTTGTTGGAGGAATTGGGAAATGCATAGATAGAGATGGGCTGGACAATAGCTGGTTAAGAAAGCAAATATTGGGCCTGTGGTGGTGGATATAGAGAGTGAAGAAGAGCTGCTGAGGTATATGATAGGCTTGGGCTGCCGCAGGGATTAAATTTGGCTAAAGAGAGTAGGATTTGACCAGGAATTAAGGGGATTTGACTACAGTAAATGCAAGATTTAAGCAGTGGATTTGACTACTGTAAATGCATGATTTGAGCAGGATTTTGGGCAGCTTTTTATTCTATTCTATATTTTATGTGATAGAGGATTTGCATAGAAATATTAGATATGATATGTATATTATATTCTATATTTTATAATTTCATATATAATATATAATAAATCAAAATGAATGTTAAGAATAAAAGCAAGTGTGAATTGATTCTCGCAAGATCCCTTGTTTCTCGTGCATCTCGATTTATGTGCCCTCATCTTAAAATTCATGTTGATTTTATATTTTTGCTTGTAGAATGACCCATACAATATGGTAGTCATTTTTGGGTATATTCAACATTCTGGATGCAACAGTGAAATCTGTTTTGCGAATAGATTGTGTTAAAGTAGTGCCGCAAAACGGCGAAGTCTGTTTTGCAAATTGATAATATTTGCGCAGTATCACACAATGTTTTGTCTGTAGAACATTGTTGTCGACCACCTTCACTCAATTCAACTGCGAGGGGCTCCCTCTTAGATAAATTCGATGCTCAAGTCACAATGACGCAATCTGTTCAGCACATGATCGGAAGTCGTTTGACTATTTAAGTGACACTTAATACTCGCCAACTGTAGCATAAGTCGCCAAATTCATCTCCTTTGCTCGCATGGAGGTTTATATATATATATATATATATATATATATATATATATATATATATATATATATATATATATATATATATATATATATATATATATATATATATATATATATATATATATAAAATTGTACTTATGGATAAATAATACATGTGATGGAAGACTAAAACTATTTAAGAAAGGAAAAGTAGCATGCAAGCAAATTATAGGAGTTCACACCCGTATGGTATTGGATGGAGAAGTAACATACTGAGCACATTAAAAGGAAATGGAAAATGAAATGAAAATAAAAATGATTCTAGCTTTATTGCTACATATTTTAGATGGTGCTCCTATACAAAATTAAAAAAAAAAAGGAATAAATGAGAAAATAAAAGAAAGAAAGAATGAATGAATGTTAATTGAAAAAAAAAGTTATTTGAAAGATGTATAATAAAGATCTATATTATATGATGTTAAAGACCTATATTATATGAAGTGAGATATCTACAAATAAGTAACTAGAGAATAATGAGATGAATATGATACATGTCTTATCCATGGGGTTTACTTAGTATACTCACTCTATTAAATTAAAGATTTCAGATAAGTCTTCTGATAAGTGAAAATGGCTGAAAGAGAGGAGTACATCTACATAATTCAACGCTCAAATGAAAGCAGGTAAATTTTGATTTATGTAATTAAGATGTGAAGATTGTATTAGTAGTTTGTTGAAAATGAATTTTAGTGGATCTTCAGTTTTTATTCGGAATGTAGAATAAACTAAGTTTGAATTTAAAAGAAATGTTATAACAATCCGGCTGTTCATTCCCGCTTCATTAATTTGAGTATCCAGGTCAGGTCATGACATAAATGGAACTTACAATGACCCCATGGAGAAGAAACAAATGATTAATAGATGCCAACTAGCGATATATGGCTAGCCTTATATTTAGGGCTGGTCAACTAGTACAAAAATATTCCCTTAACTATATGAATTTCATCCCTCAACTATAGACATATGGCTAGCTTTATGATGAATAATATATGGTCCTATAAACTTTGTAAGCTTCGCTAGTATTTGGATTTTTTTTCGGCCAAATTAGGGGATTTGAGAGCGGGATTGTCGGAAGGAATTGCTTCCGTCGACCAACAGGCCGCAACACGATCTCCTTACTTGGATTTGCCAGGAGATAAAAGAGTAAAATTGAAGTACAAATGGCAAAAAAAAAAAAAAAAAAGCAAAATAGAAATATTTATTAATGCATGTGTGAGAGACAAATGCCTAATGTTGGAAAGACATTTCAGCCATATTATTTATAACTGTTGCGGGCTAGAAATTACGCGGCGATAGAGATTTGATTCTACGTCTTAGCGTTGTACGTATAACTAGCACACACAGAGAACATAAGATTTTTTACGTGGAAAACCCTAAAAAGGGAAAAAACCACGAGGCCTAGCCGAGTTGAAAATGATTCCACTAGATTTTGAATTGGTTACAAAGGACTGGATCACCTCCAGGGGTGAACAGATTACAATTAATTACTTAAGTAAGACGTCGAGTCCTCGGCAGGACGTAGGGACTGAATGTCGGGCCCTGAGTAGAACGTCGGGTCTTCAGCAGGAAGTAGGGACTGAACGTCGGGCCTTAAGGTGGTGGTCCGGCGAGGTCCCTGCGGTGGTCCGGCGGTGGTCCGACGAGATTCCTGCGGTGGTCCGGAGGTGGTCCGGCGAGGTTCTGCGGTGGTCCGGCGAGGTTCTGCGGTGGTCCGGCGGTGGTCCGGCGGCTGTCGAGGAGGAACTCCTTCCTTCTCTCCCTTCTTCTCTTCTCTTCTTCTCTCTCTTGCTTAGATGCTCTCTTGTGAAGAATGAGGGCTCTATTTATAGATTTTCTGGAGTGGCATGGTCCGTAAATAGGTGTGAGATCAAGGGCGAATAGGGAGTGGTCAAATGGACGGCCGATATTGAATCCTACGATCGTGCACCGTTCATTGGACATTTGGAGGCCTTAATGATGTCGAAATTTAGTGATCTTGGGCTCGTTGGATTCGTCTCGTCGATCCGTTCGATTCGAGTATAAGCTCGTCAAAATCGGAGACCGTTTGGTAACTCAAATTGCGGTTTGAACCTTCCGACAACGCTTTGAATTCTTGATTCGGACTTATTTGGGCTCGGATTGGGTCGATCTTGGTGTTGTTGGGTTCGTATTTCCGAGACGCTCAGTTTGACTGTAAGCTCGTTGAAATCGGAGTTCGGATGCTCCCGGATTTAATTTTTGAAGTCTCCAACTAGTTTTTGCCTCGAGATTCGTGCCTGATCAAGCTAATTTTGTGATGACGTATCAATAACATATAAGACAAATACAGTTGGACTGAGACCTTCTTTCCATCAGGAAATAGTTGGATTCTCTCATAGTCATAATTTATATAGTTACGAAATATGCAAGAAATAATAAATTTTTTTTTCATTTGTATTTATATTGGTGCAGTTACATGTAACATGTATTTTTTTTTTTCTATTTTGATACTATAGGAAAAAATAAAATCTCATTAATTTCAATTATTCGATGAAAGATGTCATGATTTGTACTTATAAATGAATTAAAACGCCTTAATTATTTATAGCTAATGTAACTATCTCTTGCATATTTCGTAAATGCATCAAAATTTTGTTCATCTAAATGCTTAGAAATATTCTCAAGGCGGCCAAATAGAGGGTTTTATTGCTACTTGATTGTTAGTTGTAGTTTTTGTATAGATGATTATAAAGTTGTTTTGCGAAAAATATATATTTTTTTAAATTATTAGGAGCATTATAGATATTTTTTTTCCAATGAAGTCAAACATTAACTTTCTTACATCTATTACGCCCTAGCAGATATGGTTCTCATAAATAGTTTCGAGCTGTAAATTTTACGAAAAACTTAAAAAATAAGTAGTAGCCAAACATATATGTGACAATGATCTGAAAAGCAAAGCAGTAAGAAAGCTACCCTAAACAAACTCTTACTGATTGAGAATTTCGCTCTATTTTGGAAAAACATAAGCGCGAAATCATATACTTGCCAACTTTCTGCTTAACATTCTCTAAGAATGTTATTAACATGAGCATCAAAATATCACATTGAGTATAATATTCATGAGTTAGCCCACAAATATTCTTTTTTTAGCTGAATGTGTGTAGAATATGATGCTGACTCCATTTGATCAAATTCTATAGATATTTACAGCCAACACTCACATACAACTTCACAAATTATTAAAAAAATTGAACTTAACTAAGCATTTATTTTGTTAATTATATATATATGTCAATTAAGACAAATTCACACACACACATCAAATATGTAAGACTTGAATCTAAAACATCTTGATTGGTAGCCAAAGCTTTCGACCAACAGATCAAGATGAGTTGCGTGAGGATACTGTAAACCAATACGAGTTTGTAGGAGAGTCTAAGAACATGGATCTACCAACTCACCTTAACAATGTTTATGAATATGGTCTGCTAGGATCTAGGCAAATCACATAAGAACCCAAAAGAATTATAGATATAGTAGAACTTAGACCAATCACCTAATTACTATTGTGTGTCTTTTTCACACAAAAAAAAAAATCTACTGAGTAGGTTTTGATTTTTCTATTTCAAACTCTTTGATTTACCTTGTTAGTTTTTTTTTTTTTTTTTCTAGGTCTTAGAATAAAGTATTTCTAAGTTTTGTAATATGTGAACTAAGATTTGACCGTTGGAGTATTTTATCATTTATTTAAAATTTAAATGACTTCATTTTATGACAACAGTCTCTTATTAACAAACAAAATATGATTTGAAGAGTGGTTGAAAAACAAAGATTATGCTCCATTTCCAATTTGGTGCATAAAAAATTCAAACAAATAGTTGAAGTTTTGATTGGTCAAGTTAATTTGTTTTCTATTTGGACTCATCAACCCTGATCATATAACATCATTTCTTTAAAGAAAAAATGATCAAAATGGTCCCTAAACTCTTTATGAAGAATCAAAATTGTTCCAAATTATATTAAAGGACCATTTCGATCCTTCAAGTTCTTAAAAAGAATCAAAATAGTCCCATTGTGGGACTATTTTAGTCCCTCTTTAAGAACTTGATAGATCAAAAAAGTTATTTAATATATAGTTGATGATTATTTTGATCTTTCATATATAAAAAATCACAATAGCAGTTCATCTAGTATTCTACCAACTTCTTCATGAGCTGCTACCTTTATATCTCCTCATTATATTCACACATCTGATACCATTAGAAGGAAAAATTATTAGGTGTGGAGTGTGCACCGTCCGCACAAGCACTGGATACCTAGCGGTACCCAGCGGTACCCAGCGGTACCTAGCGGTACCGAGTGGTACTTAGCTAAGTACCCATTTCTTGTGCGGACGGTTCTCCCCATCTGAACTCCGCACCTAATAATCTCTCCATTAGAAGAGCTTGTTCTCATCTCATGAATCCATGTGCTGCAATCTCAGCTAAACCAAAAGGCCTCTAAACCTACAACCAAGTGCTTGAAGACACCAAAATACTATAAACCATCAACTGAATAGATAATTAGATATAGAAAAACCATGCACATTTGTTAGCTCTGAAGGTAAGGCTTAGCCTATAAGCCCTTCCCAAAATTAATAATAGAAAAAATAAGCTTGAAAAAGTTAAAACTAAAAGCCAAAATTCATGAAAATAATAGAGAACCACCAATAGAACAAAATTTCATCTGCACTTACTCACAAATGATCAACACATAATCTGCTGGGCTACAGACATATGGGTAGCAGCATGATGGTCCTATAAACTATCTAAGCTGCACTAATAGGTTTCGTTTGGGACTACTTTCTTACTGCTTCTTAAAACAGTAAAAAGCTGCTTTAAGAAGCAGTAAGAAAACCATCCCAAACGAAGGTACGGCTTTCTTACTGCTTCATAAAACAACATTTTAGTATAGAATTTTTAATTTTTGAACTAAAAAGCTGCTTTAAGAAGCAATAAGAAAGCCGCCCCAAACAAAGCTTTAGTCAGATCAGTTGGGTCATAAAGAGTAAGACTGGACTACAAATGGCAAAAAACAAATTATAAAACAGAAATATTTATCAATGCATGTGTGACAGACAAATGCCAGAAGTCTGAAATATAATTTCAATCAAGCTGTTAGTAATATATAAGAAAAATTCAGTTGGTTGAGATCTTCTTCCCTTCAGAAAACAGTTGGATTTTCCAATTATCTATCAGACAATCACAGTCAGATATTGAGATGGAAACTCATAAATAAATAAATAAATATTTATTTATTTATATTAAAAAGTATATTTAATATTGTATCATTTCCTGGTAATCTTTTGGTTGTTACATTATAAGTTATATTAATGGAAAATTGTACCTATGAGGGGATTTTACTAAGCCAAATGGCTTCAGAACTTTTGTTAGTTATTTAAGTTGTAAGCCTTTCTTTTTTTCCACCTAATCTGTCCTTTATTATTTTTTCCTGTTCATTATGGTGCCAAATAGCATTTCTTTCACAAGACCATTAAGATTGTGTGAGGATGCAAACGAGTTGATCCGGGCTCGAGCTACGCCTGGTTTTTGGTTAATCGAGTTTGGGCTCAACTTTGAGCTTAATTCTATGAGTTTGAGCTGGTTCAGTTAATATGAAAGATCGAAAATAGTTTTGATTTAAATTGCTATTGTAATAAATGATAAAATGAATGAGAAATTAGATAAAAAATAATAAGAAATTTTTTTAATTTTGAATGATTTTGTACTTAAATTCTTGAATTCCTATTTATTTTAAGTGTATTTTCTATATTAAAATTTTTAGTCGAACCAGCTCATGATCTAATGAGTCGAGTCAGGACAAGCTCTAACTTAGCTCATTATTTCATCGAGCTCAATTTACGAACCATTTATTGAGCTGAGCCCAAACCGACTCACGAGCCTGTTTGACTTGGTGACACCCCTAATATCTTGTATGAAGTCTCAGATCATTTGAAAGAATGCTTATATGTATAAAAAAAATCCAATAATGAAACCATTTAATTAAAAAATTTTAATGCTTATGGCTTAAGATTAACATAATTGTAAAAACTACATACAATTAGTTTAATAATATTGAAGAAATAAATATATTATATATCTCATATTTAAATATTATAAGATCAATTTCAGAATGGAAGAAGACAGCTCATTCTCTTCCTCTTACAGAAAAGAATCAGCCATCAAATCTCTCTCTAATAAAAAAAAAACAGTCTCCACCTTACTAATATGTATTAATGACTGCATATAGCATATATATTATAATTTAAAGACATTTTAAAAATGCTAGAGAATCTCATTATTTCTATTAAAAGAAATTAATGCCAAAGGGTATAGTATATATTGCTATTGGACTCTTTCTCTCTCTAATAATAATAATAATAATTAACATTTATGAAGTTTTTCTTACTCCTAAATACATTTCCAGCTTATATATATCCCTTATGATTTACACAATCCTCATATAGTCATATCTCACACAATTCTCATTTCCAACAAATGGGTTAGGAAGAAAAATAAGAAGAGAAAGAAGAAAGAAAGAAGAAGAAGACATGATGTGATATTGATTCGACTCTACTGTTCCTCCCTAATTGATGGGTCGAAAGATAAGAGATGAGCCGAACCAATATCACTTATGTATTCTTCATTCATAAGTTTTTTCTACATCCACATCAAAATTTCAAGATTTCTTCTTTATCACCAGCGGTTTTCTAACTCGGGATTTTTTTCTATGATTGTTGACTCACTTTGAATTTTTTTTTGAGGCAACTACTGTTATTTGTAAAAGTAGTTGTATAATTTTTATAGGAAAAACTCATTATTTCAATGTTATTGATGGAATTTTAAATTTTTTACCTTTTGAAAAAAGTCAATATCAATATTCCTATAGGTATCACACTCTGGCACATATAGGTTTCGTTTGAAACAGCTTTCTTACTGTTTTTTAATATAGCTTTTGAGTTTAAAAATTAAAATTTTTGTACTATAAATCTACTTTAAGAAGCAATAAGAAAGCCGTCCCAAACGAACCTTAGATGTAAAAAATAGTTTCTCATCCCATGATTATTTAGTTAAGGGTTCTGCCTTTGATCATATATATATACTCAAATAGAATGTGTCAAACTATTTTAAGAGATTTATTAGGGGTATATTTGGAACAACTTTTTAGCTGCTTTCTTTTTCAGACAACAACTACAATTTTATTTGACTAATGCTTTTCATTGCCATTTAGAAATTTCTGTGATAGAAAACTATTTTCTGCAACCATTGTAACAAAATTGTTTTCTCTACAACAACTTCACAACAGATTTTATAAAATATTAGTCGTCTCAAACAGACCCTAAGATAAAATATCTGTATATTTGACTATTTGTTCAGCAATATGTTGAATATGTTTTGATATTTCTAGTTTAGCATGATATGATCTTTTTGTGATAATTCTAAGTTATTAAGCAAGGCCTTGAAGTACATAAATAACAATTAACAACTTCGATGATTATTTAAAATTAATGTGGAGACATGCTTACTATTCATTGAAGAGTATCAACTATATTTGAAGATGCCTGAATTTTGAAGATTCAAAGGTCTTTATGTGGCAGATAGGATCATAAGCGTTTCTCATTTGGAATAAGAATGATTTTTGCTGTAACTCTCAGAAACCAACCCTAATCAAGATCAAGTCAGAGCTACAGAAGTTTCATGACAGACAACCAGTTTTATATGTTCAATTCAGCAAATTTCAATACAGAACCAGGTAACTAAGTCACCCTGGGATAGCTATTCTTGGGATCATTCAGCTCAAAACAATTCAGTTCAGGAGTGTTCAATTTAGGCTTAGTTTGGGACAATTTTCTTAGTGATTCTTAAAACAACTTTCTAATTCAAAAATTTTAATTTTCGTACTAAAAGCAGCTTAAAAGTAGCTTTAAGTAGTAAAAAAGTCGTCCAAAATGAAGCCTTAGGCAGCACAAAGATTATTAAATGAAGATGAAAAGACAAATCATTACTTCTTAGAGTCTTGCATGATTCTCAATAGAACATGCAGCAACTCAAATTCTTCACCATTATATCATAAAGAATGAAATACTAAGCTACTGCAATTTTTGTCAATGACTGATTCTTCACACTATAGAAACATTAGTTGAAGATAAAAAATCCTCAACTATAAATATCAGAAAACAAACAGGTAAATGGGATAATGATCTAGAAAAGAAGAACGAAGACTTAGGCTTCATTTGAGATGATTTTCTTACTGTTTTTTAAAATAATTTTTTAGTACAAAAGTTAAAATTTTGATACTCAAAAGCCGCTTTAAGAAGCAGTAAAAAGCTGTCCAGTTTTTGACCATTGCTTTTTTTCTACTTTAAGAAAATATTATATTAAAAAGATGCTTCTGAAAGCAGTAAGAAAAAAATACCAACTGAACCCTTAGACAATTCGAAAACTCCTATTCTTGTATCTCATCTTCCATTGTAATCATTGTCATATATGATTAAAAGTCAGCGGATCAACATGGTTGATGTAGGCCACATGCTCGAACTACTCTAAACTCTTATTTCTTCCCTTACTGTTCCTTTTCTTCTATCTGCCTCTCCATAGAGTAACCATAATCAAAGGAAAGTTTCTCATAAAATTTTATCAGAATATTTTGATTTTCTTTGCCTACTTGAGTGGAATAAGAGATTCATTGGTTATTATTGGTATTGTATGTGGGAAAGTCATTGCTTTGTTTTAATGAAAAGAACTAACAAATCGCTTATGTTCGATCTTATTCTATTCACCAATGGCAAGAATACGGGAATAGACAGCTTTGTTACTTGACAGAAGTACTTGAAAATCAAATTGAGGCATTGTAGCATTAAATTGTTGGTATCATCAATCCTATAAATGTTTCTTCTAATTATTTACCAACTTGGATTCTGCATTTTGCTCCAATTGATCCTAAGGGCATGCAGAAACAATGGTGCTGTTATTAATTATACTTCTTTGCCTCCTAATATAATCATAGATCTTACTTATAAATCTCTTCTACTTCATGATCAATAGAACTCTCCATTCTCCATTGAAATTTTTGAAGGTGCTTTGAGACGTATAAAGGAGCCATAGAAACATTGAAAGAGGTCTTCCATAAAATAAACTACACTCTTAAACATCGAGACGTCTTTTGATGTAATGGTCAAAATTTTATTATGAAACTCCGCAGTTAAGCATGTTCATCCCTGATAAATCCTGAGAAAAATGACCTCCTAGGAAGTTACACCAAAAAGACAAAACTGTGAGGCCCTTAGGCCAAATTAGACAATATCTCGATAGTTAATAATTTATGCTGTTATAAATAGTATCAAAACAATACACCAACAGAAAGATAAAAACTAAATGCCATATAAGACAAAGTGCTATGCCATGAGAGCCACCTCTTGAACCCTAATGGGACAAAGTGCTGCGTGTCAGGAGTCACTATTTGAACTTGTCGGGGCCATCTCTAGAATCCAATCTACCTGGTGGATGATTCTGCGATAAAGATGTTGACGAGGACATCAATTACTTAAATGGGAAAGATTGTGAAACACCTTAAGTAAAAGAAGCTAAACTCTTAAACATCGAGGCACCTTTATGTGTAATGATCGAATTTCATTATGAAACTCCACAGTTAAGTGTGCTCGCCTAAGAGAAATCATGGGATGCTGACCTCCTGGGAAGTTACACCAATACGACAAAACCGTGATATCGATAGGAATTTAAAATTTCATCTTAATAGATTGTCCTTCAATGGATCTCACTTCAATAATATCTTTCTCTTTCATCTTCTTTTAAATAATGTCATTCTCCTTTAAAAAAATTAAATAACGCTCCTATAATTTAATGAGATCTCTCTGAACTATGAAGATGACATTGATATAAAAAAAATCAAAAGCAAGATTTTAAGTTGACACCATTGTCGAAAATAAATTTGAGATTTGAGAAATGATCTCCTAAAGATATAGATGTATGATGATGGAGCCCAGATGATTGTGAAAATCAACTTGTTTGACCTTATGTGCCTTACTGTTATCTTAGAGGACTTCTAAAGTGATTATTTATTTAGGAAAACATCTCTCACATGAAAAATAGATAAGTGAGCCTCCAGTTGCTTAAAAAATGCTGGAGCTATGTCCTATTCTCTTAATAAGTTTAACAAATAAGTCCATCTAAAATCCTCTTTTTAATAAGAATCCAGAGTATAACAAAATGATTGATATTAGTAATCACAATCATTGCATTATAAAAAATATCCATATACTATTGAAGGCCATTATCAAGGAAGGTAAAATTGTAGTTGAAGAAGAAGCTTGAGTATTATAATGTTGGGAAAGACTTTTTATGCATCTAAACAATGCTGCTTCGGCTTCTAATCCTCTAACCATTGCTTGGATTATACAAATTATTCTTATCCCTTCACACAACACAACAAGTTGCTCCTCCTCAGTGCATTTATCTGTATAATGATCTGTAATATATTCTTTTAGATAGCCCTACTTCATTATCTTCTCCAGTAGATATTTCAAGGTTTATAATCTTAAGTATATTCATGGCCAGGAATTCAGATTCGTGCACAAACTTCTCAGTTTTGATGAAACTTAGGCTTTGTTTGTAATGACTTTCTTACTGTTTTTTAAAATAGCTTTCTAGCACAAAAAATTTAATTTTTGTATTAAAAAGCTGTTTTAAGAAGCAATAAAAAAGCCATCCCAAACAAAGCCTTAATCACCTGCACAGAGAGATCCTCCATACTTTTAGGAGAATACTTAGACACTGAAAACTTAAAATATTTATTATGTTTTTTTTTTCTGTTTATATCATCATTTTTCATATTTCTAAAAAAAGATAAAATTCTTGGGCGGGGATTTGGATTCTCGCACAAACTTCTCTGTATTGATAAACATGGTCACCTTCCCAAGGAGATTTTTCTATTAAAAGGATTCTTGGCCATTGATTACCTAAAATTCATTAGTTGTAAATCCAACTAAGCAGTCACCATCAAGAGGCTTTATTAAAAACCTTGGCATATAATCCTTTAAGCTCTCTCCTTTTTCTTTAAAGTAGAATTGAGAATGTGAGATAATCAAACCTATTTGATTCAAATTAAGAATTGTGCTAAGAATTTGAAAGAAAATGATGAGGACATCTACAAGATATTCTAACGCGAGGAGACATCGAAGATCTACGACTATGTTCGCATCTTTTATTTTTTATTAATGTATTATAATTTTATTATTTTAGTGTTCTTTTCCGTTTTTACCCCATTTGAGGGACTAGATGCCTGCAACCCCAAGGGGTAATTAGGTCTTTTATTTTGTTCTTGTATGGGGCCTATTTATAGCCCTATTTTACCTCTTATGAGTTTAATGATGATTATGAATGAAAATTTCAAATTTTCTTGCTTGATATCTTTGTGAGTTCTTGAGAGGAGAAACCCTAGGAGAGGGCCACGCATCACCCATCAGCCGCCGGTGAATTCCGGGTTTCGCGGTTAGTACTCGTAATAGTTTCTTATCGTTTCTTCCTTTTCCCCTACATACGGCCACTTCTTCCCCAAACAACCGCCGGCAATTTTAAGTCTTCATGCCGCCAATCAACCTCAACACGATCCCTTCCACTTAACCCACACACCTTCCTCCTCATCCAAATGACACCCAAACCCCAAACCCTAACCGCCGGCCTTCCCCTCTCATGGATCCAAAATTGATTATCTTGCCTCTTTCCAAAAGTGGAGCATGAAGATTAGGAGTGAACTGCAATTCAAAATCTGATTTCAAATTCAGATTTTGAATTCTTTCCTAAATTGACATAATCCATATTAGGAAAGTGCTCAAATCGTGGATCTAATTGATTCAATCTCCACCCCAACCACCACCACCCGTCGGCCACCCAAATCCACCCTCTAGCCCACCGGCCGCTCCCCCACCAATTGATCAACCTTCACACCACCAATTCCCCATCCCCTTGCTCCACCGCCGGCCACCTCACCATTGCCTTCTTGATGATGATTTTAATCATCATTAACTATTGCCTTAATTAGCCCACTTAATTTGGGAGAGATTTTAATCTAATTTGAAATTCAAATTCGAATTTCAAATACTCTCCTAAATTAGATGTTTCAAATTAGGAAAATTCCTAAAATTAAGTCTAATTAAAATTTAATTAGATTTGATTTATTTTATTCTTTCCTAATTTAAGTTTGTAAACTTGGAAACTTGGCTTTCCCTCCCAACTCCCCTCCCCCTCTCCCGACATGCCGCCGGCCTCCCTATGGGCTTCAATTAAAATAATTTTGAATTTCAAATTATTTCCCTCCACCCTTTTGAAATCTGAAATAGAATTTCAGAATTTCTAATTCAACCCCTACACCACCCTAACCCTAACTTTAGCCCAAAAACTTCCCCTCCTCGTTAGTCGTCCGCCACTCCTCTCCCTTCTCTCTTGAGTTCGCTTTTCTCATGAGTTTTATCTCTTGAGAAGAGAAGAACTCAAGCCTTCTCCACCTTTGCTCATACATGGCTGATCCCGACGTTTATCTCGGGTTCGTATTGATAACCAAGGAAGAAGGGACATTCCTCGATCTACCTTCTTCGATTTGAACTTGAATGTCGACGACTTCGTGGAAGGTTACATTGACCGCATCACCTTCACATTGGCACCGACAATTGATGAACACCTCCCAATCGGATCGTAGTCGATTATGGGATGCCCACAAATCCATCCGTCGCCGGCAACCTTACCATCAACTAAGATCATAGGCTTCTTCTTCCTAGTGGCGATCTCTCTTCTAGTGTGGAGTGTTCTTCCGCTAACCCCACGAGTGAATGAGTGAGGAGGTCTTCAAGGTGAAACCTCTCATCATTAAATTGTGGATTTTGTTATTGCGCTCATAAAACTTTACTCTTGTCTTTGGAGTTTGATTGAATTGTCTTGGCCCAAGTGCTTAGAAGGATCAATATTACCCTTACATATTTGTAGTTGACAAGTCTAAAACTTTGGCCATATAAGATCCTCATAAACCTCTTGATGTAAATAGAGAATTATGCATCATACTTCTAACATGCGGTAGTAGAGATGATTTTTGAGACTTAAGTAAACTTTGAGGATTGCATAGCTAAATATGGGATCCAAAACAAAAATAACCTGTTCCTTCTTCAATTGATCATTATGTTGGCCAACACTTTTGGGATTCATCCTAAAAAATAAGAAAAGGGTGGTGGACTTCTTATAGGAGTTCTTGACATTACTGGATGTTATCATTTAATGGATAAGTGACTCACTCTTTAATATTAATAACATTTTTATAGTTGAGTAATCCCTAATGATTCAATGGAGATGTTTATTTAAGAAACCCTCTAAGAAGATGAGGATGATATTAGGGGCATGGTAATTAAGTTAGTATATATAATTGGTCCTCTTAAGAGAAAACCATCCCAAGAGTCATCTAGCCTATAGTAATAAGCATGTAACCCAGGGGCGAACCCCCCTTGAGCCCTGCGGGGGGGGGGGGGGGGGAGAGGTTGGCAATTGCTCCACCTCAATTTTTTTTTTTTTAATTATATAATTCTTTAGGTAATTTGTCCCTTCAATCTATCTTTTAGTCTTTATTACAAGGATTTTTAGGAAATTGTCCCTTGACCCCGCGACTTGACCGGGGTCAAGGTCGAACCCCACCAGGGGACGCTGCTGACAAGAATCAATCAATCAGGTTGGATCAACTACCTCCTCTGACTACCTCCACGATGACCCGGGACGACGGAACCATGGGATCTTGATCAGGTCCATCATCCATTCCCCCACCATCCGCTTTAAGTACAAGGTGGTAACATTTCAAATTTTAAATATCAAATTTCCAAACCCAAACCCATGATGTTACTATATTCCAAATAACACATATTTCTATGTATCTAATTAATGACAAGCCTTAATCACAAGTTCTCTCTCCTTATTAGGAGGTGTAATTAACTATAGGGACTTGCGCCTATAGAAAGCCATAACTCATATCATAAAGTCCTCGCAAAATGAGAGTGAAATATATGGGTAATGTCTTATCTACAAACCCAGTATGCCTTCCCTAAATTTACTCAGGAACCTAATCCGTCAAAACTCTCCAAAAGCAACGGAGAGGTTAGGGTGCAAATTTTCGGAGCCCATAGATAAAAATTTAGGCTTCGCTTGGGACAACTTTCTTACTACTTTCTAAATGAATTTAAAAAACAATAAGAAAACTATCTCAAACGAACATGAACACGCCTTTCTTTTCTTGTGTCTCTTGGTTCTTCTTCCTCTAGCTCCTTCAATATATAATTTTAATATTTTCTACCAAAAATAATTTAATTTACTTTGAGATGTATATAATATATAAATAATCAATTAATTTTATAGTTATACTCTTCTCAAAACAAATTCAATAATTTTAATTTCCTAAATAAATTATTGTTCATGAAATACCAATCCTTTTTTTTTTTCCACAAATTTTTATCATGATAAAGAAGTTCCTCTCATACAAAAACTTGTGGGGAAGACTAACAAAGAATGTTCCACCAAAATGTAACATAGAAACCTCATACATTTCTTTCTATCTAGAACAAAAATAATAAATTTCTAAGAAAAAAATAGAACATAGTGTACATGCCCTGTAAATTTCATGAATCTTCTATGCATATCTTGTTTGATCCCAGCAATAATGGCTGACATAACCTCAATTTATCAAACTGAACTCTACCAAACACTCAGTGACAGAGAAAAGAGAGTGAATATATTCATATCAAAATTCTGAAGGTTCAAAGAAGGAAAAACCATTAACCTCCAGTAGCAGTACTCATTGATATGGCTTCCAAAACCAAAGCCTTGGCTGTAGAATCTGTGGAGAACTGACCCATCATCGCCATTGTTGCTGTGCTGCTTCCAACCTTCTCGATCCCCCTCGATATCATACAGATATGATTTGCTTCAACAACCACCATTACTCCCTTTGCAAGAAAAGAATAGACGGCTTCTGCAATCTGTCTTGTAAGCCTTTCTTGCACTTGAAGCTTGCAAGCATAGAAATGAACAATTGATTGCAATGCAGATCTATCAATAGGTTCATCATGGAAGAAACCAATGTGAACTACACCATGGAAGGGTAAGAGATGATGTTCACACTGAGCGCAGAATGGAAAATTCAGTTCTGAATGGATCTCATCTCTACTGTGAATATACCCGTTTACCTTTTCATACGAATGGGCTGAATTGATAGTAAACTTAGTCTGCTTAAAATCTAAGTTAGATCTCCTGAAGTTCATCAGCCAATGCACATATCGATATGGGGTGCCAAAAAGCTCTTTTCTCGAGAGATCTTCACCAAGTGACTGAAGAATTGAAGACACTGCAGCTACCATGGCAGACTGGGAAGAAACCTTGCCAATTGGAAAATTGCTTCTTGAAATGTTTCCATGGCACTCAGTTAGATCAAGAGACATTGATGGACACCACGAGTGAATTGAAGAACACCCTGCATCACTCAAATTTATACCTCTTAATTTCAGAAGACCATGAAATTCATCCCACAACGAGCTGTTCTTGTCATTAAAGATCCCAGTACTCGAACAGACTGTGGTTCTCACCCAGCCTTGCATAGTAGATCTGGAAGGATGGCTTGGGTTTGGATTGCATTTGAAGACTTCTGGGAACCGAATATGCCAACACTGTAGGGCAACAGAAACACCAGCAGGGTTGATGCTATTCTGCAATGCCCAACAAACTTCATCGGCCAGTCTTTTTGGTTCTTGAAGCCTTTTGCATAAATATCAGCAACCCTAGAAAGCTTACTGAGACCTACAACTCTTTTTCCTGAAGGAACATAGCCAACATGGCATTGGATGCTGAAGGGAAGCAGGCATGACTCACAAAAAGAGAATAGATTGATGTCTCGGACTACCACCAACCCACCAGCACCTCCTGCTTGACCAGTTCCATTATCCAAGCCAGCTTCAGGAAACAGAGCGTCTTGTACAATGTCTTTCACTTTCTGCCTGTAACCTGCAAGCATGAGCGAATTTATATTCCATTAAATAAAATAACCGAATTATTATTCAATTATAGGTTGCTCAAGCTTCAAATGATGGTTATGTTTTTTAAACATTGTTTTTTCATGGGGAGTGTGGGAGCCAGCATGATAGCTGCAGTCATCTGTAAAATTAGCTAAAATTATTGAAAAAAAAGAGCTTTTAAAGTTATGCTATTATAGATTTTTCTCTTCAAAAAAAAGTTTAACAGCAACTTTCTTATAGATACATATTCTTGCATATCTGATTATAAAAAACTTCACACTCCAAAAATTTAAAGTAGCAAGAAAAGCTATAGCCAAATAAAAATGTGACAGTTTGCTATAAAATATTAAAAAAATTGTCCCAAGGGCATCCTTAGATTAAGAAGCATCATTTATACGAGGTAGAAAACCAAGAAAGACAATTCTAATAGTGATTGGAAAAAGACTATCTTCTAACTTTCCCATGGTTAAATTTCCTTGCACAAAGAGGAAAAGTATAAAACTCAAATATTGAATTAGAGCCAAACACTCAGGACCACTCTGTTACAGAGTGCCAAAAATGCACTATTAAACAGAGCATCTTGCTTGGAGAGCAACGCAAAAGAAACCCTATTGCTAAGAAGCTAATAATCACGAGGAAGCATGAAGGCAATTGCCCACTGGAAATAGGCATTAGTAAAAGAGGCATTCAGGAAGCTGTTTTTATTAAAGTAAAATGAGACAAAGTGAAATTTGGTTTGCAAAAAATTTGACCGAATGTAAGATCAAGGTGCATTTTAGAATGTTGCTGCCCATATTTGAAGGGTGAAGTATATTCAGTTAATTACTTTGCATCACAATTATCAGGGTAGATATGACTTTCACCAAGGTGGAAACAGCTACGATTTCAATATGCTAAAACCTTACATTACATCGCGCCTTGTGCAAACAAAAAATATTTTCTAATCTATAGTTCACAAACCACACCAATAAAAAAGGATAGCATTCCAATTCACCGAAAGTGCAGCTTAGTCAGCCATACAAAAGGATTCTGCAACACTAATCTTACTTGCTAAACTAACCATAACTTTGGATGCCAAATTGATAAGACCTTTTTAATCTTCAAGAAGTTATATCCTTATCTACTTCCTTATTCTCATATATAAAAGATCTATGATACTTTAACTTCACATCGAGGTCGGCTAAAAATATTGAATGATGCTTGTTAAATTAACTAAAATTGATATCATAAACTCAATCTTTGTTCTAAAGATTATAAGTGATCCACTTTTTAAATATTTTTTCCATTGATCAAGCTTTCCACCTACAACAATAGATGTATCTTCGATTAGAACAATCTCATCTGCAAAAAGCATGCGTCAATGCATCAAATTTTAAATCTCATTTGTAAACATCTCAATTAGCAACACAAAAATATATGGACTATATTTTGATTCATGATATAATGCTACTATAATCAGAAATTCTTTCGGTACTTTAGTTCTGATACTAGTTAGTTTTCTCTCATACATGTTTTTAATAACTTTAATATAACTCACATTTTTTATCAATTTAGGCCATAGTTTTTTTATGTAGCAAGGAGCATGGAAGGAGAGAGGAGAGCTAGGAGGTTTCTGCTACTGACCTAATCATTTACTTAGATAAGGTTAGGGATTTGGCACAAAAGGAGTATGACATAGAACAGGAGGCGGAAGAGGTAGGGGGGGGCGCATAGGAAAACCAACCTTTTGCCATTGGTAACTATAGGATAGGAGGTTGAGAAGGTAGAGGAGGACAAGAAGGCTGTGGATATCATCCCATCTCTTGCAATTATACAAAAGAGTGATATATGATTGGTAGGGTTTAAAAGAAGGGTGGAGAAGAATAAGTATTTGACTAGGGATTTCACAAATCCACCAGGGAAGAGGCATAAGTCCATGGATCCATATGTTAGTGATCCCCTTCACTTAATTGATGAGGAGCAATTGTCCTCCTTCAAGTCTTTAATGTTAGGATTAGTTGACAAGTCCAAGGAAAAGGAGATGAGAGTGGGCAGTGAAATCTCAATCTAGTTCTAATCGATGTTGCACCGATACGGATATGGCGACACGGATACGGGACACATCAATTCTTAAAAATACAGGATACGGGTATGGTGTGGACACAATATTATAATTTATAAATCATACATAAAAAAATAAGAAAACAATCAAAGCATAATATTTGAAATGACAACAAAAATGAAAGCAACATTATTTGTAACCTTGTAGCATATAATATCAAAATAAGGAAGGATTAATAAAAATGCTAAACAAGTAAACATACTATCTTTAATCGCTTGTGAATTTAATTGGTTGAACTAGAAAATTTTACATGTGAAAGCATTCAATAGCAAAGAAGCTATTTGCTAATCGAAAAATAAATTAAAAAATGAATTTTTCTCATGAAAAGAAATTAAATAAGGCAAGATTAGAAGACAACGGAATCGAAACGATCCTTCGTGAGAAAACCCTTGCTCACAACTGCGGAAGTATATAAAAAATACACCTCATTTTTTTTTTCAACGGGACACGCGTATCGGATACGCGCGTCCTTTTGAAATTAAATATTATTTTAATTGGATACGGCTTTGCCGTTTTCGACACGTATCGTTGCCGTATTGGACGCGTATTGTGTCTGACACGTATCCAATACAACACGCCTTCATAAATAGGTGTATCGGTGCAACATAGGTTCTAACAGTTGAATACTTCCACTATATGTTTATAGATATCAAGATAAAATTATTTAATTTATTGAAAGTATAATTCCACATCTGAATAACCATTATAGCAACTTCAATTTCTATTTTGGCAGTATATTGATTATTTATGTTACTTATTAAAGGAGTAAATTTGGCGATAGCCAAGATCTATGGATCTGACATAGTTGTGTTGGATAAATCATTTGACCTATATTGTATATTAGTAGTCTCTCCTTTTATAGGCTAAAAAAAGACTCTTTTAAGTGGCCTAATGTGGCTCTTATGTACGTCATTAGACATGAGAAGCTTCTAAAGTTAAGGGTAGATGCAGGACTCATATATTTTCTAATAAAATAGAATAAAGTTTATTGAATTATATATTAGATCTCACTTGTTAAGTTGTCTATGATATTTTATGACTCTAACCCCTCTTACACCCAAACGCAGATCTTGCATGGAATGAAATTTATGCTCTGCAAAATCTTTCCTAAGTTGTTTAAGCAATTAAGGTTATGTGCAAAAGACATGAACTTTTCTTGAATTGTAATCTATTGTACTATGATTGTTCGGTATATCTCTTGAATTATATTCTATTTTGACAATATTTTAATTATAAATGTATATTAAGCAACTTGTTGTATGGCTGTATCTTACCTGCTATGATAGCATTTTGTTGTATCATAATTTATGGATTACTCTGTTTTATCTAACTTATATTCTATCATATCATAGTTATTGTGATTACACTACTGTTAAAACTACTATTATAACTGCTAGAATACAATCTGTTGAATCTACAGGTTCAAAAAGGTACAAAATTCTCCAAAAATAATATTCAAACCTTTTATGAACCAATGTTCGTCACAGTGGATTTTAGATAAGTAGTTTGTCATCCACAAAAGAGAGATTTTGACCCTTTCATTCTGGCCTATTTACCAACAGACATATTACTCCCATTTTTTCCATTATGAGGGATAAAATAAAAATTCCAATGCTAGGAAGCTATACAATACACAAGTAGGAAGTACGAAATCCACCACAGCAAATCCACACAGAATTATAACTAAAAACAATCACAAGTAAGCTCATAGAATAAGGAAATGAAAAAAGGAATCCACAAAGAATTCCATCTCAAACCCCCATCTTTCCAGCAAAACCTAACAGATCTGATTTCATGACAGAAAATCAACAAAGAAAAACAAGAAGCGTAGTACCTATAGTACCGTCTCGAAAAGCCTTGGCTACCCGCATCGGCGTCTTCCTGAGCCCCTCCCTCTCGGGATCCTCCCCTAGCCCCTTAAGCAGCACCCTCACATGATCCTCGATAGTTCCCGTCCCCAACTCTCCTCCTTTTCCTCCGATGGCTATCGCCGGTATCTCCGGATCGAACCGCCCATCCTCGAGCGCCCCCATCTTTCTTCCTCCACCAAAAACGAGTTGGTGGGCGTGGAATGGTTGGGTAGAGGAAGGAGAGCCGCACAACACGGAAGCGGAGGGCTGCTGTTGGTTTTGGGGATTTGTGGATCGAAGGGACCTGAATTTTTCATTATCCTTTATAGTGTGGAAAGAGAGATAATCGAAAGCGAGAGTTGTGGGGTCTTAAAAAAGCGCGGCACCTGTGTTGCTTAGCGGAGAACGGTCGCCGCCGGAATGGTTGGCCGCCGGAATGATTCGCGCGTGGCTAAAACGGGCAATATCTTAGTTATAAATAATTTTTATTTATACTTATATCACATCAACTATTACTTGAAAATTAATATAGTTCATACATCTTTATTTATTTATTTTAAATTAAGGGCATTACTCCAATATTAGAAATTATTATTTGCGGTGTTCAAATATGTCAGGAGGTCAATTTGGACGTTCTGTATGGCCTTCGGATACGTTCAGACAACGCATGTAATAATTTTTCTAAACACATATAACACATACGTGAGACTCAAATCAACGACCTCTTAGTTCTAAGTCAAACTCCAGACCAACAAACCAAGAAGAGGTGCGTAATATTTTTGTGCGATTGTGCTTCACCTTTAACTTCTATGTGAATATTCTTTTTCAGCAATTATAAAATGGCAACTACATTGGCCGGTTTGGTGAGTACTTTTTGGCATGTAATTGAGCCCAATATGTTCGTAAGCTGACTTGAGCTCGACTTGTTAACAAGTTCAAGAGTCGAGTTTACCAAGTCGAAAGATCATGCTCAAGGAGCATATCAAGTTTGTATATTAAATAAACTCGGGCTCAAGCTCAATCTGATCGGTACATAAACTCATTTAAACACTCAATTAATTTAAAATATATTCAAAATTTAATTTAAATTAGCATTACATAATTTTTTCCCTTTTTAAATTAATTTCATATTTAAAGTAAAAATTCTATTTTAAAAAATTAAAAAAAAAAATTATTTAATTAAAAAAATCAAGCTTAACAATCGAGTCAAGTTCGAACTTTCCAAATGAACTTGCCTATAAATTTTTTTAACGAGTCGAACTCGAGCTCAACGAGATTTAAACAAGCTTAACTTAATTACACAAATATTCTACTCATTTACTCGTGATTGAAAATAAAATAAAGTTTCATTATTAATAAAATATTTTCTCTTTCTAGTTTTATGTTTAAAGAATAATCAAGAAAAATAATTTCATTTTCAAAATATATATAATATTCATTTCTCATATTAAGAAATCATGAAATCACTTTATTTAAATTTTCATGCTCCTCTTAGAATGACAAATAATTCTTCCAAAGTTCCTTAAACTTCTTTTTTTTTTTTTTAAATCACCAACAACATTATTTAATTCTTCATAAAAATATCACATGCCAATTTCTAGTTGGATTCTTCTTTTTCCAGCCAAGAGCATTTTTGCCTCCTCCCTATCACTAGAGTTTGAATAAATGTTGCATTATTTTCAAAATTACCCTTCTATGTGCTCACAAAACTTTATGAAATATTCCTTCTCCCCACCATAATACTCTCTCTCTCTCTCTCTCTATACCATCTTCACATTCAAATTAATCTAATAGTTCAAAAAATCTATATACTAAAAAGATGCTTTATAAAGCAGTAAAAAAATTGTCCCAAACAAAACCTAAAACAGCACAATTTTTCCCAAATGAAATGCAATTATGTTTGGAACCATGACATTTTTCTACTTGTGTGAAAGCTTAGTAAATATATAAACAAATTACAGTTAAATAGTATAATTGCAAAGTTTTAATTGCTTAAACACAAAGCTTAAGGCTTTGTTTGAGACAGCTTTCTTACTGCTTCTTAAAGCGGTTTTTTAGTAAACAAATTTTAATTTTTTTTAATTTTTTATTAAAAATCCGCTTTAAGAAGCAGTAAGAAAGCCGTCCTAAATGAAGCCTAAAACTAACCCAATTTACACGACAAAATGCCGAAGAACCAACTCTTCCTCTCTGTAATATATATAAAGATACTGACACAACTTTTGAGCAAGAAGCCATAGAACTATTGGTTAACTTAATAAAGTTGATTTTTTATGATTAATACAAGTCAGTATGGACAAGGAAATGAGAGTTACAGAACATTACAGATACATCAACAAAGGCAAAGCTGGTAAACTAAAAGGTTCATCATAGCAACAATGTTATAACAGACTAGAAAGGGAAATATTCTTCGTTGTTCCAAGTTATAGAGTCACTCGGTCATGACAGGCTTGTTCTCACTTGCCTTTGGCCTCTGCTCCTTTGGCTTCTGCTCTTCATTTTTCCTGTTCAAATCAACCAAAAATGACTTGGATCAAAGATCATTTACCAAACAAAAAAAGAAAAAATCCTAGTATGTTGCAGTATATTTAGCAGAGCAAAGCTGCTTTATAGATACCATTGACACATCAAATATTGAATAACGACATTTAACATATTGAATATTGGTTTTAATCACCATAAAGACGCTACCATCTACTGAAATGGTCAGTTCCAAATACATACATTATATATATATATATATATATATATATATATTATATATATATAATATATATATATATATATATAATATATATTTCCTTATACCCTAGAGTAACTTTTATCCGTTGAGCGACGGCCCTTCCACTCGGCACCGTCGGATCACTAAGGCCGACTTTCGTCCCTGCTCGACGGGTGGGTCTTGCAGTCAAGCTCCCTTATGCCCTTGCACTCGAGGGCCAATCTCCGTCCGGCCCGAGGAAACCTTTGCGCGCCTCCGTTACTTTTTGGGAGGCCTACGCCCCATAGAAACTGATATTCCTGGGAAGCTTCTGAGCTGCAGCAGAAACATAAAGGTTGCAGTAACAATTACAAGTAGTTTCCAACTTGATGTTTATAAGATGTGGGGTTCGAAAATTTGCGCCCCAACATCCTCTCTGTTGTTTTTTTTTTTTGGAGTTTTAACAGATTAGGTTCTGGGGTAAATTTTCAGAAGGCAGCTTGGGTTTGAAATAAGATACTACCCAAAGATTTCACCCTCATTTTGCGAGGACTTTATGATCTGAGTTTTGGTTTCCTATAGGAGCAAGCCCCTATAGTTAATTACCCCACCTGATAATGAGAAGAACTTTCGATTAAGGCTAGTCGTCAAATGAATACATCGTATCCATAGATACGTGATATCCACCATATAGTTCTGCATTAGTTGGTATTTGAAAATTCGAAATTTCACCATCTTACACTTAAAGCGGATGGTGAGGGGAATTATGATAAGCCTGATACAAATCCTATGGTTCCGTCATACCGGGTCATCATGGTCCATGGTCTACTTAGTTAGAGGTAGTAGTCGACCCAACTTGATAGAAGAATCATTGTTGCCAACCATGAATTGTTTCGGCCAAGGGTACCTTGTAAACCTGGGATGAGTATTTATCTAAGGGGGCATATTTGAATCCACCTTAGCTGACAGAGAGCTTTATGACCTATCAAGCATATCCTATTGATTCATTCTCAAGGATTTAGTGTCATTGGGGAACATACGGGCGCTGACCATGACCGTAATTTAGTAGTGCCATTTGACAACAAACCACCCAGTTCAAAGGGCCCCAATCATAACAGTTTACTTGCTGTGCCATTTAGCAGCAAAATCATAGGTGTAGTGCTATTTGGCGACGAAATTACCGATTATAGGATACGTGCCACATCCTTACTGGCAAGAGATAGATTGAAAATAAATCTTAGTGATATTCTCGACTAGACATTACCTCTTTGTGAGCTGAAGTTGTTCACATATTTGTCAATCTCGGCAAACTGTTGTGGATGGGTATTCGTGCTTTATGTGTTTAATGATTAGTTTTAATTTTAAATATTTTGAGTTCGGGTATTTTTGAATTTTTAGATTTTTATGAGCATTTGGGAGTACTTTAAAATGGTTATGGTCCCCTCCGGTTGAGATTATCTATCAACACGGTCATCATCGAGATATATGAGCAATTTTATTTTATTAGTTGAACCTTGTCGACTCCGTCTTATTTGCCAATAGATGATCAAGTTTGTTGTAGGCTCGGTGCCTTTAGTTGTTTCTTGAGATTTAACTCCTTTGGTTAATATTTACATTCCAAACAGCTATCATCAGGATGTTTATGAGTTGTTAATTTTTTTTTTTATTGAACCTTATCAACTCTGTCTCATTTGATGAAGGATCAGGTTTGAATCTAATTTATTTCTCTAACCATCACAACATCTTCAGACATCATGTGTGTATCTACAACACGCTCGTCGAAGCCCACGCGGGTATGTTGTTGGATGCATTTCGCATGACGCATTCATGCATGTGCATAATACGATTTTTGAAATACAATTGTAGTGTCAAATGACACACTGGAGTGAAACCCTTTGCACATTATAAATGCATGCGGGAGATTATTTTGGGGCTTAATTGCAATGTCAAAAGACATGCTTGAATGAAACCCTATGCACCCTACATATACGGATGAGAGGTCATTTTGAAATGCAATAATGATGTCAGAATGAAATGCTAGAATGAAATCATAGGCATCCTACAGACACATGCCGAAGATTATTTTGGGGTGCAATAACAATGTCAAACGACATGGTCTAATGAAATCATTGGCATCCTACAAATGCATACTGGAGGTCACTTTGAAATATACTTGCAATGTTGGGTGACATGTCCGTATACTTATTCTACAAGTTATGACACATGCATATGCAACATATTATCATGCAAATGCAATACATGTATGAGGGACATTTTAAAATATTTGTGTGTAGTGCAAAGGGTGTTTTACAATTTTAAATGCAGCCGGCTGTATAAGTGACCATTGTCGACAAATGCACTGGGATTTATTTTGGGCTTTGTTGACGGCTTCTTTCTGCTTGCACGAGTGTTGCATATTCGGTGGCCTAGCATTGCGCTTCAGCGTGATGTGAAACTAGGAATTGGATTTAGAAGATTAATAAAATCTTGTTTAAATAATGAAATTGCAATCTTAATGTTGTTCACAATTGAAGCATTCTCAAAGATCTTAGGATTCAACTACGCTTAGGCAAGAGTTTACACCTAAATTAGCAAGCTCTATAAAATAACGATGGTAATAAATAGTAAAGCAAATGAAAAGCCAACTAGAATCCGGCGGTTAACAAAGTGATTGTCTCACCTTGAGGCTACGCTCATTCACCTACTGCTAGGTTCGTTGGAAGAAGAATAACCACACAAGTGATGAAACTACTCCGAGGGCGACGGTGCCGTAGATCCGTAGGGAAGGAGAGGAAGGCGCCGGATGTGGAAGTGGAACGGGAGGACGACCTTTAATGATCCACGTGTAGACGAAAAATTGGTCGTCGATGGAATCCACTAATGTTGGTAGAATCCGGTCCAAATATTCTTCGACGGTGTCGTCGAAATCAAAGCCTACGTCGAAGAAGGGTGATCTGAGGATGTTAACTCTTCCTTGGTTGTCGTACTCAAACCCGAAGTTCCACTCGGGTTCCTCCATGCATTCTTGAAGGTGAGAAAAGGGGATCGCCGCAAGAGGCTCTCCAAAGGGAGGGAGAGGGGCGGCGGGTTGGAGAGGGGAGGGGGAGGCCGGCGGTAGAGTAAGGGTGAAAGGAGAGTTGGGTTTTAGAAAACTGAAATTGATTTCAGTTTTAGTGATTTAGGAGGGAAAATTATTTGGTATTTAAATTTGAAATCACAAATTAAAGGGGGGATTAATGCTCCCTTAATGGGGAGCTAATAAGGGGCCGGCGGTGGAGAGAGGGAGGGGTGAGGGAAATAAAACTGAAATTAATTTCAGTTTTATTGTAAGTGGGGGGGGGGGGGGGAATATTAGGATTAAATTTTAAATTTCAAATTAGGGAGGAGTAATTAACTCCTTAATGTTGAGCCCAAAGAAGGGCCGGCGGGAATGCTAGGGAGAGAGGAAAGTAGGTTTCCAACTTAGTTTGATGACGTGGCAAAGGATTTAAAAACTCCAAATTAGATTAATTTGAAATTGATTTAATCATGAATACTTTCCTAATTTGGATTTCCAAATTAGGAAACAATTCAAAATTTGAATTTCAAATTTGAAATTGGTGGAGAGGGGGGATCGGTCGGGTGGGGAGGGTTATCGGCAAGCTGGGCAGCCGGTGGTTGTGAGCTTGGCCGGCAGTGGGGAAACCCTAGGGAGGCCGGCGGCAAGGGCTGGGGTGAACTTTATGTAGAATTTCTTGAGGGGAGGGGGGGGAAGAAAGGGAAATGGAAGAGAGAAAATGCTAGGGTCAGCAATTACCTAGAGAACTCACTAAGCGATCTCGAAGAAGAACTCACCAAGAGATCTTCATGCACTCACAAAGAGAACATAGAAAAGAAATTTCATTCATCCAATAATAATCTCAAATACAATGACAAAGCCTTTATATAGGCTATCTAAAAATAAAATACATAAAGATGATAACGCCCTTGGACTACAATAAGCACTAATTCTCTCATAGGGGTACAAAAGGAAAAACATGAAATATAAATGACATGAATAAAATAAAACATAAAAAATAAAGGCTCTGAATCATGGTCGTCGATCGGCGTCTTCGGCGATGGTACACGTGTCGAAATCTGATGTCCCCATCATTCTCCCCGGGTGGGAGGAAGCTCGACCCTGTCGAGCAAGGGTCCTGAGAACTCTCGTACAACTCCAGAAGGTCGGGATCCAGCCTCTGTATCTCATCCCGCTCCAACCAAGTATCCTCCGTCTCCGGCTTTCCTCTCCAACGAACTAAGTATCTGTGGCGTCCGCCGTCCCTGGTGGAAATGATCTCATCACTGAATATGGTTTCAATCTTCTCCGTATTAGGTAATGTGGGAATTTTGGGGAGTGGACGTAAGCTTGGGATCTTACTAGGTATGGACTCACAAGGCTCAAAATTTAGTGGATTTTCAGGGTTAAAATCAGGGCCATCAAAGGCTACTAGATCCTCAATGTTAAACGTGGGATTCATGTTGAAACCTTCAGGAATGTCCAAAACATAAGCATTACTGTTTATTTTTGAAGTTATTTTAAAGGGACCCACACTTTTAGCATGTAGTTTCTTAACAGCCCCAGGTGGGAACCGCTCCGGACGAATCCGAACCATGACATAGTCTCCAACTTTGAACTCCTTGAAGCGTCGTTTGAGATCAGCATTAAGTTTGTAATTTTCATTACTTTGTACAATTCTTTTATTAATTTCTTGATGCAATTCCTAGATATGTGATGCAAATGCGGATGCAGACTCTGACACTCTAAGCTTATGACTAATGGGGAGTAAATCTATTGGTTGCCTAGGTTGGTATCCATAAACAATCTCAGCTGGGCTCATACCGGTGGTCCGATTGAGAGAATTATTATAGGCAAACTCAGCAATTGGTAGTTTGGAATCCCAATCTCTAATGTTCTCACCTACTAAGGTCCTAAGGAGGTTCCCAAGGCTCCTATTAACAACTTCTGTTTGGCCATCCGTTTGTGGGTGGAAGGCGGTGGAGAACTGCAGCTTAGTACCCATCTTAATCCATAAAGTTTTCCAGAAATAGCTCGTAAATTTCACGTCTCTATCAGACACAATTGTTTTTGGGAGTCCATGGAGTCGGACAATCTCATCAAAGTAAAGTTTGGCAATCCTAGAGGCATCGAATGTTTTAGCACAAGGGAGGAAATGGGCCATCTTAGAGAAGCGATCTACTATGACAAAGATAGAATCATGCTTCCTAGCGATTTTGGGTAGCACTAAAACAAAGTCCATGCTAATGTCTTCCCAAGGACGGTTTGGGACGGGAAGCGGGGTGTATAGGCCCGTGTTCTGTTTGCTCTGTTTAGCTAGTTGACAGGTACAACATCGTTTGATCAGTCTACTAACATCTCGCTTGAGGCTGGGCCAGAAAAATCTATACTCAACCACTGCAATGGTCTTAGCTTGCCCAAAATGTCCGGCTAAGCCTCCTGCATGTAGTTCCCACACAAGAAATTCACGAAGAGAGGTGTTGGGAATACACAATTTCTGAGACTTGAATAGGTAACCATCCATCAACAAGAAATCATCCGCAACTGGCTTGTTTCCCATCGTCAGTGACAAATATGTCTCTTTAAAATCAGTACACTCTTTATAGTCATCCTTGATGCGTTCAAATCCAACAACTTCCGTTCTCATCTCTCTAGTGACCATTATCCTACGACTCAAAGCATCAGCTGCTTTATTTTTAGCTCTGGCCTTATGCCTAATAGTGTACGAATATTATTGTAGGAATTCTACCCAACGACCATGACGGGCATTTAACTTCTTTTGGGAGTTAAAGTAACGCAAAGCTTCATGATCCGAAAATATTACAAACTCCTGGGGAAGCAAGTAGTGCCTCCAATACCTAAGGGACTGAATGATTGCATAAAACTCCTTATCGTAGGTAGAATACCTTTGTCGGATATCATTAAGTTTTTCGCTAAAGTACGTCAAAGGGTGTCCTTCTAGTGACAAGACTCCTATTCCAATTCCTGATGCGTCTCAAAAACCTTGGAAAAATCCGGGAGACGCATAACAGGAGCTTCTACCATTTTCTTCTTAATATCTTCGAACGTTTTTGTGGCGGCTGTCGTCCAATGGAATTCTCCCTTCTTAAGACAGTCAGTTATGGGAGCTACGATGGTGCTAAAATTTCGGATAAATCTCCGATAGAAAGTGGCCAATCCATGAAAACTTCAAATATCCCGAATATTCTTAGGTTCTGGCCACTCATTTATAGCTCGCACCTTTTCTGGGTCAGCAGATATTCCTTGAGTTGAAATGATAAATCCAAGAAAGGTCACACTGTCAGTGAGGAATTTACATTTGGCAGGGTTGGCGAACAATTGTTCTTTCCTCAAAACTTCACAAACATGGGTTATATGATCGAGATGTTGATCCACCGAAGTACTGTAGATTAAGATGTCGTCAAAGTAAACTACTACAAATTTTCCTAGGAAGGGTCTGAGAACTTGGGTCATAACCCTCAGAAAGGTACTTGGGGCGTTGCTCAGGCCAAACGACATAACAGTCCATTCATAAAGTCCATCTTTAGTTTTGAATGCTGTCTTCCATTCATCTCTTGGACGGATTCTAATCTGATGGTACCCACTCTTAAGATCGATCTTGGAAAAGAGAGTTGCTCCGATCATCATGTCATCTAACCGGGGAATGAGAAACCTATACTTGACAGTAATCTTGTTGATAGCGCAGCTATCAACACACATCCGCCACGAGCCATCTTTTTGGGCGTCAAAAGTGCAGGAACAGCGCACGGACTGAGGCTCTCCTTAATGAATCCTCGTTGCAGGAGTTCATCGACTTGTTTCTTCAGCTCAGAATGTTCGGTCGGGTTCATACGGTAGTGAGGGAGGTTGGGTAGAGATGCTCCCGGTACCAAATCTATCGCGTGTTGTATGTCCCGCAGGGGTGGCAGTTGGTTAGATAAATCATCCGAAAAAACATCAGCAAAGTTCTCAAGAAGAGGCTTAACTGCCTCGGGGATTGGCTCTTTTTGATCTTCATCCACTTCTCTAGCTACTAGGGCATACATGAGTGTTCCTTGGGTTATCTCAATCTCTATTTCCTTCGCAGTCAAAAGGTGTAGCCCTTTACTTTGTTTGGCCGGAGTAGGCTTGGCTTCCGTCTTGGGATGTTTGGGTTGAGAGGGTATTAACTTGATCTTCTTTCCATCATGTTCGAACACACAGGTGTTCGTCCTCCCATAAATATGGACGTCATTGTCAAATAACCAAGGGCGACCAAGGATAATTTGACCTACATCCATGGTTAAGACATCACGCCAAATCTTATCCTGATATCCCACAAATTCTATAGGAATAAGGCTTCGATCCTTAATTTCTATGGTAGTCGAATTGATCCAAGAAACCTTATACGGATTTGGGTGAGAGGTCATCTTAAGGTTGAGCTTGGAAACCATAACTGACGAGACTGCATTGATACAACTTCCGCTATCAACGATAACTTTGCAGCTCTTTTCTCAAATCTTAATAAAGGTATGAAAAATTGAGGTGCTAAGCCAATCATCACTTAACTTAGGTTGGGACAACGCGCATCTAACAACTTGAAGGGTAACAGGTTCTTCCTCAGTGAAAGAGTCTTCTTCCTTGTCAACATGGTGAATCAAATCAGTTTCAGGTTCGTTCTCCTCCTCGTCCACTTCTTCAATTATGGTGACCTTGTAAGGACTAGAACATTGCGAAGCAATGTGTCCATACCCATGACACCTATAGCACTTGGTTCTAGAATTGGGTTTGAAAGCGTCTCGTTCGGGGGTCTTACCTTTGAGGTCCGTGCGAGGTGGGGCCGAACTAGCAGTGGGTCGGCTTGCAGTGGGACCCGAGGGTCGGTTTTGGGGTTGCCCAGATGAGGTTCTATACGAGTTTGAGCGGGAGTCAAAGTGTCTCGTTTGGGAGTGGGTTTTTGAATCTTCAAGGTCGAGAACTAGGTTGCAGGCTGCCTCTAACGAGTCTACTCCTCAAGCAAAAAGTTCAGTTCGCAGATCTTCCCTAAGGCCAGCTCTAAACATGGACAGGAGAGTTGGGGTAGCCGACTCCTCGCCATTGCAACGAATCAGGAAATCGTCAAAGGCCGAGATGTAGTCTCTGACAGGCTTGCTCCCCTGGGTCAATCTATTCCATTTATCTATGAGCTTAGGGTAGTAGGAAGGTGGGAGGTATTTTCTCTTAAGTTCTTGTTTCATCGTTCTCCAACCGGTGATAGGATGTTCGCCTCGAGCCTCGCGCATATTCTCTAGATTGGTCCAATACAAGTTGGCTCGACCCGTGAGTTTCATTTCTCCAAATCTAACCTTCCTAGCCTCCGAGATGTTATACCACTTGAAGTAACTATCCATGGATTTAAGCCAATCCATGAAAACTTGGGGATCGAGGGTTCCATCATATGTTGGGGCATCAATTCTAATGTTTTTCAACAACTGGGCATCATTGTCTCTTCAAGGGTTCTCATCTCCTACAAGGTCTTGATGGGGCCTCGGGTTATGGCGGTACTGGTCTCTAGGGTGGCCATGATCTGCTCGGTTATCCTCGTCATAGGTTGAGTGAGGTCGTGAGGGTGTATAGATCGCGGGGTTCCCAATACGCTCTATGTTATCTAACCGATCACTGGTTAATCTCCTAAAATCTGCTAGGTCCGTCTGAGTGTTACGAATTTGCTGCGTGACAGTTCCCAATTGGCCCAAAATGAGGTCTACAGTAGCTTGGAGGTGCTGCGGATCCATGGGTGAAGGCTATGGGTTGATCGGGGAAGTGTTGAGGTGGTGGGCAGCACCTAGACACTACGGTAGGACGCTCCTAAGGCTTCAATACGCTGCAGGAAAACTAGGGACAGCAACCTAACACGATGGTGTAAGTTGTCTAAGTGTTGTGGGTTGGTTGTAAAGTGTGGACAGCAACTTGACAAGGGTTTATGGGAACCTAAAAGACACTAAACAGTTCAAGGAAAAGTCCTGAACAGCAAGGTTTTCTAGGGTGGTAAGTGACCTAGGTGATTGGGTAGGTGGTGAGTGGCAAAGACAACACTTAGGTAAAGTAAATATGAATGTTTATAATGAAAATAGCATGCAGAAAAGTACTGGACAGCAAAGTTAAACAGTGAATAAAATTACTTAGATGATGTTATGCATGTAAACGATCAATGGCAAGGTAAACTTGACTCCTAGGATGCATCTAGCAAAACAAAGCATGCTAGCCATGCTCTGATACCAAATGATGTGAAACCAGGAATTGGATTTAGAATATTAATAAAATCTTGTTTAAATAATGAAATTGCAATCTTAATGTTGTTCACAATTGAAGCATTCTCAAAGATCTTAGGATTCAACTACGCTTAGGCAAGAGTTTACACCTAAATTAGCAAGCTCTATAAAATAACAATGGTAATAAATAGTAAAGAAAATGAAAAGCCAACTAGAATCCGGCGGTTAACAAAGCAATTCTCTCACCTTGAGGCTACGCTCATTCACCTACTTCTAGGTTCGTTGGAAGAAGAATAACCACACAAGTGATGAAACCACTCCAAGGGTGACGGTGCCGTAGATCCGTAGGGAAGGAAAGGAAGGCGCCAAATGTGGAAGTGACACGGGAGTACGACCTTTAATGATTCACGTGTAGACGGAAAAGTGGTCGTCGATGGAATCCACTAATGTTGGTAGAATCCGGTCCAAATATTCTTCGACGGTGTCGTCGAAATCAAAGCCTACGTCGAAGAAGGGTGATCTGAGGATGTTAACTCTTCCTTGGTTGTCGTACTCAAACCCGAAGTTCCACTCTGGTTCCTCCATGCATTCTTGAAGGTGAGAAAAGGGGATCGCCGCAAGAGGCTCTCCAAAGGTAGGGAGAGGGGCGGCGGGTTGGAGAGGGGAGGGGGAGGCCGGCGGTAGAGCAAGGGTGAAAGGAGAGTTGGGTTTTAGAAAACTGAAATTGATTTCAATTTTAGTGATTTAGGAGGGAAAATTATTTGGGATTTAAATTTAAAATCCCAAATTAAAGGGAGGGATTAATGCTCCCTTAATGGGGAGCCAATAAGGGGCCGGCGGTGGAGAGAGGGAGGGGTGAGGGAAATAAAACTGAAATTAATTTCAGTTTTATTGTAAGTGGGGGCGAAAATATTAGGATTCAATTTTAAATTTCAAATTAGGGAGGAGGAGTAATTAACTCCTTAATGGTGAGCCCAAAGAAGGGCCGGCGGGATTGCTAGGGAGAGAGGGGTTTGGGGAGAGAGGAAAGTAGGTTTCCAACTTGGTTTGATGACGTGGCAATGGATTTAAAAACTCCAAATTAGATTAATTTGAAATTGATTTAATCATGAATACTTTCCTAATTTGGATTTCCAAATTAGGAAACAATTCAAAATTTGAATTTCAAATTTGAAATTGGTGGAGAGGGGGGATCGGTCGGGTGGGGAGGGTCATCGGCAAGGTGGGCGGCCGGTGGTTGTGCGCTTGGCCGGCGGTGGGGAAACCCTAGGGAGGCCGGCGGCAAGGGCTAGGGTGAACTTTATGTAGAATTTCTTGAGGGGGGGGGGGGGGGGAGAAAGGGAAATGGAAGAGAGAAAATGCTAGGGTTAGTAATTACCTAGAGAACTCACTAAGAGATCTCGAAGAAGAACCCACCAAGAGATCTTCATGCACTCACAAAGAGAACATAGAAAAGAAATTTCATTCATCCAATAATAATCTCAAATACAATGAAAAAACCTTTATATAGGCTATCTAGAAATAAAATACATAAAGACGATAACGCCCTTGGGCTACAATAAGCACTAATTCTCTCATAGGGGTACAAAAGAAAAAACATGAAATATAAATGACATGAATAAAATAAAACATCAAAAATAAAGGCTCTGAATCATGGCCGTCGATCGGCGTCTCCGGCGATGGTACACGTGTCGAAATCTGATGTCCCCATCACAACGTCTCATGACTTTTACTACGAATTCCCTTCTTTTGCTTACAAGTGAATGGTAATGTTATCATTTGGCATAGCCATGAGATACTTCATTATTCTAATGTAGGCTCCATTTTTTTTTTTTCCGGAGATCAAATCTACAAGCCATCTAGTCCTTGCTTAGACTAGGTAAGGACATCCAAACAATATGATGTCATTTTGTGATAGATGAGGAATTGTCATCTGATAAGACCGAAGGCTTGGCTAATGCCTCGTTAGATTGCTTTGTCTTCGACTCATCATGAGGTAGTCTCCTCGAAGCATGGATATGGCATAGTGGTTGTCTTCGATGTCTTAGTGACATTCTTTCATCTAATATGCATGTGATACATAGAAGCTTCTTCTACAGCTCCATAATTGCGTACTTGAGGGGTCCATTATGTGTATTTATGATGCATATGTAGGACATCGGGTTACGAGCCTTGCTCTTTGAATCTTCTCCCAATTAGCGCAATATATTTTCAGGAGCCTCGGTATTTTTAAAGAGACGATAGATTGAGACGTCTTCTCTCTCTCTCTCTCTCTCTCTCTCTCTCTCTCTCTTCTTTAAGTGCTTATTTTTAGATTCTAAAAAATTATTCATAAATTTCATTTAATTTTGCATCACAGTTGGAATCTTCCTCTGATGATGTGTCAACGGGTTTCTTTTGTACATCGAGTTGCCTTTATAGCCAACATATTCGTAGAATCTCAATTATCGCTACTTGTAGGTGTTTGTAGGGGGCATTGTTGTATGCATCACAAGCCTTTGCTACCACATACGGGCAATCTGTTGTAGGTACATATCTTCTATTACCGTCCACAGGTAGACTGTTATAGCACAATGGGTCATCTGCTATTATTTGCAAGTGTCGCTACAGGTCACTTGTTGCTTTCCACAAGCAAGAAGTCGTATACACAAGTTTTCAATCACTACTTGTAGGTACTTGCATCTGTTGTAAATCGACTATCCCTGCTTGAAAGAGATAAATACCTTTGCCTGGCATTAAATGGTAGGTGACTGCATAGGTGATTTGGCATCTACTGTATATTATTTGCCATCTCCCATAGGTGGACTACTATAGCTTGACAGACTTCCTCAAGTTGTTTGCAATTGGAGTATGTATTTGTGTCCACAGGGGATTCATTGTACTATATATTCACTGTTATTATCCACACATAGGTCATATCAACCATCTTTACTTGCGTTCAAATAAGTGCATTCACCTGATTTGATGTTGGACACCGGTTGAATTACCTTTATCGCCAACTCTCTCATGCATATTGGCTTTGTGTTCATAGGAGACTATCACATACATATGTAAGCCAATTGACCTTGATTGATAGGAGATTATTACATCAAATGCTCGTCCGCTATCATCATTCACAAGCGAGCTTTTGACGTCAGCTTGCATATGTATCGTCACATCATATATTCCTTATTTGCACATCTACTACAATCTCCTTAGATATGATTGTAGGGAAGTCACTGCACTTGCGTCATATCCACCATTATCATTCACAGGTGGCCTGATGTACTTATTTGTAGTAGTATTAGTTGCATGTGAGCTGTTGGTGTTGACTTCAAGGCATTGTTGGATTCAATGCCTATTGTCAATTGTCATCTTTATTTGGTCTATTCTGTGCATGATAGACGTTTTGCTATTGCTTGTAAACACCACTATTTCAATCTTACATGCAAATTGTTGCTTGCATTAAGGCTTTCATTAATGCACGTGGGAAACACCCATGCATTCTGCAACCAACTATTGTTGCTTGCAAGTACAGTGCATTCAATTGCATGAGACTTGTTGTAGGAGTTCGTTACATTCATCATACATCATTCGTTGTATGCCATGTATTTATAGGTATTGGTAATTTATGTTCACTTGTAATTGCTTAGATGTTGTAAATTGATTATCATTTAATGCTTGTGTGAATCAAGGCCTTGTTCATCATGAGTCCCTTTTATTTACTCATGCATATTTTTTTGAATGACTTGAATTGCATTTTTAAGTTTGCATTTTAAAAGTTAAGGTTATGTTCCTTGTTGTTCAATTGTATGGTCATGTTCCTGCGTTCTATTGCAATTAGGTCCCCTATATTGTTGTTTAAGTTAGGTCATCTCATTATTCAGATTTTATGCATTTCAATCCAAATTTCCCCCAATATGGGAAATTTGGAAAGTCATAGCCATCCCGCGACGTCAAGAAAGACGTGCACGATATGTGTTGTATGACATTGCGATCGTAATCTTCAATCCCAACACACCAAGAAAGGTGTGCATGAGTCTTCAGGGATACCTATTTGAAAATGCACAGTTGTTTCCCCGTCAGCATTGAAACGCGTATGGGTACTTAAATTTTGTCCCGTCTTATTAAGAAAAGCATGCATGAGGATCACTTGCCACGTCGCAAGCATTGCAACGAGTTTCCTCCCACCGTACTAAGAAAATCGCGCATGGGTGGTTGCTCGTCATGCTGCAAGAGTCGAGGACAAGGTTTGAACCTTTTATACCTTGCGCAAGGGTCAACGACGGCATTGTTGACTGTGTCGGTAGCGCTGTCAACATCAAAGATTGGGTCGGGGTCGATATTGGCGATGCAAGAGGCTCGCGGCACATATTTTTCTTCTCCCCTTTTTTCTTTTTTTTTTTAATTTATTTTATTAATTATAATTAATAAAATTAACTATAATTAATAATTATTAACTATGATTAATTATGATTAATAAATAATTAATCATAATTAATAATTATAATCGTGATTAATAGGATTTGAGTAGGATTTATGCAAAAGGTTGTAGGGATACATGAATTTTGCAGTATTTGAACAGGATTTATGCAGATTTGAGCAGGATTGTTCGAATACAGGATTTATGATGGATTATAGTATGATTTATGAAACTATTAAATCTCTCAACCAGTTAAATCCTCTATATCCCTCTTCTATCGTAAATCCCACATTTACTAAATTCGAGGGTTCAAAGGATTCACGGGATTTAGCCGAAGAAGCATGCGAATGGGAAAAACATCTTTACCTTCGCGACGAGCTAGCTCCCGTCACTATTCCGATTCAGCAAGGAACATCATCAAAGGAGGCTTGCGACTGATGTAGGCCGATCGGGTGGTTGAGGTGGATTTGGAGTTCGGTGCAAGAAGAGGATCGGTGGGAGCTAGGTCTTGTGAGTGGTTTGATTGCACAGCTTCAACAAAAGGCAAGCTGTGTGGTTCAACAGGGAGCAGGTGTTCGTGGAGATGGAGGTTTTAAATGACAGGATTGGGCCGAACATATGCAAGGGTGAGGATGTTCGGCTGTGATAAGGGATCGAATGAGATGTAAGGGTGTGCGGGCTATAGACGTCGAACAGGGAGGTGGAGATCGAAGTTTGGGAGAAGAGCCTTCGGCTGTAGCTCGTGAGCGGAAAGAGCTATAGCGAGGCTTATGTGCGGGAGAGAAGAAATGAACGCAAGAGTTCGAATGCGAAGGTAAAGAAGTCGAAGGCTTCATTCTCTTTGTCATTTTAACGACGCTGGCAGGAGTGTAGAGGTCGTGCAGATAGTGTCGTGGGAGGCAACATCAACATGCGGAGGTGATTGAGTAGGACGTCCGAATCGCGAGATCTGCGTGATTTGTGGATGGCTTCAAGGTGCAGAGGAGAAAGACGTCAAGCATGTATATGATTTGAGCGGATTTTTTTATTTTTTTTGTTTCATATTCTACATACAGGTCAACATAAGAATAGATGATGTCAACCTTAAATAAGGAAGCACCCAAGACAAAAACAAATATGATCATCTCAAACCTGCATTAAACTACTTGTGTATGTATCATTATATCCTATTTTTAAAAAAAATAGTATTAATATAACACCCACTAAAATTCCAAAAAAAATATACTGTCATTCTACTACTATTAGGCCATTTATCTTCCAAATATGTTCTCCATTGTTCAAGTTTCTACATATTTTGACAGTTCATTTACCAATTAAAACTATAGTATTTGAAAAGTGCATAAATGAAGGCACCCACTTCGAATATTCTTTAGAAGCTCATCCAAAATTAATACAAAAAATTACATACTTAAATAACCCTTATGCAATTTCGATTGGAAACATTTTAGCCACTACAAGCTATTAATGCCTAGTTGATGCTCTATCATGCATATCTTTAACAATAGCATACAATTGACATAAACCTGTTTTTCTTAATGAAAACAAACTCGCTTCTCATGATAATTATATATCCAATAAATCATTTGAAAATCCTTTATATGTTCTTAAAATTTTTCTATTAATTATCTTAAAATAAAAAATATTACAATATATCTTCCTAACATAAACCAAGTTGACTCTATGATACCGATGTAATTTGTCTTAATCTATCTTTCATTACTCTTTCACATGACTTCATTATATGAATTATACATTTGGTTCATATAATTACCACAATCATAAACATCTCCTTTATTTGCAAATAATAGCACCAAAATGTTTCTCCAATCATACTTTTACCCATCAAAATTTCATTGATGAGATGTATTAATTAAATCACTCCAATATCACTTCCAACTCTCCATATCTCACTAGATATATTACTATAACTCTTCAAATCTCAATAAATATCTCATTTGGACATAAGATTTTACATTTAAGCATCTTCTTCAAGGTCTTTTCAACTTCATCATTGTAATCTATTTATAATTAACTTGTTATATAATTATAATGCTCTTCTAAACAAATTAAGAATTAAAATTCTCATTTAATTTCTTAAAAGAGCATTTCATTATACAACATCCTAAAAAAAATCATATTATTCACCTCTAATACATCTAGCATAATAAAATGACCACACTGTCTAAATGAATAATTATTTTAAGATTGAGTCATTTGAATGAATTGAGCCACTTAAAGTGGTCAAATTGAGTTGGATCCAATTAAGTCTATTTTTCTATCCTCTTTTTGTATAATCACTGGCAAGAGTTTAATTTAATGGACAAATTGACTTATTTGACCAATTATGATCAATCAAATGGTCAAATTGAATTGGCCAAGGCTAAATTATATTTAAGGTATATTCAAAAACCCTCTCATCTATATATTTGAGGTCAGTTTGGCCCACCCATTTTGACACATCTATATAAGTCAAGTTGGATTTTGGTGGACAAATTAGCCAACCCATTAGGCCAATTTGGACCTAAGGCTTTCCCAATAGTCAATTAGATTTAATTGAGATTTTAATGTGATATAGATATTTTTGGAGCCAATACTTCCATTTTGATTGTGGCTTGGTTGCTTCAAGTGTATCTTGTTTTTTTTTTAATGAAATAAGGCAATCAAATCATTAATAAGAGTACACGTTTTAGATATCTTGGATCTATTGTTCAAAGTGATGGTGAAATAGATGTTGATATTATTAGCAGAATTCAAGTTGGATGGTTGAAGTGGAGGAATGCATCGGGCTTGTTGTGTGATAGAAAAGTACCCTCAAACTTAAGGGAAAATTCTATAAGATGGTAGTGAGGCCTACAATGGTTTATGGTGTTGAATGTTGGTCATTAAAAGAGAAGCATAATACTAAGTTAAGTGTGGCAGAGATGAGGATGCTCAGGTGGATGAGTGGCTTTACCCTTAGAGATAGGATACGAAATGAGTATATACGTGAAAAGGTTCGAGTAGCTACAGTAGAAGATAAGATTAAAGAGAGTCGCCTTAGATGGTTTGGTCACATAAAACGACGGCCTTCCAATGACCTGGTTAGGAGAGTAGAGGTATTAGATTTGACTTATGTTAAGAAAGGTAGAGGCAGACCTAAAAAGACTTGGTTATAAAATATTAGGAATGACCTTTCTTTATTAGATTTAAACGAGAATTTGACCTTTAATAGGACAAAATGGAGAAAAATGATTCATGTAGCCGACCCCACGTAGTAGGATAAAGGCTTTATGTTGTTTTTGTTGTTGTTGTTGTAGTAATGAAATAAGGCAGTTATCATTTTATTAACAATTTAGCTGACCTTCTCTCTTAAACACCTACTCTAAATCACTTTAAGTCTTTAACATCTCCCTCCACACCCTAAGCTTCCTCCAAGATCAACCAATACCCAACGAAAGCCTCAAAACCCCTCCAAAGCCTCATTTATAGCTCTCAGCCAAACAAGATAAAACTAGAACCTAGTCTTATTCCCTACCCCCTCGACACCCACCTAAACACCACAAAATATAATCATATACTCCATATCATAAGTACACATTCTAAACTAAGCTTAAAAAAGAATTTATAGTTATTTACCTCACCTAAAATCCATTCTCTAAAGTCTAAAATAATCTTCCAAATTAATTCAATCTAGGCTAATCTTGATATTACTTCCACAGCACCCCAAAAAAAAAACTACTAGTCACAATAAATTCTAGCTAATTAATAGTTAATGACATTAAATACCTACTAATTAAATTTAAAACAGGAAGTAGAATATTACCGTAGAAAAAAAATTTGTGTTAGATTACACAACTTGGCATAAGTCACAAAAATTTCAATTGATTGCAATGAAAGCATAAGTCACAAAAAACTTCAACGTTCGCGGTTATTGAAGGAATACATTTGATAAAGGCATGACTTAATAATTTTTCTATGCTATCAATGAGGGTATTTTGACATACAAAAATTTATAAAGATGGCCAACAACTTCAACTACAAACACAAAAAACATTTTAGAAACTTCTAATCAATAATATGATGATTCATAAACCAAGACATCAAAAATAGAAATTCCTCCAAAAATAAAAAATGATGAAATCATGTGTTTAAAAAAAAATTAGGTGACACATGCATATATAGATAATCATTCGCTGAAAAAATTAGACAAATATGACATGAATAAAGAAGAAAAACTTCGCAAAAAATTATCATAACTGCCCATGAATAGATCCAAAATATCAAGTGAATTTTAGAGGAAAATCTTTTGATCAGTATCTCCATAATTAGCTGTCACATCATCTTTCTATTCTTACATTTTTTGCCAAACTGTGAGGATAATTATCTTCCTATGGGAAGAAAATCAAAACCTCAAAATGGGACAAAAAAATCTAACATTAAATCTGATCCCTTCAATTTTGACAGTCGACAGCTTTTTAAGGGAAGACCGAAGCCTCGCCATAAGGGTTGCAAACATTAACCTCCGCCAATAATAAAACTTCTGTCAGATAGTCTTTTAGACATTTACAAAGAAAAATCAAAGCTTACAAGGGAGAAACGTGCTTCTTCCTAACATCAATAAGGGTTTTTATAGATTCAAATGCTTATCCCAAGAATTTCTAAAATGATACATATATATATATATATATATATATATATATATATATATATATATATATATATATATAAATTCTTGGGATAAGCATTATTGTTCCCTTCTTTGAAAAGGAGAGAAAATAAAATAAAATCAAATAGGCGCACATGCCCAAAGGCAAACGCTAAACTACACGTGAGAAGGCACGATGGATTTAAGCACTACGTGAGCCAACATCAAAAGCATTGATGGCGCTGGAAGTGAAATACGGTTGGTCAATCAAGCAGGCAATTTAGCTGCCAAGTTTGTTCGGGCCTAATTTTGAACCCAGATAAGTCTTTCCATCATTGAGGTTATCAAAATCTTTTTTTCATTGTTCTAAACTCTGAATTTTTATAATTTTGGAGCATAATCAAACCTTTACAACAAATTTCAGCTAATTCTAAATTTTAAAGTCAAAATTTTCAGTTGAAAAAAAAAACATCACCACTGATTGGTTATAAAGGCTCAATAATGTATCAAAATTAATTGTAAAGGCCCATTAGATTCTGAAAGTATCAAAATCATATTTTAAAGTTGAAAAGATCCCATGGACCCAAAAACCTAGAATGTGTCCCAAAATCAGGCTAGAATGTGCATTTGTAGCCAAATTGGTTGGCCACTTTTCATTGCTACCAATATTAGTGCGGCCCCACCAAGCAGATGCCTAAGCATGCATAACCATGCACCTTGTAATTTTTTGCTAGCATGATCAAAGAAATCGTGCATTCCCATGCACATTCCATTGTGCACGTCTTTGTGAGCACACACATTTTATTTCTTTCCTTTCCCACCCTTTTTTTAAAATGGAAGAAAAATAAAATCTGCTCCAAAATAAAGGCTAGACTACATTGATAATAGTGAAAGCAACATTGTCAATTTCTATCATCCCTATTGATTTTCTCTGTCCATCATCTTGCAAAAGTACACAATGCATATATTCAAACAAAAAGAAAAATTCAAGAAAATTATTATTTTTTACCTTAGCATTCGAATATATTTCTCACCCTAATGTTTCAAACAAAATTTAGATAACTTTTTGTAATAATCTTTCGCCCATAGTCTTAAAATTTAGAAGTAAAAAATCATATGAACGCAAAGATCAATGGCCATTCTTTCAAATGTCAATAAAAAACACCAAAAATTCAATTATTTAATGCCCAATGAAATTTTCTAAGGTAATAACATAGTGACAGAATTATCAATCAATCACCACTACATAATTTTAAAAAATATATAGATTTTATTAAAAATTCTGGAAGAATCTGCACATAAAGGCAGGCCTGAAAATTTCAATTGATTCCAAGCAAGCATAAGTTGCAAAAAAATTCAAAGTCGGTGGTTATTGAAGAAATAGAATTGATAAAGACACAACTTATAATTTTTCTAGGCTATCAACAAGGATATTTTGACATAAAATTTTTTATAAAGATGGCCAACAACTTCAACAACAACCACAAAAAGATTTTAGAAATTTCTAATCAATAACATCATGATTCATACACCAAGACATCCAAAAATAGAAATTCATCCAAAAATAAAAAATGATGAAATCATGTGTCAAAATTTTTTTTGTGTGATAGATGCATATATAGATAATCATTTGTTGAAAAAACTAGACTAATATGACATGAATAAAGAGGAAAAACTCAGCAAAAAATCATCATAACTACCCATAAATAGATCCAAAATATCAAGTGAATTTTGTGAATATTGTAGGAAAATCTTTTGGTCAGCATCTCCGCATCACTTTATCGATAATTAACATTCCTATTATCTTCTATTCTTCCATTTTTATGACAAACTGTGATAATTATCTTCCTATGGGAAGAAAATCAAAACCTCAAAATGGGGGGAAAAATCTAATATTTAAATTTAATCCTTCCAATATTGACAATCGACATTTTTTTAAAGGGGAGACTGACGCCTCTCCATAAGGGTTGCAAACCTTTACCTCCACCAATAATAAAACTTCTATCAGATAGTCTTTTAGATTTTTACAAAGAAAAATCAAAGAAGGGAGAAACATGCTTCTTCCTAACATCAATAATGGTTTTTATAGATTAGTGAAGAGCTAAGGAAGTGAAAGCATATATGTATGTATGTATGTATGAAAAATAAAAAAATAATAATAATAGATTTTCTCTTCTTCACCTCCTCACACGTATTTATAAATACCCAAATTGGTGTTAGGGGAAAGGCATGATTTTCATATCATGAACTCTAATTTTTCTATGCAAAGGAAGAAAAAATTGGCTAGTAGGATTTTAATTATTAAAGGCAATTAGGATTTGTAACCCCTAAAGCGAAGCCACGATTTTTTAAAAAAAAATGCATCAACTGTCATTATTGAATAGATCGGATTTAGATGTGAGATTTTCTACCTTCTTTTATAACTTCAATTTCTATCATAGAAAGAAAATTGTCCTCAATATTTGGCAAAAAAGGATAGGATTGAGGATAGCATATTAGCTAATTATTAAAAAAGTTATGCTGAGATGCTAATAAAAAAAAAATGCTTGACAAAAAAATGCAAAAAATTTGCTCGGCATCTAGGCTCTATTTATTAGCGATTTTGACTTGCTGAGTTTTCTTCTTTATTCATGAAATATTTATCAAAATTTTTCATGAATGATCATATGTATATACATGCTTCACCCAAAAATTTTGAGACGTAATTCTATTATTTTGAATTTTGGAGAAACATCTATTTTCAGATGTCTTGGTAAATGAGTCGTCATGTTGTATTCAATAATTTCTACAACCAAAATAGTTATAAAAAAATTCCAAATTTTATGTGGTTGTAAAAGTCATTTTCATAAATTTTTTCATGTCAAAATACTTTCATTGATAGGCTACAAAAGTTATAAAGTGTCACTTCATCAAATCTATCCCTTCAATAACCACATTCTTTAAATTTTTTTCATTGGAATCAATTTTATTTTCCAAAGAGAATCCTTTTAGTGTACAGATTTAATTTTTTTTCAAAATTTTAAATAAAGCATATTTTTCTAAGAAAATCTAGTGGTGGCTGATTGATAATTCCAACACGATTTTATTGTCACATAGAAATTTACCGAGGTATTAAACAAGTAAAATTTTTGATATTTTGAATGTTGTTGGAAGGAAAACTCATTGATCCCTGAATTCATATGATTATTTTATTTCAAATTTTTTAGATTGTGGGTAAAAGACTATCAAAAAACTGCCAAGGAAAAAAGAATATACATCAGAATACTAAAGTCAGAAATTTTATTTCTCAAATTTTTCTTTTTGTTTGAAAATATACTCATAATATATTTTTAAAAGATGATGGCCAAACAAAACTAAGTAGTATGATAATGATTGATAAAATTGCGCCTACTATTATCAATAATGGTCTTGTGATAATTTATAAAAAGGTTCATTGCCAAATGACATGGTTGTTCTCACCCCCTAGAAAGTATGACCAAGCACGCTTTCCTCCAGTGTATATCACTATTTATAAAATGGCTGTATGTGTGAAGTTGAGATTCCCTCTCGTCTCTAAACTAATTGAGATCATTACTGCATGCAACATTACTGTCTCACAATTTTCATGTAGAGATATGATAATCATTTAAGGCTTAATTTTTTTCTTCAATGAACGTGGAGCAAAATTAAATATTTAATATTTATCTAAAATGTGCACATTTATATGTGATACTCGAAGGCATGTTTCATGCAGTAGCAAAAAGTGATAGGATTATAAAAATGACAACTTTCTATGAATTAGGCCAATTGATTTTTTTTGAAGAAAATTTTGAGGTTTGCCCCAAAAAGAAAACTAGAAAAGACTGAAGAAGCTACCGAATCCAACTCACATCATTAGAGGAGGAAATATTTAAAGTCTTTAATATCCAAAATGTAGAGTATTCAGTATAAGTTGCAATATATTCATCAATCTAATATGAAGGATATATATATTATTCAAGTCTGATCTTTCCCTTTGGGCAAGAAGATCACATGCACTCCTCTTTGAAGAAATCTAGCAAAGATCACAGGGAGATTCTTAGTGCCCTCAAATTTTATCTAAAAGTCCTTCAAAAAGTTGTAATAATAAGTCTTCACCTTTAAAGAACAAAAAAGTGAATGGTTGAGTAACTGAAAGCAGCAATCGTTGAGGGAAAGCAACTGTCCCCTAATAATTTATGATGATATTATCAACTTGAACCTTGATAAGAGGTTCAACTTTCAAAGTTACACATCCTAAATGGGGCGCTAAAAACATATATGTATTGGACATTGAGCAAATAAGTTGGTAGGCTATCTCCACTCTCTTTCTTTTAACAAAATATTCAATTTGCACTTTAGTTTAACATATGGGTATGTTTATAATAAATGATTTAAAAGATGAAGTTTGAGGCCCAAGCACTCAGCTTGATGAATGAAGCATGGAGTTTATAAAGATTAAACACTTACAAGGAGAGTATGAACAAATGGTTGATTGCTAAGGCCAATGAAGAAATGACCCTAAAGGACAAATTAGTGGGGCCTCAAGCTGAATTGACAACTATATCAACTTCCCTTTCTTTATAACATCAAGAGATTGATCATTCTCATGATAAGTTGGTTGAGATATAGGCAAAAATCAACTAGAGAGAAAAGGACTTCAACGCACTTACGGCAGAGAAGAAAACTATTTAAATGAAAAAGAAATTTGCAAAATTGCTGCTAAAAAAAGAAACTATTAAATCAGAAGGTGATGTTGAGATAACAAATATCCTTAGACTTTAAAGAACTCTATGGCCTCTAGTAGTGTGATCAGGATTGTATTCGAGACTCTCTTGATAAAATATTTGAAATTGCGATGGACTTGAAGCGTCAATGTTTAGAGAGAGATTATATCTTAGGGTTTTTAAAATAAGTTAATTTGGTGCAAAGCAATTGTTGAGGGGCTACCTCCCAACCAGTCATCCAAAAACCCCTCATATTTCGAAGGTGATGTTGCAAGTGAGTTGAAAAGTAAACAATCTTTAATGATAAGGAGTACGTTACTTTCATATAAAAGAGTATCTCTTCTCATATGTTATTTATCTCTTAGATATATATTTATTTTTTGTTTTCATGTCTTCATGTGTTACTATATAGACATTATTGGTTTCTGCACACCAAATCATCGGGAGTGAGGGTATGTTAATCTTTATATAAATATAGAATCTCATCAGATGCCAATATAGTTGTTGCATCTAGGTTGCCAAACAGTAATCCTCCTAAACTAACATGGAAAATAATTATGAGTTGTAACAAGGTGAATTGTCAAAAGGTTTGAAGAATTTGTGGTTTAACTAAATTCCTCAAGTAGGCTAAAGGCTCTAGTTTATATGGAGGACAATCGCTAGAAATCCTCTAAGAAATTTATCCTATCATAGATTATTTTTCTAGGGTGTTTCCCTTAATCTTAACATGTTGAAAGAAAGAGCGAAATCCACCAATGATTATTGACCTATCCTAGGGTGTTGCTCATTGAAATTTAACTTGTAGTAGAAGAGATCAAATTAAACTCACCTTAAAATCGATCACTTTTTAATTGAGATGCGACAAAGTTCACATATCAAATCATGTTCAAAGATTGGTCTTTCTTTAAACTACTAGTTCATTTTCAAAGTCATTATTATGACCATGCCTAGCAAAGAAAAAATTTTATGACAAAAAAAAATTGAGAAAAAGGAACTAGACTTTATTATTTTGATAAAAAATGATATTATATTAAGATAATAGGGAAATTTATTCCAAAAAAAAAAAAATGAAATCTACATGTGCGTGCCAAGAGTCACTGATAATACTTACAAATATTTCTTATATTCTAAAATTAGGTAGCATTTTTTCTTTAAATTTGAATGTTCATGGCTTGATCATAGCTGCAACCACATAGGGGCTCACTAAGAGGGATAAAAGCTTATTGCATTGAAGTCCCTTTCCTGGAGCTTTGAGACTGCGCAAAGTCAAGTCTCCAATAGCGATAGGTTAGGGCTTCACCCACTAGTTGAACAGGCGAGCTACCCTTTAGTGGTAGGGGCAATCTTAAATAGGGCCGCATCACATCAATGTGGGTGAAGGTCTAAGTTATATCGATGTTTGCCTTTATTATTTCTAAGATCGAAGATCTGAACACTTAGGCTTGGGACTCTAATGCCAATCAGAATAATAGTTTATATTGAAGCTTAGGTCACTTGATAGAGTTCATGAGGTAGTGTAGTTGACCCAAAGAACATTGAGGAGCTCTCCAACTCATCGCCTCCTACCTTTCTAAAACACATTTATAATCATTTTTAGTATATTTTGATTAATAGCCTTGATCTATCCATTCACCTAAGGATGAGCTACAAGTGCATGAAGTAGTTACATATGGAAATTTTTTACAAGGATATAAAAACCTTCTAAGGGAAATGTGACCTAATATCAACAATGATCTTTGTAGGGAGGCCAAAGAGACAAATTATATTGTTCTAAATGCTTCCATAATACTAACATACATTTTGGCCACTACCCATCTAATAAAGTAGTCAACAACTATAATGATAAACTTTTACAATCTGATGTCTATGAGAAAATGTCCCATAATATTGTTCTCCCACTATAGCATGCAAGATTCAGAGATCCTCTAGTCATCCAATTAATGTCCAAAAATTTCCAACCACATTTCAAGCGCTTGATTTGGGTTCATTGGACTTGTGGTCTAACCCCTTTTTAGTGTCATTGAATTCGCTTTATCGAAATATTTAATTCAACTATAAATTTGCTCAAATCAAAATTTGAATGATCATGAATTTAATTACAGAACTTTAGAGCTCAAATATTAAATCAAAATGTGTGCTTGATCGGATAAACCTTTTGGTGTCATATCAACTAGCAGCTTGATGTTCTAAAAACATAAATCAAGCTCGATTCTTGGATAACACTAAGAGGGTTTAATAATGGGCATAATTCAGAGACAAAACCAAAATATTTTTGTGGTAAAGAACAAGTAATGATAAAATCCAAAGAAAATAGAACTTGCTCAAACTTTGGAGATTCCTATTGAACAATGATATTTTCTGATAAAAAGTATGATTTCTTCACACACAACCATCCAGGTGTGTCAGGCATTAGCACAAAAAGTAAAGAGCTTTTCAAACTTCTCAACAAAATAGCAAAAGAAATATTGGAAACAAAATAAAGTAAAGCAATCCCTAGTAAGAAAACTTTTAGCACGAGATCGGAAGGAAAAGAAAGGATGGTACCGCTTATCCGAAGATCCGCCCTTCTGGCTGAGGAAGGAGCGGAAGAGGGGAGAGTTCACGTCGTAGATCATTGCTAGGGTTGTGCTGTGCGATGAAGGCGATGAATAGAGCGTCTCAGCTTCCCGAGCCCTTTATTTATTTATCCGCACCCGAAGTATGCGTGCAGTAAGGCGGCAAATCTCAAGGGTTTTTGACCTAATTTAACGCAGTATTCGGACCGGAAATTTGACTGGACTCATAATACAAATAAATTAAAAAAATAACTCAGCTCTTTTTTATATCCTTAATTTTTCTTATTAAATGTATCCTTTATGTTAAAAATGCTTGATCTATATAATGAGAAAGGCTATTATAAAAATTTTCTATGATTTCTCTATTATCAAAATTAGATATTCAATTCGTCTTCTGCCATTCATTTAACCACCGTTCAGGTCATAAACGAGTCGAATTAAGCTTGAGTTATTCCTGATTTGAGCTTGAGCTTGATTAATTAATTGTGCCCAAGCTTGAGCTTGATTAATTAATTGTGCCCAAGCTCGAGCTCAAGCTTTATTTTATGAGTTCGAGTTGGCTCACAAGCTGATTCATTTATTATGAAAAATTAAAAATGATTATGATTCAAACGATTATTATAATAAACTGATTAAAAATAAGAAAATTAATAAATAATCACTTCATATAAGAAAATATGAATGATTATATATTTTAATCGGATTCTATATTAATATTTTGTAAGCAAATTAGCTTGTGTGTTAATGAATCGAGTCGAGACTAGCTCAATATTGACTCGTTAGCTCATCGAGCTCGGCTCATGAGCCATTAATCGACCAACCCCGAGCCGGGTCACGGGTTGGCTTGATTTACTTACACCCCTAATCACCTTACAAGGTTGAGAACGTCTGAGAATTAAAACTAATTTTCACTTCTTCATAGGAGCCAAAAGCGCCTTTTGCAATCTATAACGCCCGTGAGCTTTAAATATGGCCTTGATGCTTCATTTCAACTTTGAAGCATTTTTTTTTAATCTGCTATAGGCTTCGTTTAGGACAACTTTCTTACTATTTTTTAAAGCATTTTTTAGTACAAAAACTTTTTTAAACATGAAATTTTTATACTAAAAAGTTATTTTAAAAACCAGTAAGAAAATTATCCCAGATGAAGTCAAAATCAATAGCTTCTTCTTCCCCTACTCCAATTATCCCTCATTCAAGAAGTTCAATCGCTCGTAAATCAACTAGCCTTTAATTGCAAAATCTCACTTTGGCTCAACTTTTCTATGTTGAAGAATCTATTTTGTAATCATTTTATGATATAGAAAATAATAAATCATCTTGAAAGATAGAAATAATAGTTTATAATATATTCAAAAGTAAAATAAAATCTTTAAAAAATGTTGATGTTCTTAGGTACTTTTTCGTACATAAGGGTTTGATTTGCAATTAAATGTTTATATTAGTTTTTAATCAAATCTTGGTTTTGGTTTATAATCACATAACTTTAGATTTTTTTTTTTTCAACTAAACATGTTTTGGTTTAGTAGCAATAGCTAAAAAAGAATATTCTAATGAAATGAAATATTGAATATAATATAAGAAAATATAAAACTAAAATACAATAAAAAAATATCATATTGTAGAGAGGCTAAAGCTGGCGTTCCATCGAACACCACATATAAAGTTATGAGTGTGTGTTTTAGGCTTCATTTGTGACAGCTTTTTTATTGTTTTTTAAAATAATTTTTTTGCAGCAAAAAAGTATGGAATTATAAACTTTTGTATTAAAAAGCTACTTTAAATAGTAGTAAGAAATATGTTCTAGACAAAGCCTTAAGCTTCGTTTGAGACGGCTTTCTTGATACTTCTTAAAGCAGCTTTCTATTGCAAAAATTTAAATATTTATACTAAAAAACTGCTTTAAGAAGCAACTAGAAAGCCATCAGGCTTTGTTTGGGATGGCTTTTTAACTGCTTCTTAAAGTAACTTTCTAGTATAAAAATTTTAATTTTTAAACTAAAAAATTAATTTAAGAAGCAATAGAAAAGTCATCCCAAACGAAGCCTTAATCTCAATTTTAAATTGTTAAATTTAATTCATGGGTGCTTTCAATTTAAATTCTTATTGATTTATAGCTTTAAAGGGATATGTGGTTTCATTTTTATCTAATGATTTAAAGAATACTTTAAATGTATAATATTCACCTTAAGGTGAATTTTATTATCTAAAGCATTTAAACATAGTAAGATTTACACCTCACTTAAGGGGTGAAGACTATAAAATCCTAGAGGCAAAAAGAGTCTTTTGTGCTTTTTTTGATATTTAAATATTTAACTTAGGGGTTTGTAAAAGAAGATTTTATTATAAGCATGATGATATTTCAAATTATTCAATATATTAATCTTTGTAATTTTGTAAATTCATAATTTTTTTTTTTGAACATTTTCTCATTTCTTTTGAATTACTAATGCTTTTTTTTTTTAATTTCTAAGTCATTTAATCATTTTATTATTAAACCTAGAGCTTGTTAATTTTTATTTTAAATCTAATAATGTAAGAAAATTATAGATAGGTATAAATAGCCAAGAAAATCCAATAAAAAATTAAAAAAATATTTTAATTGATTTAGAATTTCATATATTTTAAAATTATTTAATGATGAAATTCAATATTATATAATAATCCCATTTTTATTTTCCAATTAAATGAACTCTAAATTTAATAAATTTAGTACGCAAATTAGATCTAATCCAATGATGATCTTATTAAAATTTAAAATCAATCAAATTTAGTTCTGATTCATTATATTTGATCTGATTTAATTATATATCATTTTTATTAAAAAAAAGTCAAATCAAAACCATTAAATTACTTTAAAATAATGTCATATATAATAAATTAATTAATTTTCATTACACACTGATCTTAAAAATTTCTTCTGTTTATTATCAAACAGGTACTGCTAAGTGAAAGCATTACATTAGCCATATGACTTTTTGAAAGACTCGAGTTCGCTTTGAATTTACTTAAGAAATAAACACAATAAAAATTTTTAATTAAAATTATATTATATTTATCTTAAAAATCAATGAAATATTTTTTTTTTTAATTTTCAGCTTCTCAATTTAGATTTTTTTTTGTTTTTTTTTTTAGAAAACTTATATTTTCTAATAGTATTAGTCAGGGTTATCAAAATCGAGTCACAGGTCGAATTCGGGTCCAAGGCGGAACTGACTCGGCACTATTCGACCTGCTCGAACCCAACCCATTTTTGCGGGTTGATTTTTTTGACCTGAACCTGACCCGCTTCAGGTATGTTTTACTAATTTTTTTATTTAATTCGATTTATTTAAACCTAAATCGAATTAATGTAAAATTTACTTCAACCAATTTAAAATAAATCAAGCTTAATTCAATTTGGGCAACATAATTTATTATTTTTTGAAAATAGCATTTACTTATTTCATAATAATATTTTAAAACCCTCCTAAATAAAAAAAAACGTTCAAACCAGGTTGATTTCGAATTTCCGGGTCAACCCGAACCCGGGGTTGACCCGAACCCGAAACTTTTATGCCGAATTTTCATGTCAGTGTCAAATATTGACACCCCTAATCAGCTACCAGCTGCTACAAGTAGAAAAGCATTGAACAATCAGTATAAAGTGTGAAACACTCAGGAAATACAAAACTAAATGCACATATTATAATTAGATAAGTAACAATTATTCACAATATTTTCACATTAAAACTCTTAGAAACACAATGTAAAATGTCAAGCAAAGCAAGAAAAAAAATTTAATCACATTACAGCAAAAGACTGAAGAAGAACAGAGATCAACCTTCAATGATCTTATTCATTGAACAGAAAATTGTCAGGCAGGGATTTCTTTTGATTTAAGGTAGACAGCCTCCCACAGAACATTCCTGAAGATTTCATTAAACCAGCTGAATTTCAGAGGTAGAAGCCATCCATTATGCAGCTGCAATTGTTTTCTGAACTCTGATCATAAATACATTAAACTGAGGAAGATGAACAAAACAAAAATGTTTTGGGAACAACATAAACCAATTTGGAAAAATCATGATGTTCATATCATCATTGATTTGATATGATGTGGATACATTGAAAGAGTCGATCGGCGTAGCATAACTGTAAAAAATAAGACTGATATGTTAATGTTATATTTTATAAATTATTGATATACAATATGTAAATTACACTATTTTCGATTTAATGCGCCTATAATATCAAACATATATACTCACAAAAATAAACACTATTAGTAATAGAGGAAATGCTCTATCACATATAACAATGCAACGACTATCATATATTTTATACTTAGATTTCGTTTGGAACGGCTTTCTTACTGCTTCTTAAAACAGTTCTTAGTATAAAATTTTTAATTTTTATGCTCAAAAGTTACTTTAAGAAGCAACAAAAAAACATCGTCCCAAACGAAGCCTTATATTGATATCTCACCGGGAGGCTATTTCACATGTGCGTGTCCGGATTGTGTCCGGCGCTCAAGCGTGAACCTAATTTTATCTTGAAATGCTTTTGACACAATTTTAAGCATATCGGACACAACAGGGCGCGTCTAAGATGTGGCATGTTTCGACATGGACACCAAGATATTTGGAAATATCAGTGCTTCCTACTAGATCTACTACTTGGATGAAAATAAGATAGGAAGAATAGTTTCATTAGGTTCACTAAGGATTAGAGAGGGTATTGTTGCAGTGAAAGAGTTAGCAAGTCAACTTTATGTTTGAAAGATCCATTGTTAGAGAGGGCAGTCTTCAACAGAAAATTTCTCCTATTATATATTTTCAAGAAACCATCACAGAATACAACTTGATATAAGTTCAGAATCAGAAGTTTGTGGGGAAAAAAAAAACAGTTTTGATGAACAATATCAACTTATCAAAGAAAAATATACACCAATGACTAAATTTACACAGGTGTTATGTTATAACTCATGGAGACAAGAAAATGAGGAAACCTGGCATGCGTTGTTATCATTCTGATTCAACATCCTCATCACCGGAATCTATTTGCTGTGAATCAGACAATGAGAGGCGCCTCGATTTACCAGAGCCAGCTTCAAGAGGACCATCTGACGAAAAGGTTAATGCAGGAAGTGCCGATGATGATCCCAATAGTCGACGAACAACAGGAACATTAGGTGATGATGATGTTGAAAGACCATAAGCAAAGATGCCCATTGGAGCAGCAACGGGGTGATCAAATTTGCAATTTGGGCCAAATTTGCAGATACCATACCGAGAATAAAAAATACATAAAGGTTCACCCTGCATGATAGAAGTAGATAAATCTTAGTTGCAGAATCTGAGAACTCTCAAGGCTTACTGACAATTTATAACGTATGATCTTTTCAAGTCATTTGTTGAGAATTTGTCATTAAATGTACAACTAAGAAACCAGATGAAACACTTTCAAGTCTTCAATAAAAACTTTCCTCATAAAAACTAAAATGAATGAGGAACATAAAATTCAAGTCTATCAAAGAAGCCTACATATTTGACATAAAAATGTTCATGAGTTGCATATTACATCATAAAATTATCTATTTAGTTTTAAGAAACCTAAATGAAAAAATTGCAGGAATACTCGTGGAAATGATTATCATCATCGTCATCGTTAACCTGATCCCAACTATTTAGAGTTGCTTTTATGAATCCTCTTTTTTTTTTTTTTTCGTTCTAGCTGAGTGTTTCTTACAGTATTATAAACCTATTTGATAGAGAACACTTTGAACTTCTATCCATTTTACCTTCAGATCTGTCATTTTTCCTTTCTAACTATTCGACATTATTTTTTTATACTGGTCTAATAGTGCATTTTCCATCATCGTAAATGTCCAAATCTCCAAGTAAATTTTCAATTCCTTAATCTTCAATAGACATCACTCGAACCATATAAGAACTCCTTAATTTATCATTCTCAGTTTTATCGCACATTCATCTTAGCATTCTCATTTCCTCTATGCTCAACTTAGTTATACACATCTTTTTTACTGCCCAACACTCAAATTCATACACTAATATAAGCCAAATTGAAATTTTATAAAAGTTAACCTTAAGTCCTATTATATCCTATTATTGCATATGAATCTTGATCTACTTCTCCGTTTTAACAATGTGGCCTTAACTTAAAAGTTATGTCCTCATCTATATTATCATTCTTTTGTATAATAAATCAAAGATACTCTAAGCTTATCACACCTCTGGTATCACTTTATTTTCTAATAATATTGACTGATAAATGTTAAGCTGAGCTTAAGTGTTCGCCATAGCAAAGTGAGGCATTAAATTTTCAATTATTTTAATTAAGAGAAAAACTTTTAAAATATATAATATGATATAATAATAAATAATTAAAATATAGTAGAAATAAAACATTTTAAATTGTTGTCATTCCAAATACAAAACGACAATATTATCAAATAAATTGTCTGAAACAAAGTGTTCATAAGGTTTAAAAGTTATGTTCCAACCAATTTCAAACCAGCAAATACAAACTTAAGCTAATAACTTTCATATTAATCTAATCTTAGCTACAACTTATTTAATTTTCTTCATCACCCATCATACTCTATTTCCGAATCCTTACAGTTATAAACTTCCATCTCATAATATGATTATCTATGCTTTAAAATCTTTAAGGAAAAAATTCTCAAAATATAATTTTCATTTTTCTTTAATATTTTCATAATTAACTAAAATCTTATCATCTTTGCTTCTAATATATCTAAGTTGATCAAAATCTTTATATCTTGTATCTCTTGCCTTAGCTATTTTATGTATCTTTGTTTCTTTTTCTTTAGTACCAAGTTAATTATCTAAACCATCAAAAGTTATAACATTTTTACGTATCGAAATACTTTCCTAGAATCATCATATGCCTCTATGATACTTATTTTTACCCCTCTTTACGAATATTTGAGACTCATCACTCCACCACTAAGTATCAATCAGTTTACAATATATTTCAAGACTCGCCTAATACTTACATAACAATCTTTATAATGAAATTAGTCATCTTATCCCAAATCATGTTTGAATTAACTAAATAATTATAATTTGACTCTTATTAACCTATTTAGAAATATTAAATTATCTCATTTCAAATTCCACCACTTTATTTTGGGGCAATTTTTTCTTTTGATAACTTTCCTTAAAACTGACTAACTAGCTTACCGGGCGTAAGGGAAGACCCAATGGGCTCAGCACACAATTTGGAGCAGGAATTAGTCTTTCTCTAGGATGATGAAACCTGCAAACTGCGCCAAATTTACAGTCCCCAGTTTTCATATAGAACTGGCATTCAGGTTCGCCGGGTCTCTCAGGAAATATGCCATCCCTTTGCAATGCATACTGCCCCAAAGGAACTGAACCAAATCGAAAAGAAGAAAATGATGCTGAAGAACCTGTGCTTGTTTCACTTTGGTGTGACGTTCCATAGAATTGAGCGTTCCCAGAATTTTGTTGCTGGTTCTCAGGAGATGAAGCAGATCCATATTGTCCCTGCAGGAAATGATCTAAATCAGAATGATAGTCGTATCATCACTAGAAAAAGAAATAAAAACACCAGTAAGATGATAAAATCTGCAGAGGATAATTAAAATATTAAATTTGATACATTTTATAGGAAGCACTTAGGTAGTAATAAATTCATAAACTTAAAAAACAGAAATCTCAAATAACCCAATCAAACTTGAGATTATTAAGTGTTAAATTCAGAGAATTGGAGAGGGAAAAGCTTTTAATTTTATTATACAAAACTATCCCTATTTATTGATCTATACAAGATATCTTAATAAAAAAATAAATAACCACATAATCATATGTAATTGCCCTAATATAATCTTTCCTAAATCAGCCACCCAAATATGGAAGGAGATCAACGTGATCCAAGTGAGCCTCCCACGAATCCCCATGCTGCCATAAGATCAAGAGGTAAGGAACGGCTGAGATTTAACAGGTACGCCTCCCAAATATGGAAGGAGATTATCATGATCCAAATGAGCCTTCCTAAATCTGCTTGTTTGTGATCAATGTGGTCTTGTTCATGCTCCTGTTGCACTTTCCTACTTGCCCACATGCTGAGTTGACAACCATTCCAACATAAGCCCATCTCGAGGTCCCCGCAAGCCCCCATCTGATTTCAATAACATTCCCAGCTCTTACTGCATCACCTAGCTAATCTAGCTCATTATGTTCCCAAATGTGCCTGTTTGTTTCCCCTACTTCATACTTAATATTTTCAGGCATGAATTAAATCCTATTAGATTCTTTGTACATCTCCCCTATTGATACGAGACCTTACTCCATCACTGGCACAACCATCAAGTTTAATTGAGCAAACTATCTTAAGTGGTCGAGGGCTTTTCATTATCTCAGGATCACATGACAAACTCTATAATTAGGGGTGTCAATTTGGATTAGTAGGTAGGGTACAAGTTTAACCTAAAGTTGACCAAACCCAAAGATGTCTGACCCATCTGACCCAAACCCGACTTATATATCATGAGTCAAAAATTTTTACCATAACTTGACCCATTTATTAAGTAGATCCTAAACTTTTTCAGAACAACATGACTTTTTTAATCCGAATATGACCAATTTAACTCGAACTCAGCTTGTTTTACTAGAACTCAAATGATTATCAAATAAATTTTGAGTCAATTTTGGACTTTTGGGTCAAGAGTTTAGACCAGAACCCAACCTGACTAATAATTGAGTCAACCCAAACCTAATTGTTTTGAGTTGGGTGATCGTGTCAGATTAATTATTGACACCCCTATCCATAATCTTGATACTCTTGTAAAAATGAGACCCTTTAACTTTCAAAATGATAAGCTTATGATAAAGTTATTCTTGATCGACTCATTAATAGTTTTAAGCCATCAATTTCTTTCAAGGCACTGCTAATAAGATGCTGGACTTTTTTAGATCTACGTAATTTCAAAATAGCAATAACTTTAGGATCTACACTCTCAATTTTGATACTTTTTCCCTCCAACAAAACAACCTGCCAATTTAAGAGTACTATAATACCTTGAGAGAAAAATGAGATAAATTCCTCCAGTATCATCCCTTCATTGCTGGTCATATTTTCTGTCAAAAAATTGAATGAAGATTTTTTTGTTGCAAAGTTCCAGTCTAGACTTCATTCATCTCTTCATTGTATATAATCTCAACTGATGGCCGACTTTATCATACCAAACTATACTACCGCTCCATCTTAGGGTTTTCATGTTGCCAAACCATCAAATCCTTATCATTCAACCCATGACCACTCTACCCTTATTGCAAGTTCGTAAGGTTGGCATGTTTGAGGAATATGAAATCGTGGCTGTTTCAACTGCACAAATCATCCTCATGAATGATGCTGTCGAAAATTGATTGCTCAAACATTCATCTACAAATAACTCCTTGTTATTGCCTTAATCTGGTTCTAACTCATTTATTATCCCTTATTATGAATATGGCGAACTGCTTCAACATACGAAGGCCTGTTAGTATCTTAGACTATCTCATCCTTCAAATATATAGTTAAAGCCTTGACCGAAAAATCATGGGTTTTAGATTCAGGAGTGTCTTCAGTCTTTCGTTGCTAGGTCCCAAGCTGTGGATGAGAAAAGTGGAGGTTGAGTTAAGTAGTTAAAAACCAACGTAAAATTTGTCAAACAATCATGAGTTCAGAGTGATGGTTTGGATGGTTGAAGTTGAAAAGCGCAACTCAAACTTGAGAGAAATTTTATTAGATAGTGGTAATTTTTATTAGATAGTGGTAAGATCTACAATGCTTTATGACGTAGAATGCTAACTAGTAAAAGAGAATCATAAAATTAAGTGTTGCAAAGATGAGAATGCTCAAGTGGATGAGTTGCTTTATACTTAGAGATAGAATATGAAACGAGTATATATGTGAAAAGGTTGGAATAACTCTAGTGGCAAATAAGATTAGAGAGAGTTGCCTTAGATAATTTGGTCATATAAAATATTAGCTTTCCAATGACCCGGTTAGAAGAGTAAATGTATTAGAGCCGACCTATGTCAAGGTAGAGGTAGACTTAAAAAAGACTTGGTTAAAAAGTATTAAAACTGACCATTTTTATTATATTTAAATGAGAAGTTGACTTTTAATAGAACAAAATGGAGAAAATTGATTCATGTAGCCGACCCCATTTAGTGGGATAAAGGCATGTTATTGTAGCATCTTCCCAAATGACAAGAAATAAAAAATTATTTGTTTAAATGCACATCTATTTTACCATATGTCATCATTGTTAATGGTTCCCCATCCCTATTTCTGGAAAAGGGCATTGTTCACCCTTCCAAAAACCTTACTCTCTAAGATGTGTTATATATTCCAAAGTTTCTAGTAACTTTACCATCTATACATTGTCTAATTAAAACCCATAATTGTTAAGTAACCTGTTATCTTACTCATTGTGTCTTTAAAACTCAACTCAAAGAAGAAGATTAACCAAGATATTGAATCTGGAGAAATCTACTACTTAGCGCCTAACATTTCTTCTACCTTGCTTCCACAACTAATCCTTATCAGTGGTACTATAATTTTGGTGGTCCGCCAGCTTGACTTTAGGAATGTCATCTGTTCTTCTTCCAAATTTGAATTTTATGCTTGTGAATTAGTAAATATCATGTGTCACTCTAGTCATCCATTACAAATAATTTTATTTTTCATTTTGAGTTGGTTCATTATGATATTTAAGGCTCTAGTCCAGTTCTAAGTCACATAGTGATGGGTTTGCTATTTTGTTACTTTTAGTGATGATCATTCTCAAATTACCATGGCATATTTATTAAAATGTTGGCCATAAGTCTTTAACTAGTTTTATAAAGATATTGCTGTTTTACTTCACTGAAAGCTTGCATGTTCATAATGCTTTAGAAAACCTGAAAACCCAATTTCATAAATTTTATTTTAAAATGACATTCTTCATCAAACCACATATTCATATAACTCCCAGCAAAATAGAGCCACAAAATGCCAACATCATCATGCTAATGTCGCTAGGGAACTAATATTTCACATGAATGCCACCACTATTATTACAACAACAACAACAACATCAAGCCTTTATCCCACTACGTGGGGTCGGCTACATGAATCCTTTTTCTCCATTGTGTCCTATTAAAAGTCAAGTTCTCGTTTAAATCTAATAAAGAAAGGTCATTCTAATATTTTCTAACCAAGTCTTTTTAGGTCTACCCCTACCTTTCTTAACATAAGTCAAATCTAATACCTCTACTCTCCTAACCGGGTCATCGCAAGGCCGCCGTTTTATTGACCAAACCATCTAAGGCAACTTTCTCTAATCTTATCTTCTACTGGAGCTACTCTAACCTTTTCACGTATATGCTCATTTCGTATCCTATCTCTAAGGGTAAAGCCACTCATCCACCTGAGCATCCTCATCTCTGCCACACTTAACTTAGTATTATGCTTCTCTTTTAAAGGCCAACATTCGGCACCATAAAGCATTGCAGGCCTCACTACCATCTTATAGAATTTTCCCTTAAGTTTGAGGGGTACATTTCTATCACATAACAAGCCCGATGCATTCCTCCACTTCAACCATCCAACTTGAATTCTGCTGATAATATCCCCATCTATTTCACCATCACTCTGAACAATAGATCCAAGATATCTAAAACGTGTACTCTTATTAATGACTTGATCGCCCAAAGTCACAATCCCCTCACTAGGTCTATTACTACTAAAATTACACTCCATATATTCCGTTTTAGATCTACTCAAGCGAAAACCTTTAGACTCTAAGGTTGACCTCCATAATTCAAGTTTACCTTCAACTCCCTCTCTAGTCTTATCAACAAGAAGAATATCATCAGCAAAAAGCATACACCAAGGTACATCCTCTTGCAAATGTCTAGTGAGAACATCCATGACTAAAGCAAAAAGATATGGGCTTAAGGCTGATCCTTGATGTAACCTAACCGAAATAGGGAAATACTTGGTCAATCCACCTTGTGTTTGAACCATGGTTTTGAAAATCGGACCGGACCGGCCGGTTCGACCGGTTCAACCGTGAACCGGTCAAAATCGGTTTGAACCGCCGGTTGAACCGGTCGACCGTTGAACCGGTCCGTTTCTTAAGAACCGGCCGGTTCAACTAAAAATATATTTAAATATTTTTTTATATAAAATGTTTAAATAAATATTAAATTAATTTAAATATAATATATTTTATTTAATTAAAATGATTCCAAAAATTTTATTATATTACATATTAAATTAAATATAAATAATCTAGCTTACATGATGCCATAATACCATGAGAGCTCTTAACTCATGGGTACAAAGAAAGGTATATATAAACAACACAACATAAAACTCCTAAGTAATGTGGGACTAAACAACTAGTTGTTTTTTGCTCTAACATTCAACAATATATGTATGTGACCTTTTTGAATGAGAATTTCTTGAAAACTTTTTTTGTAAAATTTTTAAATAAAAAATCATCATAATAATTTCTTAACTTCTTAAATTTATTATTAATTATATATTTATAATTATTTAAATAAAAATAATTATTTATAATTTTTAAAGTTTTAAAACTTTTTCTAAATGCAAAATTAAATGATAGAAAAATAAAAATCTTAAAAAATAATATTGTATGACATTATAAATATAGTTTTATAATGTAAAATTTATATATAATTTAAATATGTAAATTATGCTTAAATATATAACATAAAACAATTATTTATATTAAATTTATATATTTATATATAAACTAAATTTTTATAAAATATAAATTAAAATTGAAGATTGAAGATGTTTATATTTAAATTTAAAATTAGTAATTATTTATATTTAAATATATAACATAAATATAATAATTATTTATATTTAATTTTAAAATTATGTAATATATTATATATGTATGAATTTTGTTTATTTTTTAGTCTAAAAATTCTTAGAATTATAAAATTTTTAAGAATAAATTGTCATTATTATTATGTTAATTTTATTACTTTTAATTATATTATTATTTATTACGTCATCCGGTTCGACCGATCGAATCGGTCGAACCATGAACCTCTCATTCTTCCGGTTCGTTGTCCGGTCCGGTTTTCACAACCTTGGTTTGAACACAAGTAATAGCTCCTGCATACATATCTTTAATGATTTGAATATAAGCATTATTGACTCCTTTCTTTTCAAGAACTCTCCATAGCACTTCTCTTGGAAGTTGGAACTATTATTGAGGAGATTTAATCCTAATTTGCTCAATATCTTATTAATTATATACCCACTACAATTATTAATAAGCTATTACCAATGAGCATTCTCTCACCCACTCTACCTAACTTTCTCTTACTCTATGGGAGTTTGGTTGCTTTTGCTTTATTAATGTTTTTCACTCACACGATAAACTCTCCCCATGTCACTCGTTTTATATTCCTTGGGTACTCCTGAACTCAAACAAGTTATAAATGTTATGAACCACTTACTAAATGCTTATACACTTCAGTTGATTTCACTTCTCATGAGAATACCAACTATTTTCCTATAATCACTTTAAAATCAGCACCATATATCCCTCTTCTTACAATTGCTTCGCTCCCTACAATTGTACTCTAGAAGGCCTCAAAGACCATGTACAACACCTCCTATCATCCCATATATTTTTACTAAGGATCGCTCTAAGACCAAGCCTTCAAATATGCACCTTTCTATTGTGTTGCAACAAGGTAAATGACTAATTACTTCATCTTATTCACTCATTCATGACCAATGATCATTTATCCTCATCTTCTCATCATTTTGCTATCTTTGATTATTGTCTCTATTCCTAGGACAAATCTAGAAACATTACACCATTCTCCATGAAAACAAGCTAGAGATGCACCTCATAATCAACAAAGAAAGGAATTACTTTCCCCTACCTTTAGGATTAAACTAATAATTTGTCGATAGGTTTTCATCTCATCCTGTTGGTCCATTGATTGATACAAAGCTTAACTAGTTCCCAAAAATTTTACTCAATTCTACGGGACAGATTACTTTGATACTCTATATGTTCGCTAGACTCAACTCTGTTACAATTCTAATCACTCAATTAAGGTCGGTTCATGCTGCAAACATATGTTAGTAACATTTCATTTATGGTGATCTCAAGAATAGAAATATATATACCTACTAACAAAGGCCATTTATAGACTCAATCAAAAATGGCCTCGAGCAAAGTTCACTGGCTTACTTAGATAAATTAAAAAATCAATAAATTTCTAGTTAGATATAAAATTTTTTTGCAAAAACTGGCCTTCAAAGTAGCTCATTTGATCATTCAATCTTAGTCAAACATTCAACTATAGGCTCAGTTGAGCTAGACATTTACATAGATGACATATTAATCATTGGGAGTAATACAGAAGGCTTATCTAAAGTAAAGAACTTATGGAGTTGTTTTACTACCAAAGATCTAGGGTGACCTAAATATTTTTTTGAGATTGAATTTGCTTACCACAAGAAAGGGGTTTCTCCATCTCAAGTTAAATATGCCACTAAGATTTTTGAAGAAATTGAGTTTTAAGGTGCAAACAATCTGATACCACTATGAACAACCAAACCATATATGATAAAGAAATACCATTTAATGATCCATCTTAGTATTGAAGATAAGTTGAAAAATTAATTTAGACGTCAATTACATCATCAAATATCTCCTTTGTTGTTGGGGTCCTAAGTCACCATATGCAAAAGCCAAAAAAAAAAAGGTATATTATTCTTCATATTCTTCGATAAATCAAGGTTCTCAGAAAAGGATTGTAGATTCAAACAGTACAGTTAAAAATTGAAGCATTCAAGTGATACCGATAATGTTGGATCTGTTAATGTGAAAAAGCCAATCTAAGTGCCTGAAAGATTAAGAAACAAATTATTGTAGCCAAATCAGTACTAACGCAAAATCTAGTCATGGCTCATTCTACATGTGATTGATGCGAGTTAAGACTACTAGAATAATCAATTTTCTAGTAATTTAGCCTATCATATATTGCTGCACGATTGCCATAAAGAAATAGATTGTTCAAATAAAATTTTAATGACTTTGTCATAGAAAATGAACCTAGCATCTTAGGAGAAATACTTGAGAAAGAAAAAAAAAAAACTCAAACAAATGTCAGCTGCTTAAGAAAATAAAAACAGAAGATACAGCGCATCAAAATGAGAAAAATTAATTTCATTTGGATGCTTAGTTTTAACATAACATATTCTCAGAAAATTAAGTTTGATTTCACTGTTCAACACACCAAACTTTCCAGACAAAACACCTAACTAAATAAGGGCAAATTATCTCTGACAACTCAAATTTAGAAAAAAGAATACCACCTTGACAGGAAGAGATATAACAAATGCATAAATGGCATACAAACATGAATATAAAAAAAAAACAGTAAATTCAGAAGCAAAAGGCCAAGAAAGCTAACAGGAAAAGAACTCCAGCTTGGGACTTGAACCAATCCTTGAGGAAGAATGAGTTGGGCGTAGCTTGAAGATCCTTGCCAACGAGGGCTTATAAAGGAAGCTTTAGAAAGAGGCCAATTTGTCAGTGCCCCAGTCAAGGACTGTTGACCAGGAGTTGTTGGTGACTGTACAGAAGGATAAACAGGAGAACCTCGCAATGAAAGCATTGCATTAGATGGTTGAGGATGGTGAAATTTACAGGTGTTGCCAAACTTGCACTGCCCAGTCCTTATATAATATGCACATTCCTTCTCATTCTAGATACAAAATCGGAGAAGATGAATGAACAATTAGATTAAGAACAATGAATTAAATGCACTTACACAGGAGCATAAGAACATATTATGAACAGGAATCACATACAGGGCGAAGGGGATAGCCTAGGACATTCACTTGAACTCTTCCTGTGATTCCGGCCTTATCCTTCGGGTGATGAAACTTGCATGTAGGTCCAAATTTGCATGTTCCAGTCTTTAGATAGTACTGAGAAAGAATAACACAGGAAACAAGTTTATCTAAGATTAGAGCCACAGAAGATCAGGATTAGCACCAACAGGAACTGTGAAAGGAAATTAAGTGGAGCCAGTGAAAACAAAACAGAAATTATATGCTGCGTTCCAAAGACAATATGAGGAAATCTGCCCAAAGTTATCTATTTTCAAGTGGGGAAAAAATCATAGTTGCCTTCATAGATGTTGCAGAAAGATTAATCAAGAATATTTAAACATATAACAATATATATTATCCAAACAATATTGATCAAGTCTCTCAACGTTACTTGTCCACGATCTCACCATCTGCATAAATGGTATGCTCCGGTTGAAGGGAAGCAGCAGTTATAAACCCTAACCCCACTTCCAATTATAATTAATTTCTTTGATTAGCACTTAACAATAAATAAGTAGCTTACATGGGACGACATCTACATGTTTATATGAAGACATCAAATCACTGAATTAGAAGAGATTTCACTAAGACAACCACCTCTCGAGAGAATGTTCAAAAATAATATAATCAATCAAGATAAGAAGCTAGTGAATATTCATAACTAATGAAGGAGCAGGAGAAAGGAAGATCCACCATCTGCATTATAGGACATTATTCATAAGAAACACAACATAACCTGATTATAATGAAAAATGGACTAGAATTGCCCAGAAAATTACCTGCAATGATGCATTACAACTTCACCTGACTGTGATGAAAAGTAAGAAAATATTGACTAAGTTTAAAATTAAGATTAGATCTATCACATGAAATTTAGGCAATATAAATGAGAAGTCAAGAATTAATGGAATTAAAATAGCATGTTTACATGAAATCAAATGGTAAAGAGAAAATCTAACGAAATTAGGAAGGTTATTATATGTTGAAAAGGTCAATAGAAATTGTAGTGAGGATAATAGTGGATAGAAAGTGAACGAAGAATTGTTCAGGTGAATATGGTTAGTGATATCATGATTTCTATTAAGATAATTATCTATGAGGATTTATAAAATGATTAGTGCTTATGCACCTAAATTTGATAAGAAGATAATTTAAAAACCCAATTCTGAAAACAATGGATGAACAACTATAACAGACAACAAAAAAAATAAAGATTATTTATAGGGATTGAATTAAATTGACATATACATTCTATTAGGATTGACAATAAAAGGATTAATTTTGGTGTGGTATAAAAAAGAAATGCAATGGGAGACATGATGCTTTATTTTGTATAAGATTATGATCTTGTAATAGTGAATACATGTTTTAAAATAAGAGAAGATGTTGACATCCATATGTGATTAACAAGTAAACGAATAGAATACGATGACTACGGCAAAAAATAGATAACTTAAATAAAAATCAATTCATACCGTCCTAAATTCATCGCCCATTTTGACAAATAATAGTCACGATGTTTCTGGAATATCGAAATGGTTAAAAAACACCCTCTCATATTGCTCCAGTTCGACACATGGGAATAAGAGCCGCATAAAGAGGAGAGAATTCATAGGGAATTCATGCACACATAAATATTCTTGAAAAACAAAGAAAGAATATTAAAGATAATATATATCTATATATGAAAAGAAGAAATTAATAATAATAATAATAAATAAATAAGGTAAGACAAAAGTAATAATAATAGCAAATAAAGACATAAAAATAAAAACTAATATTATTTTATTAACAATAAAATAGAATAATGGGGTGAAAAAATGCCCCATGTTTCTCTAAAAATTTGGTGTAAGGAGACCCTTTTCCAAACACCTATTGTAGGCACCATTATGGCGCCACACACCACCCTCATATAGTTAATATTCTCTCTCCCTCTCAAATCTCTCCTCGTGATCGCACTATCAATGGCACAAAAAATATAAAGGAGCCACCCCATCATTCTCATAATTCTCACGTGCGTCTTTCTTAATACGGTGGGGTATTTATTTTTTCTTTTATATGAGCTTTCTTTAGGCAGAAATATGCTTAAAAATATCCATATGCACCTCTCTTAGAGGCTTTGATCATGCATTGCTCATTTAGGTTTTCTGAGAGCCACCTGCATGCATCTTCTTGATGTGATGAAGGACTTAATTTTGACTATGATGTACCATAAACTATCCTTACAACGCTTCATTTGGCATAGTGGGAAGGCCCTTCATGGGAGTGACATGGACGATATGCTAAAATTTATCCAAAATATACCTAAAAAAGTTAAAGAAAAAATATTTTGGGATTAAAATAACTCTACATAAATGAAAATAACGAACTAAAAGAGCAAAATTGAGACAATTAAAATAACTAAAATTACACCACAAGTCGCATGAAGGCATAGAAAATCAACCAAAACAAACTTGCATGAACTCCAGAGGCTCACCAACGAACACAAAAAGAATTCATCACTCACTCGTGAAACACTTTGAACTCAATTGGGAGATGATAATATGCCAACCAATCTTATTTATAGATGTGGATTCAGAAATTAATAGCTTATATAAAGCCTTCACTACCTCAAGTGTCTCCCTCTGACCAACTCGGCTAGTGCGCCTCTTTTGAGCCCCCCTCCCCCCTCTCAATCGAAATTCTCTCTCACTCCCTCACTTTCTTTCTCAAAAAATACTCTCCTCTTTGCAAGTGATGTAGAACGAACAAGAAAAGTTGATGTACCGGAACTTTTGGTCAGCAAGTGTCGCCTTTCCAAAGGACTAGACAGCAAGGATCATCGCTGGAATTTTCTGGCCAGCAAGGGAAAAGCCGTCTAGTAAGCAGGACAGCGAGTATTCCTGTTGAAATTTGAGGACAACAGAGAGAAATCTGCCTACAGGAATCCTGAATAGCAAGGAGAAGCCACGAGAGATTCAGGACAACACTTAATCTCCTTCGGGACATCAAAGGATTGGTTTTTGCATGCAGGACAGCAGGCTCGCAAAGTGAAAACCTGCAGGAATTGGTGTTGGGAGGTATGAAATAAGGGCTTGATCAACTAGTTTAAGAGAAAGAAGATGGGGAAGAGGTCGGCAATAGAGGAGGGGAAAAAGGAATTTAATTCCAGTAAATTTTTAACTTGAATAGGGAGGAAAACAAATTCAAAAGTCTGAAAATAATCTCAGCCTTAAGGGAAGGAATTAATTGGGCATTGATTGATTGATTTGAGGATCATTAATGAGCCTAGGAATTAATGGGGAAGATTTGAATTGGGGGGAGAGGGAGGGTGTCTAGGTTCATTGAATGTGGGGAATTGAATTAAAGCTGAATTTATTTCAGATTGGAATAGATTGAAGTGGTTTCCTAAGATGGAGTGAGTTATTTAGGGAAAGAATTTGAAATTCAAAATAATTTGACTTTGAATTCAAAATCTTCCCAAATAAGTAACACTGTTTTAGGAAAGTAGTAAAATTAGGGTGTGGGGAAAGGGAAGATTAGGTGGCAAGGCCGGCGGCTATGCTTGGTGGGAGCCGACAGTTTAATGTGGAGGGGATCGGTTAGGATTTTGGGTGGAGTAGGGGAAGAGGTCGGCGGGTTTGTGTGGAGGAGGGGATGAAGCCGGCGGATTGGAGAGAAGATAGAGGTGGCGATTCGAAAAAATAAGAAGAAACAAAAACAAAGAAAAATCATGAGCCCAGTCGCTTCTTGCGGTTGACGGGTGATACGTTGCCCTTCGCTAAGGGACTTCAAGCCATGAGCCCGAACCCATCCTGCGGCTGGTGGAATCTACGATTCCCTCCCATAGGAATCCTCGCCAAAGTTTTTCCCAAAGAACAAAAGTGCAGAACAAAATTTTATTAAAACTCCATCATACTATTACACTAGCAAGGGCCTTATACATAGGCCTCAGAAATAAAAGAAAATAAAATAAGACGATCATGCCCCTAGAGCTTACATAAGATTAGACCCTTAAGGATAAAAATAGAAAATGCATAATTAAATCAAAAATACAATTAATAAACTAAGATAAAAATGGAGAAATCTAGCCCGTCGATCTTCATCTCTTCCTTTGATTAACGTCCACTATCGGATGTCCGCATAAGCAAGACTGTCATCAATGGAACACAAGATATAAAAAAAAAACAACCTTGTTATTTTATATAATCCTTAGATATGTCTATCTTGATGCAATAAGAAGTTTATTCTTGCTTTTCTGTGTGCTTCCTTTATGCATGAGCCCCTTAAAAACATCCATACATGCCATTTTTGGCATGGAAGAAGCAAGCTTTGCTTGTCCAAGTGCTCTACACATTACCTATACATAGCTTTCTTGGCACGATGCAAGACTTGGTTTCAACTGATAATTGAAAGCAATGTCATTAACCAATATGATTCAAAGCGACACTCCAAATCAATAAAGTATGTCCTTTGGACACCATACAACATGTCTCCCATAGGAGCAGCAAGGGCTCTGTTGGGGATGGAAGTAAATACTAAACACCGCGATGAAATAAACAAGAAAAATATAAAATAGCAGAAATAAAAGGACACCAGGATTTAACGTGAAAAAATCCAAAATTGGGAAAAAAACCATGGAGCCAAACCATACCAAGAAGTCCACTATAAAAATTGGGAGAAATAAGTACATATCTCTCTTCTCTCTCGCTCTCTCATCGCTTCTCTTCACTCTTACACCATTCTCAAACACAAAACACAAGAGAAAGTTAAGTAAATAACACCAAGGGACGCCACCCTTCAGAAAAACAAGAAAGAAAATTGTCCAGTATGCCTTGCAGCGTTGCGGCGCCATATTGGAGCACTAAGGCGCTCAAACCATTGATCCCGATCTATCTAATGATGTTGTGGCGCTCAAACCCACAATGCTGCAGCACTACACAGCGCTGCAACGTCGAGTCTGGAGCACTACGATGCTCTGCTCTTTGTCGTTTCTTCCAGCAAACTTTGTAGTGCTAGGGCACTTGATCGCATAGAGTCGAAGTGCTCGGGTACACAGTGCCAGGACGTTGTATGAAAAAAAAAATTTTGGGTGCAACTAGGGGGAGGACCCCCAACGAACATGATAAATTGAATTGAGCTTCGACATAACAGTACAATCAGATTGATCGACACAAGCTGATTCCACACAAACTAACAATCTCCCTTTAGGGGTCCTTTTATGAGCAAAAAGAACTTCTTAAAGCTTGTCGTCAATCTTTGAGAACAGATCCTTGTAAAAAAAAAATGTTAAGCAAGCCTCCTTAAAGTATTATTCTTCTTTATCCAATGTTGGACAAGCTAGAGGTCTATCAAGATCCTTAAGATTGAGCATCCAACAAGAGGGAAAGATATATTCATTCTAGGATTCTATGTTATCTTGGATCTACGATGACTTCTTCCTAGATAAAAACCTCTCGGTTGGCTTCCATGATTTTGACTGAATAGATTAGGTTAATTGCATCATGTCTCGAGGGTAATTATATAAGAATTTCTCCATTTAGTGGTATGTTGTCAATATATGACTTTTGGCTGAGCTTGTATTTGCTACACCACTACCAGTGAATGATGCTAAGAATAGTTTGATCATGCTGAGACCTTCTACCAAAAGATGGTCCCTTTTCATATCCTTGGAATTGTCCACTTCAATGATTATTCCCATGGAAATAAATATAAGGTGAAGTCAGACTTGGCTTCTACCAAAATCATTTATGTTAGGTACTCTAGGGGTTACTCCTGAATGTCAAACTCTAGTGCTAACTATATAAATCAAGATATCTAAGATCTTGATCTCAAACTTTGTTGTTGAGCTATTCAGAAGAAGAATCTCTAGGAGTTATAATATCCAAATTCACAGAAAAATGCTCACAATGCAAGTATAAGCATCTACAGCTTCAACCTGTGAGTTTATTGCCAAGACCTTCAGATAGCAAATCTTTGATGCATGTATAACATATATTTCAGTGTTCATTATGTGATGCCTTTTCATGAAACTCAAAGAATTTGAAGCATAAATCCCATCCTGAAGCATCATTTCTAAGGAGCCACTCTAAATTTTCACCTTTATATTGCCCTCTATTTTTATGAGAATGGCCTACTTGGATATTTATTGCCTTACCAAGCTTCTTTCTCAATCTTCTCTCCTAGACAACATGAGAACCTTATATATATGGGATGAAGACACCTATGACTTCTGTAGTGTCCTTTTGGCTGCCTCCTATAAAAATTAATTTAAAAAAGCTATTGGTTTGTTCCTCTTGGCCCATCTTAGCATCTCAAAAGTCATTTTATATGGGGATGATAGTTTCTGGAGTCAACTATTGTACCAGAGCTTCCTTATAAAGATACAGTGCTCATCCCTTCATGGAATGGATGGAGTCTATGTTATTGTATAACACGAATTCCTAAGTCAAGCCTTAGTGTTGCTCTTGAGACAAAGAGAGGAGCCTTCTCCAATAACATCACAAGAAATCTATGTTGTTGGGGGATGGTGTGTATAGAACAGGAGCATTATGACCTCCAAAGATGGAGAAATAAATCTTCTCTAATAAAATCATTAGAAATATGTAAGCTCTTATGGAAAGACTCCAATATTTGTAAGAACTAGATATAATACTACTTTCAAAAGGAAAATTATATAATTAGATTTCACTATGATGTGCATGCTTACATTTACAATTGAAATTTAATCTTGAGGCAAGCCCCAATATTTAATTACCAATATATTCGGGAGAGCACTCTCCATTAAGGAGGACTTAAAACTCATTTTTCATATATTCTCTACATGCGCTACATGTTTGGGAAAAATGGTTATGGGCATGGAAAACCTTATAAAGATCTTGGTTCCATCATCCCAAATAACACCTTATGGATCTCAACCCAAAGATTCAGCGAGCCTCAGCTACAAGGCCTTAATTCACGTTTTAAATGATGAAGTTATTAAAATTGGTCAGGGATCTTGAAATGACTATTTGATTTGAGTAAGAGGGCAAACTTGACTCTGAGTTGGATTTGACAAGCCTTGTTTATGATTGATGGGCATCGTTATCAGCTAGGAACCACGAGTTACCTCATCTAAGGTCGCCCCTCTGATTCACAAGTGACAATAACCCACAAGCATAACCACGAGGTGAAACCCTGGTACATTTCATTGGTGATGGGCTTAACTTATCAGTTAGACTAAATGGCCTAAGAAGCATGAAGCTTAGCCAATCATGTTTTAGAGGTGATAGGCACAATCAATGATGACTCAAAGACATGACATGATTGGTTCAACTTTATCAAAGTGAACCATAATTCAACCTAGGGATTTTTTTTTTTTTTGTTCAACCTAGGGAAATGATGCCATAGTCATAACTATTTTAGGTTTTGTGTTATGTATGTGGTAGTAAGAGGCCAATGTGGCTTGGTGTCAATTACTTATAATAACATTCCATAGAGAGAATGTTTACACCCCTTGAGGAGCATTGGGATCTTATCACACATTTCGGTATGCAATATGATTTATTTTTCATATTTCAGATTAAGATATAACTTGGTTACCTCATATTACATTAGAGCTTTAACGCATATTTTGGTGTTATGCATTTATCATTTTAGGGCACATTAGTACCTTAGCATGCATTTCGATAAAAGGCATTTATGTCCTTGTTGATCAAACATTGGGAGTTGATAAAACCACACTTAGGTCCTTAACCATTATGTCTAATAAATTAGGTGGGCATCATCTAAATACCTTAGCTTGAAAATTGAGATGATGACTTGTCTAGGACCTTCATATCAACTAGGGGCCAATAAAGTCACAACTAAATCCTTGATTATTCTGCACTATTTTTCTGATAAAATAGCTGAGTGTTGTACAATTTTTAACTTACGCCCTAGCAACAATATCAAGATGATAAGACTAGAACTTTCAAATCATCTAAGAGTCAACAAAATAAAACCTAAATTCTTAAATATTCTGCATGATCAATTAAATTGGCATCATGTAATTTTAAGATAAAGCCTTGAAGTATGCCTTAGCATGTTTATCAATATGTTGACTCTACCAAGACCATTACATAAATTGGGAATCAACCAGGCGAGATTCAGGTCCTTGTCTATTCTATTTGATTAACTGGATTGACACCCAATAATTTTGAGCGTAGACCCTATAGGCAAAATTGACATCATATTGTTTTGGATGAGTGACCTGAAAGCATTCTGGCAATTTAGATCATTGTTAGGCCAATCATGAGGGGCCAGCTGATCCGGTCCATCCTGGACCGGTTCTCACCTACAGGAAGCAAGCCAAAGGGGGTGGAACTAGGGAGAGAGAGAGTGGAACGGCTAAGGAATGGGGCCCACACACTAATTAAGTTTGGGTTGGAGGGAAAATTCAAATTAGGGGCTGTTTAGGGATTAAGTAATCGTCTTTTTGCTTTAATTAGTCTCTCCTTGCTAGGGTTAGGTTTACTTGAATTTTGAAATCTAAATTTGAGATCTTGGTGTTGGTTTTGGACTCTAGGCTTCGGTTAGAGATTTGGAGAGTTGAATCTTCCTCTCGAATTGAAGATTCATTATATCGGATTGTTTCTTTTCTTCTACTATTGAATTTCAAGTGTTTTTCTCCCTGATTTTCCTACAGATTTGGTAAAAACTGCTGTATTGATTCCCATTATTTGGTGTTGTTACCTATCAAATTGGTATCAAAGCACGTAGATTTAAGGGGAATCAATGGCCGAAAGGAAAGTGAAAATTTTGGAAGGAGAATTAGGTAAACTAAAATCAAATTTTGAAGAGAAAACTTCTTATTTTCAGAATCAGTTTGCATCCGTCGATGAAAAGATGGATGGAAGGTTTGCCGTCGTGGAGGAAATGCTGAAGAATCTACTTGAAGACAAACTCAATCCGGCGACATCGGAAGCAAATGAAACCACCGGCGGCCATGGGAGAGGTGGAAACCCGAACCAGTTTAGGGGGAGGGAAAAAAAAATGGAGATTTTGGATTGAGGAGACGAAATGCCTTTGCTAGAGCCGCTCTCTAGGGAGGAGATAAGTAGCGGGTACGAACGAAGTTTGCAAGGAGAGATGAGGAATATGAACGCCGGGGTGCTGATTTTGAAAGGAGGAGAGCGGATTTTGAAGGCTTTGGGTTTGAGCGCCGAAGGGTAGAGCATGGCACTTGGGGAGAACCTCCTTTGCGAGGAATGGGTGGCTATGAAGGATTCAGGGGAAATGAAGGTGACCCGAGAGTAAGGAAGCTACCCATCTTTGAGGGCGAAGACGCATATGGGTGGATCTATAAAGTAGAGAGATATTTTGCAGTCAACGGGTTGACCGAGGAGTAATTGATAGCGGCGGGGCTATGTTTGAAAAAGAAGGCGTTGGCTTGGCATCAGTGGAGGGACATGAGGCGATCAATTAAGAGTTGGCAAGAGTTCAAGGACTGTTTACTAGGTAGATGAGGAGACTTTTATGAGTAGTTCTTCGTTCTAACGCAGGAGGGGACCGTGGCAGAGTTATGTGACAGGTTTGAGTATCTAGATAGCGGGCTAGATTGGCTTTCTGAGACAATGCTAGAAGAGAACTTTATGAAAGGGCTTAACTAGAGATCAGAGCAGCTGTCAGAGTGATGAGACCTAGTGATTTGGGAGATGCCATGGAGCTGGCAGAGTTGGCGGAGGACCAAAAGCATTTGGAGAGGGGGGACTAGAGGTAGCAGCTCAGGGGGATCGTACTGGATGACCACCACATTTTTAGCTCCTAAAGGACCCACACCGGGAGGTCTGCATGAAACCCCAAAGGAGAAGACTGGAGGGGGATTTGGGGGGAATTTCAAGAAGCTCACTGAGGAGTTGCAGGAGAAGCGAGCAAGGGGGTTGTGCTTCAAATGTGATGAGTACACGCCGGGGCATATGTGTAAGGGCCGAACTTCTCAGGTTCTCATCGTCTATGATGACGAGGAAGCTGAGGAGGGAGGTGAGAGTGGGGTCCGGGGAAGAGGAAGAGGAGAAGTTGCATCTAGACATGGCGGAGGTCTCTCTGAACTTAGTGGTGGGATTCACCCCAAATCACACCATGAAAGAGAAGGGAGAGATGCCGATAGAGAGATAGTGGTGCTGATTGATAGTGGGGCTACCCACAATTTTATCTCTAATCAGATCATAGATTTGTTGAGAGTGAGATTAGTAGACACTGGAGGATATAGAGTGATGATTGAAACTGAGAATGTCGATATGGGTAGAGGAGTGTGAAAGTTCGTTAGGGATGTTAGGCCCTCTTGAACTTAGTCCCAAGCTAATTAAAGAGAGAGGTGAATTGGAAAATTTTAAAACCAAAACACAATCCAAATCACCACAATCAAAGTGCGGAAATTAAAACGCGGAAATAGTAAAAAGAAAGAACACACCGGATTTATAGTGGTTCGGTCAAACCTTGACCTACGTCCACTCCTTGGAGGCACCCCCCAAGTATTGCACTAAACTAGTGTCTCTCCTTTAGCCCCCACGGCTAGGCGGAGAAGCCCTTACAAAATCACTTCCACCTTCCCCGGTGCGGCGGAGTCGCCGGGTCCTTTGACACCAAAGAGATCTTCTTCTTTGGTGAACTTACCTTGAGACAAGCCTTGAATCCGATGGTACTAAGGTGCAAGTTTGCCGGAGCAACCGTGTGGAACCCCCTCCACACTCCCTTGAGTCCCCCCTCACAGGATCTTCTCCCTCTCTCAAACTCCACCCTTTCCTCTCTCCCTTTCAAGCTCTCTCTTCTAGTTTCCCCCACAAGAACGAAGCTACAATGGCTGCCAAAGACACTTACAAAGTGCCTTGCCATAGCTTAAATAGAGGCTCTCAAAACGAGCTCATTAATGCAAGTTGCCGCCATTATCGTCCAGGACGATAGATATATCATCCTGGCCGATCAGCACAAATTAAGCTCATTAGCCCGGGACGATATGGGACGATCAGAAAAAAATTGGTTACATCGTCCTGGCCGATCTTACGATCGTCCTGGCCGATTAGTTTAAAACCGATTTCAATCGTCCTGATCATCGCCCTGTTTTTGAGCTGGCCGATATAGATCGTCCAGGCCATCGTCCTGGCCGATCATGCGATCGTCCCGGACGATGTGATCGTATCAATCAACCATTAATACTTTCCAAAGATACCAGATCAATTTAGGCATGATTGAGTTAGATCGTCCTGGACGATAATAATATCGTCCGGGCCGATTTCCTAAAACAAAGACTTCCTAAATTGATTATGGCGGTTGATTCTTTCTGAATTGAGATTATCGTCCTCCGATACAAGTATCGTCCAGGCCGATCTGTTGACGGCTGCCTTAATGAGGATGCCCTGATTAGGGTTTCTATTTTTAGACCGATCGGCCAGGTCGATAGGACGATCGTCCAGGCCGATGTTACCAAAAACAGAAATCCTAAAGGGAACAACATGAAAACTTCTATGTTACATAACAATAGGTCCCACACCCAATACAAATGACTCAAGAAAGAAAAAGATTACAAACTGACACAAACCTAGTCTACCCAATCTTGAGCTGGTTCTGAATTGCAGTCTTGATTGTGTGGTCCTGAAATGTTAGTACATAAGGCAATCGTATAGAAAAGGAAATGTTTGCTATCATCAAAATCATGAACCATAGATCCGCAACAGAGTGAATAGGGAAGTAGTGTTGACGATTCAAGGAATTCAAGTGAGGGACGATTTTCTCCCATTGGAATTGGGGAGCACTGATGTCATCCAGGGGATGAAGTGGCCGCAGATCATGGGAGATACTGTTGACCTCATTTTTGTATGAGGTCATTTGGACTACTCTTGACCTTAGATCGATTTAATTAATTCAAATCCTAGGATCCTCTTAGAATCTAGACCTTAGGATCTACCCTAGGATTCTTCTAAAGCTTAGACTTTAGGATCTACCTAGATCTTAGGTCAATCAAGCCAAATCCAAGGCCCAAAGGTTTTATCCTAAAGGCCTTTTTCGTTGAAATTTTGAACATTTTGAAACCTGGTCAAATGACCTCCGATTCAGAGTCTGTCAGTTGCACACTGATGGGTAATGTCTCTAGAGGTAACCCTCAAAATTTGAGCTCATTCTGAGGTCTCTAACCCCAGAAACTTAATTAAAATCCAAAGGCTGTAAAATCTTCAAATATTTACAGCCCATGCCACTGGACCTATCACTGTGAAGTTTTTGACCTTAGAGCCTTCAACAAATCCTCTAGTCACTTCCAGACCCTTAATATTGATATTTTTTTTTTTTTGACCCTTAATATTGATATGTTGAGTGATAAACTGGAATTTTCTGGACTCATCTCAGCCCCTAGTGGCCATGAGCCCAAAATGACCAAAATACCCCTATGGGGCTCAAACTTTGATTTTAAATCAAATGAACTCCGAATTGAATGCAATCACTTGCAACTAATTTCAAATGTCATTTCAAACCTGTTGGACCAATTCCCAACCCCTGGGTCAGACTGGTTGACCAAGTCAACAGGTTTGACCCAAGAGGCCCTTTAAGGGTCCAAACTGGTGTTTTGAACCAAATGACTTCCTTAGGACTTGGAATCACATCCAATAGACTCTAAATGTCATTTTGAATTCGTTGAACCCATTCCCAGGCCTTGGATCAACTTGGTTGACCAAATCAACCTAATTGATCCAAATGACCCTTTAAAGGCCCAAATAGGTATTTTGACCTAAATGACCTATCTAAGCCATGGAATCATTTCCATTGAACATGAAATATCATTTGAAATTTGATTGAGCCCATTTCCAGACCTTGGACCCACCTGATTGATCAAACCAAACATAATGGATTTAAAGCCCATTAAGGGCCCAATAGGCCCAATTGATTTGAATAGCCTATTTGAACCCTACCAAGCTTTTATGATTGCCTCATTCAGTGATTTAGGATTGAATTTTTGATTGGACCTTTGACCCAATTTTTAGTTGACTTGGTCAACTATGACTCAAACCTAGCCTAATTCAACATATTTGGATCAAATCAAGTTATATCACCAATCCAATGCCTCCATGACCTTAATATCATTTGAATGAATATCCCAAATACCTTTGAATATGCTTTGAGTCCAATCATGGTTTTATTGACCAAGTCAACAATCAAGACTAGGTCAAATCACTTTGAAATTTTTCCAAACATTGAATATTTGATCTTAAGCCACTAGGATCCTTCCAAAGCACTTCAAGTCACTCCTCTTATTGCCACCTCAGCATCCCTGGACCCATTGACTGGTCAAATAGTCAATGGGTGGTCAAATAAACCCTTTTAGAGCCTTAATTAAATCCCTTAAAATTAACCCCCCTAATCTAAATCCCTCTAGCAGTTTGAACATGCTCTAGAAGCTTCCTAGGACTCACTCCAGACCTTTGATCCTGATCAAACAGCCCTTATTATTCCCATGTGCTCATAAGGGGACAAAATACACTTTCCACCTAAGATGTCCTTGAGCTGTCCTTGGCTGCTGCTCCCACCAACTCCCTGGACAGATGTCAAGCATCCAGGAGTCCATCCAGTCAATCCCAGCCGTTCCAAACATCTGGAGACGTTTGAATAGGGGAAAAGGTGCCCTAAAGAGCTGATTCGAACCTTCACACTCTCTCACTCACCTAGAGCTTCTCCAGCCGAGTTCTCTCTTCGTTCGAGCTCTACTGGACCTCCTTGACATTTCCCCACCCAAATCCCTCCAGTCAGAGCTGCCTCCGGCGATCCTCCGGCGAGCTCAATACCCAATCCGTCCAAGGCTGATTCCAGGCGATTCGTGGCGTGTCGGAGCTTGGAGTCAACTAGGAACTTAATCGTGGACAGTCTACAAGTTCAGAGAATCCAAAAACGGTTCAAACCGTCCATTGAATCGCTGTAAACCTCTAAACCTAGCTTAGGACACTTAGATTAATTTAGCATTTTATTTACTATATTATTTGTCGTATAAAATGTTTCCCAAGATCTCTGTCCGTCTGTGGAAGCTATGTTTAAAATTTTATCGATTTTCATCCATTGGACCGAGAGAACGAACCATTTTTCTTTTTAGGGATTCGATTTCTTCTTTAGGCCCAGGTTTGCGAAATCCTGACCGTTGATCTTATGATCAACGGACCGGATTTCGCCATTTCACGCGCGGGTACGACCGCATGCAGGCCTCCGTAGGATCGGATATTCGTTCAGCTCGATCTGGACCGTCGGGTCATTACCGCGGGATTGATTCGATGCCGTCCGATCTCTCTCGGTTGAGAGTAGACGGCGGGATTTGATCTCAGCCGTTGGATGGATCCCGGGGATGATCGAACGGCGGACGTCCGCTGCTGACTGGTTTAAGTGAATAACGTGTGGGGCCGCCGCGCGTTTGATTCAGCGATTTCTTGGCCGCCACGTGGCTTTCCATAGTCAAGCCAATGATTGGCCAGCCGCCATCCGCTGTTTGATGGGCCAATCCGGCTCCGCCATGTGGCATCCCACCGCCAAATCATTTAAAAATGATTTAAAAATCATTTTTTTCATCTTTTTAATTCCAGAAATTATCAAAATTGCTTTAAAATTCTAAAAAAAATTTTATTTTATATAAATGCTATCAGAAAATTTAAGCATTAATTTAAAAATAATTTAAGAGATAAAATATTAATATATTTTGAAATATTTTAAGTATTAATCATTTTAAGTTAATATTTAATCAAAATAATGTTAAATATCTAGTAAAATTCAAAATTTTACTTTAAAATATATTCTAATATTTAAAATATTTTTCAGGTGTGTATGTTTATATATACATTCAATTTAATTTAAAATTTAACTTAATATGGGTTATAATATATATTTTGAATAATTTTCAAGTATTTAAATATTCAAGTACTTAATTACTATTTAATTAAACTTATATTCAAAGTTATTAATAATAATTTTAAATTCCAGAAATATTTAATTTTCAATCTAATTTGATTTGAGAAATATTCTGAATACTAATTAATTTAAAATTAATTCAAATTATGTATTTAACCTTAAACTTTAGATATTTAAATTAAATTCATATTATTTTTGAAAATTATGAATAATATATCAAAATTATTGAAATTCAAAATACTTTAACTTAACATTAATTGTAAAATTAAGGTACCCATTTATCTTGATTAATTTGAATTATATGAATATTTTAATACTAAATGAAATAGTTAATCAAATATTATATTAAATATTTTCGAAAATTGAAATCTGTTTTCAAATGATTTTAAAAAAAACAGTGGATCTCACAAGTTTAAAATTTTTATTTTAATGATATTTTTAATTATTTTATTTTAAAATCTATATCCTTATGTATATAAGTTTATATCTATAAATATATATATTTTGAAATCTATTTTAAAATTATACATATTAAATCTTTAATATACTTGAGAGATCCTTTTGAAATCTTAAACATAGATTAGGCTTGATTGAATAGAAATTTTGGGGAATTATTAGTGAGTGATTATATTCTAATCATTCACTAATCAAAATTTTGTTATCTTAATCATTATCAATCTTTGCATGTTTAGGTTGTGCACACACCACTTAGTCTAGGCTCTCCTAGATCTAAGGACTTGTTTGATTGTGTGTGTTTGCTTATATGTTAAGTTTGAGGGTTAGTTAAAACCTTGATTTGGACCTATTAAACTTAGTGTCATTAAGGACAATAATTAAGGACATGTGTTTAGAGAACTTAGAATATTTCCAATAATTAGGATACATTCCTTTTTCACTTGAAATTTTGGACATATAAACTTAGTGACATGTACAGCCACTAAGAAAAGTTTCACTGGATTTAGAAGTCATTAAGACCCCTAATTAATTTCCCTAAGTTTAAGCCTTAATTAAGCTATTAAAACTTCCAGAAAATGTAATAAATCCATTTTAAACCCAAAAATTATGTATAAACCCTCTAACTGACCAGAATTCAATCCTTAACTCATGAAAATTGAAAGCCCCTTGATTTGACAGCAAATTAAACCTTAATCAAATTTTAAGTGAAATTGAATGTTTAATTAATATAATTAATTAATAATTATTAAAAATTCCAAAAATCTCCCGAACACTTGGGAATCCCTCCTTAGGTCATTCCTGACCTTTGGAGTTGATTTCAAGGAGTTGTGAACTTATTTGGAGCAAAATCCCAAAAGGGCTCTCTAGTTAAGCAATTTTAAAATTCATTAAGTTGTCAAAACTTTGAACCTTCATAATTAAATCTAGAAAAATCCAAATTGAACAAACTCACTTGCATTCAACTCATAATAACTCCTAGTATTTACTAAAAATATTAAATTCCAGAAATCTGTAATATTTCAAAAAGTCAACAAACCGGTCAACCATAGGTCAAAACTAGTTCAAAACTTCAAACCTTCGTAATAAAATGAGGAAAAATCCGATTTCAACGTACTTACCTTCTAACTGATCGTAGTAAGGTCTAGTATTTTAATAAAATACAAACTTTCCAGAAAACACTTTTAATCAAAAATTCAACTTTTGACCCTTTAATTAAGTGATTAAAATATTCATAAAAAATCATAAAAACTCAAAATTGCTTTAAATTCCAGAAAACATTAGCTTAATGTTTAAAACATTTAACAAACCTTTTAAAACACAACAACCATCCTAAGGATGAAGTTTATTGGCTGGACCACTCCGGGCTGCGGGGCTAAGTGTCCTAAGGAGGCTGGTTCCTCGAGCCTGGTGGCACAACGCCACGAATGGATTCTAAGGGGTGTTAAACCTTAAAATAGATTAATCATTAATTATTTAACCTTTTAAAATCTTTAATTTAATTACATTAATTTGGTTTATCGGCTGGACTACTCCGGGCTGCGGGGCTAAGTGTCCTAAGGAGGCTGGTTCCTCGAGCCTGGTGGCACAACGCCACGAATCAATTAATGGCAAACTTAAATTAATCAAATCTTTTAAAATCAGCAATCAAACTTTTTTAATAAAATGCATTAACTTTCCAGCCCTTAAAATCAACAAACAAACCTTAAGAAATTTCAATCAAGTATCCCATTTAGGACATATCAAAACCGCACGACCTACCCCACACACTTTAGATGGTTTGCTAGGATCACCGACTCTAGTTTTAGGATAGGCCGGTGTTTTACTTTTTCTGCTGTGTGCCGGATTTTCGTAGCTTTCACTGCATGCTGTTTGCTAGTGTAGAATTGTTGTGTTTATTTACTTGCTTTCTGCACTCTGTGGTTGATTGTGCGTTAGACCTACCCATAGGCTAGGAACGAAATATATATATTTGTGCAATCTTATGCAGGTGGCCATGCTCATATAAGGAGCTGAAAACTAAAGGGGGCAGTTAGTAAAAAAAAATATAACTCTTTGCACAGGTACCTGCCGCACTTAAGACCCTCTTTAAATAAAAAGAGCATGGCCAAGTGTGGCTAAAAAAAATGTATTTCAATTTTCTATATTATAACTGCTTGGGAATGAGTATATAATTGTTGATTATTAGGATAACCTTGCAGGATCGAGTCTAGATGTTCTTTTTTTAATCGAGATGTAAATTTGATTGTGTAAAGGTTGTAATTACTTAAAAATGATTTGAATTTGGGAAATTTGATCCAACTTGATTTCCAAAGAGGTGAAGACATCCCTAAAGGGGAGAGTCTTCTTCCATTTGGAAATCAAATTAGGATCTCTTTCAAATAACCAAAGAGGAAAGATAACACCCCGATTAAGGGGGAGTCTCTTTTCATTTGGGTATCCAGAACCGACGAATCAAGGTGTTCGTGGGAAGACGAAGAAATGGACAACGAGAAGAATCCCAAATTTCAAATTCATTTAATTTAGGATTAGAAATCCGGGTTGTAGTCAGTGGTGCCCGGCCACTCTACTTTACTGTCATTTCTGTGATGTAATAATAAGTGGCACTTGCCATATAGACATTCAATTTGATATATTTAATGTAGTTGATTTATTTAATTTGATTGCGCATTAGAACTCATGTTTTTCTAGTCTTTTTATTTGCATGTCGTGTTTGGATTGACCTGGAATGCGAATTTAGGCACTTAGGGGTCTGTCAAAAAAAATTCTTCTACTTCAATTAAATAAAAATTTTAAGATAAGATAGCAACTCTAAACGGTCCTAAGAAGTAAGCTCGGACTCGCCGAGGGTTTTTCATGCATACATATTATACTTTCTCAACCTTGTTAGGCATCTCCCCGCCTGCGGGTTCTGGAAGGCCACCTGACCTATGAGGGTGCCGATCTGTCAAGGGGATGTTATGCAATCTCTAGGATAAAACCTATTTTCTAAGCCAAAAATTTTTAAACTGCTACATACTGATTTTGCATCCAATCGAGTCAATTAGCATGCATCGCATTAGTAACACATTAAAATCGAGTCTAATATTTAATTGCATTATTTAGACATAAAACCCGACATGAGTCTAAGGGGTCAATTAAGGATCTGCTCTAGATGTCGACCCCATTCCTCTAAAATTTTCTAATTAACGTCCCTACCACTGGACATTAAAAGACCGGACTCATATTTTAAAATCGTTTAGGTGGTTTAGCTGGCTCCCCAATCCAGGCCGGGGTAAGACCAGATCCGCATTGCACTAGCTAGGTTCGGGGCACTAATTTTTAGTGCCCAGTTTAGACTTAGGTTCTGAGGCTGGCTCGGGCCATAAGACCTCAACTTTCGGGAATCGAATCCCAAATTTCTAATAAAATTGACCACTCAAACTAAAAAATTTCTTTCAATCAAATACAAGCCCAATATTTAGGATATATTGGGATATTTCTGAAGTAATTCAGAATCTCAAAACATCCCCTACTTCTCTTCCTTTGATTTCAAAAATAAGTGTTCAATCTTGAACCAATCCCATTTGAAAATTCCTACAATTTCTCTCCTTTGATATTAAGCCTTGAAATTCTTAAATAAAACTTATACCGCTATTTTAATCGAGAGTTTTCGTAGGAAATTCCGATTTCCTACGATGTAATTAACTACGAGGGCTTGCGCTCGTAGGGGATTTAGAAACCCAGATCTAATTTTCAAAATTAAAATTTTCAAAAAAAATCTCTAATTAATTTTCTTTGGGAAAATCAAAATACAACGATCATTATCGCCATTTTCGAATGATCAATAATAATCGATACCTTCTGTCTTCGGATAGATATATCAATTATTATTGTAGTTTTGATTATGAGATTAATGATCTTCTATCTGAATTATCATAGTCAGATAATCGATTAAACTTCATTATGATCTTTCGAGATCATATGTTGTTTCCCCTTGAGTCTGACTATAATAATTTAGATAAATTTAAAATTCTGAAATTTGAACCCATTAGGGAATGATATGTTCGTCTTTCGAGGCAATATATTGTTCATAATAGAGTGTTCAATTTCAAAATTCCAAAATTTAACATTCCCAAAGAAAATTAATATATTTTCAAAACTAGATATATATACTTAAATGATATATTTTTAATCAAAACAGATACCAGCACTGACGATGGAGCTGGTGGTGAGAGGATGGTGATCCAGGGTGATGCAGGGTTGTCCAGGGCTAGGGCATCTCTCAAATCCATGATCATGACCATACAGGAGGTGAGTGGAGGCATTTTGGTGGAGTTGCAACGCTTGGAAGGGGTCAGATTAGGGGAAGAGGGAGACATTCCTCTTGCAGTACTACCGCTCATACAACATTTCAGTGAGATTTTCCATCTGCCTCAAGGCTTACCACCAATAACAGAGCAGGATCATGCAATCAATTTAAAGGAGGGGGTGTCGCCGATTAGCATACGACCATATCGTTACTCTCAAATTCAGAAGGATGAGAATGAAAAGTTGATCATAAAGACGTTAGAGGCGAGGATCATCAGACCAAGTCCTTTCTCTAGTCCATACTTATTGGTCAAAAAGAAGGATTTGAGTATGGCTATGGCTTCACAGGGTTACTACAACCCTTAGCACTTCCAAGCAGGGTATGAGAGGAAGTGTCCATGGATTTCATAGATGGCCCACCACGATCTAAAGGATTCAAAGTCATTATGATGGCAGTTGGCAGGCTGAGTAAATATACGCATTTCATTCCCTTAGAACACCCCTACACCGTAGTTATAATGGCTGCAGCATTCATCAAGGAGGTGGTTAGAATGCACGGGGTTCCAGAATTGATAGTTTTTGATCGAGATAAGGTGTTTCTCAGTCGATTTTGGAGGGAGTTATTCAGATTGCAAGGCACAGTTCTTAAGAGAAGCAATGCTTATCACCCTCAGATGGATGGGCAAAAAGAGGTAGTCAATAGAAGCTTGGAGACTTGAGATGTTTTACTTCTGAACACCACTGATGTGGGCTAAGTGGTTTAGCATGGGCCGAATATTGGTACAATACCTAGTACCACTCAGCTTCTCATATGACCCCTTTTAAAGTGCTGTATGGAAGGGACCTCCCACACTTTGTGTATTTTGTGCAAGGAAACGCACCAGTCTCATCAGTGGAGTAGTACTTGAAAGAAAGCGATAGGGAGCTAGAGGAGTTGAAGAGGAACTATTGAGGGCAAAATAATATAATGAATCAAGCATATGCATATAGGAGAGACATACATTTCGAAGTAGGGGAGAGGGTGTTCTTAAAACTGCGACCTTATAGACAGAAGACAGTGGCACATAGGAGGACGAGAAATTGACCCCCAGGTATTTCAGGCCCTACGAGATAGTTGAAAGGAATGGAGCAATGGCGTACCGGTTGAATTTACATCCGACTGCCACCACATACCCAGTATCCCATGTGTCTCAGCTGAGAAAAGCTCTCGGGGAGCATACAATTAGCACAGTTACCAGCAACACTGATTGAGGAGCTGGAAGTGGTCTTATAACCATTGGAGCTAAATGTGGTGAGATCAGGTCCGTGGGAAGAGGGGGAGGGGAGGGCAAAGAAGTGCTAATTTCATGGACGGGCCTTCCCGACTTTGATGTCACTTGGGAACCGTATGAGAAGATGAAGCATCAATTACGCTTATTTCACATTGAGGACAATGTGAGTCTTTGGGAGTGAGGTAATGTTAGACCGGTCCAAGGAGGGTCGGCTGGACCAGTCCATCCTGGACTGGTTCTCACCTACAGGAGGCGGGCCAAAGGGGGCGGAACCAGGGAGAGAGAGAGAGAGAGAGAGAGAGAGAGAGAGAGAGAGAGAGAGAGAGAGAGAGAGAGGTGGCTAATGGAATGGGCCCACACACTAATTAAGTTTGGGTTGGAGGGAAAATTCAAATTAGGGGCTGTTTAGGGATTAAGTAATTGTCCTTTTGCTTTAATTAGCCTCTTCTTGCTAGGATTAGGATTATCTTGAAATTTGAAATTTAAAATTGAGATCTTGGTGTTGGTTTTGGGGTCTAGGATTTGACTAGAGATTTGGAGAGTTGAATCTTCCTCACGAATTGAAGATTCATTGTATCGGGTTGCTCCTTTTCTTCTACTATTGAATTTCAAGTGCTTTTCTCCCTGATTTTCCTACAGATTTGGTAAAAACTGCTGCATTACTGCAGAATTTCTCTATGCACTGTTTTCCATTATTTGGTGTTATTACCTATCAATCATCCATGCCTCTATTAAGGCCCTTACTATGTTCAACCTCCAAACAAGAGAAAACCATGGGCTAGAATAGTAAGCCCCATTTAGCTTTCAAATGAGATACAACAATGATGGGTTGCTCGAGTCTACAGATATGTCCATGCAAAAACACATATTATGGATACCTTTTGAAGCCATGAAAATCACAAAGCAAAAAAGTAAGCATGAAATTTCTTTCTACACTTTCTTCAATCCCTCTAAAGGTCACATAAGTAGTCTGATAATGCCAAAGTTCACCACCTAGCCTCATTAGAACCTCCATGAAAATCAGTGAGTGTTGACTACAAAAGAATAAAGGTTCAAAGTCCATTTAGTTTTGTTTCTGATTTTATATATCGTTTAGGGAGAATTAGGCTGAGGGGTCTCTACAACAAGTCGATAATTTCTATGATCTTGGTCCAAAGTTTAATGATACAGGGTTATAAAAAAGTCCTTGCCACAAAGCTCGGGTTGCCTTTGCACAAATCCTTATAAAACCCCACCAATCCTCACCTTGTTAGCCTAATTTTAGGTCACTAAGAGAGAGAGAGAGAGAGAGAGAGAGAGAGAGAGGTGGGGGTTACTATTTATAAAAAGGAAAGAATTTCAAGCGCATGCTAGGAAAACCAGGGGCTTGGCTTTGCTTAAAAAGTTCACTAATAGAATTCTGGCCATCTCCATCTCTACTCAATTTGGATTGCTAGTGTGTTTTGTTGAAGATAGAAGTTGGTTGTGCTTCAAATATTTGTAGAGGATAGGATAGCGATTACTGGTTGCATTATGGTTCATCAATATAGCCTCATCAAAGATGGTAACTAGCCTAGTCTTCAACGGCGGATTCAGGACACTAATAGTTGCAATGACATGGGCCACAATAGAAATTGTAAGGAGCATAGCTATGAGTTAGAGCTTGTGGTTGCTTTATAGGAGCTATACAGGGAAAGGCTTCTATTGAGGGAATGAATTACTATGAATTAGCATGATAGTAGTGTTAACCTAATGAATTAATATGAATTAGCACGATAGTTGTGTTAACCTAATGATCTTGCTCAATCATACACCTTTTAGTATGTTAAGAGCATGGTAAAAGCTTACAAGGATTTGGCTTGATTAATTAAGTATTCAAAGTGGCTATTTTCAGGATGGTTAAAGAGATTATATTGGGTAATTAAAGGCAACCTAAAGTCTCATAGGCAGTTCTAATTATCCTTTTAATTAGAACTTAGTCCATTTGACTAAAATTTCTCTCAACTCCCCTCTTAAATATAGAATCAATGACAACAGTTTCAATTAAGCCTTACCCAACCTAGTTTTGATTTATTTGATTTTCACCAATGTCTAATTTCAATGTCTAACCAGACTAATCTTGACAATCCAATCATTGACACAACCTTGGTTAAGCCCTAATCAATATGATTTAGATCTATGTTGAGCCAAGGTTTGAAACAATTTCAATTCCAACATTTACTTCAAAAAAAAAAAATAATAAGAAGATTGCAAAGTGTTTCAACAAAGAATTTAACCGCACAGCATAGATAAGTAATAAATATTTATCTTAGAAGAATAAAATACAAATCAAAAGAAATGATTGTCCTAGGATAAGATATTGGAACTTGAATTATTAGAAATTGTTAATCTTTCAACGTATATCCTGTAGTTGAGTCAAAGCGATTATAGAATGAGATACCTAGTTCCATTAAGAATTAGTAGCAGAAGTCTTAAGAAAGTATAGAAACAAATCACATATTAGCAAGGAGATTTGTTAATAGAGTGAGAAAATAATTATTAAAGAAAAAAAGATTATGTTAAAAGGTGACATAAGTTAAATACTATTTAAGTTTACATTGATAATAAGAATGCTAGAAGCCTTACAAAATAGGTGATGAGGACATCAGTAGAAGATTCCAGCACGTCTATCACAGGAGACATCGCAGATTGACGGCCACGATCAAGAGCATCTATTTATAAGTTATTTTATGTTATTGTATTAGTATTGTTATCATTATTTATTTTAGTTTGACCTTTGTGAGGGAGTTTAGTGAGTTGTAGCCCGGAGGGCATATTTGTTGTTGAGTTTTCTTCTTTGTGGAGGCCTATATATAGAGACCCTAAACTTTGTATTGGAATTTTGATGATTGCTTCATAAAATTTCTGATTTTCTTCTCTCGAGCTTGTGAGTTCTTGAGCGGCAAAGTCCCAAGGTGTGGGCAAAGCAACACCCACCAGTCGCGGAGGTGCTCCGGGCTCGTGGTCCGACTCTCCCCTTGCTTCAGGTCGCCGGCCATCCCCTACCCATTGTGCCAAGCAGTCGGCTGTCCCCTCCCCATACTACAACCTCCGGCCACCACCCAATCTTCCCCCTCACCCATCGGCTCCTCTCCCTACTCCCACCATAGTGTCGGCCTAGCCCTCCAAAATACGGCCCCTCCACCCTCCCCGAACCCTAGCCACCGCCCCTTCTTTTGAACCTTCTTGATGATGATTTTAATCATCATTATTGCTTGCCTAAAATAACCAAATTGATTTGGGAAAGATTTTAATCCTATTTGAAATTCAAATTCGAATTTTCAAATATTTTCCTAAATTAACCCATCTAAATTAGGAAAGTACCTAAATTTAAGTCTAATTAAATTTTAAATTAGATTTGATCCCATTAATTGATTCCTAATTTAAGATCATGAATTAGGAGGCATTTAATTTCACCCCAATCTCCTCCTTCCCAATGCATGCCATCGACCCTCCCTTCCCCTTGCCCTAATTTAGGATTCAAATTTGAATCCTAATTTCCATCCACTCTCATTAATCCTTTGGATTGATTACTTTCCTTGGTAATTAACCTAAATATCCTAAGCCCCCTCCCTAACCCTAGCCGTCCCTTTCTCTATCTGAACCCACCAAGCCACCGGCTCCCCACTCCTCCCTCCCTCCTACATAAGCCGTCGGCCTCAAGAATTCAAGGTTCACAATAATGAAGACTCCCATATTCATAGATGGCCGATCCTAAAGTCAACCACGGATTTGTGTACAATTCTCAAGGATAAATTGATATCCTTCAATCGCCCTTCTTTGACCCCGACTGGGAGTTTGAAGATTCCATCGAAGACTACATAGGCTGCATACTATTTCATCTCGCCGAGACGATGAATAAGGACCATCCGGACAGTGGCAACTCGTCGGGCGTCCACCTGCGCCTCCTTCTCCGGCTACCTTCCCGTGGTTCAAGGCCTTCGACATCATAACTTTCTTGGTGGCATCGTTTAGTGTGCTGAAGATATCTTTCCGCTAAAGCCTCTCATAGAGTGTGAGTGAGAAAGGAAACTCTAGGTGAAAAGCTCTAAATATTAACCTATGGAATATTATTACAGCGTATTTAGTTTTATTGTATTTTCTGATATAATTTTAAGTTGGTCTGTTCTCCTACAATTGTAACTGCATGCCAAAGAAAAACGTCAATGGATAATTCCTAAAATTAATTCATGTGACTCACTAATCTTAAAGTAGCAAGCTTACAATAAATTTATTATTTTCTAGCAATTCCTGTTGGTTTCACATTAAGAGGATTGTGAACAAATCAAATGTTTAAATTCTTAATGATTTAGGGTCTATTTGAGGCCAATTTCTCACAGCTTTGTATACAAAAACTACCACAATCTTGTGGAGCTATAACTTTTTCCTATTTTCTAGAAATTTATGTGGCAGATAATAGCATTTTATGAAATAATTTGTTATACTGTGATACAACAACAACAAGCATTTATCCCACTACATGGGGTCAACTACAAGTATACTTTTTTTTAACTGTCCCAAATTCTCATTTAAAATTAATTAAAAAAGTCATTTTTAATATTTTCTACCAAAGCCTTTTAGATCTACCTCTACCATTCTTAATATAGACCGGATCTAATACATTTACTCTCCTAACAAGGTCATTGAAAGGCTAAAGTTTTTTTAAAACAAGCATCTATCCCACTACATGGGGTCAAAGGAAAAAAAAGTCCATAATACTCATAAATGTTTTTTTTAAAAAAAATTCATAACTTTAAGACAACTGTAGTCGCCCATAATGTACCCTTAGACAGTAGGCTTGGTACTACAGGAGACTGATATTTATAAAATAGTTAAGATAAGAGACAAAATATCTATAGACTTTCATCAAGTTAGTGTATTAGAAATGAAGAAAATAGGATCTTAGCTAAGATGGAGATATTAATGAATGAAAGAGATGTTATTGAGAAATTATTAAATTAAAGTTATGAGAAAAATGTATTTTTGAATTGCATAATGAGTTATACTATAGATTAATTAAAATAAGTAGAAATGAAGCTTAATCTAAAGAACATAAAGGTAAAGTTTTAGATCCAAATCTAGGGAGATGTGGGGATTCTGTAATGAATTCGTTAACAAATCTTTTCAATGTAACTTCGAAAAACAAAAGCATGTCAAATAATTAGCAAATTGACATCAATATTTAATAACAAAAGAAATATTAGAAGACTAGGATAATTATAACGGAATAAAACTCTAAGAGTCATTTTATGAAACTATGTGGGAATACAATTAAGCAGAAATTTAGAAATGTTAAGTTAGTTTTAGATAATCAATTTGGTTTCAAGCCTAAAAAATATGCTATATAAGGTATTTTAGTGTGAAGAGAATTAATGAAAAAAAATATATATATAAAGAGCTAAGAAAGGATCTTCATATGGAATTTATCTATTTATAGAAGGTGTATAATCAAATATCACAAGAATTAATTTGATAAGCATCAAGAAAAACAAGTGTGTTAAAGGTATTTTAAAGTTATTAAAAAGATGTATGATGAAAGACTAATAAATATTAGAAGTAATTAAATAGTGACCAAAAAGCTTTCAATTATAGTAAGATTACATTAAATATCAACATGAAGTCAATTTCTATTTATATCGGTTGTAGAGTACTGACAAAGAATATTCAAAGTGAAATATATTATTATATGCTTTTCATAGATGACAAAATTATAATCGATGAGACATCTACTAAATAAATGAAAATTTAAAACAATGGAGAGAATATTTCGTATAATCAAGAAATTAGAATTAATAAAACAATGATTGATTGTATAAAATGAAATATTTTTAGAAAACAAAGCACTACCTATATGAGATAGATTAAGGCTTCGTTTGGGACGGTTTTCTTCATGCTTCTTAAGGCGGCTTTCTAGTCCAAAAATTTTAGAAAGCCTCTTTAAGAAGCAGGAAGAAAGTCGTCACAAACGAAGTCTAAAGCATCTTGGATTAGAAGAATATAAATGAGAACATATTTCTAGAGTTAAAATTGTGCGATTAAAATGAAGAAGTGCCTATAAAGTATCATGGGATAAGTGGATATCATAAAAACTTAACTGTAAATTTTATAAAACTATTATAAGTTGATTACGTTTTATGAATACAAATGTTGGGCAATAAAAAAATTATTGATAATTAAATATGGTGGAAATAAGAACATTAAGATGGTTGTGTGACAAGGTTAAGAATAATAAAGTAAAGAATTATTATATTAGAAGAGCAGTCAAGATAAACAAGATACAGTAAAGATAATATAGCTGAAAAAAAATAGACTTCAGCGTTTGAACAAGTACAAAGTATGGTTGTTTTACGCTTAAAAAAAAAGTACAAAGTATGGTAGAAAATGCACCAATTAGAGTGATAGATAGCGTTAGTGTCAAAAAACTGGTAGGAAAAGGATAAACTAAGAAAATATGAATAAAATTATTCAAACTGATATGTGAAGAATAGGTTCAACATCTCGAGCAATAGTCAATAAAGAACAAATGAAAAATAAAGATTCATAAAGCAACCCAAAAATACTGGTATAAGAAAATTGATGAAGATGAACTCATCAATATTGAAAATATCAATGAAAATTATGGATTTGATTAGCTCGTCCTCAAGATAAGCGAATTGGCAAAAAAGGGTCCATTAAAAGCAACACAACAATAATGGATTTGAGGCAGATCCTCCAAAATTCTCATAGGAATAGCTAATGGAGGCAGAGAAGCTGCTTGATCTACACCATTATGCTTCTTCATGCTAATTAAGAAACTTTAGCACCTTTGTTTATGTTTCAAGCAATTTAAATTAAAAAATAGGAAGTGTGCTATGATAAAGAAGAAAATTTTATCTTTGCTTTTTTATAATTTGTTGATGAATGCTCAAGTTTATATCGAGTCATTCAAAACTCATCTTAAATTATAACACATCTCAAATGTCATCTATAAAAACACATGCTAAAAGAATGAACATGAATACCCCATCTAATAGGCTTAAGATGTTGCGAACCATATCCTGACAGATTTGTGCATACAAAATAGCCATTTTTCATATAACATTTCATGGCTTGTAGTTGTAATTTAACAAATGGATTATATACACTTCTAGAAGGGGTGTTGCAGCCTTTGTAGGCACTCAAATACTCCAAGCATCGTGTCTGACAAAATATTTATTGTAACCATTTTTTATTCTCAAAACCTCTTTTTTAAAACATGCTTGAATACTTCACATACAAATCTTGAGAACTGAGAATACATTAAGCGTATAAATCGGTCAAAGCCCTTGTGATTTTGAGCAACTTATATCTAGACCAATCCAATTTTAACTCTTATGCTTACTTTTAATCACTCTATGTTCAAATCTACTTGACAATCCCAGAGGCTTTGCACTTTGCAGAAACAACAGTAACATGCCAAACACACAATATAAAACAAAAAACAAACACTTCTAGAGAGTCACAGTGTCTTATCATACATAAATACATTCTAAGCTCAACAAATTCACGGACATATTATTATTATTTTCTATATTTCCTTCCTTCCTCAGTCACTTATCTTACACAATCCTTATTTAAATTATGAACCTTTCCCAGTTCAATTATATTGAACCTCTTGAAATGTTTCCCTCCCTCAATCTTCCCTTCTTATTCTTTTCATCATTATCATTAATTTAATATAACAAACGTTTGAGATCGACTTGATGAATCTTCATTCCCTTCATTTCTCTTAAGTGTAAGGCACTCTATTTTCAACAAATATTTTTGCACTTTTAGCAACATTATTTTGCACAAAATCCAATCTTCTCAATCTTTTATTTATTAGAATTTGCATAAGAATTTACAACCCCTATCAATGGCACATCTTCTATACTCCATTACACATGCCCAAATCACCTAAAATCTATTTTCCACTATCTTTTCTTCAATAGCTACTACCCTCCTCAGCCCTTTTAACATGATTTCACAATCTCTACTCTTATTCAAGAGAATCTAAATCTCTATCCATCTTCAAGAATCTCAACTATAGCTAAATTTTAACATTATTTTCATGTTACTAATCTATTTATCATATCACAAACATGAATGGATCCTACTCTCAAAGCAAAGTTGAATCAACATGTCCTTGTCGCGTAAATATCTTATGTCCATACTTCTTTGTTCAACACACTGCAACAAATAAGCTCCAAGAAATAGAGAACGTGGAGCCTTGATATGAATGCCTTCCATAATATATAAGGACTAGACTTAAAAATAAATAAATAAATAAATAAGTGATCATTTATCTCCTTGATATAGAAGAATATTCATACTTTCTGAAGGATGACAAAATGTTGAGGATTGCTTTGAAAAACAATTTAAAAATAACAAAAAGCATGCAAGGCCACATGCGAAGCTCATCTTGCATATTATTTTTCTTTGCATTAGCCTATGAGAGGCCTAAAAGCGTATGAACATAAAAGACTATAATCAATGCCCTTGTCAAATAGAAATCAAAATAAAGTAAAAGAGAGAGGTCATGTGGATACCTGGCATTCGGGTTGCCCTATTCTTTCAGGATACCCACCCTTCATCCTTGACACAGCCTGACATTGAACATGACCTAATCAAGACCATCAATTCTATAGAACTTTGTCATAAAAGTTCATACGGAAATTTGAAAGAGTAGAAAACTAAAACAGCTAAAAAAAATTAGGTATTTATGGACCTGGATACTTACAGTAAAGCATTCTACTTCCACATAATTAATAATAAGAAAAGATACAAAACTTAATAAATAATTCTTGACATGCATAGTTAGAAACTCAATTCCACCTAATTAATAAACAAAAAAGATGGAAGGACACACCATAAATAAGGCATAAAATGTATTAGTTCCCCCACGTAAAAATTAGGATAACAAGGGGGAAGAGGAAGACCAAACGAGCAAAACTGCAGTATTTACACAATTGTTCCCTAAGAATGTAAGACCAACGAATCCTCATGGAAATCCATCTATCTAATATAAAAGAATGGGATCTAGCTTCCACACAGCCAACACAAATTCAACTCCCAAGCATGGATACTTATATATTATTCGTTTCATCTCTGCCAAGCTAATAATCTAAAAAGTCTAGTCTTAAAATTATTTATTTTCGACTCCAAAACTAACGTACAAGAACAGAATATTATCCTTTTATATGAATAGACATTTTTCCATGTAATTTTGTTTTGGCTTATTTTTCAATCATTCAACATCCAATTACAACAACAACAACAACAACATCAAGCCTTTATCCCACTACGTGGGGTCGGCTACATGAATCTTTTTTCTCCATTGTGTCCTATTAAAAGTCAAATTCTCGTTTAAATCTAATAAAGAAAGGTCATTCCTAATATTTTCTAACCAAGTCTTTTTAGGTCTACCCCTACCTTTCTTAACATAAGTCAAATCTAATACCTCTACTCTCCTAACCGGGTCATCGCAAGGCCGCCGTTTTATGTGACCAAACCATCTAAGGCGACTTTCTCTAATCTTATCTTCTACTGGAGCTACTCCAACCTTTTCACGTATATGCTCATTTCGTATCCTATCTCTAAGGGTAAAGCCACTCATCCACCTGAGCATCCTCATCTCTGCCACACTTAACTTAGTATTATGCTTCTCTTTTAAAGGCCAACATTCGGCACCATAAAGCATTGCAGGCCTCACTACCATCTTATAGAATTTTCCCTTAAGTTTGAGAGGTACATTTCTATCACATAACAAGCCCGATGCATTCCTCCACTTCAACCATCCAACTTGAATTCTGCTGATAATATCCCCATCTATTTCACCATCACTCTGAACAATAGATCCCCAAGATATCTAAAACGTGTACTCTTATTAATGACTTGATCGCCCAAAGTCACAATCCCCTCACTAGGTCTATTACTACTAAAATTGCACTCCATATATTCCGTTTTAGATCTACTCAAGCGAAAACCTTTAGACTCTAAAGTTGACCTCCATAATTCAAGTTTACCTTCAACTCCCTCTCTAGTCTTATCAACAAGAAGAATATCATCAGCAAAAAGCATACACCAAGGTACATCCTCTTGCAAATGTCTAGTGAGAACATCCATGACTAAAGCAAAAAGATATGGGCTTAAGGCTGATCCTTGATGTAACCCAACCGAAATAGGGAAATACTTGGTCAATCCACCTTGTGTTTGAACACAAGTAATAGCTCCTGCATACATATCTTTAATGATTTGAATATAAGCATTATTGACTCCTTTCTTTTCAAGAACTCTCCATAGCACTTCTCTTGGAACTTTATCATATGCTTTTCTAAATCAATAAATATCATATGTAGATCATCCTTATTTTCTCTATATTTCTCCATCAAACCTCTTAATAAAATATTCATTTAGCTCAAAATTCATCATGAAAAGTAATATGTGCCAATTTCATGAAAATTTAAGATGATTTGATCATTCATTGAGCATACAAAAATTATACCCTAACAGACAATCCAGATAGTGATATAAAATATTCATTAATTAGATAATGCAGGATAACTCAAAACAGATGAAATATTTCGAGCACGTATAAAAATAACTCAAAACAATTTCAATGAAGTTGACTTTAACAAAATAATATAGTAGTAGTTATAGTGAAGGACATTACAAGTTGCCCATTTCTTCATCAAATTTGACCTAGTTAAATCCTCATTAAAAATGTTGAAATCAGATAATCAAATTGTTCATACATTATAGATCAACATCAACATTTTTTATCTTGAACGTGAAATTAGGAACATAAATAATTAAATGTATAGCACGCATATGTGTGTGTACGTGTATGTGTGAAAGCGCGTGTGAGAAAGAGAGTGACATAACACAGCCTGCATATCCATCACCAGTACAAATCCAAAACAAGAGACATACATCAAATTTGAATGTTATCTTCTTCTACTTCATCATCATCATCAAGTATTTACAAAAGTTAAAGCAAGATGGATTGGTTCAATGTATTACTAGCCCCTCCTTGTGTGGAATTAAATTTAATTTGGATTAAGTGCCACTCTCCTTTCATAAATGGCTTTATAAACCCCTCTACTTTGTGGATTTTATCATGCACTCCATCAGATTTCCACTCTCCTTCCTATTTTCCTTAAACGGCCCTGACCTTTCTTTATTAGATTTAAATGAGAATTTGACTCTTAATAGGACACAATGGAGAAAAAAGAATTCATGTTGCTGACCCAATGTAGTGGAATAAAGGTTTGATGTTGTTATTGTTGTTGGCCCCATTTTTCAAGTCAAGTGACGAATACCAAGCATTGAGTTAGAATAGGCGTATTCCAAGCATTGCTTCGTTGTAGTTCTATATATATAAGTCTCATGCAATTCTGAACAAAATAATTGAGTTAAAATATTGAGATTATTGCTTTCATGTTAGTGAAGATTGGTGGCCTCCTCATATTAACTTGTTCTCATTATCTTTGTGTTTTTTTTGTTCTCTCTACACCAATAAACAGAGCTCCTCTGCATCCTTCAAAGTCCTTCAAAGCCACCTCAATGAATAATCTGCAATCTCTAGCATAAATGAACGATCAGATTGAAGTCTTCTCCCCATTACATGAAAAAATGAATGGGCACAAATACCTTCAACAGTCAAAATTTGTAATGATGTTCGTATATGGAAAAGGAAATGATGATTATACCATCAGAGCCAATCCCACCCAAGAAGGAAGATACAAAGTTCAGAGAAAGGTAGGCAAAGAATAATATTACAATATGATGATATCTTAACCATTAACACCATAATAAATAATCTTGAAGAAAATTTCTTGTTTTGTGGTGTCGTTTGCTCATTAACTCCATAAGCAATGATACAATAACAAAAATAACAAGCCTTTATCCCACTATGGGATCGTCTACATGAGTCCTTTTTCTCCATTGTTTTCTATTACGAGTCAAATTTTCATTTAAATATGATAAAAATATTATTTTTAATATTTCTTAACCAAGTTTGTTTAGATCTACCTCTACTTTTCTTAACATAGGCCGGATCTAATACATCTATTCTCCTAACCGGCCATCGGAAGGCCTGCGCTTTATGTGATCAAAACATCTAAGGTCACTCTCTCTAATCTTATTTTCAACAGGAGCTACTCCAATCTTTTCACGTATATACTCATTTCACATTATATCTCTAAGTGTAAAACCACTCAACTACCTAAGCATTCTCATCTGTACAACACTTAACTTTATGCTTTTCTTTTAATGGCCAAAATTCCGCGTCATAAAACATTGCAGGCTTACCACTATCATATAGAATTTTCCCTTAAATTTACAGGGCACTTTTCTATCACAAAACAAACCCGATGCATTCCTTCACTTCAACCATCCAACTTAAATTCTACTAATAACATCTTCATCTATTTCATCGTTGATTTGAATAATAGGCATGAGATATCTAAAACATGCACTCTTTTTAATGACTTGATCGACTAAAGTCACAATCCCCATACTAGATCTATTATTACTAAAGTTACAATCCATGTATTTGATTTTAGATCTACACAAAATAAAAACTTGAGACTCTAAGGTTGACCTACATAATTCAAGTTTTCCATCAACTCCCTATCTAGTTTTATTAACAAGAAGAATATCATCAGCAAAAAACATACATCAAGGTACATCCTCTTGCAAATGTCATTGCTCAACTCCATGAGCAATGATATTGGAGAAAATTTATAGCTTTATGTGATGGCTAAACGGACTTGGGACACATGCAAGAAAATTTGCTAGAGCAAAGAAAGCACCTTAGAGTTGTTTGAAAAACCACACTCCATGACCAAGACAAAGTGCTCTATCTTTGACTATATACTTCAATTTGTTCGCATATAACTTCCATATATGACCATTAGATAGTTAGATATATCATATATTTCATTTTTTGGGGTGATACCATCCTCACTACAATATATACCATAAATAAAATTCCCACTTAAGTCTAGAAATATCAAAACCCATGTCATAATCATCTTTAATAATATCCAAAGACTCATCTCATCTCCACCATTCTATAATAGTAATGGGATCCTCAATCTTTGTTCATGTACGGTAATAAAATTGGAGCAAGCTTAATCCCAAAGCCATTAAATGCATATTCTTGGGATATTCCCCAAATCAAAAGCGATACAATTGTTATTATCTTATTACAAAAAAATATTTACAATTTGAGTAGATGTTAGATTTTTCGAATAACAACCAATCTACTTAAATTTGATATTCAAGTGGAGAACAATGCATATGAATACCGATTTTGGAATCATTAGAACACATAGAGTAAACTTGAACCTATTTCCATTGAAACATTCATTTCGCAAATGAAAATTATCTCAAGTCCTCAATTTCAATTCTATAGTCCTTTTTTTTTTTCTCAAACTCCTAATCATGCTTCTTGATCCCAATAACAAAATCATAATCAATATGGCAAACTGAGTTAAATGTTTACACAAGGATGAAGAAGGGCCAAATTGGGTTAGAGGAAACCAAACTTCTAAAGCAAATCGAAGAATTTGATCCAAACTCAATAACACCTAAAACTTCATGCAACAATACTCTCAAACCCACTATTAATCAAATTCTCGATCATGATCTTAACAAACCTATAACATTGAGGGAGGATGTGAAATTGTTTACTACCTACCCAATCTATATAACTTTGTTTCTTAAGAACTTTGAATGTCTGGCTATTGGGCATTCACTATCTAGCTAGATGAGATATGCATTCCCAACATAGTTCAAGACTTTAACGGCTCCATAATGGAAAGTCACAATGTTTATAGAATTTTTTTCTCTTGAGAAAATAGAATCTGGGAAATCTCAAATCAACCATTCAGAAGCATCTAATAAGAAGTAAGTGTATCTTCATCACCAAGTAGAAGACAAATGAAAGTGCAAAAAAATTCAAAAGTAAGATTTGCTGCGGTTCACTCAACCTCTCTCTTATTTTGAATTCAAATTGGAATTAAAATAGAAATTAATTATTGCCTTAATTAATTTTCCTCTCCTATTGCAATTCAAAATTAGAATACTTTCCTTCAATTCTAATTAAAACTTCTCTAAATAACTTTCCCTTAATTCCTCCTTTCATAATGATCAATACCTTTGTTGGGCTCAAGGGTTGATTCAGCCCTAGCTAGCTGGGTTGGATTAGTCTCTCTGCTCCCCTTCTCTCGTCGTATCAATACCCCCCCCCCCCCCCCTCAAGATGCACCTTATCCTCAAGGTAGAAGGATGGGACGCCGGTCATAACTTTATTCAGCTACTCAATTAGTGGTCATGCTATCGTCCATTGGAACCATTCAAGGGTTTTCCCCACCAGAGATAGCCCTACACCATGAAATACATTTACACCTGACACACCTACCTATATGCACCATCCCCTTCAAATATTAGCATCCTCAACTTCCTCACCCTAGGATCGCCACCGCCCCAATAACTTCTTCCTCCTCCAGTGTAGCTGATGTCATGATCCCTCCATGTTTCCCCCATGTATCGAGGGTGGAACTCCCACCTTTATTTCATCCATTCTTGCATAACCTGGTCCTATGGTTCAACTCAACCCCCACCATCCACTCCCCTTGCTCGAAATGCCTCCCATAATAGTTGACCACCCCACCACCTCCACCACACAATTTCCTCATTGTTGTCCCCCCCCCCTTCCGGAAATCCTGATCCACCCTTTATCGGAGCCCTAGAAGGTGGCTCTTGATGGAAGAAACTCTCCTTGTAGAACCCTTCCGTCCAATCACTTTTTCCTTAGATTCGGCCAATGGATTCCCGATCAATCTTGGTTAAAGTTAGCAATTGGAACCGCCGGGGGGATTTTGGATCGCATCTCCATGAGCTTTCTCATCATCTCATCCATAATTTTCTTTCTCTTTGGTTCAACCCTAGGAATCATCGATGAAGCTTTCGACTGCATCTTGATCATTTTCTTTATCATATCTTCCAAGTTTTCAAAGCAGTTCTCTATGGATGAGAGTCTTCATTCCATGGATGAAAGCCTTCCTTTGATGGTTGAGAACTTCTCTACCAACTGGGATTTGATTTGTTCCACTTTGCCTTCCAACACATCCACCATCTTTGCCTCCATAGGTCCCAAAAAAGTGCTAAGATACCAAATTGATACGATTTGGAAGTGAAAACAACACAATAAATAAGAAGAAGTGGAGGAACACAAAGATAGAGGCTGATTTTTTTAATTAATACTTCAACAATAATGAAAGAAAAAATTGATCTACTATTTTAAAGCTAGCTCGGCTCTCCCAATCAACCTAGATGTCATTAGGAAGCCCTCAAGAAAAAAACTACAAAGAAACAAAATACCAATTAATCTCATAACAAAATAAGGCCTTAAATAAGCTCTTCATATTTCCTCTCAAACAACTTTACTAGCTTAATTAATTCCCTTTCTTATTTTGAATTCAAATTGGAATTAAAGCATCAATTAATTCCCTTATTGCCTTAATTAATTTCTCTCTCCTATTTCAATTCAAAATTAGAATTATTTGATTATTTCCTTCAATTCTAATTAAAACTTCTCTAAATAACTTCCACTTAATTCCTCCTTTCATAATGATCTATAGCTTTCTTGGGCCCCACAAGGGGGCCGAACTCCCCCTTGGTTCTACTGAGAGTTCCGCCCAGCCCAATGGCTGATTCAGCCCTAGCTGGTAGGCTCGGTTGGACCAGTATCTTTGTTCCTCTCCCCCCTCCATATCAAATAGTTAATAATCTATCTTGGAAACACTCCAGCAACCTCTTCAAAATACCCTAAGAGAAACTTCCTTGGCAACTACAGTGAGAAACATTTAGTTACAATAATTTTAATTCATAGAGGACCACAAACAAACAAACCTTAAGGAAAAAAATATATAAATTTATTGATAGGAAAAAACAAACATACATGAAAGAAGATAGAATATCAAAAACAAACAAGACAGGTTAATAAAAACATTGCTGACAAGCAACACAACTAATTTATAACTTTTATACTGTCCTGCGCCGACCCCAAGTAATGGGATAAAGGCTTGATGTTGTTGTGTACTGTCCTGCAAAACAGGATAAAACTTACGGTAAAAGTTAGAAAAGCAATTTAATGAGAACCAAGCAATATGAAACACCACAACAACATAGGGAACCTAGAAATAGGAAATCATGCAAACTCAAGAGAAGCATTCCAATTAACAAATACCTGCACATCATGTCACTCCAGTGCTTAATATATACATATCAGAAAAGCAAACCATATGACCAACATTAGTATTAATCATGTATCGCTCAGCCCTGAGATGTACCATATTTAAACAGGACCATTTTTTCTGTGTGAAAAGTTAATGGTTGGATACAAAGGACCAAGGATTTCGCACAGCTGCAAGAATATTTCACTCAGGAAAAACAACAGTAACGACAAAATAAAAATTTTATGAAAGTGCAACAAGTAACACCATTAATACAGTCAAAATCAGATAAAACCGGATCATAAGCGAATTAGTTCAACAAAATTATTTAAAAAGACTCTCGATTTACCAATTTCCTGTTGGGAGGATGATTAAATCTGCAAGTAATACCGAATCTACATAGGCCGGTCCTGATATAATAAGCACAGTCAGCCTCTCCCGGACGCTCTGGAAAAGGTCCAGGCTCTATGTTGTCACCTACTCTCAAACTCATTTGCCACATCGATTCTGCATCAGCACCAAATGCACGCATTAGATACAGACTCACACGCTTAGATTGGAAAAGTTCACATTCTCAGAAACTAGCCAAAACTACGTACGAGAATAAGGACAATCGCAGGATTCGAAGATGATAACTTGTGTTAGAGAATAAGGACAAAATTATATTATATTGATTAAGTGCGGATTCAATCAGTATCATCTAGCCCATAACTTAGTAAAATAAAGAAGTCGTGGAAGGGGAAAATGGAGAAAAAACAGAAAATTTTAAAGGAAAATTCGCCCAGACAAACGCCCACCAACTACGAAACCAACTAAAATTGAGTATTACAGACCTCTCAGCCAACAAGTGGAGGCTTTTACGACGTCTAGCCCGAGTGGTAACCATCATCTAGCTCCAGACAGCATAAGATACGAAAGATCATTAAAAAAAGGAATTTTTTTTTTTAAAATAAAGCGTCAGTAGTTATTGAAACCAAAACAAAATTCGGGAATTTTCCAATGTTATTGAACATATAGCGGTAAAATTCCAACTCCCGAATTCCGCATGCAATATCGGACGATAACCCAAACCAACCCAAATTCTCAGAATAATCCAATCATTATTTCCTCTTCTTTCAAACATCGCCACCCGCCCATGCCTCAACCCAAAAAAGGAGAAAAAATAATGCGGCAATGCATCGATCAACTGTACGACGAGTAGCGGATTCTAGAACAGGGAAGGGAACCCTAGAGCGCGAAGCCCTGACCTTCGTCGAGAGACGTGGCAAGCGGGGACGACGCCGACGCTTCGGTCACGGCTAAGTTCGCCGACCTCGTGGGTGGCAGTTGTACCCCTCCCCCGCCATCGAACTCCATTGGCCGACCGCCCCCATCGAACTCCATTGGCCAGCAGCCGCTGTCGATGGGCGTCAGCCGCTGCAGCTTCTAGAAGACAAGAGATGGACGCGACGAAGCCAGAGGAAGACGGAAGCAAATAGCAAGCTTACAGGTAAACGAGGGGAGAGAGAAAAGGGAAAATAAAAGAGCTCTCCTCTCCACAAAAGAATGGGGGAATAAGAGCCGGCCATCCGAGAGCCAGTCGTTTTCCTTTTTCACCGCGCCAACTAAAAGAACAGAAACTAAAAGAAAAAAAAAATATCGGTCCACATTATTAAATAAATTTGAAATTTCTAACTCTTTTAAAAACTATATTTTTTATTTAAATTCAATCTTTTATCTTAAAAATTTGCATGCATGACACTCAAATTTAAATTAATTTAAAGCTAATAATGCTTACCCTTTTTTTTACTATTTAAAATTTGATAAAAATGGAAAATATGTGTCAATTTTAATATCTATTTGAGAATTTAAAAAATAGATATAATATGGTGTAAGTTTTATCAATAGTTAAATTTTGAGGGTTATGTTTGTTATCGTCCATTTTATTTTGTTATAACCGAGCGACTATTTGGTTGAAAGATTTTTTAATTCATGTGTTTTCAATATTTATTAGTAAACTAATGATTCGTTTGGGACGACTTTCTTCCTGCTTCTTTAAAAACAATTTAGTATAAAATTTAAATTTTTTTAATTAAAAATTGCTTTAATAAACAATAATAATTTGCCTCAAACGAAGCATAAATATGTATGATGAATACACATAGGTTGTTTGATAGTTCCAAGAATTATTTTTTCTGTTTCATTGGGTGTAAATATTACTTTTTGTGGAATTTTGAAAATAGGATTTTGAAAAGTTTGGTTTTCTTTGAGAATTTTAAAATTAAAGTTAAATTACAATTCTAAAATCAAATTGTCCCGTTAGAAAAGGTATATCACCTCGAAAGGTGAAAATAGAATTTCAGGACGGGATTCAGATTTAAAATTGTGAATCTCATCTTGGATATTATGACCGGATGTTAAAGAGAACTTCATATGGCCCCAAAGGACCAAAATGAGGTTAAACTAAATATCCAGCTACAATAATCAAGAAGTGTGATTGTTGAGTTCATATCCAAAGTTTTATCAAGGAAAGATATATCTCTCCAAAGGGAGAAAATATCATTCAATGATAATTCTTCGAATACGATGATAACGATCATCTTTAATCTTTCACAAAGAAATCCAATATAAATTTTGAAAATTTAATTTTTAAAATTAGGTGCGTGTGTGGTTCTAAATCTCTTACGAGCGCAAGCCCTCGAAGTTAACTACATCGTAGGGAGACAGAGTCTCCTATGAAAATTCTCGATTAAAATAGTGGCAAAATTTTGTTAAAGTTTTTTTTATGTGTGATATGAAAAAGAGGTGAATTTTGAAAATACAAAGGAGAATTGATCAAGATTGAGCAGTTATTAATAGAATAAAGGGAAGAAAAGTAGGGAGACACTTTGAGATTCCAAAATCATCCAGAAGTATCCTAACTTGATCTAAGTGTTAGGCTTTATATTTTGGATTGAAATGAGATTTAATTAAAGTTGAGTATTTTATTTAAAATTTGGGATTATATTCCCGAAGGTTGGGGGTCTTATAATCAAGGATCTGCCCCGGATCCTAAGTCTAAATTTGGACACTTGGTCACAGTCATCCGAACCTAATTAATGCAATGCAAGATCTGGACTTACCCCGGCTTGGATTAGGGAGCCAGCTAACCACCTAATCGATTTAAAATACATGAATCCGATCATTTTATGAAAGAGTGGTAGGGATGTTTTTTTTAAGGATTTGGAGAGCTGAGGCAGACATCTAGAGATTTTCCTAATTGACCTCTTTGACTTATGTTGGATGAAAAATGTCAAGGACTAATGCAATTAAAATTTTGACTCTTTAAAATATGTTTCTAATGCGATGCATGCTAATCGATAACTACAAATCATGAATGCTTGAAAGCTAAAAATAGGCTTAGAAAATAATTTTTTAGAAGTCTGGCTTCCCTAGGTCCAGCACCTCATCCTCATAGGTCAGATTATTCGGACTCTACCCGAAGGTGGGAAAGGGTCTAAAACAAGGAGAGAAGAAATGCATAAATATGCATGCAACCTCAGGGTCGATCCCCAACTAATTATCTATATTCGTTATCTTTCTATGCTATTTAGACTCGCTAAAATTTAAACTTTTTTTTATTATGAGTATAAAAGTTTCACACCCTTACGAATTTCACGTATCCAAGCGAAAGCAAAAGCAGCACGTAAACGTAAAAAAACTAGGAAAATAGGTAATCCTAAAGGTAATCATATCAACACATCAAATATAAATAAATTAATTACTAAATATCCATAGGCAAATTGCCTTGCTTATTACAAACTAGGATCTTGCAGAAAGTAAAGTGGCCAGGCACCACTGACAATAACCCGGATTCTAAACCTAATAGAGACACAAGTGGTTTTGAGTGGGATACTCTTTGTCTTTAGATTTTCAGTCTTGTTCTCTTTAGGTTCCTTGGATTCTTCGGAGTATGCTACCTAAATGGATAAGAGGGCACTTCCTTTAAGGGGAAGGCCACTCTTTCCTCTTTGAGTAAGGAACTAGTGATTCAAATTTGAATCTCCAAGTAGAAAAGGGCTACTCCCCTAAGGGGTGTCCTTTTCTCTTTGGAATCCAACCTTAAGATCTATATATCCCAACTCAAAACTTCACTTTCACAATACTTAACTCTTGCACAAATTATATTTAATATGAAATAAAATTCTAGACTCTCCTATAGGGTTATCCTAAGCAGATGATAAATCAAAAATATATTTCCAAACAGTTATATATGTGCCAAAAAAATAAATAAACACACTATTATGATCTCTTTATTTCTTGGGGGCTTAACAGCTGAAGGACATGTACAAGTAAATTTATAATTAATTTTTATTTATTTATCCCCCTTTTATTGCCCTGCATGAGTGTGGCCACCTATAAAAAACTATGTGAATATCTAGATCGCTTCTATCCTAAGGGTAATCTAGTCACCAAATACATCAATCATCCACAGAGTGCAGTAAAAAATAAGTAAACACAGCAAGTATAATCATCCATAACATGCAGTAAAATCACCAAAAATCTGGCACACAATAGGAAAGTAAACATCTACCTAGCCTAGATCTAGAGTCGGTTGCCCTAGCAAATCATCTAAAGTGTGTGTAAAAGGTTGTGTGGCTGGGGTAGATCCTAAGTTGGATAGTTAGTTATAGTTATTTAAAGTTCTGAGTTTGTTAAGGCTTAAGGAGAGATTTAGTTTAGAATTTAAATATTAATATATTAAGAATTTTATTTAATTATATTTTAAGGGTTAAATAATTACAACCTTTATTTCACACCGAGGTCATGAAGCTTATTTCATCTTCCTTTGGGCTAAGTTAATAGCCTCGTAGGCTTGGGTTACCCAGTAGTAATTGAGGTTGATTAAGTTAATTTAAATTGGTTGAAATTAAGGGATAAATTAATATTAAAAAGAATTAATTACTAATTTTAAGAGGTTGGTTAAGCATTTTATTATCCAAATTAGAAAATTCTGGAGTTTTAAAGAATTAATGAAATTTAGGAATTATCTAAATGTCTTAATTAAGGGGTTAAAAGTTGACTTTTAAAATTAAAGTTAATATTGAAGGTTTTAGATTTTTAATAAATACTAGACATTATTATGAGTTGTTGGATTGTTAGCACACTTAATTTGGAGTTTTTGTGAAAAGTTATAATTTTTAGAAGTTTTGACCCCATTTTTACCTAGAGTTGACCAAATTGTTGACTTTTTGACGTTGACCAAATTTTGGGTGTTTGATATTTTTAAAAAAAACTGTATTTTAATTAGAGTCATTAGCCATTGAGTTTGACTTTATTGGAATTTTTTACAATTAGTTATGAATTTTAGAAATTTTTATATTTTAAGGATTTATTTAATTGTCTTATTTAAGGGCCCTCCCAAATGGGTCCTAAACTTCTTGAAATCTACTCCAAAGATCAGAAATGATCTAAGGAGAGATCAGCAAGTGTTTAAAGAATTTTTGAGAATTTTTTAATGATTTTTAACTACTTAAAATTGATTAAACATCGATTCTAACTTAAAATTAAATTAAGGTTGGGTTTGATATCAAATTAAAGGGATTTCAATTATTACAAATTAAGGGCTGAATTATGGTCAATTAGAGGTATTTTGGATGAATTTAAGTATTAACAAGAATTTTTAGTGAATTAATTAAGCTCTAGGTCATTTCTAAGGGGGAGATATTTTGGCTCCTAATTGGTGGACCAAATGGGCACCAAATCCAGTGAAATTTGGACCATGAGATCACCTGATCTCAGGGCCTAAACACACCAAATTTGAGCTCAAATGGAATTCTCTAAGGTGGCTAACCAGACCACCTAAGGTGATCCCTAAGTCACCTTAGAAAAATCCTAGGGTTGAATTGGGGCAAATTCACTGGCCCTAAACTCCCTATGCTACACATCATCATTACTTTCAAAATCAAATCCTATATCTTATTGGATAGACCATGATTTCAATTTGAATTTTAGGGTCAAACCATGACCCTTAAACCAAAATTGGCATGATAACGCCCTTAAACACTTCAAACAGGGGAGATAAAATTTGGACATGTCCAAATTCATTCTCCCAAAGTCCTAGGCTATGGTGAATTCAATTTAATCAATAAATGCAATAATTGATAAAATATTCAAACTTAAATTAAATTTTATAGAGATGTAATTAGAGCCTAGAACCATAAGGTTTTTGAAGATCTCCCTGAGATCTTTCCAATGAGCCTAAGAACACCTAATTTGATCAAGTGTACAGGGATATATTAATTTTTGAAGTTCCCCTTGATTTTTTATGAAATTAACTCCTAATTATCCAGTCAGCCGGAGCTTTACACGCGGAGCGTCATGATTGGCGAGGCAATCATTAGCGATTTACTGGATAACGGTTGAATTAACTGTGGCCTTCGGATGATTAATCGGATGGTTGAGATCAAACGGCCTCTAGATTCGCAGGATTTAATCCGAACCGTTGATTGAAATCAATGGCTAGGATTGCGACTTCCACCTCCCGCACGAACCCAAAGCCGTAGAGCTTTTTCGGCGTGATCCAAGCTATCCCATCGACGAACATCGATGAAATTTCACAGGGAGGATCAGGGGAATGGAAACCTTCAATCCAATGGTGGATATCTGTTGGTGTGAATGTTTCCTTCACACTTGACCACACTGCTTATCTAGGGAGCTCGGGATCGGAGTATTACAATAGAGAAAGTCTCAACGAATGAGCTTCTCTATCAGGAAGCTTCAGGGGACAAAGGCGAGCAGATCTCCTTCAGATGTCGGGGCCAGAGGATGGTTGGAGGTGCGACTTCGAGCGGAGCGTAGGAAGCTTTTGCCGACGTTCACTCGAATGGATCAAAAAAAGCATCTGGGAGGCTGGGGAATGAGAGAAGAGATACGAGGGAGCTATGGGGAGTGATTTCGAAAGCTGGGAATCGAATAGAGGCTGCTTGAACGAGCTGCCCTATTTAGCTCACTCTCGCGAGCTCGGACAGCATGGATTGACTGTTCTGGGCCTCAGATGGGCTCCAGGTGGAAGGAGACATCCTCATAGAGGGCTCATGAGCCTGAAGCTGGCGATCCCAATCTTTGGAAGGCTTTAGGCCAGGATCAAAGAGGGGGGGGACCACCGAAGCTTATTCTCCATTGGTTCCGGCCGGGGTCTGGGTCGGGTTGACCTGAAAAGGATGATGGGGACACGCTGGACTCAAGGGTGAGCTCAATTGGGCCTGGGGAGGTTCAATTCGATCGGGTGGCTTGGTTTGACCCAAACTTGCTCGATTTGGGTCAAATTGGGCTCAACCCAAGTCAGGCTAGGCCCTGGGCTTGATGTGGAAGTGGGTCTGGGTCTGGTCCACCCAATACAAGTGGCAATTGGGTTTAATTAAGTTTGAGATGGAAAATGGCTCGGGCCCATGTAATTTTGACTACTTTGAGTTAGTCCAAAAGTTGACCCAAGTCAACCCAAGGCTTGGGCTAACTAGGGAAGATGTGTTGGACCTAGGGCCATCTAGTAGAAGTGTTGGCTAGGTTCAATTGAGCTTAGGGTAGGAGTTGGCTCAATCCAAAGTGGTTTTAGCCACTTTGGGTTAGCTTAACTTTTGACCCAAGGTAACTCAATGGCTGGGCTGGTTAAGGGAGATGTATTAGGTCAAGGAAGACCCAATAACACCTTAGTTTGGGTTCAATTTGATTAGGATTAAGAAATGGCTCAAAGGGGGCCTCCCTTTGGGCACACGGGTCAAGCCAAATGGCTAACACAAGTTGGCTCAAGACTTGGGTCTCCAAGAGGGGTCTCTTGGAAGCCTAAGGGGTCACCCCAAGGGTCTAGATGAAATTGAAATGGTTTTGATCAAGGGGTATGGGTAGAAGGGAGTGTATGGGTCATTTAGTCAAACTTGGCCGACTTGGTCAACCAAGTTGACCTAGGATCAAGAGTTAGATGCATTGAAATCAATTTGGTCACATAAACTTAATGGATGGGGTATCAAGGTCTAGAGAGGTCATTTGAGTCAAAATGATCATTTTGACCCTTAAGAGGCCTTCAGGTCAAACTGGGTTGACCTGATCAACCAAGTTGATCCAAGGTTTGGAATTGGATCCAATAGGTCCCAAATATTATTTGAAAATGATTGGAGAAGATTTCAAATATTGATGGGTTAAAACAAGTTGAATTTAGGCCAAAAGTCCAAAAATCCCCTTTAAGGGCATTTTGGTCATTTTGACCTCAAGTTAATTCTGGGTCAAAATGAATCCAGAAAAATATAGATTAATGCTTAACAAGTCAATATCAAGGTCTTGGAAGTGGTCAAAGGGTTTGAAGGGGGCTCCAAAGTCAAATTCTACTCGGTAACAGGTCTAGTGGCATGGGTCATAAATATTTAAAAGTTTTGCAATGTTTGGGATTAGATTTAGTTTATGGGGTTAGAGTCCTCCAAATAAGCTCAAATTTGACTAGAAACATGTCATATATACATGGAATTGACAGACCCTGAATCAGATGCTAATTAACAGGGTTTCAAGATGATAGAAGAATCACATAGAATGGGCTTCAGGACCCAAGTCCTTAACCCAAAGATTTTGAGTTTGGATTGAATTAAGATCTAGATTGATCCTAAGGTTTGGAGACTAGGAAGATCCTAGGATCTAGAGTCTAAGGAAACCTATGGTCCAGAGGGTCCTAGGGTCTAGAGCTCAAAAGGGGTTAAAGGTGACCTCATACAAAAATGAGGTCAACAATTACCTGTCATGATTTTTTAGAATCCATTTTCATCCTTTAAATATTAGTGCAAATAGAATAATCTTAGGGTAGGAAACATCTAAACAATTTTATAAATTAAAGATAATGAATTTTGATAAATCATAATGTGGAAAAAATAAATAAATATTTAAAAATAAAATTAAATAAAGTGAAATTTTACATTTTTCATGAGAAGGGGAAGCGATTGTTGGTCAATGAAGGCTAGGGTAGCGAACGTGGTGGAGTTAGATTTTTTTTATTGGTCGGGATACAAATTGATGATTTTTAAAATAATTGTATTCATTTTTTAATGATTTATTTTGTTTTTATATTTAATAGTTTATAATGAAATGATATTTTGATCTTTTGAGAATATTAATATTTATTTTCAATAAATTATTATATTTTATATCGTACATTCTATTTGTTATATATATGCATATCTCAACTTTCAAAAATACTCAATTTTATCAAAAACATTTATTAAAATTTTATTTCGTTACAAAAAATGGGGATAACATTGCATTAGTAAAACTTTCATCGCGTAACTTTTTATATATTACAGTGATTAAGATTATGAATATTTTTTAGAAAATTTTATTGGGTATTTTGGAAATTGTGCAGCTTTTATTAGATATAAAATAATTTGAACACTGAAAAATATACATATGTGATTAAATTAATGTCTTAAAATTGTGTTTTATGCAATCCTTGGTAGTTTGGGTATTTATTAAAAATGTGTATTTTTTGCTTAGTAGAAATTTTTGTTTTCTATTATTATAGAAAGCTGTGCAATTCTGGCACATGATTAATTACACTTTAACTGTTATAATTGTAGAGAGAGTTGCTATTTGCATGTTTTACATTCTTGCAACTTGTATTATTTTGATGATTTCAAATATTATTGTTTTATATATCTCCAAATATTTTTTTGGAAAATTTGTTTTTTGCTCTAGTGTGTACTAACATTTCAGAAAAATCAACTCCAAGCGATGAAGACTTCAAATTATTCATTTGTAAATTACAAGTTTTTGAAATGAGAGGGAGTGATTGTAATTGAGTGAAAAATCATAACACACACTCTTGGGGAACACTTTTTGTAAACTGATCGTACGGGACGAACATGGTTCGTACGGGACGATCATGTCAATTAACCCCTCGAAAGAGCAATGAATTGAACAGGCAAGTAGAAAATTTTCTAAGTCCTAATTGTCTAGGACGAATTTAATATTCGTCCCGGGACGAACGTCTCTGGATTCTCACCTTGCACTATTCGTCCAGACAAAAATTATGGTTCGTACCAGGACGAAGCTCTCTGTATGAGATCATACAGGACGAAATTAATTTTCGTTCCTAGACGAAACTCTCTGTATGCGATCGTACATGACCAAATTAATTTTCGTCCCTGGACGAAACGCTCTGTATAAAATCGTCCCAGGACGAAACCTGTTCGTCTCAGGACGAACTGAACTGACTTATGTCAGTTGGTTACGTCCTGTAGAATTTTGGGAACCGACCTATGTAATAACCGTTTCGTACCGGACGAGCATAGTTCGTACAGGACGATGAGCGTGTACGAACATAATTCGTACCAATATACATTATGATCGTTTTCGACACTTTAAGTAAAATCGTCCAGGATGATCCATGGTCGTACGGGACGATCCACTACATACATAATTGAAAACTTGCAGTTTTTGGGCAGTTTTTCTTGTCTTTTGTATATATACTTCAAATTATACTGCCACCTAATCTTTTTGCTCATTAATCTTCGTGCCTATTGGAAGAAGAGTAAAGGAGAGAGTGAGAGAGAGCTGTAAAAGAAGGATTTCTACCACTGGAGCTTGAAGGCTTTGCATTGTGTTCAAAGGTAAGATTTCCTACTTGTGATTTGAGATTACTTCACTCTTTTTCTTTCTTTCTTCTAGATTTCTTGAGAAGAGATCTGTCAAGGAGATCTGATTCTCTGCCGACACTTGGAGGGTGTGAAAAGACGAAGGGTTCTCTTCTCATACTAGGAGAGTGTGAAAAGATCAAGGGTTCTCTGCCCACACTAGGAGAGTGTGAAAAGACGAAGGGTTTTCTGCCCACACTAGGAGAGTGTAAAAGGACGACGGTTCTCTGCCAACACAAGGGAAAGTGTAAAAGGATGACGGTTCTCTGCCACACCGGGTAGTGGTGAAAAGAGTATTTGTAAAGGCTTCTCTACCTTGCTGTGGGTGCAAAAGGAGAGACACTATTGGTATTAGTGCAATACTCAAAGGGTGCCTCTGGGGAGTGGATGTAGGTCTGGTTTAGACTGAACCACTATAAATCGTGTGTCTTTTTATTTTACTGCTTTTTATTTTCTGCTTTTAATTTTGTGTTTTAAAAATTTGTGGTTGAAAAACTTTTTATAAAAAAAAATTCATTAAAGTTTAATTTCGGTTAAATTTATCAAAAGAGGGAAAAATTTTTAGCTACCAATTCACAACCCCCCCCCCCCCCCCCCCCCCCCCCCCCCCCCCCCCCCCTCTTGGTAGCCTTGGGACATTAACTTAGGTTTAACAACCTATTCACTAGACTCAACAATAATATGATAAAAAATATACATATGTGATTAAATTACATCTGTTGGGAGAGATAAGGGACAACAATTCGTTGAGTTTATGTATGTGTCAGTGAATATTCTGGTGCTTATAAGACATGTTATGGTTGTTATAAGCTATTTGTTGGTGCCTACAGGTATGTTATGGTGTTATAAGCATAAAATGGAGTTATAAGAAGACATTATTCTTTGAAATTCTATATGTGCCCGAGAAATGTGATATGAATTACTTTGTGATATAATTTTTTATTTATTTATCTACTCAATATTATTATTCAAATAATTCGATAATTGTTATGCTCATATTATATTTCTTTGTATAGTGATTTATTAAACTATATTAAACTATTTTTAAATATTCAGCAAAATGTTTAATATAATCATTTGAAAATTTAGATCATTTTGTGTGTCCTACTGAGCTGTTGTAGTTCAATGTGATTTTGTTTTTTATTTTTAAGATCTGAAAAAGGGAATAAGCTTGTTGATTAGCAGTTTATGATCAAATCATAGTTTATAGATATTTCTCTATTTTAATTTTTGTATAGTCATGACTAGTTTATTATTCAGCTATGTAGCTTCTATTTATAGTTATATATTATAGTGTAGATATATTTTGATGAAATTAATAAAATATTATTGATAAGTTTATTTTAAGTATGTGAATGTTTAGTAGCTATGTAGTATATAGTTTATTTAAAATAAATTTTGGAAGAGAATATTAAATATTTTAAAATTATATATTAGGATTTGTTTGTCACAACTCAACACGATAGGACTTATCCTAGTCCGATTGGGTTGTGACAAACTTTTGTAGTATCAAAGCCTAGTTTTGGATATGGACTGTGAAATAGAGCTATAGGAAATGGATCTATAAGTTAAGTGAAGTATATTTTTTATTATGTTTGGGTGTTCATTATTATTTGTTTCATGTGCATGTGTGTTCAGTTACATATTTTATGTGTATATGGATCTGTCAAACCCAAATATGACAAATAGGTTGAGTGACAAATAGGTAACTATTCTATATAGTATGGCTCCAATAGTAAGCTCTAAAGCAGTTTTGTAGTTTGATAACCTAGATGATGGGTCAGGCACAAAGACGAGTTCTTGCTATTAGATCAGATGAGGTAGATTGACATCTATAAATGTTTATGAGTTTAAAGCCTCTGAGTTTTGAGGGTATTGTTTAGCCCATGTCAAGTGAGGACTGGTTGAGGAGGCTAAATAATATATTTGATGGCATGTTATATCTTGGTTGAGGAGGCTAAAGAATATATTTGACGGCATGTTATATCCTTGTTGAGAGAAAATTATTGTTGGAAATTTTTTATTAGATGGCGAGGTTGAGCGTTATTGGATGGGCTAGTAGGAGGAGAAGTATTAAGAGAGATTAAATTCTCTGATTAGATGGGAGGAGTTTTCATATGTGTTTGGAGCTTGATTTATACGAACTTCTACACGACAGCAAATGTGTGAGACTTTTTTTAGATTGGTTCAGGGGAGCATGACAATAATGCATTATAAGACAGAGTTCACTACTTTGGCCAGATATTCTCCATAGCTAATGAACACTCCTATGAATGAGTGCTATAAATTTCTAAGGGGACTACAAGATAGTTTGAGATAGCAGGTACCATTTTATATTTTTAATTTCTTTAAGCATATGGAGAGAGGTCATATGATAAAGAATGACATGATAGCTACTCAGTAATGGTGGATTGCTAGTATGAAGAGATTTAGTGGCGAGATTTTTTGTAGTGTCTTTCTTGGAAGAAGAGCAAATTTATGTCTAGAGAGTTTAGGAAAGATGGGCAGACTGTGTTTTTGATAGCTCCCAAGTAGAGGTAGTGTTACTAGTTTTGGGAGTTTTGTCAATGGGGTACATATGTACCAGCATTGTGGCAGACATCACTTCAGTTAGTGCTACAAAGTGATTGGGTAGTGCTTCAAATAAAGACAAGTTAGACATAGGGTGACAGAGTGTCCACAACCAAGGTTTGACCAATAATCTGAGTCCATATCTGAGAGTTTTGTTAGACTAGCAGGAAGACTGTTGATAGTTCCATTTCATACATTTATTGAGAGTTCTGTCGGTAGAGGTAGTGGATCTGGTTCTATAGTAGGGAGACCATATGATAGTGTTCAGAGAGGGTTTGTAGCACTATTGCTCTAGTTTCAGTTCAGCCACATGTATACAATTAATTTGACTCAATAGGAGGCTAAAGAAGCCCCGAATGTTGTGATAGGTACAATTTATATTTCTAAGCATCCATGTTGTGTTTTATTCAATTCTAGATATATTCATTCATTTATTTTTTAGTATTTCTTTGATTTATTACACTTACCTTCAATTGTACTACGTATTGCTCTTTCTATTACCTTATCAACTAGAGATGATATGATTACTAGTAGATTTTATTTTTGTGATATTGAGTTCCTAACAAGAATTATAAATCTAATTTGATTTTATTACCCATTTCTTCATTTAATATTATTTTGGATATGGACTAGTTGAGTAGGTGTAAAGATCATATTGATTGCTTGAAGAAATAAATTACATTATTTTTGGGCTGTGAGAGTTATGTATTCCAAGGAGTTAGAGGTATTTTATTAAACTGATTTCTAGTGTGAAAGTAGTTAGACTATGGAAGAAGGGTTGTATGATATCTTTGATATCAGATTAGGATATGAGTATAAATTCTAGTTATCTTTCTGTGATCTCAGTAATGCTATAATTTTTTTATGTTTTTTTAAGAGTTAGTCAGTTTGTTTCCGTATAGAGATATAAAGTTTTTTATTGATGTATTTTTCGGGTACATCCTTGATTTCCAAGGTCCATATAGGATGGCACCTAAGGAGTTTAAAGAGTTGAATGTTTAACTTCAAGAGTTAGTTGACAAGAGATTCATTTATCCTAGAGTGTATCCATAGAGAGCACCAATTTTATTTATGAAAAAAAGGATAGTCAATCCGCATGTGCATTGATTAGGAAGTTAAAAAAACTCACTATCAAGAGCAAGTATCCTCTTTCACGGATTGATAATCTTTCGATCAGCTTGCTGGATCTTCTATATTTTTGAAGATTGATTTGTGATATGGATACTATCAGGTGAATGTGAGAGAGTCTGATGTATTGAAGACAACTTTCATGCCTTTTAGGGCGATGAATACTATAAGGTACGAACAATATAAGTTCTTAGTCATGCCATTTAGAGTGATGAATGCACCAATCATCTTTATGGATTAGATGAACTGGATATTCAAATATTTTCTAAATCAATTTGTGATTATTTTCATCTATGATATTTTGATTTATTCTACTTCTAAGAAAGATCATGTCAGACATTTGAAGATTATTTTATAGACATTAAGATATCATTATCTATATGCTACATTCTCCAAATGTAAGTTCTGGTTGAAGAGTATTGCTTTTTCTGGGGCATGTGATGAGTAGTGTTGGTATCTCTATAGATTCGACAATCACTGATTAGCCATGTCCTACTATTTTATTTGAGATACATAATTTATTGGGTATGACTGGACATTACAGAAAGTTCGTAAAGAGATTTTCTTAGATTTTTGCACCTCTGATAAGACTGACTTAGAATTCAGTAGCTTTTATCTTAACACTGAAGTGTGAGGCTGATTTTTAGATATTAAAGGATTTTTTGATTTTTTTCTCCAATTTTGACTCTTTCATTTAGTACAAAAGAATTTTAGGTATTCAATGATACTACACTGAGAGGTTTGTGATGTATTCTGATGCAGCACTGTAGAGTGATAGGATATGCTTCCAGACAGTTAAAGTCATATGAGTGGAATTATCTAACACATGATATGGAGTTAGTTGTTATTGTATTTGCTTTGAATATTTGGTAGCATTACTTATACGGTGTCAGGTATGAGATTTTTATCGATCACAACAATGTCTGAAATATATATTAATTCACTTAGAAGGTTATTAATTTGAGGCAAAGGAGATGTCTTGAGTTGATTAAAGACTTTGATATGACTATTTAGTATTTTCTTGGTAAGACTAATGTAGTGGTAGATGCTTTGAGTAGGAACTCTTCCAGATTATCATGTATACATCTCACTTTTGATAAGTATTTAATAAGATATATGGAGATATTATAGTTGGAGGTGATTTCTTCTACTAATTGGAATTCTGGCATACTAGCTCAGATAATCATTCGACCTTCATTGCAAGAAAATATTCAAAAAGCTTAGAAGTCAAATGCAAAATATCCAAAGTTGATTGATCATATCATAATACATGCTAAGATCTCTAAATGATAGTATCTTATTCTTCCATAGCCTCCCTTAGACTTTACTTTATGGGGGAACTAAACACTACAGGAAAACTCGTTAATACCGGCGGACAACATCCACCGGTAAACATAGATAATCCGACGGAATAATGAGTTTCTGTCGGACTTTTCGGCGGAATTTCATACGCCGGTTTCGGCCGCGTCGATAAATTATTTCCGGCGCAAAATTTGCGCCGGAAATTTCTCCGGCGCATGATCCGACGCATTACCGGCGGAAAAACGGACCGTTTTCGACGTTGAAAAACGTCTTAATTCCGGCGCCATTGCCGCTGGTAATTATCGTCGCATTATGCGCCGGCCTGTACCGGCGGATATGACGCCGCAAAGTGCATGCAGGAAACCCACGAACTCTCTTTGCGACGCAAAGTGTACGCTGGTAATTACCGGCAGAAGATACGCCGGTAAGTACGCCGGGAGTTTCCGTCCGAACAAAAGCGCCGGAACACACGATACGATTCGTTGTATCGTCGTTTCCGGCGCAAAATCCGCCGGAAACCTGTAGCATTGACAAAAAAAATTCCTTCTCAGCCAACAATCAAATTTCCACACCTGCAAACAAATACAAATAACAATTCCACCACAGTTTCACAACAGTTTCACAACAGTTTATTACATTAAAAGAAACAGTTCAGTACTAACAATGAACTAAACACATCACATTAAAAGAAACTGTTCAATAAAACATGTTCACAGAAATAAACAAGTTCATATAAACTAAATTAAACTACTCTGACTCCGTGGACTCCTCCTCAGGTGGAGCTACTTCTAAGTCATTACTCTAACTCATGTCTCATCATAATGAAAATGTTCGCTATCCTTCCTTTCACTCACTCTTTGTAGAGCTCTCCTCATGAAAAGAACAAGTGGTCACACTCACTTGGAAAATCTATAATTTGTTCTTAACTAATGAAGCATAGAGTGCCATCAACTAGATCTAAAAAATTAACTTCAACTCACTTTAACTAGCCTAAAACAAGTCTATCAAAGCAAACTATCAAAGAGTCACTCCTAAACTAGGGACATATGCTAGTCTTCAATAACAATAATAGATTAGATGCAAAGAATTTAATGTATAAAGAAAATTGCATAGCCACTTCAAGAAGGTACACAAGAAAAAAAAAGTCGAGTAAAGATAATATATAACTCGTCGAAATGTAAATGTTCAAAAAATATTATTGAATAGAATATTTTTACATTTATCAATTACATAATGTAAAATATATGAACAGGTGATCTAATAATGACTTAGAAGTAGAACTCCCCTCTCCACTAAGAGCTATAGGATAAAGTGATTGCATACTAGGAACTAACTTGATCATGCTGACTCAAGAATATTAAAAGCCACAAGTCTATCATGCTAACTTGATCATGCTGACTCAAGAATATTAAGAGTCACTCCTAAACTAAAGTGATTGCATACTATAGCAAAAAGATATGGACTAAAGGCTAATCTATATGTAATCCAACCGAAATCTCAAAAAAATTTGAAAACATATACCTTCGGTTCCTCGGCGGCGCGCGACTAGGAAGCACAGAGGGCGGGACGAGCGACTAGGAAGGAGGCTCGGCGAAGTCCGGTGATCGTCGACGGCGATGTCCGGTGACCGTCGGCGACGTCTAACCACGGCGAGCGACGAACGGCGACGGAGGGCGACGAGCGAAGCAATGGAAGTGAGAGAAAGAAAGGAAAAGAATGACGGCCAGAGGGGTTCGGGTTCGCGAAATAGGGCTTCTACCGGCGGAAGGTCCGCCGGTAATTTTAATATTGCCGTCGGTATAATTTCCGATGTATACTCCGCCATTTTTTTTTCGTTGAGTTTAAATAAGGCGGCGTACTATCCGCCGGAACCATAAGCCGGAATAGTTCCGCCGTAACATGCGACGGAAATGGTTCAGGCATCCCTATACCGTCGGGTTTTCCGGCGGACACGGCGTCGGTGAATTGCCGACGTATGTTCCGCCGGTAATGTTGACGCAAGCCTTACGTTGAACAAATCCGTCGGTGAGTACGCCGTTTATTACCGTCTAAAAAAATCCGCCGGAAACTCCGCCGGTATGCACGTGTTTTCCCGTAGTGAAAGAAAGACACTCAAAAGTATAAGACTCCACTAAAAATGACTGAACTCTGATAGACCCCATTCCTAAAGAATTGAAAAATTATTTTATAACAAGTGTAGAAACGGCCTCAAGCTCTCTGGCACTTGAAGTGTTGATTCTGTTGAGTTATCAAATGAATTAGCTCCTTAGTGCTATTAGGCTTACTCCACTATGGTGTTGTGCTGACTTAGAATAGTTAATAGTTAAATCAACTCATCTTTTGACTTATTAGACGTGACTTCTCATTTTGATAACTGCTCCACCATGGTGCTATAAATGTTGAGCATTGCAGTGCTTGCAAGTACAATCTGACACTGTGGCATTGTGATGATCGGTATTTTGACATTCAAATTCCTGATACTAAAGTGCTACAATGTGGATTTCTAACATTGTGGCGCTGACCTTGACTCTACTAGGGTGTTAATTTTGCCTTAAATTCTAGAGCGACCGGCACTATAATGTTTGAATAAGGTGTTGGGGCATGGTAGATGACAACGTTGCGATGTAGAATTTTTGGGCGCTACTGTGCTCGTTCAACACCCGTGAATTTTTCTTCTCCTGAATATTTCTTACACAAACACGACTTAAATATCACATTTTTATTGAATTTTAACACAATAAATAATACATAATTTATACTTAACAACAACCTAACACAATATAACTCATAGATAGAATATGTTATATTATGTTAGATGATGAAAAATCAAGCCTAAGAACTAACTTTTGAAGACTTTTCAAAATTGTTTAATCTAAAATAGACCACATAGTTATTAATTAACTTCCTACTAAATAGAAAGTAAACTCATACACAATTTTTTTTTTATTCATCTTTAAAATGCATATACAACAAAATCTATCTACTATAGTACACGACTATTAATAAGAGCATATGAAAGAAATAAATAATTTTGATTGTACACAAATTTATAAAGCAGAAAGTAATTATATTGACTTAGGCATACCATAACCTATGCCTTAGCTACTCAACTCGTTTTTCCCCATTTCCTGGCCTGAAATATAATGCATAATAGATGTGAGCCAACATAACTCAACAGATCACACCCACTGCTCTAAATTTTCTATGATTAATACATTATGTATTTAAATGTAATTTAATAGCATCTTACAACAAATTTATTATACTGAGCAGATAACTAAAATATATTAGACTTTGTATTGAATATAAATAAATAAGTATTTTATATATCAAAGAAAAAAGTAACAGCGCTTAGGTTCTTATACCTCTCATCATAAATAAATATCAAAATTCATGTCATTACGCTCTCTGCACTAGCTTATAAAAAACAGAGTCTTATAACTATCAAATGCTTAACGCATATCATATATTAATAATAGACTCTTATGACCCCTCGTGCATTTAGTACAATAAAATTTCCTCCAATATCAGATCTTCACAGAAACACACAATTCAAGCAGATAAGTGCAGATATAATTGCATTGCAATAAAACAAAATTAAATAAACTAGTTTCTAAAATGCACAAAATATTTTAACGACTTAATTGATTCAACAACCAGCTAAATTTCACCATTTTAGAATTTAATCAAACTACCATGGATTATTCAAAATATTATTTTAAAACTTTAAATGTACTACAACATTATTTTTTGATATCATAATTATTTTTTAATTTGCTAAAAACAACACACTTTTCAAATTACCCAACAAAATTTTTTCAGAAAAATACCTAAACGTCCATAATAATCATATCTGCAACATACAAACAGCTACAAGGGGAAAGTTTAGTTGTTGCAATGTTGCTCTCATTTTTATGTTGTAAAATTATAATTTAAACTTAAAAATCCCGAAATTTCCGTCATTACGGAAGAGCTGACAGGTATGCTCATGAAACCCTAGCGATGCGTTTTATCGAAGCTGCCCCATTCCTAATGAGGAGATACAGTGGTCTTTGCTGATGAGAAAATGTCATAATAATAAGAGACTAAGCTATCTTCTATTGATAACTATCTCTATGTACTGGAATATTCATGACGATAAAGAAAGAGTCTTATAAGAGTGTTTAAAGACTTTAAGAGCATCACATAGAAATGATCTATAAGTATATTTGCCTTATGATCCTTTTTATAACACCAAGATCCTTCCCAGCTTTAGCTTAACTATCATAGCTTCAAGGAGTTCAATTTGAATGCATAGAGTGACAAAGGCAGAGCTGCTTCATGAAGAACTCACAGTTCCAATTGAACAACTCAGTTCTAATTATTGCTTCTTAAAGCAGCTTTCTAGTATAAAAATTTTAATTTTTATTCTAGAAAGCTGCTTCAAGAAGCAGTAAAAAAACCGTCCCAAATGAATCCTTAAGTCCTAATAAGCTCTCATTCAACTGTAGTGATTTCTGAGCTACTGATATACACTGAAAGTAAGCTAGCTTCCATTCAACACTTGAACTACTTGTAGTGTGTTTCCCACCTAGTTCAATAAATCTGATCAGTAAGCCTCCATTCAACAACTTAACTATTTACAAAGTGTTTCCAACTACTTAATTATAGTGAGTGAGTTATATGGTCATATTCAATGTTAAAAGCAAAGTGCAACTGAGCTACTTTTGGTGGCTATTGAGTGCTTGAAGGTGATTGAAATCTGATTATTATTTTTTCAAACTACTCATATAATATTCATTGCTTGTTATTGTTTCATTAATGGTCAATGATGAGGTGTTGTCCATCGAAGACAAAAGTTTCGTTTGGGGCGGCTTTCTTGCTGCTTCTTAAAACAGCTTTTGAGTGCAAAAAATTTAATTTTTGTTCTGGAAAGCTGCTTTAAGAAGTCAAAAGAAAGTCGTCCCAAACAAAGCCAAAGTTCTCTTTTTTTTTTACATTGAATGTATTTAATCACAGACATTAGAAGTTGATAATTAGTTCGTTCAAACTCCTCTCTCCATGGCGGGAGCCAATACGGTAATTATAAAGTCGCATAGCCCTGCTTGATGATGATGTATGATATAGGGCTTATGCAAATATTTAGTTTTTGGCCATAGATTGGGTTGAGAACGATTTGATTTTGATGATCCAGTCCTAGATCGAATATATATAATCGAATATATATAAGCTGGCTAGAAATCGACTGGTGAATTGAACGAGTTCAGCTCAAAGATTAGACCGAATGAAAAAAATTTGACTTTTTAGCTCAACTTATTCCGAACTCGATCTAAGCCAAAAATTCGTTAAATTTTCGAATGAATTTCGATCTTCGAGGTAAAAATCTTATATATAACTATATCCAATAGATACTACATGAATTTTTAAATACATACTTGATGCCTAAGTTTTCTAGCTGAATCCAACATATAATAAACTTGATTTTCAAAATTTATAAATACAACCAGCAGATACGACACATTTGTATTTTTTGCTGCGTATAGCTCACTTAATTTTATTTTATTTTACTTGACTTTGTCTAGTTTTATTTTCTGGCAATTGATTTCTTTTTTGGACTTTGAATTACTTTATATTATTAGTTTCCATAGATAACTTGTGGATTGTTATCTTTGATTCTAAGGGGATCAATAAATGTCTTGATATGTATTTCATTTTAAAATTTTAGGTTCGGATTGATCTGATTAATTTTAGGGTTCGATTTAGGTTAAAAATGTTGACCCGATTGTTCTTTGGATTGGGTTTGGATTAACTCAAAATCCTAAAATTGACCGGAAAATGATTCGTTTATCATTCAAATTCATGTTAGATAAATCATTTTCTAGTTAAATATGACATATTTGAATTAAACATGTTGCATTTACATAAAAAAATTGTAGAATCTATATGATAAATACGAACAATTATTAGGTTAGGTGACCTGACGTAGCTCTACGTTCGAACCCCAATAACATGTCGTCACGTGGTCTTACTCAATACCGCGCGGCCTGACGACTTGACCCGGGATTGCTATGTTCGCGTATTACTCGGTATTGCTCGGTATTGCTAGGTATTGCTTGGCAATAATGAAAAATATAGCTCTGTGAAGACCAATACCAAGTAATACCGAGCAATACCGAGAAAAATTCGGTATTGGTCTTCAGAAAATGGTATTTCTCGTTATTGCCGAGCAAAATCGACTAATACCGAGCAATATCTAGCAACATGTGAACATAGCAATCCCGTCTCTGTTCCGGGTCGGGGTTTTCGGGCCACGCGGTAAATAGTGAGAACATGTGGCACTATTTTACTGGCGTCCGAACGTAGAGCTACATCAGGTGACCGGATCAAATAAAAATTCGATAGATTGGGTCGATAGAGTCAAATATTTTAACTCTTAGGATAAACATATCATAACAAACTTCTTTGGGTCAGATCAATTTTGACAAAAATTAATTCATTGTAAGATCCACGGAAAACAACAATGGAGTGGCTAGCCTATGGAGGGCAGTGGTTTTTGATAGTGGAGTGCTTCGACCAGCGGCATACAGATGTGCCAAGCGATGACTAATAGTGTCAGCAAATTATAATTTTTGTACTATAAAGTTATTTTATGAAGCAGTAAGAAAGCCGTCCCAAACAGAATCTTAATAATTAAACCAAATTATAAACTATTGATGTTCTTTTAGCTTTTGAATGTTGTACAATTGAGATATTTTAAAGGGGATTTTCATATATTTTCATATACCACATCTAAATCTTTATATTTAATTATATAAATACCTAATCTCTAAATTATATAAATAATAATAATAATTTTAATTTCCTTAAAATGAAATAATTTTTTTCATATATATATTTTAATATTATTTAGACACTAGAGTGGTGTTTGGCACAGTAGATAAATTTCCAACAAAACAGCTCAACAGAACAAGTACAATTAGCATAGATAAAAATGGTTATTGTTACATAAAAAAAAAAAAAAAAAAAAAAAAAAAAATTTTTTGCTCAGTTATGTTCCTTCAGAAAACTCAAATAAGAAAACATAATTACTCCATTAACACTTTCTTAATCCTAAACTCCTAAATAAAAAGATCTATCTAAGAAGTTATGGCTTGATTCTCTTCCCTGACAGCAGTTGCTACTTCAAAACCTGGAGGGATAAACACAATATCATCCCAGTCTGATGAAGAGCTTCCCTGAAATGTTTAAGCACATATAGTCAGCAGGATAGCTTTCTAGAAAGTGATATTGGACAATCTGTATGTTTGATGGATAAAATTTTAGTCAAGGTGGATTTAAAAGCCATTGGCTTAGCTTCGCGATGAGTGCAATATAAGGCTTCGTTTAGGACGGCTTTCTTACTACTTCTTAAAGCAGCTTTTTAATATAAAAATTAAAATTTTTGTACTAAAAAGTTACTTTAAAAAGCAATAAAAAAGCAGTCCCAAATGAGGACTAAATTTTGATCGGAGTAAATACATGAAAAAGGGACAAAGCTAAGCCAAATGGCTTTGAGATTTATTATGAACTAACAAAAATTCAATTTTGAGTCTTTACCTTCATTGCTGATATGATTTCTTCCAGAACAGAAACCTGTAAGCAATTGAATTTACAGTTAGGATCAGAACTGAAAATAGGAAGCTCATACAAGTTCTCAGAATTTGGTAAAAGGTTATTCCAGTACTGCAGTGACCTTTTAGATCCCAGTAGTGATAACCTAACCACTGTACAAGGCTGAAACTGGGCTATCAAAAAAGCTCTTTAGTGCTTAATCATGCTTGGCTCAATAATTAGCTCATGTTCAACTAATTTTTATAAGCTCCTTAAATGAAGGATAGCTCATATTCTATAATTTATATATGACTTTTAAGTGATTTTGTATTCATGGATAGCTCATGTTGGTTCGATAAGTTTTCGAATCGAACTCAGACAAAAAAAACTTAGATTATTTGCTTAAAGAGTAAAGCTGAACAATACTTGAGCTCACTCAAACTCGACTCATTTATGCTCTCAAAGGTCTCACCTCGATGTTACCCTTCCTGAAGGAAGGATTTAACTGTCTCTGATCACGGGAAGCTTTGAAGAGAGAGTCTTCGAGGTCCTCCTACATGAAAAATGAAGTAAAATTAAGTTTAAAGAAAACTGAAGTTCTAGACTCTAGCAAAGATAACAATAAGATAATAATCCATATTCTCTTAACCTTCCTGAAGAAAGCAGGGCGGTAGCTTTTACCCTGACTCCTTAAGGCCAAACTCTTTGACTGAAAAGCATTTGGGATGTAACCATGAATAATAAATAAAATAATTTTTTCTATGCCAAATACATGAAATTTTTTCAAAATTGAGGTTATTTATAGCAGAAGAATAAGCAAAAGAACCTGAAAAACTGGCACACCAAGAAAATCATCAGCAGCCTTCCCAGAGTTCTCTTTTAGCTGAATGATGAAAATGCACACATTCAGAAGGAACATGGTAAGAAAAATAAGGCTCTTTAAACAAACATGGTAAGCACAATTAACATTCAAGTTTGGCATGAAAACGAATGAAACCTTGCTTAGCATTTGCAGCTAGTTATGATTTTGAATAGATTTGATTATATCTCAAAAACTACACACAACACACATAACATGTTAAGAACAGTTAAAATTGTAGTGAAGTGCCCATTAGAAGCGGAAAATCACGAAACAGAATAAAGCTATTTCACTTGCACCAAAAGAGCTGGGCAGAAGCAGAACAAAAGCTCACTATGAAGCGGTGAAGCATGAGTTTTTGTTACGGTTCAGCCCGAAGCGGCACAAGTGGGGTCGGTTCAAACTTATTGGAGGCGGGCTAAGCCGCCTCCTTTAATTCCCACCGCCTAACCCCCCGCGGCGGCAATTAGAGAGAGGGCGGTTTAAGCATGAGGAGGTCAATTTGAAATTATTTTTTTGTGGGCTCCGAAAATTCGGCCCCGGCCTCCGCCCGCTTTGCTTTTTCTTCGGCGAGGGAGTTTTAACGGATAAGTTCCGGGGTAAATTTTGGAAGGCAGATGGATTTGTAGATAAGACACTACCCAGAGATTTCGCCCTCATTTTGTGAGGACTTTATGATCTGAGTTATGGTTTCCTATAGGCGCAAGCCCCTATATTTAATTACCCCTCCCGATCACGAGAGAGAACTTTCGATTAAGGCTAGTCGTCGAGCAGATACATATAGAATACGTGTTATCTGGCATATAGTAGCAGCATGGGTATGAAATTTGAAAAAAACTGGATTTGGATTTGTGAATTTGGGAAGTATGGATATGTTTGTAAAGTGTTATATTTAAAATAAAAATTTCACCATCGTGCACTTAAAGCGGAAGGTGGGGGAATGGATGATAGACCCGATCAAGATCCCATGGTTCCGTCGTCCCGGCCCATCGTGGTCCCTGGTCTACTTAGTCATAGGAGGTAGTCGACCCAACCTGACAGAAGGATCCTTGTCCGCAGCCATGGGTTGCTTCGTCCAAGGGTACCTTGTAGACCTGGGATGGATATTTGCCTAAGGGGACAAATTTAAATCCACCTTAGCTAACAAAGGGCTTTGTGCCCTATCAATCATATCCTATAGATTTATATCTCAAGGATTTAACGCCATTAAGGAGCGTATTGGCTCTGGCCATAACCGCTATCTGTGGTGCCATTTGGCGGCAAAACCACTCGGTTCAGAGGGCCCCGGGTCATAATTGTTTATCTGCAGTGCCATTTGGCGGCGAAACTGCCGGTTAGAGGACACGTACCACGTCCTTACTGGCAGGAGATTGTTTGAGAATGAATCCTAGTGATATTTTCGACTAGGCATTTGGCTCTTTGTGAGCTAGAGTTTATTTGAATTTGTCTACCCTGACAGACTGTTGCGGAGGGTGAATGGATTTTGCTTTAAGTGTTTAATGGGTTGAATTTCAAATTTAAATATTTTTGGGATTTTTGAGAATTTTCTAGATTTTTGTTGGAATTTGGATGGAATTTTGAGTATTTGAAATGACATTTGAAAAATATTTGTGAACCCCTCCGGTTGAGATAAGAAATCAACATGGCCATCATCGGGGTGTTTGGGATCATTTTCTTTTATTTGATTGAACCTTGTCAACTCGACCAAGCGGTTGATCGAGGATCGGGTTTCGTAGGCTTTATACCCCTGATAGTGAATTCTCATTATTATAGGCTTTGAAGGCCTAATATGAATGTATTAAGATAAATATGACGGTCGCCACAGCCGTATATTTGTTTGTTGGTTTGAACCCTATCGACTTCTATTGACCTGTATAGAAGGATCGGTTTCGAACCTGAATTCACTTGTCAACCCGCGCAGCATCCTTAGACGTCACGTGTGTACCAATAACACGCTCGCCGGGGCCCATGCGGGTTTTATAATTGCTTTTACCCCTTTTAGTGTACCTATGTGTATACAAACTATAGTGCACGTGCGAGGGTATTCTTGGAATAGACGCCTTATGTCTGCTTGTACGAATGTTGCAGATCCGGTGGCGTGGCGTGGCAGCTTCTGAATAGAATTGTTCGCTGCTTCGTACAGGTAGACTGTCGTGCACTACTTGTTGCTTTCTGCAGGTGGATCGTAGTGCACCGACGAGTCTCCTGTATTGGTGTTTGTTGATGCTTGTATTCATTGTAGTTCTTTATGTATTTTATTGTGGTATTTGATCTCACGTAGTATATCCGCCACTGCTATGGGTAAGCAGGTAAATGTACTCCATAGATTGAAATTGACTTCAGGATACTGCACTTACTGAAGTCTTTCTACATCTACCCATTAGTGGCGTGTGGCACATACATCTGTCTTTATAGAAAGATCGTATGTGTTGCAGATCTTATTTTCTTTCATGCGGATGTGATATACTCCTTGCATGTTGCTCGTCGTTGATCTTTCATTTGCATGGGCATTGTACCATTCACTGCATGATCCTTAGGTTCATTTGTATATTAGCAAGCTATTGTGTTCGTCTGTTATCCTTTACAAAAGACTTATGAAGGTTTTGTATGCCCCCTTGCATATCTATCATCTTCGTTTGCAAATAGGTTATTACAAGCTCATTTGTATGCTAGTTTGGGTTGACACCAATAAGGAGGCTACCTCTTCTATATTCCTCGTACTCTGCTTGTTCTCTTGCCATATTTATTATACATGATGACGATAGACCCATCTATAATTATCATATGCCTCTTAATATTCTCCTTGTTGGTGAGATGTAGGGGCCTCCCAACCCCACCAAGAATTTGGCATGTATGAGATTTGAATGAATCACACTCCTTGATTAGCGCTTGCATTCTAATTGGCATGATGGTTTTATTGATATCCTGACCATTCTTCAAAGCGAATTCTTTATTGTTATTTGTGGTTTGTAACATGTAGAATGATCCTTCACCAGTGTTTCATTCGCTCATGAGTAAATCCCATTTATTTGGAGTCTTAGCATAAGTTCTTTGTTATCACACAAAGATGATCAGAGTTACACATGATGAGATTACTGAATTACATTTATCTCTCAAAGGAAATAACAATTTCTTATCACTCATTGAAGACATTGTATTGTTGAATGTAAGCATGTCATTGCAATCACTCCAAATTACCACATACTTGATTGAGATAGAAGCATAAATATGCTAAGTTGGAATACATGGATCCCTTATTTATTCATTTGGTATTCATTTGAGTACATGTCATAGGATGACTTAGACTTTACTTACTCAAGTTCCTTGTGATTCTTTGAGTTCAAACCATATTCACATCAAAGTCCAAATATAATTGGTTATGCCATATTCAAGTCTAAGTCAATTTCAAGTTCATTTTATTATTTAATGCCAAGTTCTCTTGAGTTCAAGTTTGACCTCAAAATAAGTTCAATCAAATTCTCTTGAGTCCATGTCTTGTTCAAGTTCGATGTCCACAAGCTTTGAGTTCAATGTCAAAGTTCACTTTATTCATTGTCTTCTGGAGTCTTTGTAGATTCGTTCAAGTTCTTGCTTGAATCTAGTTCAATTTGAAGTTCAAGTTCAAGGCTCATTTTTTTGTTCATTATAGTTTATTGCATGTCCTTTGAGTTCAATCCGGTCCAGGTCCCAAATTGTTCCAAGTCCTTGTCTGTATTTCAGAAAAAATTTCGGCAGCCTCCCGACGTCTCCCCCGTTTAGGGGAAAAACCAAGAGGTCGCCTACCCGCCACGTCATTAAAGACGTGCACGGTTGGTGTTGGTGAGACACCGAGCGGTTGTATTTTTGTTTTTCTCCCACCACGCGCACTAAAGGCGTGCTTGGGGTTTTAAAAAAGCATTTTTTGAAAAAAAAGGCAATTTTTGATTTCCCCCCGCTCGGAGGTACTTATGAGCGACCCCGCCTCGCCGTAGGTGCCGCACCGGGGTCCCATCCCACCACGCGCACTAAAGGCGTGCTTGGGACAGTTTTCCGGTTTGCCACGAACATTGAAACAGGGTTTTGAGTTTAGAGATATTCATACCTCCGCGGGGTTATCGTGCTTGACACGTGGATCGAGGGGTCATTCGCCTACCTCGTCGTAGGTGTCGCACCGAGTTTTCTCCTACCACGCTCACTAAAGGCGTGCTTAGGTGATTTGCTGGTCCGACACGAACATCGAGGTAGTAGAGTAGAGGGGAGCATCTGGATTTCCTCCACTTTATTAGTTATAACACTAAATTATAATTACCCTTAATTAATTATAATTAATTATGAGTTAAAATAATTAATTATAAATAACCCTAATTAATTATAAATAATTATTATTAATTAATATTAATGTTAATTAAGATTAATCCTAACTAAATAAAATTAATTACGATTAATTACTTAAAATTAATCATAATTAATTATAATTAAACAACTAATTATAGTTAATTAAAGTTAATTATAATTAATTAAAATAATCTTTAATTAAAATTAATTAATTAGTATTATCTATAATTAATTATGATAATTATAATTAATCAAAATAATATAATTAATATAAATTCTAATTAAAATTAATAATCATTAATTTTAATTAAAATATTTAATATCTCTCCCCCTCCTCTCTCGGCGGCATCACTAGATTTGGCCAAAGCAGAGCGTGTGAGAGGGAGAAAGTTACCTTCACAGGAAGCGGCTCCTGTTGTTGCTTCTGGTCACACAGAAAGGGGAAAGTGTCGGAGGAGCAAAGTCGAACAGCCAAGAAGAGGCGGAAGAAGCGACGAAAGGGAGAAGGTAACTTCACAGCCGGCGGGTCCTGTTCTTGCTCCCGATCATGTTGTCGCAACTTCCGATCCAGGCAGGAAGGAAAGTCGGAGGTGAGCGAAGTCTTCGAGCACAAGGATCGGAAGAAGCAAGGGGGCTCGGGCAGGGCTTCGACTTCTGGATCGGATCGGCTCTAGCGTCGGACTGGAGTCGGAGGAGGGAGTCCAGCGGGCACCTGTGAGTGAGGTAAGGATTTGATCTCTCTCTCTCTCTCTGAGATCGGGAGAGGGCAAGTCGTGGAAGCAGAGGGAGTTCCGAACAGGAGTTCGGTATGATGTGTCGGGATCGAAAGAGAGGTCTGGGTGGAACGAATGGAGGAAGCAGCAAGCGGGTCGTGTGAGGAGAAGAGGCCGATGGGCTCAGGGAAGGTGGACGCTTGGCTTCGGCTTGGTGAGGTTCGGGAGAGGCGACGGAGGTTTCGGCGGAAGATGGGGGAGCTGGAGTTCGTGAGTGCAGCGAACGGGAGGGGAGTCGTGTGTCGAGCAGCCGAGATGAAGAGCCTTCGGCTCCTATTTAACGACGCAAAATGAGTACTCCCCGACGGGATCTCTGTAGGAATCGCGGAGGCAGACGTGAATGGCGCCGAATTTACAGTTCCTCGGCGGAATTTCAGCAAGGATTTCGGCAGAAATCGTGGATCCATCGGGTAAGGTATGATTCTGAGCTTCTCTTTTTTTTTTTTTTCCTTTGGATATAGCATACAGGTCAACATTTTTATTAGGAAGCTTTTATTACAAGGGAGGGTATTTAAAAGCATGAGAAGCTAGGGTTAGGGTTTATGCTTGGATTTGTTTCTCTTGTAGTTCTTTGCACCTTGGGCTCTAGAATCCTTGTCTAGAGATTGAGAGAAAACGATCCTCCTCTCGAATTGAGGATCACTTGTATCTTGCTTTGTGTTTGTTTGGCTTTGATCCCCTTCTTGCAATCCATCGTTTTGGGGCTGATTTCACCAAGATTTTTGCATTATTCTCGCTGTTTTCACCGATTAGTGATAGGTTTGCTTGCGAACTCAAATATTTCCCTCAGGGTTACTTGCGAACTCAAGTATTACCTATCCGTTTTGCATCAAAAGTGCTAAGTGCTCAAAGAAGAAGCTTCAATATTTAACCTTCTATGACTTGTTCGGTTTTCTTTCGTCAGAGTTTGTTATTAAAATAGTACAACATGAGAACAATACACTCTATCACCTCAAATAGCATTCACCTCAACACGTGTTGATCATTGTTTTAGAACATGCATGTTGCAAACATATTTAAATGCCCCATTAGTGTCTCACAATTCCCTTTATTGATTATCTAATGAACAAAAATCTTCATGTAAAACAACTTTTTATACATAATTCATGGCCATTATATTTCAAAATTAGAGTATGATAATAGTTGTTAAAAGAAAAACTTAATTTCTATACACAAGTGTTTAATAGGAGAAAATATGATGAACAGATGAAGCAATAATAATAAAAAGACTAAGGCTTCATTTGGAACAGCTTTTTTGCTGCTTATTAAAGCAGCTTTTTAATACAAAAATTAAAATGTTTGTACTAGAAAGCTGCTTCAAGAAGCAATAAAAAAGCCGTCCCAAATGAAGCCTAAATACCGCAATGACATATGAAGATTTACATGATTTAGCCAAACAAACCTAAGTCAATATGAGAGAAGACTGTTTGATCCACAATAGAGAAACCACACAAATGTACCATAACTAGGGGAAAAAGAAATACACTCTTCCCTAAACTAAATACACCTAATTTCATCACACACGAGACAACCCAAATCTTTCAAGACAAGATGAGAGAAGCAAATAAGAATGATGGGAGATGATAAACACAAGATATTAAATAATGTCAGAAATTCTCCACTAGAAAACTACTCAAAAGGGCATTATTACACATCTTTGAAATCAACATATTCTTTTATGCATCATCGTGCTTGCATTGCATCAAAATAATTCTCCACAACAACAACATCAAGCCTTTGTCCCACTACGTGGGGTCGGTTACATGAATACTTTTTCTCCATTGTGTCATGTTAAAAGTCAAACTCTCATTTAAATCTATTAAAGAAAGATCATTTCTAATATTTTCTAACCAAGTTTTTTTAGGTCTACCTCCATCTTTCTTAACATAAGTCAAATCTAATACCTCTACTTTCCTAACTGGGTCATCAAAATAATTCTCCACAATCACAAAAAAATGAGTCAACTAAATTTCTTTTCTCTTTCCCTCTTTCTCCCTTCAGCGTCTTAATTTTTTTTCCCACGTTTTCTTTATTTCAGCCAACAGTATATCTTTCCTTAATTTTCAAAGCAGCCAAAGCATGCACATATCCACTTGCCCCTTTTCGGTGTTGTGCCTATAAATCCAAATCTTCCTTTTTGATCTTCTAATAATAAGTGTTTAAGGTGGTGAGTTTTAAATATCAATCATGTTTAATTTTAACTTGGAGCTATTTAAAATAACAAAATTTAAAATAAATTTGCAAGCCTAAATTTATATATAAAAAAGCATAACATGTAATTACCATTAAAACATATATTTGCATTTTGTGCTTATATTGTCAAAATTATTGAGTCAAATCCTAAAAAAACTTTAAAGTGCTACTTTTATATTATTTAGTGCTAGCATGTCCAAAATAGCATTATTCTATCTTATTTGATTAACTAACATAGCTTGATATTAATACAAAAATTCCATTTTATAGAATACATGTAATTAAACGTTTAGTCATGCATAATAAGTACATGGAACTATAAATTGAATGTGAGTCAGTTAAGTAAATATGTTTTGCTTTCTGCTTTTGAGATGAAAATATCATCTTGCATCTCTCTCTGAGCATAAAACATTAGTGTTAAGAAAAGACAATTGTAACAAATACAGAACACATTCTAGCATGCATGAACACACATTAGTTAGAAACAGAAGAGAAGAATTCAAGGGCAAACCAACTATTACAAACCGAAGAAGACCACATATATGAAGGATTAAAATTATAAGATTAAAGCCCATATCTATGAAGCGTAGATTCCAAGTCCATTTACGGTATTAAATGACTAATATAACTATCAGCATCTTGCAAGATGTATTGTGCATGCATATGAGCTTTGAAGAGATTTCTATAAGCTCATCCTTATGCAAATGCCATTTTCAGTAAAAGCAAGCTTTTCTGAACTAGCGGAAAAGCATTTTAGTATAAGGACCTTTTTGTCAGTCCTAACCATCTTGCATAGATTTGAACCTTTACAAGTTTATAACATAAATCTCTATTTATATGCCTAGATCATATCAAGTAACCTCTAGCATTATTCTCCATGATTGCTACTTCTATGGTCAGACCAAACTTTTCTGTGCATCCATTTTAGTTCAATAAAGAACCAATAAAGCATTCTCATTGCTATTAAATTGAGTTTTAGTGGATGTCTTTGTGTAATTACATTCACTTTCCATTGATCCAAGTTTGCAAAATTTTTAGATAGCCCAATTATTATCTAAAAACTTCCTTAGTCAACCTTCAATAAGCTAAGTGTGAATGAAACATTTATCTGAATAAATTCACATTTCGTACAGGAAATAAACAAATACTACTAAAATTACAAGTAGAATGAAACGTTTTCATGTATTTTTTTTCCTGGTAGCATGAAACCTACATTTCCTTTAAATCGGCTGAAAATATAAGAACAATTCAAATCCAAACATGAAAGTTAATGACCATGACATCATGATCATCTAAGATATTTAATGAAACATTTATCAAGTTTGACTAAAGAGGCAGGCAATAAACAAAGCAGTACATAGATAGTGTTAGCATGAAATGAGACATCATTATTTCCAGAAAAATACAGCTGATCTTAAAAAGGAAAGAATCAATTATCAACTAAAAAAGGAGGATCCCCCACTATCAAAATATAATAAGCTGGGTTAAAGAATCACATATTCCAAAAACATTTCAGACACGAGCAATAAAAAGTAAAGCACTTCCTAATTTCAGGTAGAATGTAAAAAAGCCACTGAAAAATAAGTTTGAAACTAATTTTAATGGGGATGGTGAAGTAGTCAGAAACAAATAGAGGGTGATTATATATATATATATATATATATATAGCAGTAAACTTCTGGGGAAATTATTCTATGCAGAGTCCGAACGTAGAGGATCTTCCGGATTGCTGTGTATGTACTGCTTATTTACCGCGTATTTGTATATACACAGTAAATAAGCACCAAATCAACAATACTCGCTAAATACTGAGCAAAAGCTCATCAAAAACATAGAAAATATGCACTAAATACTCAGCAAATACTCACAACTAATGATTAGCTTAGTATTTGCTGCGTACCTACAAATACGCAGTACATACGTAGTGCATACGCAGCAATCCGAAAGATCCGCTACGTTCATTCGGAGTCTGCACAGAATAATTTCCCAAACTTCTGTCATTCAAAAGTACTAAAGCAATTAATGCAGTATAAATTGTCATTTGAAGTATGTTAACAGGTGAGCAAATTGAACGTGGAAGGAAAGAAGCAGTAATTCATGCTAAATTACAGATCAGCCAGTGAGAAAATTAACTCCAAAGTAACTTGTGAGGAGCGAAGAAGCTTCGTACTCAAAACCATTAGTTCATTGAGAATAACAGCATCATACATATGACAATTCAAACAAGTACAAATGAAAGTAAGGCAACGCAGTAGTAGTTCACTGTAAAGATGTCCAAACCTCTGACCTTAACGGCATTTAGAACTTGTTTTTGATCAGGGATGAGCCTAAATGCAACTCCGTCAACCTTCAACTGAAAAACCTGCACTATCTTCATATTAAAAAGACAAAAGAAGCACAAAACATGAAGCTTTCTGCTCCATCTCACATTAGCAAGGTAAACCATGAAAGACGATTAATTTTCCATGGCAAACAAATCCATTACAACCCTAACCACGTCCAATACCTTGTTGAGAGCAATAGCAACGACCTTGGAACCTTCGCGCATATCCTTGTTCATCGATTTCATCTGATCAAGAAGCGCCTCGGCGTCATCCTTTTTGAAGCAAAAAAGGCCGAGCGACCTCTCTGTTCTTATTCCTGAGACGAGAACGAATTCCTCCGCCGCATTGGCAAGGGCGTATACCGGCACCCCGGATAGCCGCTCCTCGATTGCCTCGACCGGCATGGCCCTGCCGCGAGGGGCCATGCCGGCTGGCGATATCCACGCAAAAAATGGGATTTCGCTAGGAGGGAAGGGTAAGTTGGACAAACCAAGATGCAGAGCTCTCCTGGTTTGATTGCTGAGGCTTTCGATGGCGGATTCGAGTTGGGCTTTGAAAGAGGAGGTGGCGGGGTTGGATAGGAAGGCGACCACGGGGTTTGGGCATTGGGGAAAGGAGAGGTTTTTGTTGGGTTTTGGAGCAGTTAGGGTGATGGAGTTCTGCATTTGGGAGACTTGCCAAGGTAACGGCATCCGTGCGGCAAAGCAAAACTCTCTGGAAGGATGGAAGAGACTGAGAGAGTGAAATTGCGGAATTGGGCCAGTTGAACCTTCGTTAGGTTTGGTTTCACGGCTTTGTATTTATTAACACTCTGGAAGAACTACCAGGGGGTGTTAAATCCGGGATTAATCCTGCACTACTCGGGTCAACTCGAATCCGATCTGATTCGGATCCAGATCAACTCGACCCGACACAAATGACCCGGTGTTGATCCAAAATTACTAGTTTTCGAGTAAAAAAGTCGGGTCAATCTTCGATGTTCGGGTCAAAAACAGGTCAATCTCGGGTCAAATGCAAGTTTTCGCGTCATTTTCAGGTCATTTTCGGGTTGCTGGATCAACTCGAACCCAAGCCGATTTTTAAAACGGGTTGATTTGTTGAACCCGAATCCGGATTTTTTCGGGTCGAGTTCGGGTCGGGTTTCGGATCTTGTCAAAAATTGACTCCCCTAAGAACTACTACTGCGATAAGCAAATTCAGCGGCGAAGAGAGTACTAGAGGGTGACTAAGCTATAATAGATTATGAAAAAGCATTTAAAAGACTTTTCTAAAAGGATTTATATTCTCATTGAAAGGCCTCTTGTAATTCATAGAACTTTTTACTATTATTATTCCAAATGAATTTATGCTAATTTAGGATGGATAAGTAAGTGTTTATGGAATGCGATGAGAAAGTCTTTGAGGTTGAAATCTAAGATGGCTCTATTTAGAGGATTTTATCATTAAACATTCTCTCTAATGGGCAAATGCGGTGCATTTTTCCTCTCTTTTTAGAACAAATGGAAAGCCTTGGAAGTGACAAAGAGTCAGATCGTCTATAAAGCTTTGTAGGTTTTCACTTGAATAGTACAGTACAATAATTCCAACTTTTAGGAAAAAAAAAGGAGATTGATTTTGCTATAAGGTAAAATTAGCAAATGATAGTAATAAACTACAATTTTGCATGCTTAAGGAATGAAATGAAATTCAATAATTTTATAGACATATCAATAGAGAACTATCATAAGAATAAGAATATGGAACAATATATGATTTTGATTTGGAAATCACAACTTGAATCGAAGTATAAAAAAGTTTGATTTTTTTCGATAGAAAAAATACAATAAATTTTCAAGGAAAATGAAACACGTCAAAATTGAAATATGGTTTTTGCAAAAGCATCCCATGCAAAATTTAAATAAGATTTATTGAGATTTAGGTTTCTTTTGAGATAGCTTTTTTATTGCTTTCTAAAATAGCTTCCTAGAACAAACAAGTTTTAATTCAAATAATTTTATACTAGAAAGCTACTTTAGAAAACTGTAAGAAAGTTGTCCCAATTGAAGCCTTATATTTCATTTGGGATAATTTTTTTATTGCTTTTTAAAGCAATATTTTAGCACAAATTTTTTTTGAAAGCAATAAAAAAACAGTGACCAAAAGCTATCATAAACCGCCTCCTGGATCACATTAATCCTCTATCACAACAACTCCCTTATCGTCGCCCATTTCTCACCATCCTCCTTTTGGATCCTAAACCCAACACACTCCTGCAACTCTTACTTCGCCTCATATCTGATTCAGATCTTCTGAAACTTCTCATTCCCCAATTATCGAGCCGCATTTCTCGTGATTCGTGATGCCGGCATTGACGGAATGAGTGACACAAGAGTTTAATTATTTGAGCAAAAGAAAAGTCTAAGAATTTAATTATTGAATGGATTCAAGGAAATCCATTTTTAAATTTATATGGAATCCAAAATCTTTACTTTCTTTAATTTATGCTTACAATAAAATTTATTTAGGCTTCCTTCCTAACGTCTTTCTAAAGTTGCTTTCTAGTACCAAAAGTTTCGAGTTCAAAAAACTTTTGCACTGCAAAGCTTCGAAAAGCAGCAAGAAAGCCTCCCCAAACAAAATCTTTGTTGGTGTTCAATTATATGTTATCCTCTACTTTGATTGATGCAAGTTAGCTCATAAGAGTTTACTACAAAATCATTCACTTATTAACATTTATATGAGAATATTCTATGCTTGCCTTAAGAGACAAAAGACTTAAAAAAACCTTTTCAACTTATAGCAAAGTACTTTTCTTCTAAATTTTTTGTATTTAAATGACAAATTTATGATCAAGCTCTCCATAAAATATAAGAAAATTATTATTGCTACAAAATTGTATCTTAACTAGTCCATAATGATTTGTTTCTCTTTCAAATGATCTTTCATTATTGTTTAAAATGCTACAATATCATAATTGCATAAAATTGTGATATGTCCACTATGTTATATGTTTATAACTCATCATTTAGGTTATAAATAAATGGATGAAAGGAGTTTTATTTATGATAGATGAGAAAAAGCTAATTTAAGCACTTTTATAGTTTTATTTATATATAGAATAGTTTGGATATTTTTCTTTCAATTTCAATTGTGTTTCTTGCCAATCATATTGTTTTAAGATTATGAGAACATTTTTATAATGCATAAAAATTTTGGTTTAGTGGCACTTTTGTCATATTTGAAGTTTTGTATGAATGCACAGAAGAAGTGAATTTTAAATTGTTACGGTATGAGATTGGTATGAAAAGCTTCGACCCTTCGTCTTATTGTTTGTTTTCGTCTTGCTACATTGAGTCACCCGGCCAGATCATGACACTCAGGCTGCTGAATAAACTCCCATCAAAGACTTAGGCTTTGTTTGAGATGTCTTTCTTATTACTTCTTCTTAAAGCAGTTTTTTGCATTAATAATGTCATCCTAAACGAAGCCTTAATCATACTGCTCATACAAGCAAAATCTACAATTAGCATTTCATAAATATGAAATTTCGAGTGAGTAATGATCTTCAAACAAAACTTTATTCAAATCATTAAAGATATAATTTGATTTCTAATTTAATAAAAAATGGCTAATTTATAACTTCTCAATCAAATTATCTTTTATTCAAATCATTAAATATATTTATGCAGGAGCTATTACTTGTGTTCAAACACAATGTGGTTTGACAAATTATTTTCCTACTTCGGTTGGATTACATCAAGGATCAGCCTTATGTTCATATATTTTTGCTTTAATCATGGATGTTCTCACTAGACATTTGCAAGATAATGTACCTTGGTGTATGTTTTTTGTTGATGATTGTTTGTGTGCTGAATACTCGTAGAACGCTAGGACGTAAATTTACAATCTCGAGGCAAAATCAATGATATTCTTCTTCTTATTAATACTAGAGAGATAGAGTTGAAGGTAAACTTGAATTATTGAGGTCAACCTTAGAGTCTAAAGGTTTTCACTTAAGTAGATCTAAAATTAAATATATTGAGTGTAATTTTAGTAACAATGGACCAAGTAAGGGGATTGTGACTTTGGGCTATTAAGTTATTAATAAGAGTACACGTTTTAGATATCTTTGATCTATTGTTCAGAGTGACGGTGAAATAGTTAGGGATATTATCAGCAGAATTCAAATTGATTGGTTGAAGTGGAGGAATGCATTGGGCTTGTTGTGCGATAAAAAAATCCCCCTCAAATTTAAGATGGTGGTGAGACCTGCAATGTTTTATGGTGCCGAATGTTGGCCATTAAAAGAGAAGCATAATACTAAGTTAAGCGTTGCAGAGATGAGGATGCTTAGGTGGATGAGTGGCTTTACCTTTAGAGATAAGATACAAAATGATCATATACGTGAAAAAGTTGGAATAGCTCTAGTGGAAGATAACATTAGAGAGAGTCGCTTAGATGATTTGGTCACATTAAATAGAGGTCTTCTTATGACCCAGTTAGGAAAGTTGAGGTATTAAGTTTGACTTATGTTAAGAAAGATATATGTAAACCTAAAAAGACATGTTTAAAAAATATTTGAAATTATTTTATTTTATTAGATTTAAATAAAAATTTAAATTTTAACATGTCACCATAACAAAAAAGATTCATATAGAAGATGCTGTTATACAATTGAATTATTATATTAAAGGTAAAATATTGCAGTTTTTTGCGGTCACGGCGGGCGCCGCGATAGATTCCACCAAGCCACAGACGGCGTTTTCAGACGCTGCTCGTCGTACTTATCTCCTTATTCTTCTCCCAGCCCTAAACCATTTATGTGGTCAAAAAGCACAGAATCATCAGTCAGTCGCACAAAGCGCCGGCCATGGAAGAAGAAAGTAAGCTTCACATCGTCATGCTGCCATTTGTCGCCATGAGCCATCTCCTCCCATTCTTCGAGCTCTCCAAGCGGCTTGCTCTTAAAGGGGTGGAGATCTCGTTCTTCACCGCGCCATCCAACATCCACCGCCTCCCTTCAATTCCACAAGCCCTAACTCCCTTTATTAACTTCATCTCCTGTTCCATCAACAACAATTCTTCCAACATCGAGAACAGCGTCGATCTCGGCTCCGAAGCCGACCGACTTCTTCTTCTTAAAGTCTACGACAACTTCGAGAACCAACTCACCGCCTTGCTCTCCGATACTTCTCGTCCCAAACCAGACTGTATCATCTACGACTTCCCCGGCGGAAGATGGGCTCCAGCCCTAGCTTCCCGATATAACGTCAACTCAGCCAGCTTTTGCCTCTTCAACGCCGCCGCACTCACCTTTTGCAACCATACCAAAGACTTCGACTCACCGGAAAAACTCACAACGGTGCCGGATAGTATCCCGTTTCCGACTACCGTTGCCTTCCGGCCATTCGAAGCTCGTATATTCTACTCAATGTTTGGCAAAAAACCAAAGCAAACAGAAGCCAAAACAGAGAGCAGCCAATTTACCCTTATCAGAACCTGCAAGGAGTTCGAGAGCAAATGGTTAGATCTGCTTGGCGACACACATACCCCCGTGGGTTTACTTCCCCCATCTTTTGACGAGGAGGAAGAGAGTGAGGCATGGACGAGAATACGCGAATGGCTTGATGAGCAAAAGGAAAGTTCTGTGGTCTATGTTGCTTTTGGATCTGAGGCAATTCTTACGAGAAAGCAAATTGATGAGATTGCATTAGGGTTGGAGACGAGTGGACTACCGTTCTTCTGGGTTCTGCGGGTGGGTTCGCCGCCGCAGGGGTTTGAGGAGAGGACGGCCGGAAGAGGGCTGGTGTGGATGGGTTGGGCTCCGCAGGTCCGAATTCTGGCCCACCGGGCGGTTGGAGGCTTTCTGACCCACGGTGGGTGGAATTCTGTGGTGGAAGGGTTGGTGGTTGGGGCGGCGATGGTGGTTTTGCCGATGATGTTTGAGCAGGGGCTGAATGCGAGGAATTTGGTGGAGAATGCTTACGCGGTTGAAGTGGCGAGGAATTATGAAGATGGCTCCTTCACTGGTGAGGAGATTGCGAGGAAGTTGAGGATGGTGATGGTGGAGGAGGAAGGAGAGGAGCTGAGGAAGAAGGCGAGAAAGGGGAAAGAGGTTTTTGGGAGTGAGAAGCTGCAGGAGGAATATCTTGATGAGCTCGTGAAGAAGCTACGGGAGAAACGGACGGTGGTGGCAGAGCCAGCTTGATTTGTTTAGGGTGGTAAGCATGGGGGTTTAATATATAAATAACATGGAATAAATTGGTATGTATGTAAATCCCCCGTATTTATATTTTTTAGCTTTATGCTTTATTTTTTTTTGCACGAAATAAGAAGTGAAGGATGTAATATTATAATTTTATTTGACTACTACTTAATATTATCATTGCAAAAATTTATATTATTAGTACCTTTGATTTTTTGAATATGTTTTTTAGGGAAACATTTGAATATCTTATTGAAGTAAAATTCAAAGGTGAAGACTACATGAGAAAGATTGAATTGCAATGAACATTAGAAAAGAGAACTAAATGATATATAGCACCAAGTTAAGAAGCCTATAAGGAGGAGCAATTATTACATCCGGTGTCCGAATGCATTCAGAGACCAATAATCACACGCCACGTCACCTAAAACTCGGTATTTTGGACTCGATATTGCTCGGTAAACATTCGGACCGTTCGGTTTTTGACCGAATGTAATAATTTCTCCATAAGGCGAAGCTATATAAGGCATGTCTTATTATAGAAAAGTGATAACATAGATAGGTTAAGCCAACTTTAATGGGTAGTTTTCAAGACATGACAATTTTGTATTTCTATGTTAAAGTCAATATTTCCCATTTCCAATATAAGTTATGTTGTAGAAGTTCACTTAATTAAGTGCAATCTCTCATTTAAAAATAATAATAATAATAACTTAAAAAAGAAGACTTATTTATCCATATCAAGCGTATTTAAAATACGGTTAATAACAATTGGATGCTTGAACATACCCGAGACGAATCTGATATAATAACATCGAGGCTTTTTCTACTACGTGGGGTCGGCTACATGAATCCTTTTTCTCCAATGTGTCTTGTTCATAGTCAATTCTCATTTAAATCTAATAAAAATATCATTTTTAATATTTTCAAACTAAATATTTTAGGCCTGTCTATAAAATTAATAGACAATAACTTTATTTTCAAAAAGCATGAATAAATTAAAATATTATTTATATCAATATCGCCAAAAGAATATAACAGTATGATTTAAACTTGATCATGCATCATAATTAGCTTTCCAGAACTTGTTACTTAAACTTAAATATTATATACAGTGACATGTATTTACAGATGGACATCAGAGTATACTTGTTAACAGAATGTCACTTGCACTTTTATAGAAGTATCAGAGGGTATCTGTATAGAAATATTAGAGTGTACTTATGAATAGAATATTTTTTGTATTTAAACTTATTTTATTTAACATAATATGCAATATATGAATCATAATATGTATGTCTTGATGCTTGCTTAAAACTCCACATTCAGTTATGCCTCCCAAGATCAGCCTTCACTAGGTGAAGGAGACCAACCCAATTCTCCTTATAACTCGACTTCTACTTATAGCACATTTGAATCTCTCATACTTACATAATGCATTTGAGGTCAGAAATAACCTCCCTCATCTATATAAAGCAGATGGGTTCATAATCAAAAGCAAAATATAATAGAAATTTAGGCTTACATAATAGAACTTTTAGTGCCCTTTAACATCTCTCACAATAGAACTTCGATCATATGAACATGAATGCAAATGCTGATATTAATAAAATTAATAGATATATATGATGTTTGTAGAGAGAGAGAGCTCAGACAAATTCAAGAAATAGAAATAGTTTCCCGTATTCTATTCATCTCAATACAACCGGTATTTATAGACAACTTACAGAAGTCGGGTTATATCTAAACCAATCCCAGACAGACATGTGGCAAAATACATTTACATAGCTTTCTACTTACATCCCCCCTCAAATTGATGATGTATGATCATCCAGCAATTTGGTTGACATCTGTTTAAATCTGAAATTGGACAAAGGTTTGGTAAAGATATTAGCAAGCTGGTCCTCAGTGCATATGTGGTGTACCGAAATCTGCTTGGTACGAATACAATCTCTTATGAAATGGCAATCAACCTCTATATGTTTCGTACGAGCATGAAACACAGGGTTATTAGCTAACGCAATTGCCTAAGTATTATCGCAAAAAACAGTGGTAGGTTCTTTTTGAGGAATGTGAAAGTCTTCTAGTAAGCGTCTTAGCCATATAATCTCAGATGCCTCAGTAGCTAATGCTCGATATTCTGCTTCCGTAGATGATCTTGCTACTGTGGTTTGCTTTTTGACTTGCCAAGATATAATCGATTTGCCCAAAAAATTACAATAACCAGAAATCGATTTCCGGTCTTTCTGATTACTAGCCCAATCAGAGTCTACATACCCTCTCAGAGTGAGATCATCATCATATAGTGCTATACCTTTGTCCGAAGAACCTTTAATATATCGCAGTAAGCGTTTAAGATTTTCAAAATGTATATTGAGAGGCTGATGCATTTGCTGGCTAAGTTGATGTACTGCAAACTGTATGTCACGACCCGACCCGACGGGGACAGATCCCGCCCGAGCCGGACCGCGACCAAACCTTCTTATCCAGGATCTGGCTTTGGAATTGGTTCCTGAACTGAATCTTCCAAATTAATCAACTCAACAGACACACAACCACAGAGCTACTATGAATCATCAAACACAGCGGAACAAAACATCTATATTTTCATTTTCCTCAAAACAATCATCTACAGATACAGTACATGGCTTTTGAACAGAAAGAAAGACAGAACAGAAAACCCATGACTGTACAAAAATCAAAAGGTACAAACAATACCTATACGGATCAGAACTCAGAAATATACTCCTGGACTTCTTTCCCTTTCCCAGAACCTGAAAACCACCAGAAAATAAGAGTGAGCTCAACAGCTCAGCAAAGCAACAAACCTCCAATCAAAATTCTCAGAATCCAAAACCAAACTCATCAGACAGAAATCCAATCAGAAATCGGAACAGAATCAGACAGATATCCACTCGGACATATCAGAACGAAACAGAACAAATCAGAACAGATACGGACAGATCACATCAGAATCAGAAATTGTACACATCAGAATCAGAACGGATTAAATCAACAGAGTCAGAATCGTACAGAAATTCAGAAATCAGGATTGATCGTAGCAGAATCACAATTTCTTACAGGACAGATCCAGAAAACAGAACAGATACAGAAATCCGAATCATATCAAATCAGATATCAGATAATATTTCATTCATAGCTAAATGCCCTGACACTGACGGAATCTCTACGGATTCCGGCCCCTTATGCCTCCCTTCCCAGACACTGACTGAATCTCATAGGATCCAGGCCCCTTATGCCTCCCTTTGTGCTCACGGCACCAGAACAAATGTGCTTATAGCACCAGAACAGAATTCATCGGATCTGGAACAGGACAGATATCAGATTTCAGATTGAGCTCATTTCAGATTTCCCAGACACTAACTGAATCTCATAGGATCCAGGCCCCTTATAGCTCCCTTTTTATAGCACATACAGATAGCATTTCAATTCAGAAGAAATCCGGGCAAATCCAAAATCAGATAAAAATCGGGCAGCACAACGGCAGTAGACAGAATTTACACAAAATTTCCTGCAAATAAAATTTACCAAATTCGCACAGAATTTAGATAATCACATTCCAGAACATTTATTCTACTGCACAGAGAATTTACAATTTCATAGAAAAATGTAGTCTACGAAAAACTCCGCCGAATCAAAATACCCGGACAAAAATCTTCGGAAAATAACCAAAATGTGCACACTTGGCACGTCAACAATATACGGAAAGTTACGCGGTAAAAACTGAACCAATCAAAAGATACGGATGAAAAACAGTAACGAAAACGAAATCCGGACAGAAAATACCGCCAAACTCAACGATTCTGAAAATTGAGAAAGGCGGAATGTGCCTTACCTTGCGTACATCATTATTCTGAACAGTCACTTCGGACGAAAACGGCTCCGCGTCGTCCGAAAATCAACTTTTGCCAAAATGCCCTCGACTTTCTCTCTCCTCAGATATTTATTTTTTTAATTTAGATTTTTCTCTCTCTTCAAAACGACTGAAATCAGCTTTATAATACACAGATCAGCCCGGCCGGTCGCCAAATCGTCCCAGGACGATCATACCGTTTTGGATCGTCCTGGACGGTTCCCAGAACTATTCTCAGGCCGACATTTTCTACAGTGCCGATCGGCCTGGACGATGTGTACAGAAAATCACCTGGAGCAAAACTGAGCAAATTCTGGAGCAAAATTTCCACTGATCGTCCCAGGACGATCCAGATCGTCCTGGACGATCCTGGAGCAGATTTTTGATATTACACTGTATATCTGGCCGAGTAAGTGTTAAGTATTGTAATGAGCCAATCAAAGTTCGGTAAAGCTGTGGATTTTCAAATTATGTTTTCGATATTGTAGTAAGTACAGTTTTGATTGGCGCAGGAGTTGACACAGGTTTTGCATTAGTCATACCTGCTTGCTCTAATATCCTATTTGCATAAGCTTGCTGATGAAGAAGAATGCCATAGGATTTTGATACAGCTTGTATACCCAAAAAATGATTCAAGGATCCAAGATCACGCATTTGAAATCGCTGATGTAGATTTCTAAGAAGTCTGGTAATTTCAGTTTGTGAGTTACCTGTTAAAAGGATGTCATCCACATATATCAATATGTACATCTGAACTGAATCAGCTTCGTATATCATAAGCGATGGATCCGCAACACTCATCTGAAACCCAAAATCTTGTAGATGATTTGATAATGTTGCATACCACTCTCTTGGAGATTGTTTAAGACCATACAAGGCCTTCTTTAGCTTGCAAACATAATGAGGATGAGTAGTATCTTGATATCCTTGAGGTTGTTGCATAAACACAGTTTCGGTTAATGCCCCATGTAAAAAAGCATTAGAAACATCTAATTGATATATTTCCCATTTGTAAAACAGTGCTACAATAATAAGAACCCGAATGGTAGGCATTTTAGCTACCGGACTAAACGTCTCGGTATAGTCAATACCTTGCTCTTGATTAAAGCCTTTAGCCACTAATCTAGCTTTATATCTTGCTATAGATCCATCCGAATTTAATTTGGTTTTAAACATCCACTTACAGCCAAGAACATTTTGATTTGGGGATGGTGGAACTAAGTCCCATGTTCCTTGGGCTTGCAGAGCTTATGTTCTTGATGTTACTCATCAAAAATTTGAGAGCAGATGGAATTTGAGGAGAATCGGAAGACTCCATCGTCCCTTCAGCCGCTTCTGATTGATTCGTTGAAGACATCTTGAATTTTAGTTGGGATTAACGAAAAAGTGATAAGCTCGAAAAATAGAGAGAAAAAGTGACGATCATGGCTCTGATACCATGTAGAGAGAGAGCTCAGACAAATTCAAAAAACAGAAATAGTTTCCCGTATTCTATTCATCTCAATACAACCGGTATTTATAGACAACTTACAGAAGTTGGGTTATATCTAAACCAATCCCAGACAGACATGTGGCAAAATACATTTACATAGCTTTCTACTTACATTGAGCATGAACATTAATACATATGTACACGTATTTGAAAAACTATTTATAAGGTATCTTTAAAAATATCATTTTAAGATTTTTAATGAATTAGAGCCAATGTCAAATTTCCATTTTCAACATAATAAAACTAACGAATGAAATATCATTTTCTGACAATTAATTAAAATGATCATGATACGACGTTTTATAGCATGCTAAAAATTGCATGGTGGAAAGTTTGTTAAACTCATTGAAAATGCACTTTACTTTATAACTTCTTGTAAAAATATTGAAATTGAAATCAAATATAGAGCATTGGGAGTCTACGTACGTAGAGTAGAATGAATATCTTAACTAGCCCGACAGATGAATCTTGCACCTACGAGGAACATATCAGCAAGGGGTAAGTTGGGCTTTAGACAACGCTCTTGAGATGACTATATTATGTATAAACTAAAGCATAAATCATGATATGAAAATCTTTGTGTGATGAAATACTCCATACATTTGCAAGCCCTTAATGCCAAATAAAATGCCACGATATTATAACTCGTCACTTTAATTGTAAATATTTTTTCAGGTAAATACCCTATGGATTAAACGGACGAAAAGAGTTTTACTTATAATAGGTGTTAGGTCTCTAGGTACTTGTATAGTTTTATTTATGTATAGAATGATGTTGATACTTTCATTTCAATTCTCTTTCATGCCCATCATATTGTTTTAACATTTATGTGAACATCTTTATAATGAATGAAAATTTTGATTTGGTGGCACTTGTTTCATATTTGGAGTTTTATATGAATGTATAAGAAGAAGAAGCTAGTTTTAAATAGTTATGGTAAGCTTGAAAATTTCATCTAATTGTCTAATTCTCGCTTCGCTACTTCAAGCTCCCCGGCTAGGTCGTGGCACCCGTGTCACCGAACCAATCCACATATTGCTCAAAATAGGCTCCAAAGTAAGTTTGATCATTGCTTTCGATACATAACTTGGCTCGCTTCCTTAGAGCCGTGTTGACCTCTATTTTCGCTCGAGCACTTGCAATCAACTTGATTAGACCTCGTCGAGCTCAATTCAGACTCGAATCGATCCAAATTGATCTCAATTAGACTCGATTGCACTCAATTTAACTTATTTTAATTGCATCGAGTTCAATTTGATTCAAATTAATATCGATTTGGGTGCAATTTCATCGACATGACTAAGTCGAACCGCCTCAAGCCCAAACTGACCCCATTTTGGCCCTGAATTGAGCCTGATTTGAGCCCAAATCTGATTCAAATTAACTCAATTTAATTCAAATAAACTTTAATTTTCTTTTGGTTTAATTTGAATTGATTTCCTAAATCGAGAAGCTGCCTCGATGGTCTTGATCTCTCCGAAATTCGAACTCTACCGTTGCAAAGCTTTTCAGTCGCATGATACACCCGTTTTAGAACGAGGCAGACCCTCGTTAGCGTGATTTGCAGTGGATGGGGGCTGTTTTCGTGTTTGGAGCAAGGCAGAACGTCGAGAGAGACGTTTAGAAGGCTCGGGGAAGCCTTCAGCTAGGGCATGAAACTCGCCCCCTCCTCTCGTATCTCTCTCGGTCTTCCGCACAACACCCCTCTCCAGCTCTCAATCCCGACCCCCTTCTCCCACTTCCGATCGCGAGCCAGGAAGGATAGCCGACGCCCCTGCTCCCTCTGCTTCTCTGATTCGAGTGACGGACAAGGAAGTTGAGGCCTTCCGACTTCCTCTGCATTCTCACGAAGACCCTCCCTCTCTTGATCGCACACATTCACTCCTCCCTTTCTCTCTGGATTTCGCTCACGCCCGGATCCCTCTCTCTCTGTCGATCTCGGATCGCACCAGCAGGAGGGGCTGAAGCCCCTCTATCGCCTGAAAGCCGAAACCCACTCCCGTCCGAAGCCACCTGGATCGCGATCTCCCCTTCTCCCGGCTCCAGGGGCCCTCGTTCGCGAATTGAAGAGGGATCGAACTCTTCTTTACCTGCCTCCTCCCTCTCTCGGTCTGGTTCTGTTCGGACACCCAGGCGGAACCGGCCTCCCTCTCTCGTATCTCTCTCGGCTTCGCACGATCCAGAGCCGAACTCCCTTCTTCCCCTTGTTCCCGCTCCAGAGACCGAACCCGAGCAAGGCCGAAGCCCGTCCGACTTCGGGTAGAGTCGATCCCCTTCGACGAATCGTCTTGACGCCTGGACCGAACTGAGCTCCATCCCTTTTACAATGTAAGTCTTTTCCCTTACTCCTCCTTCTTCTTTGTCTTGTTGTTTCTCCTCATTTTTGTTTTCTCCTCCATCTTATTTCTTCTCAACCTTCTTCTTCATCCTTAGCTCCATTTGCTTCTCACTTTAAACTAAGGTCTAGTGGTTGTGTTAGTTGGTAGATGTTCATTTTAATGCAAAGTTTATGCAAATTTTAAGGTGTATATGTCATTACACCTATAATACTCTTGTTACTGTGGAATGCATTCATTAACTATGCCAAAGTTCTACAACAGTTTGTGGTGATGGTAGTTGATTGCATCATATGTTTATTGCTCTATATCTCTCTCTAATTTGTTGATTCGCTTTGTTTGAGATGGATGATTAGCATGTAAGTTTATTTTTGTTTTAGGTCACATGATTTATAGGTTTTAGGTGTGAGTGATGGCAAAGCTTGAGGAGCCATAGTGTTCTTTCACTAAATCATGCATGTAGGGTGTTTGTGTTAATGCCCATTAAAGTTAGTGGAGGCTTTCCTTGGTAAAAAGAGGAGTTTCATGAGTTTCGTTGAAAGGTTTACCTTGCCGGCAGAGTAGATCCTGTATAATTTTGTGTTGCTTTTGTGGTCCTTACAAAGAGAAGACTAATGTGATTTGGGAAGGCTTCTTGCATTTTATAAATATTTGCTACATGGAAGCATTGTTAGTTTACAAGCAAACGTCGCCGTATCTATGTATCTTTTGGTCTCTTTCACCTTCCAATCCATGGCATCAATTGTGTTTGGTGAAATTGCTACTAAAGAGAGCTTAGTCGTTTGTTCTTGCATTGAAGTTCTCCGTGACGACCTTCTTCATGTAAACAAAATGTGTTCAGGATGCATAGCTTAGGGGTTAAATAAAAAAAATGAATGAGCATGAAAAGAAAGTCTTATAATTTTTTTTTTCTATACATATTTATGGTTGTCATTCTGTTTAGGATGGATTTTGATGAACTTCAGATATATCGGTTTGCAACGTTATTCAATAGCTCAATGAGAACATGTGACTATGGAAACAAGGACCTTTATGTCGGTTTGCTTATAAATAATTATATGGGTATTATGCATTAGTTGTTTGATGAAATGCCATTAAAGATATGGTAAGTTGCTCGGTTCATATGCTTTGAGCATCCAACGTGTTAGAAATCATACCTTATGTTTTGAAGAGAATATTTCTCAATTAGTGAAAAGACCCGCTGTCACTTTTCTTTTAAAATAGCATTCATCAACATATGCATTAGAAAATGTTCTTGTTAGTACAAATGCTTATGGCACATCTTAGGCCTCATGTACAATTTATCTCCAACTAGATGTAGTGATGAAAAAAAAAACAAAGAAATTTCCTATGGTTTACAAAACAGAAAAAAATCTGAATTTCTTTTTTTATTTAAACACCTTCTCAAGCGAATGATTCTATAAGGTGTAAAAGAAAATTGTGCTGGATTATATTGGTTGTATATATATATATATATATATATATATATATATATATATATATATATATATATATATATAAGGAATTCTCAGCATGTGAAATCTTCATTCGTTTATGATTCAAAGTTTTATGTATGGATTCTAGAGGATTGCGAATGAGAATAAAAGAGTGGCTTTCTTGGGTAGGTTCTTATTTATGAGATTTATGTGCATACTTATCGATTTTGTTCAAATATTGTCTAGATCTTTGAAGATATATTTAGCATAAAGTTTTACATATCATCTTCTATGTTCTTCATCGCAATGTTGGATAGAAATTTGGTCATGAACCTAGCATTTACGCATGTACTTGAAAGCATGATTTCTACATACTTTTTGAAAATAAGGTTCCAAACATGAATGGCCTTTCTTTGCTAAATCTTTCAAAAAAAAAAGGGAAGCATTGTTGTTTTTTTTTTGGAAGTATATGTAAGCATGAAAGTTTTGAGATTGTCTTTCCCTTTACAAGGTTTAAACTTCTTGCAAAATCATATGGTTGATATTATCAAAGTAGGCTTACGGATTGGTGTTAAAGAATGCTCTTGAAAATATTAGATAGCTTATAGATTTGGAAACTAGAAATTTGTTGTGAAATGGTTACATAGCTCGTGCTTTAAATTTATACTTTCATATCTTAAACCCATGTTGTATCATGATGATATCATTCTCTCTTTTCTTGTTGTTTTGGCAAAGATCTTAGTTAAATCCTATGGATGTGATTATTATCAATGAGTATTTGGAAACTTTTTGAGCATGATATTGTCTCTTTACATTTCATATAAATGATTAGAATAAGTTTAGAATATCTTCTTATGAAATCGAGTCATGTTTTCATCCTTATTTGTGTGAAATATTGTAGTTTTTTTATGCATCGTCGCTAGTTGTGACATTTGAGTTTCTTTTAAAGAGTTTTACGAGTCATTTTATACTTAGAAAGTTTTATGAAATTTTTCTCTTTGCTTTTATTGAAGTTTTCTTATGAGTCGTTTTGTGTTGCCAATTTGGAAAGTCGGTTTTGATTGAAAGACGTCTTGTTTTGCTTTGGTTGGAATGATTTATAAGCGATTTTGGATTTGTTTTATGTGACGGATTTTATAAGTGCTTCACAATGAGAGGTTCTTATAAAACCTTCTCGTTGGAAAGCTTTATGTTTTCTACCCCACTCCAAATAAAACTGAGAGGCACTTGATCGTCGGTATTTTGTAGGGCTTTGAGTCAAACCATGATTTTGGTAAATAACCTTTTGTAGAATTTTGTATGACACTTAGTTTAGAGGTTCTTGCAAGTCATGTTGGATTTTCTTAGACTTGTGTAGTAGTGTCCCTTAGCACCTTTTGAGAATGATTATGGCTTCTTCATTTGAGTTAGATTATTTAAGTATGCATTTCAAAAGTAAGTTGGTAGGATTTAAAACCTTTAGTAGCTTTATGTTGGAAGTCCTTAGTGTCCTCTTTGGAGCAAGACAGTCCTTACTCCTTTAGATTCTCTCTTGAATGTTAGTCTCTAAAAATATAGAATTTTGGGATGAGTGCAAAACCATAGAGAATTTAGGCTTAAGTCTGGTCTTAGAAGTACATCCCCCTTAGTTGATTTAGCCTTGGTTTAAGGTGTGTTGGGAATAATCGAGTCAAACATATCAAGTGCCTCGTTTGGAGTGGGAACATTAAAGGGCATTGTTGATGTTGCTTTAGGATACACTTGTCTTTAAAGAAGTGTGTCCAAAACAACAATGCCTACATTCCTTTTATTTCTGATTTTCATTCTTTTGCATTCTACTGCTTTGCTATAGATTCTTAAGTTCAGCAATACATGTACGAAAGTCCTAAGGGTTAGAAAACGAAACCTCCTTTTATCCCTACAACTTTAGTGACATCTAAGGACAAAAATTAAGGACCGAGTCTTAGATAACTTAGACTTAGGGTACATGCTCCCTGTAGGGTAGAGACATCAAAACTAAACTTAGCGACATGTCTTCCTAGGTTTAGCCTTTTCTTTCTTTAATCCACTAATAATTAACCAACCATTTATAATCTAATTCTTAAAATGTGTTAAAATATTTAATTCTTAATCAAGTTATTGTTAATATTCGTAATCATTAAACTATAAACCTAAGACATAAACCTAAATCAATTCTAACTAATCTAATAATTAATTCTTAACCAATCTAAAATCTAAAAGATGTAGATTTCCTTAGGAGATTAAATTATAAATAAAATTCATTAGGATTAAAATACTCTTAAAGATCAAATTTAGAGTAATCTTTTAAAGTCAATAAACAAACCCCTTAATACATAACAACCACTCCAGAAGTGAAGTTTATTGGATGGATTACTCCGGGCTGCGGGGCTAAGTGTCCTAAGGAGGCCTGGTTCTTCGAGCCTGGTGGCACAACGCCACGAATGGATCCAATGGGGTGTTAAAATTTAAAATTAATTTCTTAACTGGCTTAAATCAAACCTTAATTGATAATAAATCATTTAATCTACATTTTTTCTTTTAATTTACAACCAACAAAATAATCAATCAAATCCTAAAATACAATATCTAAAATCAATCTTAAAGTGTTAAGATTTAAACTTCAATTAAAATATCTCTTTTGGCCTTTTAACAAATCAAATGCAAGCAATTATAACTAAATCATCCTACATAGGACCTATCCAAAACTGCACAACCTACACACACCTTAGACTTGTTTGGTTAGGACACGGCTTTTAGCTCTAGGATAGGCTCACATTTTCTCTTGTTATTCAATGCTTGCTACATATACATGTTCTATAAATACAATTATTAAATTTATTGTTAGCTATATTTAATTTTCTGTTAGTTATACTTTTGTTATTTACCTGCATTTCTTTTCTGAATGACATCTACGCTCATATATATCTTTCTCTTTTATCTTATTTTGCGAGGTACACCGGGTCTTGCACGATCAAAAATCAATGGATAATTTGCTTGCTTGGAATTATTGAGTGGCTGCGCCACGCTCAGATATGATTTTTGCAACCTAAACTCCTACTTATATATCGAAATTGCTACACATCACACACGATTTGTTGATAGGTATTCTAGCATGTTTAGGTAGCTGGCCTTAGGTTAGTTCACTAACGAAGCTTTGGCCCTATAGGTCAAAGCTTGCCCCCTTTCTGTGAGCCCTAGAGACCATTAGGGTCATTTAGGCCTGTAGAGTAGGCCACCAAGCTTGCCCCCTTTCTGTAAAGCTGGCCTCGTTGTTTTCCCACACGAAGTGGGCATCGTTGTTTTTCTGCTAGGATTTTGGCCTTTTTCGATTTTGGGTTCGACACCTTTCCCCTTTTTTTTTTCTTTCTGTGAGCCTTAAAGATCATTAGGGTCATTTAGGCCTGTAGAGTAGGCCACCTATTTGTGCCAGTGGGCACCGTTTAAATAATTTTCTGTGCGGGTATCTTGCCTGAAGGATACCCTTAGGGTGTGTTTATTTATTTTTTCTGTACTCTAGATGTCATGCATACGTTCTTACACACCTTTTGCTATAATGCACCTCACCTACATACATGTATTGCATTAGTGGACCTAAGGACATTTCTTACTTGTGCATTTGTTTCATGCATCATACAACGCTAGATCTATTCCTTTGCATATTATATAGTCCTTGATTTAAGCATTTTTGAACTGCAAATCCTTGATTCCTTAGGATAGAGCCTCCTATCTCGCATACATATAGAGCGATTGGTTGTGCTTAGGATTTTAGCTGGCTTCCTTTTTTCAGGCAAGGAATAAGTCCAGATTGCACTAGTTAGGTCGTAGATGCTGAAATTACTAAAAGACAAGAGGGGGGGTGAATTGTAAAAGTTTTTCTCTTAATAAAAATTAACCCTAAACAAGAGTTCTAATTTTTTGTTGTTTTTGAAATATTAAAAACAAAGATCTATGGAATTTTACTTTACCAAAAAACCACGTGCAATAGATATGACAAAATTAAAGTGCAAGCAAAAAGTAAACAATGATAAAGAAAGAACACACCAAGAATTTTATAGTGGTTCGGTCAAAATATGACCTACGTCCACTCCCCGGAGTCCTCCACTCCGGGATTTTCACTATAAAAAATAGTTCTCCTTTTGCCCCCCTTGGCAAGGCGGAGAAGCCTGTACAAACCTCCCTTTCACCAATCCGGCGTGGCGGAAGACCAAACTCTGTTTTCGCCCTCCTGGCGACGGCAGAGAACCTTCTCGTTTTTCTCCCTCCTGGAGAAGGCAGAGAACCTTGAGGCAACGGATGCAGACGAGCCTTTCCCTTGGAGATCCTCCCTCAAATCCTTCTCGGGCCACAGGAGGAGCAAGATGCAGCAAGCTTGGAGCAACCGTGTGATCTCCCTCACACCTCTTCTCCCTCACAACGCTCACCTCCTCCTTCCTCTCAACCCTCAAGAATTTCTCTAGAGTTTTCTCCCTTGGAATCCCTCTCTAATCACGTTCACCCTCTCTAACAATCTTACCCAAAAAGAACTTGATTGACATCTAAAAAAGGCTCCAAAAACCTCTGAATTCAAAATTAGCCGTTACTGTTCGTACAGTACGATTCAACATCGTACAGTACGATCTTCATAAACAGCCGTCGTCCTGGTACGAAGGTGTACGAACATTACAAAAACAATTCGTACTGTACGATATAAAATCGTACGGTACGATTCAACAAGATACTATTCGTACAGGATGATGGTCTGGACGATCGGATGTTGTCTCTGTTCATCGTATGGTACGATTAACATCGTACAGTACGATGTGACAAAAACCAAGAGATCGTCCAGGACGATATCCGGGACGATCATACTTCGTCTCTGTTCATCGTATGGTACGATCTAGTTCGTACAGTACGATGTTCAAATTTTGATTAGGCCCGGATTACATGCACTAATCACGGGTTAATTTAAGTAAGTATTAAAAGCAGATCGTACAGTATGAACATGTTCGTACAGTACGAACGGCGCAAAAACACTTGCTTAATATTAAAACACGGCTAGGGTTTTGGATCTGAACATATCGTACCGTACGAACTTCTTCGTACAGTACGATCTATTCACAGATTTGCCCACATAGCTTGGATCGTACGGTACGAAATAAAATCGTACAGTACGATCTCCAGAGAAGAATTTTACTTATATTTTTCAGTTAAAAAAAAAATTCTCCCCCTGTGTGTGTGCATGGTTGCTCTTACTCTTACGCATTTGTGGCCAGACTCAATAAAGTAAAAAATACAATAAATGGAAAATACAATTTTGACTCATACTCCTAATCTACTCGGTCTTGAGTCTTCCTTTCTTCCTGAGTCACTTGTGTTCTTCCTGAAATGTTAGTGCTCAAGGAAAATAACAAATAAAATAATAAGCAATGAAAAGCAGTTCCAAGACACTCATTATTTGGCATCATCAAAATCTCAAACTCGGGGTCATGGGTTGCAACAATCTCCCCCTTTTTGATGATGTCAAATACTTTGTTGCAAGTAAGAAAGAAAAATATTTCTTTTGTTTTTTTTTTGTTTGTTTTTTTTTTTTTTTATTAAACACAAGAAGGGAAGAGGAAAAAAAAACACTACAAGCAGGTAGGAGGAAAAAAAAAAAAACTGTATTTAGATAAATAGGCATTACACACATTACAACAAACTTCTCCCCCTTTTGACAGCACAAAAAGGAGGAGCCATTAAAAGCTCAAAAGCGGAAAAAAACAGAAAAGACTACAATGCATACATAGACAATCTAGTCAGACGGGTCCTGATCAGGTGGAGGTGGAGGTGGATTTGGCTGAAAGTATTGAAATAAAGTGTCGAAGCGGTGATCAATTGCTGTAAAACGCTCTCCAAACCATTGCATATCAGCCTCGTGTTGCTGATGTTGTTCCTGAATGTGCATGTCGAGGCGAGTCTGCAGCTGGTCGAAGCGGGCGACTAGATCATCATTTGGGAGTGGTGGAGCTGGTGCTGGTGCAGGTGCTCGGGGTGCAGCATGGCGTCGGGGTCGAGCTGGAGCTGCGGCTGGTGCATCTTCTCCTTCTTCTTCGTCAAAGACAGGTTCTTCAGGCTCATGTCCCCCGATGAAAGAGGATACGGAAGGAAGCATCCGTATAGAAAATAGGAAGCATATCGGGTTCAGCAGGATAGGATAATTGATATTTATGGTAGAGGATATATCCTATGAGGTGACCAAGAGCCAGATTTTGTTTCCGTCGAGTGGTGGGAAGACGAACAAAAGTCATGTGCCGAATATAGTTGCTGATCAAATCGACCTCATCAAACTTAATATTGGACATAATGAGGTAGGTAGCGACTAACAGGGTAGGGGTCAGATTGATGCGGTCGCCACCCTTGGGTATGATAGAGGTTCGAAGGACATGTTGAATTATACGGGCATTGCGGGTTAAGGATTGGACTAGAGGCTGGTGTTGATGAAAAACAGTGTTCCTAAGGACTCTATTTACATCGCTCCAATCAAAATCATCAGTTAGAAACGAGCGAACCATAGGTCCTTCAGTGGACAGCCCAATATGTTGGGCGATGTCGGCTCTAGTTATTTCCACAGGGCGGCCACAAACAAGGGAGTGAAAAGTGGTGTTATCTACTGTGTAGGTGAGATTTGCGAGAAATTCAAAAAGGAGTTCAGAGTTGTAAGGAAACGCTAGGGTAAGTAGGAATTGAAAGGTAGTGGACGCAAAGAGGCCCATTACCTCGAAATTTAGAGCGGCCTGATTTAGCATTTTTGAGGGCGAGATTTTGCAAGCCTTGTAGCGGTAGTAGGCTTCCTCATTTTCGCTATTCAGAAAGCGATCGGGTTGACGACTGGATGAGGACGAGCTTCCGGCAGTCATCCGACCTCGCTTAGACATTGCAGGAGGACACGAAAACGAATGGAAGGCTGAGAGAGGAGAGAGTTGAATGAATTGAACAGTCTATGCAAGGGTTTATATAGAATTTTTCGTAAATCGTACAGTACGAACCAGAGATCGTACAGTACGAAATACAATTAATATCCTGACCGGTCGTTTCGGGAAAAGGAGGTCAAATCGTACAGTACGATAGGTATCGTACAGTACGATCAGACGAATATCGATCGTCCCGAGGTTCTCAGTACGACTTTTGACCAAAAGTTTCGTACTGTACGAATACGTGGATCGTACAGTACGATACATAATAAATATCGTACCAGAACGCTTTAACTCGAATTTGTCCGTTGTGCTGATGTGGATCGTACAGGACGAATCTATAAGATCGTACAGTACGATACTCAATAATGTCGTACCAAACGGCTTTAATTCGTCCCAATCCGTTGCTGACGTGGATCGTATTGTACGAAGGGGAGGTATCGTACAGTACGGTAGGCAATAATGCGGGACGATTATCGTACAGTACGATGGGTATCGTATAGTACGATCAACAGAGCTGAATTCTGCCTATTGGTGGACGTTAGATTTGTGATATGTCGTACAGTACGATATAGATCGTACAGTACGATGAACAGTCAATGTGAATTTTGGTGTGGTGAGTGTGTGGTGATCAGGAGCAGCCCTAAAGATTTTTTTATTTATTTTTTTTTATGCATTTATATCTATGACACCTAATCTAGTCCTCAAGGTGCTAAAGGTGTCAAACGCTAATGGTTTTGTGAATATGTCTGCCAATTGATCTTCTGTAGCGATGTGATGTAATTCTATATCTCCCTTAGCGACGTGATCTCTAATGAAATGATGTCTAATGTCTATGTGTTTTGTTCGGGAGTGCTGAATTGGGTTCTTAGAGATACAAATTGCACTTGTGTTGTCACACATGATTGAGATGGTTCCAACAGGTAGTCCAAGATCAAGAATTTGTTGTTTTAACCATAGTACCTGTGCAACACAACTTCCTACTGCAATATATTCTGCCTCGGCTGTGGAAAGTGCTACTGAGTTTTTGCTTCCTACTGGACCAAGAAACTAATGATTGTCCGATGAATTGACAGGTACCAGAGGTGCTCTTTCTATCTATCCTACATCCTGCAAAGTCAGAGTCTGAGTACCCAAGGATTTCAAAGGAAGTGCTGTGTCTGGGATACCAAATTCCTAAGTTTGGGGTGCCTAGTAGATATCTAAGAATTCTTTTAACAGCAGTTAGGTGAGACTCTTTAGGATCGGCTTAGAAACGGGCACAAAGGCACACACTAAACATGATGTCCGGTCTACTGGCAGTCAAGTAAAGAAGTGATCCAATCATTCCTCTATATTTTTTCTGATCTACTGATTTTCCACTAGGATCCTTATCTAATTGGATTGTCGAACTCATTGGGATGTTCATGGGTTTTGCACTATCCATTTCATATTTCTTTAAAATATCCTTAATGTACTTTGATTGGCTAAGAAAGGTTCCATTTTCCATTTGCTTCACACTAAAGTCAAGAAAGTAGTTAAGCTCTCCCATCATGCTCATTTCAAACTCATTACTCATTGTTTTTGAAAATTCATCGCATAAATTTTTATCCGAGGATCCAAACAAGATGTCATCTACATATATTTGAACAATGAGAATTTCTTCTTTAACTTTTTGTAAAAAGAGAGTGGTATCTACACTACCCTTTTGAAATCCTCTATCCAAAAGAAATGAGCTAAGTCTTTCATACCATGCTCTAGGTGCTTGCTTTAGTCCATATAGTGCCTTTTTTAATTTGTATACATGGTTTGGAAATTGTGAGCTTTCAAATCCGGGGGGATTGCTCAACGTAGACATCTTCCTTAATTACCCCCGTTCAAAAATGCACTCTTTACATCCATTTGATATAACTTAAAGTTCTTGAAGCAAGCAAAAGCTAAGAGCACTCTTATGGCTTCTAGTCTAGCAACCGGGGCAAAGGTTTCTTCAAAGTCTATTCCCTCAATCTGGTTGTACCCCTTAGCTACTAGCCTTGCTTTATTCCTTATTATTGTTCCTGAATCATTCACCTTATTCTTGAAGACCCATTTTGTTCCAACAACACTCTGCTCTTTAGGTCTCTTAACTAACTCCCAAACATCATTCCTGGTGAATTGGTTCAGCTCTTCTTGCATTGCTAGAATCCAAAATTCATCTCCTAAGGCTTGATCTATACTTGTAGGTTCTATCATAGAGATGAAAGCTGAGTGACTAACCTCCTTCCTAAGTCCATGCCTAGTTCTTACACCTTCTGAAGGGTCACCTAAAATTAACTCTTTAGGATGACTAGAAGAATATCTCCATTCTCTAGGCAAATCTTCTTGAGATTCGACCCTCTCTTCTAAGGTCATAGTCTCTACTCCTTGAATTGCCTCTATTTTCATCATCTTCAATTTTAGTTTCTGAGGGCATATCAGATTCATCAAATACCACATGGGTGGATTCTTCTACTACCAGGGTTCTCTTATTAAAAATTCTATAGGCCTTACCTACAGAAGAATAGCCTAAGAAGACACCCTCATCAGACTTGGGATCGAATTTTCCTAAGGAATGTTTATCATTATTTAAGATGAAGCACTTACACCCGAAGACATGTAAATGTGAAAGGTTTGGTGTCCTACCCTTAAGGAGTTCATATGGAGTTTTGTTCAGCTTCGACCTAATGTTTACTCTGTTCAAAACATAACAGGCTGTGTTGACTGCTTCTGCCCAAAAATATCTAGGAAGGGTATACTCCGCTAACATTGCCCTAGCAGCTTCTACCAAGGTTCTATTTTTTCTTTCTGCTATGTCATTCTGTTGGGGTGTTCTAGGAGCTGAGAAATTGTGCTCTATTCCTATCTCTTGACAGAATGACTCAAATTTATCATTTTGGAACTCTCCACCATGATCGCTATGGATTGTTGATATTTCACAACCTAATTTTCGTTGAATCCATGTGGAGAAAATCTTAAATTCCTCAAAAGACTCATTCTTGTGTGCTAAGAATCTTACCCAAGTAAATCTAGTGAAGTCATCTACAATCACAAATTCATAATTCTTTCCACCTAGACTAGCTGTACTAACGGGTCCAAATAAGTCTATGTGTAGAATTTCTAGTGGCCTAGAGGTGATCACGTCTCTAATTGAGTGAAATGATGATTTGACTTGTTTTCCTTGTTGGCAAGCATCACATAAGTGATCCTTGGTGAATTCTAATTTAGGTACACCTCTAACTAGGTTTTTCTAAGTGATGTTTCTAAGAGTTTTCATACTAGCATGGCATAGTCTCCTATGCCATAGCCACGAGTCATCAACTATTATTTTCAAGCACAATGATTTTGAGTTATCTACGCAATCAAGGTCTAACATATAAACATTGTTCATTCGTTTTCCTTCTAAAATTATTTCACCAAATAAACTAATCAGGCATTTATCAGTAAAAAATTTAACTTCAAAACCTTTGTCACACAGTTGACTAATGCTAAGTAAATTATGTTTCAAACCATCAACTAGTAAAACATTTTCAATTAAAAAATTCTTAGCATTACCAACTGTACCTGAGCCTATCACCTTCCTGGTAGTGTTGTCTCCCAACGTTACTTTGCCTCCAGTTTTGGTCTCCAATAGGATGAACTTCTTCATGTCTCCAGTCATGTGTCGCGAGCAGCCACTATCCAGGTACCACATGCTCTCACTAGGTCTTTTGTGAGAGCATCCCTACAATTTCATTCAAAGATTAGATTTGGGAACCCAAGTGAGTTTGGGTTCCTCCTTATGCTTGCATGAATGAGATGTATGCATGTTATGCTGTGATGGATGCAGTTTAGGTCTCCACACTAAGTGTGTCCTACGGTGAATTGTGCATGTGCGGGCTATGTGACCTAACATGCCACAAGAGAAGCACCTAACACCAGGAAATGGGTTTACTAATCTATGAGTGTGGTTGTGCCTCTTCCTAAGATTTTGTGATGCATGCTGTGTTGGGGGTTTTCTAGGATGACCTACTGTGAGTGATGCAATTTTATTTTCTAGTTCTTTTATCTTTTCATTATAAGTTTTATTTTGAGCTGTCAATCCATCAACTTCTATCAATAGCAAGTGCTCACTATGGTCTACTTCTAATACAAGTACAGTTAGTTTTTCATACTCTACATCTAGTTCAATATGTGATGTTTTCAAGGATTCATGCGCTTCAATTAGATCAATATGCTTCTTATTTAATGCATCATACTCATCAAGAAGTAACATGTGATCTTTATCTAAATCAGAATTTTCTTTAACTAAGTTAGCATGCTCAATTTGTAAGGAACTAAATTCAATATTAAGTTTAGCATGCATTTTCTTCAGTTTCCTATACGAGTCATGAATATTCTCAGAAATAAGCAATAATTCATCATAAGAAAGTTGACATACCTCATCCTGATCTAATTGATCAAGGTTATCATTAGCCATAAGACACAAATTTGTTACCTCCTCCTCTGCTTCTTCTTCTGATGATTCTGAGGCAGAGTCGGCCCAAAAAGCTTTCTGTGTCTTGGTCTTTCCTCTCTTGTATTTACCTTTGTCATCTCCTTTCTCCTTTGCTGGTTGACTCTTCAGATTAGGACAATCGGCTCGAAGGTGACCTGGCTTCTTGCACTCAAAGCAAATTGTATCAGATGAAACCTTATTGGACCTTGAGCTCTTACCTTTATTCCAGCTGTTCTGATGGCGCTTTTGTTTTCTCTTCAGGAAATTTTTGAACTGTCGGGTCATCAGTGCTATTTCATCGTCTTCCTCCCCTGCAGAGCTTTCACTTTCTGAGTTGCTAGCTTTTAATGCCACCGTCCGCTCCTTTTTCTTTTCACCTGCATCACTTTGCCTTTGGCTCACTCCTTGCTCGTATGCAATGAGTGACCCGAGGAGATTATCAATAGAATAAACATTAAGATCTTTGGACTCAGTGATAGCAGTTATCTTAGCATCATAGGAACTAGGCAGGCATCTAAGAATTTTATTTACTTTCTCAGAATTTGAAATTTCTCTACCTAATGCATGCAAGGATGTCACGATTTGGGTGAACCTAGTGTACATGTCAGAAATTGTTTCGCTAGGTTTCATACGGAATAATTCATAATCATGCAGTAGAATGTTAAGCCTAGACTGTTTTACTTCGTTTGTTCCTTCGTATGTAATGCACAGTCTATCCCAAATCTCCTTACCAGAAGCACAAGTAGATACTCTCATATAGTCCTCAGATTTCAGTGCACAAAAAAAACAGTTTAAGCACTTGGCATTCAGTTGGGCTAACTCCCTATCCTCATTGCTCCATTCATTAAATGGTACAGGAGTTTTCAAACCATTAACAGTTTTAAACGGTGCAACATACCCATCATTCACTAACATCCACATGCGGTAATCTATAGATTGCAAAAATGTAGACATCCTAATTTTCCAAAAATCAAACGGTATGTTATCAAAAAGTGGTGGACGAGTTATTGAATAACCCTCCGCAGTGTTACGATTACCAAAATTAGACATGATCGTTTTTTTCAAGGTTTTCTAAAACACTATTTTTGAAAAACTAGCTCTGATACCAATTGAAATTACTAAAAGACAAGAGGGGGGGTGAATTGTAAAAGTTTTTCTCTTAATAAAAATTAACCCTAAACAAGAGTTCTAATTTTTTTGTTGTTTTTGAAATATTAAAAACAAAGATCTATGGAATTTTACTTTACCAAAAAACCACGTGCAATAGATATGACAAAATTAAAGTGCAAGCAAAAAGTAAACAATGATAAAGAAAGAACACACCAAGAATTTTATAGTGGTTCGGTCAAAATATGACCTACGTCCACTCCCCGGAGTCCTCCACTCCGGGATTTTCACTATAAAAAAATAGTTCTCCTTTTGCCCCCCTTGGCAAGGCGGAGAAGCCTGTACAAACCTCCCTTTCACCAACCCGGCGTGGCGGAAGACCAAACTCTGTTTTCGCCCTCCTGGCGACGGCAGAGAACCTTCTCGTTTTTCTCCCTCCTGGAGAAGGCAGAGAACCTTGAGGCAACGGATGCAGACGAGCCTTTCCCTTGGAGATCCTCCCTCAAATCCTTCTCGGGCCATAGGAGGAGCAAGATGCAGCAAGCTTGGAGCAACCGTGTGATCTCCCTCACACCTCTTCTCCCTCACAACGCTCACCTCCTCCTTCCTCTCAACCCTCAAGAATTTCTCTAGAGTTTTCTCCCTTGGAATCCCTCTCTAATCACGTTCACCCTCTCTAACAATCTTACCCAAAAAGAACTTGATTGGCATCTAAAAAAGGCTCCAAAAACCTCTGAATTCAAAATTAGCCGTTACTGTTCGTACAGTACGATTCAACATCGTACAGTACGATCTTCATAAACAGCCGTCGTCCTGGTACGAAGGTGTACGAACAGTACAAAAACAATTCGTACTGTACGATATAAAATCGTACGGTACGATTCAACAAGATACTATTCGTACAGGACGATGGTCTGGACGATCGGATGTCGTCTCTGTTCATCGTATGGTACGATTAACATCGTACAGTACGATGTGACAAAAACCAAGAGATCGTCCAGGACGATATCCGGGACGATCATACTTCGTCTCTGTTCATCGTATGGTACGATCTAGTTCGTACAGTACGATGTTCAAATTTTGATTAGGCCCGGATTACATGCACTAATCACGGGTTAATTTAAGTAAGTATTAAAAGCAGATCGTACAGTACGAACATGTTCGTACAGTATGAACGACGCAAAAACACTTGCTTAATATTAAAACACGGATAGGGTTTTGGATCTGAACATATCGTACCGTACGAACTTCTTCGTACAGTACGATCTATTCATAGATTTTCCCACATAGCTTGGATCGTACGGTACGAAATAAAATCGTACAGTACGATCTCTAGAGAAGAATTTTACTTATATTTTTCAGTTAAAAAAAAATTCTCCCCCTGTGTGTGTGCATGGTTGCTCTTACTCTTACGCATTTGTGGCCAGACTCAATAAAGTAAAAAATACAATAAATGGAAAATACAATTTTGACTCATACTCCAAATCTACTCGGTCTTGAGTCTTCCTTTCTTCCTGAGTCACTTGTGATCTTCCTGAAATGTTAGTGCTCAAGGAAAATAACAAATAAAATAATAAGCAATGAAAAGCAGTTCCAAGACACTCATTATTTGGCATCATCAAAATCTCAAACTCGGGGTCATGGGTTGCAACAGATGCCAGTGTTGTGTGTATGACACTACATTTTTTATAGATTTAGGGTCTAAAGGTGAGTGGTACGAGTGTACCACTATACACCTTATTGGTGGGTAAGCTTTTCTTTCTTCCGAAAGCTATAAATCATACCCATTCGCGTCATGTAGATGACGCCACCTCCCTCTTTCTCTCGTGCTTGTTTGAATGCGTGGCCTCTTTCTTTTCTCTAGTTTTTCCTTCCTCGGACCGGCCGGATGTTGACTGAATCTCGTGTGATTGATTAAACCAACTTGGGACCTTCTTCCCTTTGATTAGGAAAACCTATAAATCTTTTTGCACTAAACCCATTTGGAGAAGATAATCTAACATCCTTAATCGAGAGTTTTCTTAAGTCAAGGCTTAGGATGTAATTAACTACGGGGGCTTGCGCCCGTAGGAAACCGATCCCCACAATCAAATAAACCCTATTCGAGCTGATGTATCGAATAGGGGAAATCTCGTGAATTTTGGGTTATAGATATTATTATCCATCGAGGTTGGTAGGTGGAAGCCGCTATCCTCCATGGCTAATCGTATCTATAACTTCATCTGCTCTTCCATCGGCCTGCTTGTGTCGATTGTAAAGGTCTATGGTCATTTTGTCCTACGGGATAGTGTGATCGTACTCTTTGCATTCGAACCACACGAGCGGAATCCTTTCGGAGACCCACAAGCCGATCTTAGGCTTCCTTTGAGATAATTTTCTTAATGTTTACTAAACAGTTTTTCAGTATAAATTTTTTTAATTTGAAAATTTTTAACACAAAATTGCTTTAGAAAGTAACAAAAAAGCTGTCTCAAATGAAACTTTAATCTAAAATAAAATTCAAATCAACTTTGGAGCCATTGATAATATACAGACAAAGCTCTCCAATATATATAAATATAAAGTTTTATAATAGGCAAATTAATTTTGATCATATTCGTAGCTCACCTACCCGTTAGTTGAGAATTTTGATTATAAATATCAGTTCTTAGTATTATAGGAGAGCTTAAGAGAAAAAAAAAATTATCCTATTAGAATAAAATATTGTATTTTGGCGGCCACCGCCGGCAACCGATGGTCCGATGGATACGCCAAGCCACAGATGGCGTGTTCAGACGGTCGTCGTCCTATCTCCACTCTCCCTATCGTTCTTCCAAACCTTAAACCATTTATCCGATCAAAAAGCAGAGAATCATCAGTCAGTCGCACGCACACAGCTCAGGCCATGGAAGAAGAAGAAAGTAAGCTTCACATCGTCATGCTACCATGGCTCGCCATGGGCCATCTCCTCCCTTTCTTCGAGCTCTCCAAGCGGCTCGCTCTTAAAGGCTTCGAGATCTCGTTCTTCTCCACGCCATCCAACATCCACCGCCTCCCTTCAATCCCCCAATCCATAACCCCTTATATTAACTTCATCTCCTGTCCGATCAACAACATTACCTCCAACATCGAGAACACCGTCGATCTCCGCTCCGAGGCGGCCAGACCTCTCCTTATACAAGCCTACGCCACCTTCGAGAACCACCTCACCGCCTTGCTCTCCGACGCTTCTCGTCCCAAACCAGACTGGATCATCTACGACTTCGCCGCCGCAAGTTGGGCTCCAGCCCTAGCTTCCCGATTTAAAGTCAACTCGGCCTTCTTTTGCCTCTTCAACGCCGCCGCAGTCGCCTTTTTCATCCACGCCAAAGACTACGACTCACCGGAAAAACTCTCAACGGTGCCGATAGTATCCCGTTTCCCACTACAGTCGCCTTCCGACCATTCGAAGCTCGCCATGTCTACTCTATGCTTTCCCAAAAATCAAATCAAACAGAGCCCAAAACACAGAGCATCCAATTTACGCTTATCAGAACGTGCAAGGAGTTCGAGAGCAAATGGGTAGATCTGCTTGGCGACATATACGCCCCCGTGGGCTTACTTCCCCCATCTTTTGACAAGGAGGAAGAGAGCGAGACATGGACGAGAATATGCGAATGGCTTGATGAGCAAAAGGAAAGCTCTGTGATCTATGTAGCTTTTGGATCCGAAGCAATTCTTACGACAGAGCAGATTGATGAGATTGCATTAGGGTTGGAGAAGAGTGGATTACCGTTCTTCTGGGTTCTGCGGGTGGGTTCGCCGCCGCAAGGGTTTGAGGAGAGGACGGCCGGAAGAGGGCTGGTGTGGATGGGTTGGGCTCCGCAGGCCCGATTGCTGGCCCACCGGACTGTTGGAGGCTTTCTGACCCACGGTGGGTGGAATTCTGTGGTGGAAGGGTTGGTGGTTGGGGCGCCGATGGTGGTTTTGCCGATGGTGTTTGAGCAGGGGCTGAATGCGAGGCATTTGGTGGAGAGTGGTTACGCGGTGGAAGTGGCGAGGAATGATGAAGATGGTTCCTTTTCTGGAGAGGAGATTGCGAGGAAGTTGAGGATGGTGATGGTGGAGGAGGAAGGAGAGGAGCTGAGGAAGAAGGCGAGAATGGGGAAAGAGGTTTTTGGGAGTGAGAAGCTGCAGGAGGAATATCTTGATGAGCTCGCGAAGAAGCTATGGGAGAAACGGAAGGTGGTGGCAGAGCCAGTTTGATTCAGTAAGTTTTATTTTTTTATCTCTGCCTTTTTTTTATATCTATTTTTTAAAGTTATTTATATTTATTAATAATATTATTAATATTTATGCATGTTAAAAATATATATATTTTAGTTGAATTAATTCTAATAATAATTTTAATATCATTTAATGATTAAAATAATTTAAAGAGAAATAAAGTAAAATTCTATATTTATAGAAAATTTACTATTCAATTAATATAAACAAAACTGTTTAAATATGAAATTTAGTTGTATGATAGAGATTGATAAGCCCTAATGGAATTCATATCCGATTAACAACTTGATAAGCCCTAATAGAGATTTATCTGGTGTTTCTCCATCTCCTAATTTTCATGATTTCAAAATTACTTCTTATCGTGTGTTACCGTCGTTGTGGATTTTAGAAAATGAAATTCTTGCACTTGTTGCCCTTTTAGAGTTCGCTTTTGTTGGCAAATTTCCTGGTTGTAGACTCGCTCTTGATGTCACACTAAATTTTTTTTTAATCTAAAGTTTATTGGTGAATTTTCGGTTACTATTCTCAACCCGAAGCATGGGTTAATCAAGCTTGTCAATGACTTCGATTATTTTAGAGTGTTCACTCACCGTTCTTAATTTGTGAATAATTACTTTATGAAATTGTTCAAATGGATTCCTACTTTTGATATTGAGGTGCAGTTCCACGTCATCATAATTTGGGTTTCATTTCCCAACCTTAAACCTCACTTTTTTTCTCCTCATATCCTTCACGGTATTGGTTCCTTGTTTGGCCGACCTCTTAAAACTGATAATGCCACTTCTAGCAGCTTATGACCATATGTTGCTCATGTTTTGGTTGAGTTAGATATCACCAAACATTTTCCTGATAGAGCTTGGTTTGGCCACAAAAACTTAGATTATATTCAGTCTGTGATTATGAAAGATTTTCCTTCTTATTGTACTCATTGCAAGTCGTCGGGCCATTTGAACTTAGTATGTCGCATTTTACACCCCCATCTTGATTCTATTAATGTGCGTGAAAGGATCTCTAATGGCATGCAAGAAAATGGGCAAAACCATGTTTGTGATGGTTCATTGAATATCACCCCTTGATTGCTAGTGATGCGGGGCATTCGGTGAAGCCTGTCGAGTTAGTTTTTGATGTCCCTTTGGTTCTTCATGTTGTTGGCCCTGTTTAGGAGAATATTGATATTATTAATACTAATATGGTAGTAATAAATTCACTTGTTCCTATTGTCACTAACTCTGGTATTCAATGTGTCTCACCTTTAGTGGATTTGTCTTGGTTCGTTCAAGAGGCTTGTGAGGGTATTATTATTGAGAATGCTAACAAATTGCTTATCATGCTTGGTTGTGATCATAAACATGTTGTTGTTGAGAAGGATCCGAATGAAATTGTTATTGGTTTGTCTCATGATAAGTTGGATGTGGTGAATATGTGGGTTTGTGATGTTAACATGGTGGGTTTGAATGATTCCTCTAGTGGAATTATTGTTGCTTCTGACGAATCACCCTTGGCTTCTTTAGAGGATGTTTTGTCACAATTGGAATATGCCACTTATTGATATTCCGGTTTCTCTTATTGCTAATGATGCTTTGAAAGTGCAATTGACATTGAAAATGAAGTATTCTTTTGTGGATCAATTTGATTGGCTTGATGGATTTTTTTTTCTCGCCTTGCGGGGGTGATGGGGAGGACTTAGATGGGCACGTATGATTTGAATGTGGGTTGCACAGTTGAAAAAGTTTTTTCCCATAAGGATGGCAAAAGGATGGCAAACGTCGTTGGCGGAATTTTAAAAAGAAGTAAATCTTGTTATTTTGTTCCTGGCTTCTATGGTTGGCCCTCCTCTTGGATGGTTCTTTATCCTTTGGTTGTTGTGGTCTTTTGGTTGTTGGGCTCTATGTGTCTTTGTTTGGCTTTGGATGTGCATGTTGGGTTTTTCTTGCTCGGCTGAGAGTGTTTGGGTTGGAGGTTGGGCTGTGGGGTTTGATTGGTGTTCAGCCGTGTTGTTTGGGTTTGAGAAAGGCTAAGGTGTTGGGATGGGGGTCGGGTGGAGTGTTCTCTCTATGATGGTCGATTAGCTTTATTTTTTGTTAGTTGGTTGGTTGTTCTTTGTCATTATTTTTTTATTTCATTCCCTGCATATGCTATAGCTTGGAGGTTTTCTTGGACCTTTTCACTGTGCTGACCTTGGCTTCATTCAGGTCTTTTGGTTGTTGATTGATTTGTTGATGGCTTTGTCCTGCAGCTTTGGTGGTTGCATTGAGATGGCTTTGACTTTTCTAATTTTGTTTTCCTTTGGATCTCTCCGTTCTGTTTTCCTTTTGCTTAATTATTGTAATAGCTTGGATTGATGGCTCGTAGGTTTTCTTGGAATGTTGTATTTTTAGTGAGATGTCGATCCTTTAAGAACTTATAATCCCCCTTTTCTAAATTAACGTGTAGGCCACTATGTGAGTTCTATCAAAAAAAAAAAAAAAAAAAAAGAATCTTGAATTCATACCCAAATCGAATCGGTTAATTAAGAATAAATATTAGAAAGCAAATATCTATCATATATCCACACAATAATATAATTTGATAATTAAACAATAAATATTTAGACTAAATTAGTCTCATTAAAATAGAAATAATATTTTTTAAAAATTTTACAAATAATATGAATAGTGTATAATAAAGCACAATAAAGTAAATAATTATGCATCCAATTTAGAGTTTTAGGCTATTTTTTTCCTTAAAAATCATCTAATTTTATATATTGTATGTTATATTTTGTTTAAATCCAATATATTTTATACCTAATATATGTAAATAATATTAAATATTGATATGTCCTAATGAGATATTAAGGGTCATTAATTATTGGGTGTCCAAGTAGTTAATATCAAAGCTTATTGAATTACCCTAACAAGTAGTACTTAAAATGTCGATCTCAAATAATTATCTATCAGATCAAATGTTTGCATAACCTATCAAGTTCGCTTGGTTTGATATGTCCAATAGCTTATTGATAAGACAAAATTATCATACCTACTCCATAAATTAAAAGAAAATACTTTTTTAGTGTTGATTGATTGTAAAATGAATATAAATTTATTTATTAATGATACATTCTTTTATTTTTATAATACTAGGGGATCAAATGATGGTCTAGTTAGGGAGCGGGCTTAGGAGACGATGGAATTGGACATGACGGATCATCATAGACAGGCCGTGCGATCGCATGGTTGTTGTTAGAATGATGGACATAGACTGGGGACGACAGGTCGGACAATTATTTTGGCTTAACAGATTTTCATGCTCATCGTGTTGGTGTCGCCATTACAATCATTCTAAAGACTGGGGAGACAACAAAATCGACTCATCGACTTCTCACCACAAGCATCATTGTCATAGTATGTGATCATGTCGAATCACTTTTGATTGTATGTAGTATGTCGATAAAATTTTTGTTTCTTCGTATTTCTATGACATTTATGACCTTCATAATCTATCAATTATGTTGGATTTATCTTAGAAAGACAAATATTTTGCCAAAAAAGAAGCGCTATAATCACCATTTCTTTATCATAAATCATTAGTTTCATTGGGTTTCTTTTGAGGAAAGGAGAGTTTGATACTATGATATGATTTTTGAGAAATAAATGTATTTTTTAAATATATAATATATATTTATTTTATTTGCTTTAATTTTCTTGATAGTATTTTTTTTATAATTTTATATATGATGCCCATAAATTATTTATTAGCAAAATTTTAATAATTTTATGTTGCATCAATCCTTATGTGCTAACTAAATGCATGAACAAATTAAGATATTTTTAGCCAATATGTGAGAAAAATAATATTGTTTTTTTTTTTTAACAAAATTCACAACAAATTTATCAAAGCAGACGTTCAAATTTTATTAATTTCCTTTTTGATTAAATGAAAATATCCAATAGATACATCATTAGTTAATTCAGCATTTTTAAATGAGCATTAGATATAAATAAAATGTTCTCCTAATATCTTAATACAAATTAAATCTTGCTAGTATGAAAATTATTATATTAATTTTGAAATTATTACAATAGAAAATTTTTATATACAACTTTAATCTCAAAATAAATTTATATAGTTTAAATATAATTTATATCATATTTTTTAATAAAAGTAATAATTGTTGCGGGCTAGAAATTACGCGGCGATAGAGATTTGATTCTACGTCTTAGCGTTGTACGTATAACTAGCACACACAGAGAACACAGGATTTTTTACGTGGAAAACCCTTAAAAGGGAAAAAACCACGAGGCCTCGCCCAGTTGAAAATGATTCCACTAGATTTTGAATTGGTTACAAAGGACGGGATCACCTCCAGGGGTGAATAGATTACAATGGCTTAAGTAAGATGTTGAGTCTTCGGCAGGACGTAGGGACTGAGTGTAGGGCCTTGAACAAGACGTCGGGTCTTTGGCAGGACGTAGGGACTGAACGTCGGGCCTTGAACAAGACGTCGGGTCTTTGGTAGGACGTAGGGACTGGACGTCAGGCCTTAAGGTGGTGGTCCGGCGAGGTTCTGCGGTGGTCTGGCGAGGTTCCTGCGGTGATCCGGCGGTGGTCCGGCGAGGTTTCTGCGGTGGTCCGGCGAGGTTCTGTGGTGGTCCGGCGGTGGTCCGGCGAGGTTTCTGCGGTGGTCCGGCGAGGTTTTGTGTCTGTGGTGGGTCCGGCGAGGTTCTGTGGTGGTCCGGCGAGGTTCTGTGGTGGTCCGGCGAGGTTCTGTGGTGGTCCGGCGGTGGTTCGGCGGCTGTCGAGGAGGAGCTCCTTTCTTCTCTTCTTCCTCCCTTCTCTTCTTCTCTCTCTTGCTTAGATGCCCTCTTGTGAAGAATGAGGGCTATATTTATAGATTTTCTGGAGTGGCATGGTCCGTAAATAGGTGTGAGATCAAGGGCAAAAAAGGGAGTGGTCAAATGGACGGCCGATATTGAATCCTACGATCGTGCACCGTTCATTGGACATTTGAAGGCCTTAATGATGTAGGAATTTAGTGATCTTGGGCTCGTTGGATTCGTCTCGTCGAGCCGTTCGATTCGAGTATAAGCTCGTCAAAATCGGAGATCGTTTGGTAACTCAAATTGCGGTTTGAACCTTCCGACAGCACTTCGGGTCCATGATTAGGACCCATTTGGGCTCGGATTGGGTCGATCTTGGTGTCGTTGGGTTCGTATTTTCGAGACGCTCAGTTTGACTGTAAGCTCGTTGAAATCGGAGTTTGGATGCTCCCCGATTTAATTTTTGAAGTCTCCAACTAGTTTTTTTGCCTCGAGATTCGTGCCCGATCAAGCTAATTTTGTGATGACGTATCAGTTGCCCCCCTATTTTTTCGACGTCGAAGCTCTAGGGGTCCGAAAATATGAGTGTCGACAATTTGCACAGGCCTAAATGCCAAAAAGGTGTTCCGAAGGTTAATGGCTTACTCGAACTTGATCATAGAGGCCTTGTTGAGCTCTGAAAGTGTCGAAAATGAGTCCGGAACGTCGAAAAACGTGTCCCGGGACCCCAAAAAACGTCGAAATCGGAGTTTTCAGGACGAAAAATTGGACCCAAGGAGGGCTAGGCGGCCGGACCGGCCGGACCGGCCGGTCGGCCGCCGCCGGCACCGCCGGCGTGGCATCGGAACGCGTGGCCCGCATTCCGGCGGGCCGCCTGACCTGCGCCTCGGGCACCTGACCCGCGCAAGCGGGTCCGCCTGACCCGCGCGGCCCGCACAGCGGGCCGCCTGACCCGCGCAAGCGGGTCCGCCTGACCCGCGCGGTCCCTAACAGCGGGTCCGCCTGACCCGCGCGGCCCGCACAGCGGGCCGCCTGACCCGCGCGGTCCGCGCAGCGCGGGTCGGCCTGACCCGCGCGGCCCCCACAGTGGGCCGCCTGACCCGCGCAAGCGGGTCCGCCTGACCCGCGCGGTCGGCTACGGCGGGCCGGGCCGCTGGCCCGCGCCGCTTGGAGCTGCCGCTCCGTAAGGCGGTGGAGGGTGAGGCGGTTTGTCCCACCGCCTCAAGTGGGCCCCACCCCGTGAAAAAAAGGAAGGAGTTTTTGACGTTTTTTTGGCCCGAAAAAATTCCAAAAAATGCCTAAAAAATTCTAAAAAATTCTAAAAAAATTCCGAAAATTTTTTAGAAAATTTCAGAAATTATGAGATTCTAGAAACTTCTATTCTCTCTCCCCAAAAACTATAAATAGGCTCTTTAAGTCCTTAGGAAATCACTCCACTCCTCTCTCCTCTTCTCTTTTCTTCTCTTCTTCTCCTCCTTTCTTCTCTCTCTCCCTCTGTCCTTTCTATTGAGGCCTTCCCTCAGTTTTCTGAGGCCCCTCTCTTGGCAAGGAAGTTCGGAGATCTTCTCCCTCTGTCCTTTCTATTGAGGCCTTCCCTCAGTCTTCTGAGGCCCCTCTCTTGCCAAGGAAGTTCGGAGATCTTCTCCCTCTGTCCTTTCTATTGAGGCCTTCCCTCAGTCTTCTGAGGCCCCTCTCTTGGCAAGGAAGTTCGGAGATCTTCTTTTTCCCCCTCTCCCTCTAAGAGAAATGTCAGGTGATCGCCCCCTACCGAGAGATCCTGCGATCCGGGGGGACCCCGTTGCGCCGCATGATGGTGAGCAGAGGCCAAATAAGGAGGTGGATGTGTCAGCGTCGACTGTTACAAATGACTTCATGTTCCTTTTTCGCAAGAATTATTACTTTCCGAATGATGTGAAGACAATGGTCCCGAGGAGGTCTGATCGGGCGAATCTTCCTCCTGCTGGGTACGTGACTGTTTCTGAGGCCCACTTGCGGGCTGGTTTACGTTTTCCGCCTCCTACTGAGCTGATTGAAGTCTTGCAATGGTGCGGCGTGAGCATATTCCAACTTTCATTTAGAGCAATGTCAGTGGCTATGGGATTGATTGCTCTCTTTCGGGATCGAGGAGCTACTATGACCCCGGAGCATCTTTCACGGATGGGTAAGTTCACCAGCGATACATCTGGGCGTGTGACTTTTAGATCCAAATTGGATGTGCGTACCCGCGATTCTTCAAAGAACTGGATCAATACTTTCTTTTTTGTGAAGAATGATTGGGGCTTGATAGAGAAGTGGGGGAAAATGAGGGATCTGCCATCCCCTCTGCATGTCAGTGAGGAAGACATAATAAGAATTTTGAAAGTTTCTGATCTCGAACATCTTCTATTTGAGGTTCGTCATATGAGCAAATACACTGAAGAAGAGTTCTTATTTAAGGTTGGGATTTCATTTCATACTGGGAGATCTGATGCAAGGAAGTTGAAGCCGACATCCAGGATTCCTGAGGCCCCTGCCCCTGCTTCAAAAGCGGCTCCCAAACGACCGGCAAGGGTTGACGACCCCCCGATTTCGAAGAAGAAGAGGTTGGAAGAAACGAACACTGACAAGACCTTACCTGACTCTTCCCCAGCCAAGCTGCATATCCCTGATGATGTCATGAATCATCAATGCCTCGGACATAACAAGACCAGTAATTTGGTGAGTAACATCTCCTAATATTTTTATTTTCATTTGCTTCTGAGGTGACTTCTAATGAACTTTTCTTTCTATTTTCAGCTGTCACGTGCTGTGATCGCAGTTAACGACTGGAACACTGAGTTTGTTAAGATCAAGTACCTCCAGGGAGAGTTCAAACGAAAATATGATCAGAAGGTTAAGGAGGTGAAGGTGCTTGAAGATGAGTTGAGCGAGTGCAGGACTGAGCTGGCTAACTCAATGCGCTCTGTAACTCTCCGGAATCAGCAGGCAGATCGGCACCAGATAGATCTTGAGGAGGCTCATGCGACGATCACCAGACTTTTGAGGGAGCAGAAAGTTTCTGAGGAGAAGATTGCGTCGCTGGAGGCGAAGGATAAGGAGTCCCAGGCCATTATAGTTGAGAAGGAGGCTGCCCTGTCTAGCTCAGAACCTTCAAAAGTTATTGAAGACTTCAAGAAGTCCATAGCATTCAAGACTATCGTCCAGGATCACGTTGAGGAGGCCCGAAATCACATCTATGATATAGAGGTGAAGGGTTTGGAGCAGCAGTGCACTGAGGATGGATTTATTAGAGGCTTCTTTAAGGGGGTTCGCCTGATGCAGCGAAAGACCGGAGTTCCAGCCGAAGAGGTGACCCCTAGTCAGGCTTCAGCTGACTTTCCTTTAGGCTCTAATGGTGATGAGGTAGAGAGTGATCTTCGGAAGGTCCTCGACCTTGATGCAGATGATGAGATAGTAGATGTTGAGTAGGCTTTCTAGTTCCTGTTGTTTGTATTAGTTTATCTTTTTTAGTTATTGTGATGTACCTGATGTTTTGTACTGTTGTGTGATATCTACTTTGACTTAGTAGTGGATTATCGTTCTGTTGCTATATGACTTAAATGTTCTAGTGTATTTATTCATTATGAGTAAATTTCTTTTATGCTTGTTTAAGGTATTTACCTTCCAACCCGTGCCTAAAAGTTTAAAAGGATCCTCTAAGGATGTACTGTTTACTCTAAGTTGTACGCCAGAGCCTTGCTTGATGACGTCAACCTGTATGAAAGAGGTTAAAAGAATCTATAAGAGATGTAAGACCTATCCGAGGTTGTGAGTCAGAGCCCTGCTCGATGACGTTAACCTGTGTGGAAGAGGTCGGGAGAATCCACCAAGGATATAAGACCTATCCGAGGTTGTGAGTCAGAGCCCTGCTCGGTGACGTTAACCTGTGTGGAAGAGGTCGGGAGAATCCACCAAGGATATAAGACCTATCCGAGATTGTGAGTCAGAGCCCTGCTCGATGACGTTAACCTGTGTGGAAGAGGTCGGGAAAATCCACCAAGGATATAAGACCTATCCGAGGTTGTGAGTCAGAGCCTTGCTCGATGACGTTAACCTGTGTGGAAGAGGTTGGGAAAATCCACCAAGGATATAAGACCTATCCGAGGTTGTGAGTCAGAGCCTTGCTCGATGACGTTAACCTGTGTGGAAGAGGTCGGATCGAATCCCCCTGGGATTGATCAACTAACGATTGAACAATAATCATCTACTGCTTAAAGTTCAAAACTTAACAAAGTCTTTACTGCCATTAAACGAAGAACATTGCTCCCGAAAATAGTTTAGGGGAGAAGGAAACTAGAAACACCACAAACAAAGTCCGAAATTAAAGACATACAGTAAGCAAAAGACATACAACATTCTAAAACAAACGACACGATTACGCTCTACGGATAGTATTTGCGGAGGTTCTCGATATTCCAAGTTCGAGGAAGCATCTTCCCTTCAGCATCCTTTAATTTGAAAGTCCCTGGCTTCACCATAGCTGCTACTAGGTACGGACCTTCCCAGAGGGGGGAGAGTTTGTTTCGTTGAGGGCCTTTGCCTGCCGCCTCAATGCTGCGTAGGACCAGATCTCCTACCGATATATGTCGCGGCTTCATCCTTCTGTTATAGTGACGGGCAACTCTCTGGTGGTAGGCAGCAACCTTAAGCATTGTCCCGTTTCTTACTTCTGGAAGGAGGTCTAGGTTGTGCCTGAGTTTTTCGTCGTTGGTATTGGAGTCGAAAGTTTGTACTCTATGACTGGGGACTCCAATGTCGACTGGAATGACAGCCTCTGTACCAAAGCAGAGGTTATACGGTGTCTCTCCTGTTGGAGTCCTTGCTGTCGTACGATAGGCCCAAAGGACGTTTGGGAGCTCGTCAGCCCATTTGCCCCCCAGCCTTCTCCAGCCGTGTTTTCAGTCCTCTCAGAATGGTCCGATTAGTGACTTCTGTCTGTCCATTAGTCTGAGGATGAGCCACAGCCGTGTGTACTAGCTGAATGTGGAGATCTTTACAAAATGTGGTAAAGACCCTTCCGGTGAACTGTGTCCCGTTATCAGTAATAACTTTTGCAGGAATGCCGAAGCGACATATTATGCTCTTCCACAGAAACTGTTTGGCATTTGCTTCAGTGATTTTTGCTAGTGGTTCTGCTTCTACCCATTTCGTAAAATAATCGACAGCTAATATGATGAATTTTCGCTGTCCCGTGGCTATAGGGAATGGTCCCATTATGTCGATCCCCCATTGGGCAAAAGGCCAGGGACTCTGTAATGTCGATATCTCTACGGCGGGTAGATGAGTGAGGTTGGCATGCAACTGGCAGCTGTTACATTTTCGTACAAGTTCTAATGCGTCCTGTTTTATTGTCGGCCAATAGAACCCTTGTCTCAGGACCTTTTGAGCTAACGCCCTTCCGCCCAAATGTTCCCCACAAATGCCCGAATGTACTTCGCGAAGTGCATAGTTTGCCTCCGAAGGAGGAAGACACTTGAGGTATGGCCCTGTGAAAGATCGTTTGTATAACTCTCCGTTAATAATGGTGAAATTGGCTGCTTGCCTCCGAAGTCGTACTGCCATAGTTGGGTCCTCAGGGAGAGAGCCTTCTTGTAGGAAAGCAAGAATGGGGTCGATCCAAGAACTTTCTTTTGATTCATCTATTGATTGAAGTACCCATGAGCCTTGAATGCTCGGAAAGTGGATCTCCTCAATGAATTTCCTTTTAAAAACATCTCCCGTCATAGAGGTTGCTAGCTTGGAGAGTGAGTCTGCCCTTGCGTTTTGCTCTCGAAGGATATGGATGACCTGATGCTTTGCTATTTGAGCCAACAAGGTTTTAACTATCTGACAGTATTGAGCCAAAAGTGGGTTGGTTGTGAGTATCGAACTCCCCTTCTACTTGAGAAGCAACCAGTTGGGAATCAGTGTGAACCACTAAGTCTTGGACTTCGCAATCAATTGCCAATCTTAATCCAGCGATTAGAGCTTCATATTCAGCAACATTGTTTGTTGCCGGAAACTTCAGTCTAAGCCCGTATTCAAGTGTGGCTTTCTGCGGGGAGATTAATAGGATTCCAGCACCAGCACCAGAACTCCCAGAAGCTCCGTCTACATACAATGTCCAGCAGGAGGAGGAAGGAGACACATCGGGCGATTCCTCGGAGGTATAGCTAGTACATTCGACCACAAAATCGGCAAGCACTTGTGACTTGATGTCGGGTCTAGGTAGGAACTGTATATCGAACTCTCCAAGTTCTACTGACCATTTGATCAATCTTCCGGATGCTTCGGGTTTTTGAAGGATATTTTTCAGCGGCAGGTTTGTATAAACCCTGATCGCGTGTGCCTGGAAATAAGGTCGTAACTTCCTGGCTGAGAAGACTAATGCTAAGGCTGTTTTGTCTGCCAATGGATAACGCATTTCAACATCAGAAAGTACCTTGCTGATGTAATAGACTGGGCGTTGAATTGAATCATCCATCCGAACCAAGACCGAACTTATAGCTTGAGAAGTGACGGCCATGTACAAATATAAAATTTCCCCTGGAATTGGCTTTGAGAGAAGCGGTGGTGAGGCTAGATAAGTTCGGAGTTGTTCAAAAGCTTCTTGGCATTTATCAGTCCATTGGAATCCTGAGTTACGAGCCCCTCTGAGGATCTTGAAGAAAGGCAAATATTTATCTCCCGAACGAGCCAGAAATCGAGAGAGTGCTGCAATTCTTCCATTCAGTCTCTGAACTTCTTTGATGTTTCTGGGGGGTAGCATGTCCCTTAGGGCCTTGATCTTTTCCGGGTTGGCCTCAACCCCTCGGTGGGTAACCATGAATCCCAAAAACTTTCCTGAGGTGACTCCAAATGCACATTTGGAGGGGTTGAGGCGCATGTTGTAAGATCGGAGAAGGTTAAAACATTCTTCCAAATCTGAGATATGTTGAGATTTCTCGAGGCTCTTCACCAGCATATCGTCCACATAGACTTCCATGGTACGCCCAATAAGGTTCTTAAAAACCTTATTCATAAGTCGTTGGTAAGTTGCCCCTGCATTTTTGAGCCCGAATGGCATTACCAGGTAACAATATAACCCTTTATCCGTTTGAAAAGATGTTGCCTCCTCATCAGCGGGATCCATTTGTATTTGGTTATATCCGGAGTAGGCATCCATAAAGCTTAACATCTGATGTCCGGATGTGGCGTCGACTAGCTGATCTATTCGGGGGAGCGGGAAGCTATCCTTGGGGCAAGCTTTATTGAGATCCGTATAGTCCACGCACATTCTCCAAGTCCCATTTGTTTTCCGAACCATCACGACGTTGGCTAACCAAGATGGGTAGTGTACTTCCCTTATGAATCTTGCTTTTAAAAGCTTATCAACCTCTTGTTCGATTGCCAGCTGACGTTCTAGGGCAAAGTTTCGTTTCTTTTTGAATCACTGGCTTACATGTTGGGTTGATCTTCAGGGAGTGCATAATTATTTCAGGATTAATACCGGGCATATCTGCTGAACTCCATGCGAATACGTCTTGGTTTGTACGTAGAAAGTCTACATATTCTTTTTTTCTCTGTATCTGAGAGTAGTGATCCGATCTGTACTGTTCTCGAGGGATGTTCTTCTGATAGGGAGACACAGGTAAGATCTTCTACAGGGGAGGCCCTTTGAGGGGTATCTTCATTCCGAAGATCGAAGTCTTCGATGCTTAGAGTAACTGATGAGTGTGGTCGAGCCTGCCTAAGATAGCATGACTGTGCTACTTGTTGATCTCCTCGTACTGTTCCGATCCCTGATGGGGTAGGAAACTTGAGCTTTAAGTGGGGAATTGAAGCAACAGCCCCGAAAATTTGTTTGAAGTGGTCTTCCAAAGATTGCGTTGTAGGCTGATTCGGATTTCACCACAATGAACAAAATGGGGTGCTCAACTTGACGGGGGAATTCTCCAAGCACAACCGGAAGAGTAATGGTTCCTTCGACTCTTACAGGCCGGTTGTCAAATCCGTACAGTGGACCAGCAGCAGGCTGGAGTTTCTCTCTAGATAGGCCCATGCTAAGAAAAGTGGAGTAGAATAAAACATCTACTGAGCTTCCATTGTCTACTAAGATCCTTTTAACATTGTAACATGGGTTGCCGATTCCTGCGCTAATCACCAGTGGGTCTTGATGAGGAGTCTTTACACCTTCTAGATCAGACTCCTTGAAGGTGATGGAGTGATCGACATGAAGCTTTTTTGTTAGTGGCTCCTTGTTCTCGGCGATTAGAACTTGGCAAGGCGTTGAAGGGCCTCCAGCAATAGTTTCAATTTCACCGACCATCTGGCGGTTGTTCGTCGACTGTTTTTGTTGATCTTGCCCCCCAGTCGGAACGGTTTCTTCTCGAGCTGTTGGATTCTTGATGAACTGTCGGAGATATCCTTGTCGGATCAGTCTCTCAATTTCCTCCTTGAGCTGCCTGCATGCTTCAGTGGTGTGTCCACGACTGCGGTGGAAATGACAATACTGTTCTTGGTTTCCGGTATTAGGCTTTAAAGGGTATGGTCACTTTACACTCTCTTGGTCTCGGATAGCCATTAATACATTTGCTCGGGAGGTATTAAGTGGCGTGTACTCTTTTTCTTGTCGGGGATCCCGTCGTGGCTGTGAGGGTCGAGGAGGAAGATTGTAGTTTCCTTGCTTCTTCCTTTGCGAGGGGGGATTCTCCGTCCCTGGGGGATTTTTTCTCTTCCCGGTTGTTTGCTCGAATTGCTTTCGATGAGCACTGATGGCTTCGTCGGCAGTGATTTGGGCCTCTACCCGATGGATTAAATCTGCATAAGAGTGGACTGTTTCTTGCATAAGTGCCGAGTAGAAAGGGCCTAGACGAAGCCCTCCAAGAAATACACCTCGTAGCAATTCGGGATCCACCCCTGGAATTTGTCGGGCTTCTGTAGAAAACCTTTGAAAATACTCTTTGAGAGATTCACCCTCGTTCTGTCGTATCCCCGAAAGGTGGGAGGAGTCTTTAATCATCCTTCGGTTGGCGACAAATTGTTCGACAAACAATTTGGCCAATTTAACGAATAGGGGAATGGACCGAGGGGGTAGGGAGTAGAACCATGTCCGGGCCTGCCCTTTAAGGGTGGCCGGAAAAACTTGACAGAGCAGAGCGTCTAGGGCCTGCTGGATATGCATAATAGTGCGGTAGTGATCAATATGTTCGTAGGGGTCTGAAGTCCCATCATAAGAATCTATATTTGGGAGTTTGAATCTTGCCGGAACGGGATATCGGAGGACAGCTTCGGTAAAAGGTGATGACTCCTGAATGTCCCGTTGGTGAAGGGACTGCCTAATACCCCCTGTGGGGAACTCTTCTCGGACTAATCTTCGTAACTCATGCCGTAGAGTATTACGGGGGAGTTCAGTGACGCGCTGTTGGTCCAAGTCCTCAGGGACGTCCGGTGGCATATGCTGTCGGTGACCTGTGCGCGAAGGATGGGTAGAGCTTGCTGTATCAGCAAGTTCATTCTCTGGACGTGTAGGAGGACGCATCCTTGGTGGAGGAAGGGGGACTTCGACATGAAGAATGTCTTCAAATCCCGGCTGATCTCGAGGGAGAAGAACATCTTCTTGGGGTACCCGGCATTGGTCCTCTAGCTCCCCTTAAAAGCTGAAGGATCTCATTCTGAGATTCCTCCATTTTTCTGATACGTTCTTCTAGGGACGGCCCTGAAGTTCCTTCTCCTATAGGGTGTCGGTTATTGGGGTGAAAGGAGGCAGATGCCTGTCGTCCTTGATTCAGGGACTGATTCCTGGATTGGTGTGAATTAGAGCGGGAGGTTCCCATGATACGATGGCTACGCCTATTGACCATTAGAGGATTCCTTAGTGTAGTGGGATTAGCTTTCCTACAGACGGCGCCAATCTGTTGCGGGCTAGAAATTACGCGGCGATAGAGATTTGATTCTACGTCTTAGCGTTGTACGTATAACTAGCACACACAGAGAACACAGGATTTTTTACGTGGAAAACCCTTAAAAGGGAAAAAACCACGAGGCCTCGCCCAGTTGAAAATGATTCCACTAGATTTTGAATTGGTTACAAAGGACGGGATCACCTCCAGGGGTGAATATATTACAATGGCTTAAGTAAGATGTTGAGTCTTCGGCAGGACGTAGGGACTGAGTGTAGGGCCTTGAATAAGACGTCGGGTCTTTGGCAGGACGTAGGGACTGAACGTCGGGCCTTGAACAAGACGTCGGGTCTTTGGTAGGACGTAGGGACTGGACGTCAGGCCTTAAGGTGGTGGTCCGGCGAGGTTCTGCGGTGGTCCGGCGAGGTTCCTGCGGTGATCCGGCGGTGGTCCGGCGAGGTTTCTGCGGTGGTCCGGCGAGGTTCTGTGGTGGTCCGGCGGTGGTCCGGCGAGGTTTCTGCGGTGGTCCGGCGAGGTTCTGTGGTGGTCCGGCGAGGTTCTGTGGTGGTCCGGCGAGGTTCTGTGGTGGTCCGGCGGTGGTTCGGCGGCTGTCGAGGAGGAGCTCCTTCCTTCTCTTCTTCCTCCCTTCTCTTCTTCTCTCTCTTGCTTAGATGCCCTCTTGTGAAGAATGAGGGCTCTATTTATAGATTTTCTGGAGTGGCATGGTCCGTAAATAGGTGTGAGATCAAGGGCAAAAAAGGGAGTGGTCAAATGGACGGCCGATATTGAATCCTACGATCGTGCACCGTTCATTGGACATTTGAAGGCCTTAATGATGTAGGAATTTAGTGATCTTGGGCTCGTTGGATTCGTCTCGTCGAGCCGTTCGATTCGAGTATAAGCTCGTCAAAATCGGAGACCGTTTGGTAACTCAAATTGCGGTTTGAACCTTCCGACAGCACTTCGGGTCCATGATTAGGACCCATTTGGGCTCGGATTGGGTCGATCTTGGTGTCGTTGGGTTCGTATTTTCGAGACGCTCAGTTTGACTGTAAGCTCGTTGAAATCGGAGTTTGGATGCTCCCGGATTTAATTTTTGAAGTCTCCAACTAGTTTTTTGCCTCGAGATTCGTGCCCGATCAAGCTAATTTTGTGATGACGTATCAATAATAATTTTTCATTAGAAATGTATATCTTAGTGTATGTTCAAGACTATTATAGCATTTTGTAAATGTGGTTGTAAAATTATTATAGAAAAAATAATTTTATTGAAAACTATTTTAAAAATTGGTTTTCATGAATATTTTTTTTTTGTAAAAGAATGATAAAATAATAATCAAATAGAACTTTAAATAAAGTTTGAAAGGCAAAGTAATAAGAAAGTTATCCTAAACACTCTTCGATTTCGTTTGTGACAGTTTTTTTATTATATTCTAAGCTTCGTTTGGGATGACTTTCTATATTTTTCTTAAGGCAGTGACGCCGGAGCTGAGCTGTTAAAAACTGTTAAACTTCAGGCTATATTAATTCTAGTAGTTTATATGGCTAAATAGGAATGTTGCTTTCTTTTATTGAATGTAGCCTTTTAGATTGCCTAATTGTTTATAAATACCTAGTCATTCATTGTAATAGGAGATTTTGGGGAGATGAATAAGAATTGAGTAGTTTTACTCTTGTTTTGGGTTTCTGTATCCTGAAGGATTTCAGGTGGTGATCCCTCTCCACCGAGAAGTTCTTGGAGTTATCCGGCCACGACCACCGGATCATCGACGTGGATTTGTCGAGCCCCCTCCGGTCCGGTGTCAGGCAGCTTTTTAGTACAAAAATTAAGTAATTTTTGTACTAAAAAGCTGCTTTAAGAAACAGTAAAAAAACCGTCCCAAAGTAAACCTAGAATAACTTTTAAAAACTAAAATTTTTTAAATTACTTCAAAAAACATTAAGAAAGCCCCCAAATAAGAAAGATACATTAGAAAGTAGAAAGAAATCATATTTTTATCCCTATTTTATTTTGTAGTGGCATGTTAGTAATTATTTTCAACAAAGAAGCTCAAAACCATATAAGCTGACGGACGCATTCCCGAGTTTTTTTTTTTTTTAACGGACGCATTCCCGAGTAGATAACACAAAGATGCGCTTATCCCTCTTGACTCGCGTGCCTCTCCTCGGCTACAAATACTAAACTCCGAACAGAATCACCAAACAAACTCTCCCAATTCCCGATTTCAAACCTAGAAACCCTATCTCCCTCACTCATCCATGGCTTCCTTCACGATCCCCTGCATCGCACTCCTCCTCCTCCTCCTAATTTCCGCCTCTCCCCTCTCCACGGCGGCGAGCCACCGGTTCGATTCCGGCCTTGATCGGGGGAAAAAAGTCGGGGGTTGGACGGAGATCCCCAACGCCGAATCGAATAAAGAGATTCGCGACCTCGGCCGCTACTCTGTAAATAAATACAACCACGACCTCCGGGGCGTCGCGGAAAGTCCCCTCGCCTTTTCTGGCGTGGTGAGCGCCGGCCGACAGGTGGTTTCCGGCATCAAGTACTGGATTCGCGTCGCCACCGTCGATACCCTCACCGGCGATCCGCGTTTCTTCGACGCCGTCGTTGTCGTTCGCCCCTGGCTCCGCAACAGCGTCCGTGATCTGGTATCTTTCAGTCCTTCGGCTGCTTAGGGTTTTCATTTCTGTTTTCGATGTGTGTTGATGAGAGATGAAGGGTTTTGACATGTGAGTCCTTGGAGGCCGGAGCGGTTAGCTTTTCTGTAACCCTAAATAATAGAGGAGAAAGTTTTGATCTGTGGAAGGTGGTGGAGCTTGTTTGAACTACGCTTTTCACGCGGATTATTTGCAGTGGCGATTGAAAGTTTTTTGACTGTCAGTTTTGCCGAAGGAGAAGCTCGTTTGGGCTGCAGCTTCTCTTAAAGTAGCCGTTAGAAAAATAAAATTTTAAAAATATTTGTGAATATTATAATTTTTTCATAATTAATTTTTATTTCTACTATCATATATTAATAAATTAATTATAAAAACTCAAATTTTATTATATATTAATATATTAAATAATTAATACTAAAAAAATTATGATAATGATCTGAACAACAAAAAGAATGAAAAGCTTCATAGCAGCCTAAAATTTGGAACAATAATGCCAAATTTGATGGACGGTGATTTATAGAAGAGGAATATTTTGATATTTTGAAAACTTATTAAAAAAATTTTGGTAAATAGCTCAAATATATACTTCCAAAAAGAATTTTATATTTGGAATGTAATTTTAGTATCAATAGACCTCGCGAGAAGTCATTAATAAGAGTATATTTTTTAGATATTTTGAATCTATTTTTCGAAGTGACGGTGAATAGATAGGGATATTATCAGCAGAATTTAAGTTGGATTGTTGAAGTGGATGAATGCATCGAGCTTGTTGTGTGATAGAAAAGTCTCCCTCAAACTTAAGGGAAAATTCTATAAGATGGTGGTGAGACCAGCAATGCTTTGTAGTGTCGAATGTTGGCCATTAAAAAAGAAGCATAATACTAAGTTAAGTGTTGCAGAGATGAGGATGCTTAGGTGGATGAGTGACTTTATCCTTAGAGATAGGATATGAAATGAGCATATACATGAAAATGTTGGAATAGCTCCAGTAGAAGATAAGATTAGAGAGAGTCACCTTACATGATTTGATCACATTATACGAAAACCTTCCGATGACCTGATTAGAAAAGTTGAGGTGTTAGATTTGACTTATGTTAAGAAAGGTAGAGATAAACCTAAAAAGATTTGGCTAGAAAATATTAGAAATGATCTTTACCTTAATAAAAGATTTAAATGATAATTTGACTTTTAAGATGACACAATGGTGAAAAATGATTCATGTAGTCGATCCCATGTAGTGGGACAAAGGCTTGATGTTGTTGTTGATGATGTATATTTTTCAAGAACCCCTTAAAAAAAAAATTTATATTTTAATTCGATTTAAAGAATATTTTAAAATAAAAAATGATTTATTTTTTGTTTAAGAATTATTTTTTTAATCTCTTAGAGGTGGATAAGCCATCCCAATCATGTAAAAATTATAAAAAATTGAAGGGGGTGCTTATGAAATTTTACGTCCATTAAATAAATATATGGCATATTTATTTAATTTTAGGATAAACTATCTTAATATATATTTTAGAGTACGGTAGTAAAAAAAATGTAAAAAAAACAAATGAAAGAGCAGAGCAGAAATTGAAACAGAGGGGTAATATAAATCTTATAAATTCATATTTACAAAATTATTGGATAAGTCAATAGTGACGTCGGACTGTTCACCTAAGCAAAAAATTCGCAACGAGATTTGCCAAAGAAGATCGCGAAAGAGGAGAAAAGCGCGCCAAAGATGATAACCTTCGTTGGAAAAGCGCACGAAGAAGAAATGACATTCAATTGGAGAGCATTTTGGAGTGAAAAATGAATTTTTCTGTTGAAGATGCCCTAATGGAGGAGCTCACGATGGTTGGGTAGAGAAAGAAGAGGGCTTTGAAAATTTAAAATTATGAGTATTACTATCTGATAATATATTATAATTAATAATTAAATTAAATAGAACTATATTGATTAATTAAAATAAATTAATTTAAATACATTAATATTATTCATAGTTTAACTTAATTAAATAAAATTTATTATAATTGATCTGTTTGTGGATTGTAAATTGGTATTTGATAATTGATTAGGATATTTGTTTCTCCTAATCATTAATCAATCAACAAAAGTATAGTTGATGAAAACTTTTATTAATTAGAATATATATATATATATATATATATATATATATATATATATATATATATATATATATATATATATGCGTGTCTTTTTTTATAATTCAAAAAAATAATTTAATTTTAATACTTGGTATTAGTTAATTAAAACATATTTAATTAAAGTAACTTGATATTATTTTTTATTTTTTAATTTAATTTATCTAAATAGAAGTTATTATTTATTTAACTAGTTCACTAAGTATTAATAAAAAATGATTAATCAAGATAATTATTTACACTAAATATAATTTAATTAGTCAAATTAAGATTTGTATATACTAACTAAATATAAGAATATATCATAATCATATAAAATATTTACTCATAAGATAAGTATCCACAACTTATTTTAATTAAATTGAATTTAGCCCAAACAAGATTTATTAAATAATGATTTATAAAATTTACTATATTATACTAAAGCTTTCAAAAGAATTTTAGGAGTTTTAAATGATTATTTTTACTTCAAAGGGACACATTGCATTTTTAGGATAACAAATACTATAGTTCATAATTATTATAAATTGAAATAATTGAACATACTCTTAGAACAAAAAATAACCCACCGATGCTTAGTTCGATTGGTGGGCGAGCGCGGTTGGGTACCCCCAACCCACAATCGATTTCTCTCGAGCGGCATCACTCCTTAAGTATGAGCGATTATTACGTCTGGTCACCTGATGTTCGGACATCCAATCCAGACCTGCCACGTCACCCAAATACACCGGGGTCCGGTGCATTTGGGTGATGTGCCAGTCTGGATTGATATCCGGACGAATTCGGACACCGGACATAATAATTTGCCCTTAAGTAGGGGCCCATTAAATTTGTGTCAGGAGATGGTGGGTACCGCTTTTAGGTCAGTTGAGGACTAGTCACTCCGGCAAACACGTAACTCATAAACTAGAGAGACTATTATGTACGGAATCTGAATGTATTCGGAGACGAATCCGAACACGCCACGTCACCTGATGCACTGGACCCCGGTGATGTGACATGCCCGAATTTGCTTCCAAACATGTTCTGATTCCTCACAGAATAATTTTTCCACAAACTGAGATGGCAACTAATGGATACCCGTTCAAAAAAAAAAAAAACTAAAAAAAAAAAAAAAAAAGCAAACATTTCCAAATCAAACAGATTCAGATACCATCGTACGTTTCTGCAACAGAATCTTCACAAGCTCAGTTATGTACTCCTCCTGAAGCTTTTGACTCCCAAAAATCTCTTTCCCTTTCCTCGCATTCTTCCTCAGCTCCTCTCCTTCCTCCTCCACCATCACCATCCTCAACTTCCTCGCAATCTCCTCTCCGGAGAAGGAACCATCTTCATCATTCCTCGCCACTTCCACTGCATAGCCACTCTCCGCCAAATGCCTCGCCGTCAGCCCCTGATCAAATTGCATCGGCAAAATCACCATCGCCGCCCCAACCACCATCCCTTCCACGACAGAACTCCACCCACCGTGTGTCAGAAACCCACCGACTGCCCGATGGGCAAGCAATCGGGCCTGGGGAACCCAACCCCTCCACACCAAACCTCTCCCGGCAATCCTCTCCTCAAACCCCTGCGGTGGCGAACCCATTCGCAGAACCCAGACGAACGGTAATCCGCTCTTCTCAAACCCTAATGCAATCTCATCAATTTGCTCTGTCGTAAGAATTACCTCAGATCCAAAAGCAGCGTAGATCACAGAGTGTTCCTTTTGCTCATCAAGCCATTCGCATATTCTCATCCATGCCTCACTCTCTTCCTCCCTGTCGAAAGATGGGAGGAGGAAGCCGACGGGAAGGTATCCGATGTCGCGAAGCAGATCTACCCATTTTTCCTCGAACTCCTTGCAGGTTCTGATAAGTGTCAATTGACTACTACTCCGTGGTTTGGATTCTGTTTGATCTGTTTTCTTGGGAAGAACAGAGCACATTTGGCGAGCTTCGAATGGGCGGAAGGCGACGGTGGTGGGAAACGGGATACTATCCGGCACTTTTGTGAGCGTCTCCGGTGAGTCGAAGTCGTTGGCGCGGATGAAAAAGGTGACTGCTGCGGCGTTGATGAGGCAAAAATAAGCAGAGCTGACGTTAAATCGGGAAGCTAGGGAAGGAGCCCAATTTAAGGCGCCGAAGTCGTAGATGATCCAGTCTGGTTTAGGGCGAGAAGGGTCAGAGAGAAAAGAGGTCAGGTGGTGCTCGAAGCCGGCATAGGCTTCATTAAGAAGCGGTCTGGCCGCGTCGGAGCGGAGATCGATGGTGTTATCGATGGTGGTGGAGGGAGCGCCATTGATGGGAGGGGGTGAACAAGGAATGAAGTTCAGTAAAGGGTTTAGGGTTTCGGGGATTGAAAGGAGGCGGTGGATGTTGGAGGGGGTGGAGAAGAAGGAGATCCGGATGCCTTTTGCAGCGAGGTGTTTGGAGAGCTGGAAGAAAGGAAGGAGATGACCCATTGCCAGCCATGGCAGCATGACTACGTGAAGCTTGCCTGGTTCTTCTTCCATGGATGGATCTGTGTGTGTCTGGTCGATCATTCTGTAACTAAAATCAAAAGCTCTTAATATAAAATATACGTAACGTGCTTGTTTTTTATCAATGCATCGTGATCAACTCCACAGGATAAGGTTTTTAAAGCCGTTACTCTTTGAACTGCAAGACTTTCGTCTTGCCATTAATTTCTTTTCACACTTCAGTTTCTCCACCAAGATATTAAAATAATCACACCGGCAGCTATCCGTAACAAGGTTCTGAAATCGGACCGGACAATGAACCGGAAGAAAGAGAGGTTCACGATTCGACCGGTTCGACCGGTCTAACCGGAATCGAACCGGATGACGTAATAAATAATAATATTATTATAAAAAATTAATAAAATTAATAAAATAATGAAATTTAATAACCATATAATTTCATATAAATTATTGTTATTTTATATTACATATTTAGATTTAATTTATAAACATAAATTATTTAAAAGCTCATAATATACAATTATAAATATAATTAAATATTTTTATATAAATTATTTCATTTGGCAACATCTAAAAATGTTAAAAAAAAAATTACCATATTATTTTAAAAAGTTTTTTAACAATATAATATTTATCAAATATGTTAAAAAACTTAATATTTACAAAGTTTTGTAAATATGTTAAAATTTACAAAGTTTTTTACATCATAATATTATGACCGGACATCTAAATATGTAAAAAACATTAAAAAAAAATATTATTCAAATATAAAAAAAATAATTATTTCTATTATAATTTATATGATATAAGTTTTTACTTGAGTGATTTGACAAACAAAAATGAATCCACATTAACTTTATAATATATATAATGAAAAATATTAAAAAAAAAAAAATATAAAAAAAATTAAATATTATGAACTAAGAAAATAAATTTTATCAACTAAAAAAATTAATATTATTCAAATTATAAAAAACTAATTAAAAAAATTATTTTTAAAAAATAATACAAAACTATACAAAGGCTAAAACTATGAAACAAAAAATGGGTCTTTGCTTTGTATGGTTTAGTCCCACATTGCTTGGGAAGTTTTACTTTGTATATTTTATATACCTTTTCACTTTCTCTCATACCAAGAGGTCATGTGAGGAAAAGATGACATGAGGTTGTTCAATTATTATTTAAAATGATGTATTTAATATGAAATTAGAAGTTTTATAATAATTGATTAAGATTAATATTTATTTAATATTATTTATATTAAAAAATTTTGAACCGGCCGGTTTTAAGAAACCCGGACCGGTTCCCCGGTTGAACCGGCGGTTCATGTCAAAACCGGCCGGTTCGATGCTAAGGCGGTTCTCAGGTTGAACCGAACCGGCTTTCAGACCGGTTCACGGTAAACCATTGATCCGTAATTACATCTATAAGATTAATTTTGGATGGCTTTTTTTCTTACTTCTTAAACTGTTTATTATAAAAGTTTTCCAGGAAGCTGCTTTAATAAGAAAGTTAACCCAAACGAAACCTAAAGAAGTCTTAGGTTTCGTTTGGGGACGACTTTTTTACTGTTTTTTGAAGCAGCTTTCTATTAAAAAAAATTAATTTTTTTACTAAAAAGCTATTTTAAGGAGCAGTGAAAAGGCCGTCCCAAACGAAGCCTACTAAGCCTTAGGCTTCGTTTGGGACGGCTTTCTTATTGCTTCTTAAAGCTGGTTTATAGTATAAAAATTAAAATTTTTATACAAGAAAGCTGTTTTAAGAAGCAATAAAAAAGTCGTCCCAAACGAAGCTTTAGACTTTGTTTAAAACTGTTTTTTTACTGTTTCTTAAAACAACTTTTTAGGGACGGGGCAGGTGCCCCCATTGGCCAATGATTGTTTTTTAAATTAGGTATTGTATTTGATATACAAGGTTAAAACAAAATGAGGTCAATAAGCATTAATCTAAATCCCTTTGCTTGCTGTTCTTTCTTCCGCACGCCTGAAGCCACAGCTCGCAAGCCATCTGTACTCAAAATTGAGATTAAGGCTTCGTTTGGGACGGCTTTTTATTGCTTTCTAAAACGGAGTTTTAATACAAAATTAAAAAAAAAATTGTACTAAAACTCCGTCTTTGAAAACAATAAAAAAGCCGTACCAAACGAAACCTAATTATGGGTATTCTCAACTCTCTTTCTCTCTCTCAAGATTTGTTACTTGTGAGTCTCTCTTTTTATCATTTTTTTTTTCTGAAAAAAAAATTTAAAGTTATTTGTTTATTTGCTAAGAATGTGTTCAATATTGTTAGATTTTTTACTTTACAATATATAATAAAAACATTTAAAAATCTAATAAAAATATGAAGATACATATATATGTTTTCATAAATAAGAGAAAAGTGAAAAATATTATAGAATTGATTCAAGTTGCATTTTATATTAATTTTTTATATTGATAGGAAGTTTAGATAAGAGAATTTAATAATTATAGTTATATATATTGTTGAGAAAATGATCTCAAAGCCAACTCAAGTAAATTATTTTTCATTTAAAAGTAAGTAGAATTGTTCTATTATATTATATCAATTGCTACAACAACAATCGAACGAGCATTCTTCATCATGAAAATTGTAAAGAATCGTCGGTTAGATCCAACCATTAAAGTATTTGATTGAACCGTTTTGTAAATTTAGTTTTAATTTTTATGATATAATCTAATTTTTTAATTTTATTTGAATATGAAAATATGTTTAAAATTAGCAAAAAGAAAATGAACTTTGGGGAGTAGCTCAATATTTTTTTTAGAAAATTTCAGTGTATAAATATTTTTTTTTCTAACTATTTTACTTATTAAAATTTTAACTAAAGTTTGAGACTAATTTGAAAATTCATTAATTTGTGTCCCCAATAATAAAAATTTCTAGCTCCGCCCCTATTTTTAGTACAATTTTTTTTAATTTTTATATTAAAAAATTGTTTTAAGAAATATTAAGAAAACAGTCTCAAACAAAATCTTAGGTTTGGTTTGAGACAATTTTTTTATTGCTTTTAAATTAAATATTTTTAATTCAATTTTTTTTACTAAAACTATTTTAGAAAGCAATATGAACGTTGTCCCAAACGAAACCTAAGTTTTGTGGAAGATTATTTATGCTTTGGGGTGTCAATAAATGACCTGATCCATTTTTTGAATTAGACTGAAAAAGATTAATTAGGGTTCACTCATTAAATAAATTGGTCTGGTTTGAATTGGTTTTCTGATTTGTTTATTAAATAGGTTAGATTCCCGCGAACTTACTTTTCACATTAAAATTTTTATAATCAAATTTACTAACTTTATTTTCTTCAACTAAAACATATTAATGGGTCTGATTTTGAGACATTCGGGTTGCTAAGAGATTGGTTTCAAGTTTGGGACATTCATATTAACCGTTTATTAAATATGTCGGATATAGGTCGGGTTAATTTTGGGTCGGACATGAATCCGACCCTGACAACCTGTTTTGACACTTCTATATTTATTGAAATTTTTTAATCTTATATTTGATTTTATGTTTAATAAACAGCTATTTTTATTTTTAAATTAAAAAAAAAAAACTAAATTGTTTTTTATGAACATAAGATAAATTGCCACCGCTACTGTAGTCGTGTCGCTAACTACATGCATAAATGCAACTGTCGTGTAGCCAGTCATCGCCGCCCCGCTACAATCGTCGCCGCTAACTCCTGCGACTAATACTACCATTGGCTTGCTACATAATTCGCCACACAAATGTCTGTGATTGCCTGTACTATCACGTGAATTAATTTAGTTAATATTTATTAAAAATAGAAATAATATATATATTTAAATATCAAAATATATTTTTATTTTATATTATAATAAATAAAATAAAATAGATGAGGGTAGCCATTAAATACCTTTATGAGACAAGATTTAAGGAAGTGTGATGTAATTTTAAAATATTTTTAATGATTTTATATTTAAATTTTTTACTTGTTAATATATTTTATATTAATATATATATTTTTTAAAAGTTAGCTCATAAGCTAACTCATTGAGACGAGATTTGCTTATGGTCAAAGCTTAGCTTATTAGCTCATCTAGCATAGTTTACAAGTTGTCTTGACTCGCTTACAGTTACACACATATCTCCACATCTATTGTTCATGCATTCACTATTTCGATCAAAACCTCAAGGCCCCATACATGAACCTTCTCGTCGTGGCTTTGTAGTCTTTGCACTACTGTCCTTATGGGTGTCAATATTTGACACAACACAAAAATCCAACCAAAAAAATTTCAAATTAGGGATTTCGACCCGATTGTAAAACCGGGTCGGATTCAGGTTGACTCAGAAATTCAAAAATGACAACTGACTCGTTGTAAACAGTAAACGAAAATGTCGTCTGCTTTCCTTTTTCTAATTTCAACTCAAACTTTTGTTGTCCCGCAATCACGATTCAACGTTGCCTGAAGGCAACGCCGCAGTCCCGCCTCCAACCTCTCTTCCTCTACGCTTCTCCCTCTCCTGCTGCTTGATGTTTTTGGTCCGAAGTCCAACTCCTAATCTTAACTCGACACGACCCACCTCTCCCTGTCCTGCCACCTGAAGCCAATACCGCCTCTCCTTGCTCCTGTCGTTGCTGCCTCTCCCTGTTCAGGCCGATGAAAGATTTACGGGATTTGGCTGAATAAGCACAGTATCGGACTTACGTGCCGGGTTCGGGTCGAATAGTGTCGGGTAAATTCTGGGTTGGACCGAAATCCAACCCTTGACCCTTTGCCCACTCCCCGGATGGCAAAAGTTAAAATGAAAATTGTTTAAAATTTATTGGAAATACAAAAAATTTTGAATTTTGTTTAAAATAAAATTGGGAATACAAATATAAAGTTATTTTGAAAATAAAAATATTAAATTGCTTAAAAAAATGTGGCATGGTTAGTTGAATACATCTATGTAATAAAATGTGCCTTGGGGTCAATTATTGCTTAAATTTTATTCGATATAAATTGCTCGCTAGATATACAAGTATATAAGTTGATCAAGTAATAAAGTGATTCAAAGAGTGTCGAACCAATGAGAAAAATGTTCTGCTAGATTGAAATTAATCCAACAACTACATACTGTGAAAAATAATGTCCTATTTATTAACTTTTTTAGAGAAAAACTTTAGCATTTTTGGCTAAATCCAAACTACTCCATCAAACGACTCGTATTGGTCCACTTGAACGTAGATCATTTCTTGCCTTAATTATATTAAAATCAAATCATCTCGAGCTCATTGATATGTCTCACTAAGCTACTTCGTTTTACTATAAGAAAATAAGATTTGAAGATCATTTGATCATTATATACTAACCTGAAGTTTCAAATATGATTCAATCGATTCATTTGAGTCCATTTGACCTTAAAATTAGATCATTTTTGATGTTGTTGGATTTATCTTGTGAAGATGTTTAGTTCGATTATAAAAATATTGAAATTTGAGTTCGGATGGACCTAAATTTATTCGTTGAAGCTTTTTAATTCAAATGTTGTCGCAATATTTATGTTGATGAAGTGAATTTTCTAAAGAGCTATTTGCTAAATCTTCAAAAAAACAAATAGTAGATAGACTCAGAACAAAAATTATTAAGAAAATTTACATCAAACTCTTAAAATCTACTCAGATTTGATCGTGGAGGCTTGATTGGCTTTGAAAGTATTGAGTTCAAAACAACAAAAAACAATTCTGAAGACCCCAAACCGTCAGCACAAGCTTTATTCCGCGCTAGGTACCGACACTCGGTACCGTTGGGTACTGCTGGGTACTGCTAGGTACTCATATTTGTACGGATGATGCACACTCCGCACCTAATAGTTTTTCCCAAAAGAGCATCATTAGTCCTATCAGTGCACAAAATTGGGCCTCGACAAAGTTAGGCCTATTGGGCTGGTAAGCGCCAATTGGGTGGCCTTTTGGAATGGGCTCCTAAGGAGGTGCCCCAATAAAGGTCAGCATGATACCTTTAACTACACTTATCATTCTCAATTCTTTTGTTTTAGATAAAAGATTTTTTTCATCATTCATTTTTTCATTAAAGATATTTTTTAAGAGATAAATTTTATTATTATTTTCTTTTATAAATACCCCTCGTATGATTTACGTGAAAACCCCAAATATGAGAAAAATATAATCATAGAGGAGAAGGGAGAACGATTTCACTGTAGAGAAGAGATGAAGTACACAAAGATTTTCTAGCCCTTTACAACATATTTATAGGGAAAAAATATGGCATCGAAAAATAAGTGGAATTTCAAAAATACCCTTATAGCCAAAAATAGGTTAAACCTCGTCAGGGAGCACTGCCCCTTGGACCCCCGACATATCTGTGAAGCATACGACGATCAATGAAATAAACAAATTAGGGTCAAGCCAAATTCGAGGCAACTCCAACATAAAAGGATATTATTGGCATTATCTTTTTCTCTTTCTGTTTTATTTTATTTTTTAAAATAAATATTTTTATTTTTAAAATTCAAAGCAAACTAGATTGTTTTTAAGAACTCAAGAAAAAGGGTTTTTGAAATGGGTCGAAATATTGAACCCAAATCCGATCCGTTTTGGATTCGGGTTGACCCTAACCCGAAATTTTAGGATCGGATTCGAGTCGAATTTTCAGGTCGTGTCAAATATTGACACCCCCCATTTCCATATAAATTAAACATACTGATCTTAGACTTTACAAAGCACAGAACTATAAATAAATAAAACAAACATTACAAAATCAAACTAATTCGCTTATCATCATCTTACGTTTTTGCCATAGATTCTTCATCACAAGCTCAGTAATGTACTCCTCCATCATGAAGCTTCTCACTACTCTCCAGAACCTCTTTCCCTTTTCTCGCCTTCTTCCTTAGCTCCTCACCTTCCTCCTCCACCGTTACCATCCTCGACTTCCTCACAATCTCCACTCCAAAGAAGGAACCATCTTCATCATTCCTCGTCACTTCCACCGCGTAACCACTCTCCACCAAATGCCTCGCATTCAGTCCCTGCTCAAACACCATCGGCGCCCCAACCACCAACCCTTCCACGACAGAATTCCAACCACCGTGCATCTTCTGATAAGTATTAATTGGTTGCTCTGTACGTGTTTTAGATTCTATTTTGTTTGCGAAGCTTAGAGCAGATCTGCTAGCTTCAAATGCGAGCGCAGAAGGCTAGCTATCTGACACTTTTGTGAGCTTTTCCGGCGAGTCTTAGTCGTTGGCACAGTGGAAAAAAGTGACTACTTTGGCGTTGACTAGGCAAAAGAAGGCGGAGCTGACGTTGAACTGGGTAGTCGCCAAAGTATTAGTGATCCAGTCTGGTTTGGGGCGAGAAGGGTCAGAGAGAAAGGAAGTTAGGTGGTGGTGGTCCTCACCGCCGGCGTAGGCTTCATGATGGAGTGGTGACGGGGGTCTGGCCGCCTCAGAGCGGAGATCCTAAGAAACTGTTTGGCAAGGTGATCCAAAATTTTAAGGTACTTGTTACATTTAGAAATTAAATTTAATATGTTTTGAATTTAATTTGAATATTTATTATATGGAATCATTTGATAATTAAAAAAATATAATAAAATAAATAATTTGATAATTAACATCTAAATAATTAATTTATAATTAATAAGAATTATACAAACATTTAATTATGTTAATAATTATTTAATTATATTCTTAAATTCTAATTAATCTGTTAAGTATATTTTGAAATTATAAATTATTTAATTAATACTCATATTAATTATTTAATTAAATATCTAAATATTAAGCTAATTTAATCACAATATATACGACTAATAACTATAATAATCAACAAATTACAAATATTAATTAAACTAATTTAATGACAATTATACTATTAATTATTTAATTAAATGAAATTAAATTACTTAATTATACTACTGATTATTTAAGTAATCTAATTAATTATTATTGCTTGAATTATATTAATACTATTAATATTGATATATCAGTAAAAAATTATCTTGATCTTGCACGAATCTCGAAGCAAAATTGAGTTATGAGCTTCAAAAATTAAATCAAAGATCATCTAAACTTTAATTTCAACAAACTTATAATCGAACTGAACGTCTCGAGAAGACGAGCTCAACGACACCAAATTCGACTGAATCTGAGCCCAAATGAGACCAAATCAAGGGTCCAAAGCGCATTCTAAAGGTTCAAACCGCAATTTGGATTATCAAACGGTTTCCAAATATGGCATGCTTATAGTCAAATCGAGCGGCTCGACGAGACAAATCCAACGAGCCCAAAATCATTTAATTCTGAAATCATTAAGGCGTCCAAATGACCATTAAACGGTCCACAATCAAAGGAATCAATATCAGCCGTCCATTCAAACGACTCCTACTTTGACCTTGATCCTCCCCATATTTACAAGCCATGCCACTCTAAAAAAAACTATAAATAGGCCCTCATTCTTCACATGAGGAGAAGGAGAAGAGGAGAAGGAAGGGAGGAATTTTGGAGCACTCTTGCCACCGACCACCGCCGGAGTTCATGCCGACCACCGCCGGAGTTCATGCCGACCACCGCCGGAATTCCTGCCGACCACCGTCGGACCTCCTGCCGACCACCGCCGGAGTTCCTGCCTACCACCGCCGGAGTTCCTGCAGACCAGCGCCGGAGTTCCTGCCGACTAGCGCCGGGGTTCCTGCCGACCACCGCCGAGGTTCATGCCGACCACCGCCGGAGTTCCTGTCGACCACCGACGGACTTCCAACAGTTCGTCGACCGCAGCCGGACTTCCTCTAACTCGCCAACCACTCACGAACTTCTGCTAGTCAGTAAATCGCCGCCAGACTTCCACCAGTTCTCCGATCGCCGCCAGATTTCCACCCATCCTCTGACCGCCGCCGGACTTCTACCAGTTCATCGACTCCGTCGGACATCCGCTTGCTCGCCGACCATCGTCAGACTTTCATAGTTTTCCGTTCGCCATCGGAATTCCACCAGTCTGCCGAACACCGCAGGACTTCCGCTAGTCCGCCAACTACAGTCCTCCCAACCACTGTCATCCAACTACCGTCCTTCCAATCTCTGTCGTTTGCAGACAATAGTCCTTCGGACCTCTGTCGTCTGCCAACTATATTCTTCGCCGACTATGGTCCTCCCGACCTTCATTGCCCGCCGACTACGGTCCACCCGACCTTCGTCGTCAGCCTACTACGGTCCTCCTGACCTTCGTCGCCCGACGACTACGATCCTTCTGACCTCTGTTGTCTGCCAACAATAGTCCTTCTGACCTCCGTCACTCGGTGACTACGATCCTCCAGACCTCCGTCGCAATACAACGGTCCTTCTGACCTATGTCGCTCACAGACCACGATCCTTCCGACCTCCGTCACCCGCCGAATATGGTTCTTCCGATCTACATCGCTCGTCGACTATGGTTTGCTGCCCCAAACAAACATATCAACATTGATTCTTCCAACTTCCACCATGCAATGCATTTTATATGATATATATTTGTTACTTCGAGCTAAGGCCTTCCTCCTAAGTATGTGCTTTATTTGTTCTCAATTACAAGCACTAGTGGATTCATTCAAACTGGGCCAAGCCCCCATGGTTTTTCCCCCTTTTAGGGGTTTCCACGTAAAAACTCTGGTGTCTTTTATGAACGCTACACCCTCATCTCTTTCATCTGCTTGTGTTCTGGATCTTCGTACAAAGCTATGGCAATAAATTTTATATTTCTCTACCGCCACGAATTTTCCAGGACGCAATAGTTTGGCGCCGTCTGTGGGAAATGATTCCTAACTGGGGGGCAAACTTATGCAAGTTTCTCTCGCCCCTCAGATATCAACCAATGATGCATCAATGTTATTGGAATCTTATGTAAATTGGGGGGCAACCTTGGCTGCAACCGTGGCCATGAAAATTCCTCCAAATCTTCCAACATCCACGATAGTATCTTTGGAAACTATTTTTTATAAAGCTGGTATCAAATGCAAGGATTCTTCCAAAAGATTGCAAGCTGTTTATAATCTCTAGTTGAACTTCTCCTCATTGAGCATGATCTTAATCTCGACCTCAAAAAGATAATAACGGTCTAATGATACACCAATCTTCACATTTGATTTGGGTTGCATATAACATATGCTTCTTTCCAATCAAGGCATAATCGATCCCAAGGGGATTCGATTTGACCTCTTCCATACAGGTTAACGTCATCGAGTGAAGCTCTTGCAAACAACCTCGGATAGGTCAAATATCCATAGTGGATTTCCTCGACCTCTTCCATACAGGTTAACGTCATCGAGCGAAGCTCTGACAAACAACCTCGGATAGGTCAAACATCCTTAGTGGATTTTCTCGACCTCTTTCATACAGGTTAACGTTATCGAGTGAAGCTCTGACAAACAACCTTGGATAGGTCAAACATCCTTAGTGGATTTCCTCGACCTCTTCCATACAGGTTAATGTCATCGAGTGAAGCTCTAACAAACAACCTCGGATAGGTCAAATATCCTTAGTGGATTTTCTCGACCTCTTCCATATAGGTTAACATTATCGAGTGAAGCTCTGACAAACAACCTAGGATAGGTCATTCATCCTTGATGGATTTTCTCATCATTTTTCATACAAGTTAACGTCATCGAGCAACACTTCGACGACAATCTTGGATAGATAAACAATTCTTGGTGGCTTTCCTGGACCTCTTCACATAGCTAAACATCTTTGATGGATCCCATCGACCTCTTCCCTGAAGCATTTCGAAGAACTTCTGGGTTCCTTCAAAGAAGGATTGAATCCTCGATAGGCCTTCACTAGCATCATTAGACGATTGCGGTTGACACAATGTTTGACCCTCACCATCAAATTGTTAGTTATCTACACCGTTATCATGCATACCTTCTATCTTCAACAAAATATAGCTTAATTATCATCATCAGCTCATCGTCTGTTCTTTAACGTCGGAATACCACCTAACCACTTCCAAGAGGAATTCATTGGCATACTCCATGCATTAAAGGATCGACTTACAATCGTTGAATCTCTCCCCAAGGGAGGCCACCGTCAGGTTGTTTCTACCTTTTGCAAGAAAACAATATTTCAATCGCCATCAATGCCCTCCGAGCTACCAATCCACACAAGGACCGGCACAAGAGGGCAATGCTTTGATTGTCGTCGGCACCTTCCGAGCTACCAATCCACACAAGGACCGGCACAAGAGGGCAATGCTTTGATTGTCGTCGGAACCCTCCGAGCTTCCAATCCATAAAAGGACCGGCACAAGAGGGAAAAGCTTTGATCACCACCAACATTCTCCGAGCTACCAATCCAAGTAAAAAACTTGGACCGGCACAAGAGAGCAAGGCTTTGATCGCCGCCAATGTTCGCTTTGATCGCCACCTATGCTCCACGAGCTACCAATCCAAGAAAATTTTTGGACCGGCACAAGAGAACCAGGCTTTGATCGCCGCCAATGTTCGCTTTGATCGCCACCTATGCTCCCCGAGCTACCAATCCAGATGAATGCTTGGACCGGCACAAGAGAGCAAGGCTTTGATCGCCGCTGACAATCTCCGAGCTATCAATCCAAGGGAAGGACTTGGAATGACACAAGAGATTGTGATTTCCTCCACCTTCTAAAGAGGTATTTATAGGTAAATGGGTGGAGTAGATGAAAGGTTTTTCTAGAAATTTCTAAAATTAAAATAAAAAAATTTATTAATTAATACAATTTTTGGAATTTTAAGAGACAAAAATTAATTCTTTCATAAAAGAGGGGAGAATTTGAAAAGACATTCTAGATTTTTCTTTAAAAACAAAAAATTTCGAATTTTTAAAATATTTTCGGGATTTTAAAACCCTTAATTATTTCCATAAAAAAATTATTCAGAAAAATGGGGAAAATATTTAATAATAACAATCAAGGAGACTCCTTGCCTTCGTGGCATGCATTCTCGCAAACCGTGCTATTGTGCATTCATTTAAGTATTAATTATCTTTTTCAATACTCTCAAAAAATTTATCATAAAATTTTCACTGTACTTTGCTAAAAGTCACATTGTTCGATAATTCATTTATTTGTGCTGCTCACAAGAATTTTCTGTGAAAATATATCATAAAATATGATAATATGATTTTATTTGCGTGAAAAATAAATCATTATTTGAAGAGAATTTGAAGATGTTTTTAGAATAAAATTAGTGTTACAATAAAATGATCAGGATTGGCTTTAAAACTCTTATATATTATGATTAGATGATTATATAACATAATACAGTTATGTCCTAGCTATAGATCTAATAGTCCAATCAACAACATGAAGATGAAATAAGCAATATTCTAAGTGATTGCATACAAACCTTTAAAAATAAAAATATAAAAAAGTAGCAAATTTAATAATTTGAGCTACTCGGGATCAAGTTATTCAAGAGTTTTAAATAACGCAAAAAAATTTTTAAGGGTCATGATGCATATTTTCGGACTTCTAGAGCATTAACATCCGAAAATAGGAGGGCAACTGATATATCAGTAAAAATTTATCTTGATCTCGCACGAATCTCGAAGCAAAATTGAGTTATGAGCTTCAAAAATTAAATCAAAGATCATCCAAACTTTAATTTCAACAAACTTATAATCGAACTGAACGTCTCGAGAAGACGAGCCCAACGACATCAAATTCGACTGAATCCGAGCCCAAATGAGACCAAATCAAGGGTCCAAAGTGCATTCTGAAGGTTAAAACCGCAATTTGGATTATCAAACGGTTTCCAAATATGGCATGCTTATAGTCAAATCGAGAGGCTCGACGAGACGAATCCAACGAGCCCAAGATCATTTAATTCTGAAATAATTAAGGCATCCAAATGACCATTAAACGGTCCACAATCAAAGGAATCAATATCAGCCGTCCATTCAAACCACTCCTACTTTGACCTTGATCCTCCCCATATTTACAAGCCATGCCACTCTAAAAAAACTATAAATAGGCCCTCATTCTTCACATGAGGGGAAGGAGAAGAGGAGAAGGAAGGGAGGAAATTGGGAGCACTCTTGCCACCGACCACCGCCGGAGTTCATGCCGACCACCGCCGGAATTCCTGCCGACCACCATCTGACCTCCTGCTGACCACCGCCGGAGTTCCTGCCTACCACCGCTGGAGTTCCTGCCGACCAGCGCCGGAGTTCCTACCGACCAGCGCCGGGGTTCCTGCCGACCACCGCCGAGGTTCATGCCGACCACCGCCGGAGTTCCTGTCGACCACCGACGGACTTCCAACAGTTCGTCGACCGCAGCCGGATTTCCTCCAACTCGCCAACCACTGACGAACTTCTGCTAGTCAGTCAACCGCCGCCAGACTTCCACCAGTTCGCCGATCGCCGCCAGATTTCCACCCGTCCTCCGACCGCCGCCGGACTTCTACCAGTTCATCGACTCCGTCGGACATCCGCTTTCTCGCCGACCATCGTTAGACTTTCATAGTTTTCCGTCCGCCATCGGAATTCCACCAGTCTGCCGAACACCGCAGGACTTCCGCTAGTCCGCCAACTACAGTCCTCCCAACCACTGTCATCCAACTACCGTCCTTCCGATCTCTGTCGTTTGCAGACTATAGTCCTTCGGACCTCTGTCATCTGCCAACTATATTCTTCGCCGACTATGGTCCTCCCGACCTTCATCGCCCACCGACTACGGTCCACCCGACCTTCGTCGCCCGCCTACTACGATCCTCCTGACCTTCGTCGCCCGACGACTACGATCCTTCTGACCTCTGTTGTCTGCCAACAACAGTCCTTCTGACCTCCGTCACTCGGTGACTATGATCCTCCAGACCTCCATCACAATACAACGGTCCTTCTGACCTATGTCGCTCAGAGACCACGATCCTTCCGACCTCCGTCACCCGCCGAATATGGTTCTTCCGATCTACATCGCTCGTCGACTATGATTTGCTTCCCCAAACAAACATATCAACATTGATTCTTCCAACTTCCACCATGCAATGCATTTTATATGATATATATTTGATACTTCGAGCTAAGGCCTTCCTCCTAAGTATGGGCTTCATTTGTAATCAATTACAAGCACTAGTGGATTCATTCAAACTGGGCCAAGCCCCCGTGGTTTTTCCCCCTTTTAGGGGTTTCCACGTAAAAACTCTGGTGTCTTTTATGAACGCTACACCCTCATCTCTTTCATCTGCTTGTGTTCTGGATCTTCGTACAAAGCTATGGCAATAAATTTTATATTTCTCTACCGCCGCGAATTTTCCAGAACGCAACAAATATAGACTAATTTATACATGTCTAGGATTTAATTTTCCTGGTCGAAAATTTTTTGCGGCTGCTTCGACTTCTTGTTCTCTGCACGATGGGAGCTCGCTCGCTACTTCACCTCCTTCGAAGGCGTCTGATCGAAAGTCAGTATGGGAGCTCACTGGCTGCGTAGCTAACCGCCCCCTCCTTCCTTCATGACGGGAGTTAGCTCGCTCGCAGGCTCGTAAATCCCGCAGTTTGTAAATCTTTAAATCCAACAAATGACATGATTTAGTAAATCCCGAACATACGAAGTAAATCTGTAAATATATAATTTACAGAGGATTGGGATTTAGGGGGCGCTAATCTGAGCACAAATCGGAAACCAAATGGCCCCTTAAAATTCTTTCCCACAGAACTGTCTTACTTTCTTCTTACATTTAATTTCATTCACACCTTAATTTCCCCTTGTGATAAGGTTTTTGAAGTACCCACCGATTCTTAGCTCGGCACGGGTGGGTACCTCCCATGCTGGGTTCGATCCCTCGGGCGGTAGCGCCCCTTCGGTGGGGGTTCAATAAGCGTCGGCCACGAGTTCTAAGAGGCGTGGGTAGCTCGTCCACGTCGACCGGAGTTTACGGACCGCCAAGCGCCTTGGCCAAGTTAGGATGGCAGCGGAGTATTCCTCGTCATAAAAAAAAAGGTTTTTGATGTGCTGACCTACTGAACTGACTGACACTTTCTTACTATTAATTTCGTGCAGGATTCAATTTCTCAAACAAGATACAAAATTTCAAATCGTGAGTGTTTATGGAATAGGGATGTAAATGAGCTTAAGACTCGACTTTTTAAATAATTTATAAGTCAAGCTCAATGAGTTAATGAGCTAAATTTGAGTCAGTCATGACTCTATTCGTTAGCTTTAATATTGATGCATTTAAAATGTGTATTCATAATTTTAAATATAAAATTATAAAAAAGTTTAAAAATTATATATCAAATTTTTTATATTAAGTGATTCTTTATTTTTTTTTCTAAATTTATATTTTTTTTTATCATTTTATTATAATAATTACTTGAATCATGATCATTTTCTCTCTTTTATAATAAACGAGGCGGCTCAAACTCATAAAATAAAGACCGAACTTGAACTCGAACTCGATTAAGTAATCTATCTCAAGCCAAAGGTGTCTTGAGGTTGGCTCAAGTAGGGGTCTCAATAAATGACTCAAGACCCAAATTTGACCAAAAAAATCGGATTTGAGTTGACCTGTTTAATAAATAGGTCGAGTTCGAGTTGGGTTTTCCAACGCGTTTATTAACAGGTAGAATTTAGGTTGACCTGCAAACCCACTTTCGACTCTATAATGACCCATTTATTATCATTTTTCCCTATTTTTTTCTCGTCAGGTATAATCTTTTCATTGTTTTATCAAATGTCATAAGGTTTATAGTTGATTAGTTATAACTTTTTTCAACCAATACTTGTTAATGTGTCGAGCTCGGATCATTCGGGTTGCTTTTAGATCAAGCTCGTGTTGGTCTTTTTGATCCGTTTATTAAACATGTTGTATTCATGTTGATTGAATTTAGGTCGGGGCAATTTCAGGTCGACTTCTAAACACTGATTCATAACCCGTTTTGACACCCCTAGACTCTACTCATTTAGACCCTAGCATTGAATGATTTATGCTGGTGACAACCAAATGATGAAATACAGAAAATTATAAGATTTGAATAGCTACAAAAGCATTAAAACCAAGTTAGCATCGTGGAAGATTATTTTTTACTTAAATGTTGCCCAAAGGTATAGTCCAAAGATCTGTTTGTTTTTATCAATTTTTTAAATCTTTACTACATTTTATTTTTAATAAACAATTATTTTTTATTTTTAAATTTGAAAAAAAAAAATTTAAAAAAAATGAAGATAAATTACCACCGCTGTTCTCAGGCCTCGTGTCACCACTCACAACCATCACCGCTGCCATTGTTTAGCCGATCATGACCATCTCGCCACAGCCATCGACGCCACCACCGGCTACTGCTATCATTATCTTGCCTCATTATTCGCTACTTCGATCGGAAGCTGCCACTTTGTTAGTAATTTCATTTCTACCAGATAAATCAATTTATTTAATATTTAATAAAAATAAAAATAAAAATAATTGTACTTAGAATGTCAAATGTATTTAATTTTAAATATAAATATAAATAAAATAAAACAAATAGAAATTGATGGCAAAGAGCCTTTAATGTAGGTGATTATTCATTATTCTATGCCACATCTATAGTAGTGATTTAAACTGTAAATATAAAATAAACTCTTAGATGGTTTGCTAGGACAACTAATTCTAGCCTAAGGTCTGGTGGTGTGAATTGATTGTTGGATGCTTTACTTGGAGAGCACCATTTATCTATTTATTTACATTTCTGTATTATGAATGTCAAACGTTTAATTTATGTTGGTGCACTTAAACATTTTTAAGTATAGCATTAGAAGCATTAGAATATTACACAACTGTTGCACATTTATATTTATATACTACACTACTAGAAACATAAGCTTTCACAACACTTTTTATGACACCCTGCAAGTAGATTTTACACTTTTTAGAAACCGCTGCAAATCCGTTGTATTTGCGTTTGTTGCAAAGGCTTTAGTATCTGGATAAAAAAAAAAAAGAGTCAAACTTGTTTCCTGAACATAGACGAATTTTTTAAAAACAAGTAGATGTTACATAAATTAAGATTGAAAGGTAATATCTTGCCGGAGAAATGTTTACTTGAGAGAGAGAGAGAGAGAGAGAGAGATCCAAAATCAGTGGGGATCTCACGTTGAAGGGGGTTCTGCCACATGATAAGATCCCGGAGGAAAGGAAGAGTAGCGTTGGAAACTTGTTTTGAGCAGTTGATATTTGGGCAGCTCGTCGGAGAAAATGTTGAATGAGAGTTGCAGAGCACCAACTGCTCGCTGAGGCGGTACATGTGTAAATCCTTCTCGATCCAAAAGCTAACCGCAACTTCCTTGGTCTTTGATGCTGACGATGGTGCCTTTACTGCCGAACAGACGCCAAAAACCCAGACGGATGTGGGAGCTAGGGCATAGTAGTCGGGATCACACTTTAGTTTTTGCAAGGGGAGCTAGGGTCCGGTAGAGAACAAAATCCCAGAGGAAGACGTGAATTAAATTGCAAAGTAGCGATTTGTAAAACAACTGCTATAACCCGCTTCAAAATTTTCAATAATTTTTTTAGCAGCGATGAAAACCACTGCTAATATTAATCTATAATGACGGTTTATAAACCGTTGCTAATAAATGCTTCAAAAACTATTTTTAGTTGTGTAATGATTTTCTTTTAGCTTTTACATTCTTGCAAGAGCCCTTAGAATGTGCCTAGGAAATGTGATGTATATGTGTTAGAGTATGTAAAAGTATATTTATATATAGATCGAGTTGTACAGTGTCTAGTGTTGTAAAAGAATTAGAATTACCTGCTTATACATGCAAGTGAGGCCCCAAAAGACGATATCCATACCTTCGGGGGATAATATCTTTTGGGATCCCACAAAATATTTGGACCTCGATGACACACACACACACACACACACACACACACACACATATATATATATATATATATATATATATATATATATATATATATATATATATATATATATATATATATATATATATATATATATATATATATTCTAGGCTTAGAATCCAAATTTGTTGTGGTGGAGCCAGTCCACCTTTCTTTCCTACAAAGCCAGAGTCTGTTGTAAATTTTACAATCAATTAAAAAAATAAAATTTAATTATTTGATGTACAACTATCTTTTTTCATATATTGCATATATGCATTGCATCATATTGGTGGTAGACTTGTATTAGTGGATAAAATTTTTCTAGGTTTTCCCTAGTGTATGTGTTCCAGACTTTGTAGGAACACATACTAAATCTAGGATGATACAATACTAGGTATTGTATACACTAACACCTTTACCCTGACATGCATACATACATATATTTTATTTTCAGCAACGTACACTAGCCTAGAACACAAGCCAACGGCAAGGTATGAGGGGCCTAAGCGACGGGGTTGAAGTTGTTCTTATATGGTTAGAGTCATTATACTGCCAGAATTTCTTTAGAATTTTGATGGTTAGAAAATTTAGTTAGGTTAATTAAATAAGAAGAAAATATAAAGTTCTTATTGAGTCTTCTCGTTACCGTCATTTGAATGTAAAGTGAAAATTCATCTTGAGTCACTAATTTGGAATTTGATTTACTCCTTTGAACTCTTAGGATAGAGCTATCTTTATCCTATATTTCATCTAGGATGATTGCTTGTGAAATATGTTATTAGATGGCTGCTCATTCTAAGCAAGCATAAGCTTAGTTGTCTTTGCACACATCTTATCTTAATAAATAATATATATATATATATATATATATATATATATGTATGTTAAATACAAATATATTTTCTATAAAATCTAATAGTATTTTGGAAGAGATGATTGATATTTTAAACATATAAGGCAACTTGCTTATATACATAATTGTATTATAAGTTTATATCTAATCTCTACTTTAACCAAAATTTTTCACTTGGAAGATGTAATTGACTGTAGAGGCTTGCATCTATAGGAACCTAAGATCCCAATATAAATAAACCCTCATTTTGTTCATTAAGAGGGGAAAAATCTTTGGACATCGACTAGTGCTTATCTTGAGTCAATTTGGCATCCGAAATGACAAGTGAATGTAGATTTTATCCTTAAGAATAATTTATATATTCCCTATGCTGAGTTCAGATATGAAAATAAAATTATTTTTTTCCTCAAATCAATAATTAAGTGTTATTTTATTCTTTGGGATAATTAACACTAATTATGCAGATTTGTCTAAACAAATATTAAAGCAAATCGAGTGGTCAACAACATTTCAAAAATTTAATTTGTCCACACCTCGACCACCATCACCAACTACAATCTTCAAATCACAATAGTCTGACTGCGATCCTTTAAGCATCGTCAACTGACTACGATCTTGATCACTATAACCCAACTAAGATACTTGAACTTCCATGGCCAAACCACACTCCTCCAACCTCTATCGCCCGACTATGATCCACCGATCTATACTCCAATGCGTACTAATATCATCACCTATTTTTACACATATATCTCGATGCACTTCACCATATTTACTTGACTTGCTTGCAAGAGATTTCCTAATGGTTTGGCCATATGAGGCTAGTCAAAACTAGGTAATTGGGTACGTATCTTCCTAAGGGATCCTCTGTGTTTCTACACTAGGGTAGGAAAGCCTATTGACTAGGAGGATATGATAGAAGTACTTATACAAAATGAGGTCAACAAGCAGCTTTACAAAGCAGTAAGAAATCCAACCCAAAAGAAGCCTACATGAAAGATGAATAAGATAAATATCAAGCAAGGGGATAGAATAGAGGCATCCTGAATACCACATTATGAATTTTAAAAGGTTACAATGGGGGTAAGAGAGGAATTGGATTTATAGTGTTAATGGAGGAGATTTAATTTTAATAATAGGAGAATCAATAATAATAATAATAATAATATTATTATTATTATTATTATTATTATTATTATTATATACGCAAGTACGTGCACTAAGTGCATACTAATATAGTTTAAACAATCTACAAAAGTAAAAAAAAAAAAAGAAGAAGAGTATTATAATAATATTGCCTTTAAATTTATTTATAAAGCATGAAATTAAAACTTATTGTAAAAAGCATGGTAATTCATGAAAAAGCTTGTTATACTATATTGCAGTCATTGAATCATGCACATTCAACCTATTTGAAATATCTAAGTGCTGATCATGCTATCATATCTTCATCTTCATTAGCTTTTTGTATATCTCCCATCTTGATCTATTGATTTAGTCAAGCAGACCAGTTTAATTATAATTTTGCTAAATGTATTTAGATATTCTGAAATTGAATATTAATTTATTTTATTTTAATTTACATTAATATTTATATCAAATCATATTATTTTTTTCTATGACATATTTACATGTATTTATTTTACTTTATAAATCTAATATATTAATTTTTTCTCATCAACTTTTTAAAAGCCTGCAAAATTAAAATAAAAAAAAAGAAGGTTGGAGGTTGTGTCATTATTTGGAGATACAAATAATAATGATGAAAATTAATAGCATCATGTGGTCCATTATAAGTTGAAAACATACGGAGGGGTTTTAATCCAGTGGTACGATAATGCAATTTTCTTTAATTTATAAAGAAAAATAAAAAATAAAAAAGTTAAATATTTATGTGAATTTTCATTTTTAATATTATTTATATATAATATTAACAAGTATCGTATTGATGAGAGTGTCTCCTATGATTGCAGGACCAGTCACCCATCGCATTGATAGGTGGGGTAAAGCATGTACCATTATGGTGTAAGTATGAAGAAATTATTCTATGCGATCACGGGACTGCCTAGAGGTAAATCAGAGAGCTCGACGTAATTCGGTACACAATGGTACATAGTACCTGTACACCAACAAAATTGATATGGCGCGCTTTGATTTGCCTCCGGACGCTGTCCGCTGACCGCACAAGATAATATTTACTAAGTACAGGGAAGTAGTTGCTCCATTGCTTATTCCATTTTAAACAAACTTTTAATTATTTAGATAAACATAATATAACCAAACATTGGTAATTAGGAAAAAATATTTTGTTAGGGAAACACGATAATTAAGAAAGAGGTAATTAGGGATAAGGAAGTCAGGATGGAGCTCACTATGACATTGGTTCCTCTTCGATAAGCTTAGTTTGTTGAATAGTGAAATACATTAAAAATTTAATGTGTTTATATGTATAATACTTTTTTAGCTGAATAAATGGAATCATACTCAATTAGAAGAGAAAATAAGGGTCTATTTTGGATGACTGATTGTCAAGCTGATGTAAGGAAAGTAATTTTTTTAAAAAAATTTATTGTAGAAAGCAGTTTACGATTACAAAATTTATTTTAAAGCAGCAAAAATGCACTGACTAAATAGAAATTATGGTTATAGTCTAAAAGAAAAGTAGTAAAAAAGTTGTCTCAAATGTAGGCTAAATTTAGCTTAACCTGTTAATTTTGAAATCTGATTATCTAATTAAAAAAAAAATTAAGCAACATATATATGCCTAATATTTTTTCTTCATTTAATTACAACCGTTGCGGTTCAACTGCTTATTTGGTGACACTAATAATGATCAAAATTGATATCAATATGTGGTCCTTATATATTAAAAATATAGAAAGGGAATTTAATCTAGTGGTAGAAGGAAGTAATTTTCTTTGTAGCTATTTTTTTTTTATATTTGAATATAATTTAATTTTTAAATCTTATTATATATATATATATATAGAATATAATCTTATTTATTGATTTTATATAAAAATTAAATTAATATTCAAATATATAATTTGAAATTATCCTATTGGTGAAGCTAAATGTGACTCTTTTTTTTTTTCTAGAAGCCAGCCCTTCCTTTATCTATAGATACCACTCGCCAAGCTTGCTTGATCATAAGAGAGCACAACATGGAAGAAGAAAATGGTAAGCTTCATATTGTGATGGTGCCTTGGTTGGCCATGGGCCATCTCCTTCCTTTCTTTGAGCTCTCCAAATCCCTTACTATTATAGGTCTCCGGATCTCCTTTTTCACCACCCCCTCCAACATCCATCGCCTTCCTTCGATCCCCAAAGCCCTAACCCCATTCCTTAAATTCATCCCCAGTTCACCATCTGCCGTCAACAATGAGAACACTCTTGATGTACACTCTGAAGACAACAAATCCCTCCTTAGTCAAGCTTACGCCGCATTAGAGCACCATCTCATCGCTTTCCTTTCCAACCCTTCTTGTCACAAACCAAATTGGATCATCTATGACGTCCAAGCCAGAAGTTGGGCTCCAGCGCTAGCTTCCCGCTTTAGCCTCAACTTTGCCATGTTTTGTATCTAAAAAGAGTGGAATATTTTTGCCTTTAGTCCTTATGTTTAGGTAAGTCATGAGGTGTTGAAATTGTTCTTTTTGTATGGAATGGTGGATCAAACATTCTTCCCTGAAGTATTCCTCTCTTACTTCAAATATTTATGCAATCATTAACTAAATTTCTCTTACAGGATCTTGGTACAATTCCATCATACCTGGTGCTCTAGATGCAGAATACCATCATTTAACAACAGCTTTTTTTTCAAATCTGTCATGCGCTCAACTATTATTTTTTTACTCCAAAAGCTGCTTCTTTGGTGCATCACAATTTTTGCAGATATCATATCACTCCTGTTTTTTTTCTATGATGCACTGACACTTCTCCTTAAAGAGGCGTGCAGTGTCTGACACCGTGTCCGACACGACACTCGTCCGACACTCCTCCGACACGTGTCAGACACGCCAAAAACGTGTCCGATTAAAAAAATATTAAAAACAAATTGGACACGCGTATCGGACACTCGTATCTTAAATATTCTATATATTTTTTTAAATATAATTTCTTATATTTGGCGAGATTTAAACTAAATTTCTTATTTCATATCCACAACACCAAATTAACGTCTGCACTTAATACTCATTCATCGAATATTCTCATTTTCATTTCTCTTTTGCAGTGAAGGTATTTTCATCTCCTCTCTTTTTGCACAATTACAAATCTTTCTCTTGTTGAACCAGAGTTGAAAGTAGTGATATTCAATGATAATGATATTGAAGGCCAAAAACAAACCTCTAAAGCTAATCCTAGTAGTTGAAGCTTAAATGCTTGATGTTGTAGTAAGTGATTATTTGCTTATATTTTTGTGGTTATTCTAGATATTTTATACTAAATATTTTATATTATAAGCTAGACAAGTTGTCATGTCATTCATTTATTATTATTTGTCATTTTTAATATGATATTACATTAATATATATACACTATATAAAAAAATGTATTGTCGTGTCCGCGCCGTATACGTGTCTTATATTTTCAAAAAAAGCCGTGTCCCGTGTCCGTGTCGTGTCGTGTCGTGTCGTGTCCGTGTCCGTGCATCATAGTTTTTATTTATAGGTTACGATCATATGTAATCATCAACGAACCGTTTGAAAGTCTCATGAAGCCCATATGACTAGATTGGATGAAAAGATAAATGAGTTGGAGGTTTTCTTATTTGCATGCCTCTGCATTATTTTTTCTCTTTCCATCTTTATTATTTTTGCTTCATGTTGGCAAGGAAGGAGACTTTCAAAAGCTAAACCTACAGGTTTTTACAGACTCTACTCTTGGCTCACTGCAAAGAATGGTGGCTGCAATTAACCTCTTACATCTCAAACTATTTGTATTTAATTTTATGATTTCTCATTCTTATGTTATATTTTTCTTCATCTCTTATTCATGTTGTGTCTTTTCCAACTTCTTATCTTTTTTATTCTTTTATTTAAATTTTATACATTTGGGTTTTTTTTTTTAATTTCTTCGCTATGTATGGTGTGCGAGGAAGTCAAGATCAAATTACTCCTTGGATGATAAGAACCAAAGCCTGCTAGCGAAGAATGACAAGGATGTAACAAAGAGCGGTCATGAATATTGCTAGGGGTGTCAATATTGGACACGACCCGAAAACCTGACCCGAAAATTTCAGGTTTGGGTTTACCCGAACTCAAAACGGGTCGGGTTCGGGTTCAATAATTCGACCTGTTTCAAAAATCGGGTCGGGTTCGGGTTGACCCGTCAACCCGAAATTGACCCGTTTTTTACCGTGTAAGCCAAGATTGACCCGTTTTTGACCCGTTCTTGACCCGAAAAGCAGCATATGACTCATTTTTGGACCCGAAAACTAGCAGTTTTTTGTCCGAATTAGGTCATTTGGATCGGGTCGGGTTGACCTAGACCCGAAGCGGGTCGGGTTCGGATTGACCCAAATAGTACCGGGTCAGTTTCAGGTTCGACCCGAACCCGACTTGTGACCTGAAATTGACACCCCTAGCTATTTAGACTAACGTTTTGAAAACTGGACCGGACCGGCCGGTTCGACCCCTTCAACCGCGAACTGGTCCGGCATGCGGTCCGGAAAGAGGAGGAAACCAGGCAATTTATTAACCGGGTAATAACCGGTTCAAAATCCGGTTGAACCGGTTAACCGCCGAACCCGGAGGTATAGGAATAATCGGCTGGTCCGTAAAAGCTCTAATTTGAGCCCTTGATCTGTGATCGAACGGCGTAGATACATTGGGTATCGGTATGTAAGAGGTATTAGTCGCTCGCGGCTCATCTGCCCTAGCATACAATGACTCCTACTCGCTGCTCGTCTACCTCAGTTCTTCCAGAAGTGGTCGTCCCGGACCTCACAGCCGCCGGCGAACACCGTTTACTGCTCGGCGACTTTGCCAGTTAAGCTGGGGAAGAAATCACGTTTGGCCACCTACCCGATCCGTCGAGCTCGGACGATTCAGACGCAGGTTCTAGAATTTCTAATTTTTTGAGTAATTTTTTTACACATATTAGCTTTCCGCCTTGCATTTCTCCAAATCATATCGATATGCTTGCATTTTTTCAATTTTTCTCTATCTATGCTTGCTGTAATGGTTGAGAAATACCGAAAACTACTCGTGATTCAACCTGTGCAGACATCTTGATTTTAGATTTTTTTTTTTTTATTTTTATGGTTTTAAACTTGTTCTCTATTTTTCTTTGAAGTCTAAGAAAATCATTGTTTGTCTCAGTTAGTAGAATTCCGAATTCCACTCTTCTTTTTTTCGTGCTAGATCGCAAATGGTAGACCTCCATGACTTGGAATTTTTATTTTTTTGGTTCTAAACCCTAAATCCAATTGGCACATTTTATTGGCGCATTGAGTGCCCAACAGATAATCTAATAGCACCATTCTAAAATCAAGATTGCTATGGCAAACATGATTTCAGTAATCAGATGATCTGTCGTTGTGTTCTGTTTATCTCAGTCAGTATATGCTTGTCTTTTGCTTAAGCTTAATCCCTCTAATGCTTTTAAGATACATTATTTCAGTAATTGATGTCATGTTTATGTAATTAGAAAATTTAACTTTTATTTATTTTTTTATTTTTATTTATTACGTCATATTACGTCATCCGGTTCGACCCCGGTTCGTCCGGTCGAACCGTGAACCTCTCCTTCTTCCAATTCGTTGTCCGGTCCGGTTTTCAAAACCTTGGTTTAGACTATTAATTCTTGTAAATTAGCTATAGCAACACAAAATTTTAGAGCCGATAGTCGCCTCGGAGAGGGTGGCTTTGGTCGAGTATATAAATGAAGCTTAGAAAGTATTAAACATTTATTTTTCTTATTTTGGATCTTGATGGTTTAGTCTCTAAATTATAATAATTTTTTTTGTAATTTTTTAGGTAGCATCAATATATAAACATAACGTCAGATAGTTGGGACAAAGTTAATCATTGTGAAGACGATCAAATAAAAATGCTACTGTTTAGTTTTTTGTTTAAAATAGATGCTTATTGTATAACCTGATTAATTTTATAAAATGAGCAACAATAAATAATTATAAAATTTACACAATTATTATATAAAATTAATATCTATAACTTTCCACTAAGATAATTAATAAATATTATTATTTAAAAAAATAAAATTAATAATTTTATCATTTTATCAAAGAATAGTATAAATGCAAATTTAGCAATCTAATATTTTTTTATTTTGTAAAATTTTATTCACGTGCATCATGTGCACACATATTTTATTAGATATAATTGGTATAGCTTATTATAAATTATTTTTAATTTTTAATTATATATTTCTTATATTTTAAATTTTTATTCACGTGCACCATGTAAATTTAAAAAAAGGTTTTTTTTTTTTTTTTTTCACAGCAGCTTGACAACTATCTTTACAAAGAGCTGTAGCCATCCAAAACAGACCCTAAACGATAATGGATCGAAGGCTTGCGAAAGCATCAACATGAGTTGAGATGAGATCTCATGATTTAAATGTTCTAATGTGGCGAAGATAAATTTTATTACTAGATCATAAAAATAAAAATAAAATATAAAACTTTGGATGTTTGGTTATATTATGTTTATCTAAATAATTAAAAAATTGTTTAAAGAAAAATAAGCAATGGAGCAACTACTTCCTCATACTTTGGAAAAATTATTCTGTACGGTCACCGAACGGCGTCTGGAGACAAAGCAGAGCACGTCATGTCACTTTTTTATTGTGTATCGATATTGATACGGCATCACAAAAATTATCTTGATCGAGCACGAATCTCGAGGCAAAAGCTAGTTGGAAACTTCAAAAATTAATTTTGGGAGCACCCAATCTCCGATTTCAGCAAGCTTATAGTCAAACTGAGCGTCTCGGAAATACGAATCCAACGACACCAAATTCGACCCAATCCGAGTCCAAATGGGTCCAAATCATGGATCCGAAGCGCTGTTGGAAGGTTCAAACCACTATTTGAGTTACCAAACGGACTCCGATTTTGACGAGCTTATACTCGAATCGAAGGGCTCGACGAGACGAATCCAACGAGCCCAAGATCACAGAATTCTGACATCACTAAGGCCTTCAAATGTCCAATGAACGGTGTATGATCGTAGGATTCAATATCGGCCGTCCATTGGACCACTCCCTATTCGCCCCTGATCTCATGCCTATTTACGGGCCATGCCACTCCAGAAAATCTATAAATAGAGCCCTCATTTCTCATAAGAGGGGGATCCAAGCAAGAGAGAGAAGAAGAGAAGAGAAGGAAGGAGTTCCTCCTCGACAGCCGCCGGACCACCGCCGGACCACCGCAGAACCTCGCCGGACCACCGCCGAACCACCGCAGGAATCTCGTCGGACCACCGCCGGACCACCACAGGAACCTCGCCGGACCACCACAAAACCTCGCCGGACCACCACCTTAAGGCCCGACGTTCATCCCCGGCGTCCTGCCAAAGACCCGACGTCTTGTTCAAGGCCCGACACTCAGTCCCTACGTCCTGCCAAAGACCCGACGTCTTGTTCAAGGCCTGACACTCAGTCCCTACTTCCTGCCAAAGACCCGACGTCTTGTTCAAGGCCCGACGTTAAGTCCTTACGTCCTGCTGAAGACCCGACGTTCTGCTGAAGACCTGACGTCCTGCTTAAGACCCGACGTCCTACTCAAGGCCAGACCATCAACATCCGATCTTCCAAGTGACACTGGGACTAACACCTCCTTATCTCCTACCGCCTACGGTCCTTCAGGCCTTCATCGCCTACTACGGTCCGTCCGACCTCCATCACCAGACAACGGTCTTTCAGACCCCAGTCTCGTACCGCCTACGGTCCTTCAGGCCTTCATCGCCTACTACGGTCCGTCCGATCTCCATCACCAGACAACGGTCTTTCAGACCCCAGTCTCCTACCGCCTACGGTTCTTCAGGCCTTCGTCGCCTACTATGGTCCTTCCGACCTCCATCAACAGACAACGGTCTTTTTGACCCCGGTCTCCTGCCGACCACGGTCTCCTGCCAACCACGGTCTCCTGCCGACCACGGTCTCCTGCCGACTACGGTCCTTCAGGCCAAACAAACCTGTATATGTAACTCCTACCATGTAATGCAATCTATATGATGTACATTTGCTACATCAATCCAAGGCCTTCTCCTAAGGAAGGGCCTCATTTGTAATCGACTACAAATACTAGTGGATTCATTCAAACTGGGCCAGGCCCCGTGGTTTTTCCCCCTTTTCAGGGGTTTTCCACGTAAAAACTCTGGTGTCTTTTATGAACGCTACACCCTCTCACTTATCTGATTGTGTACTGGATCTTCGTAATATGCTAAGACGTTAAACTAAATATTTCTCTACCGCCGCGAATATTCCAGGACGCAACAGTTTGGCGCCGTCTGTGGGAAAGTGATTCCCGACTGGGGGGCAACTTTTGCTCCAATCTCAAAAGATCGCTCTTATCAACTTCCTGACATCAGTCATTGTTGCATCAAATGCGGACTGGGGGGCAACTTTGACCACAATTCTGGTCAAAAAGATCCTCTAATGCTTTATATATCAGGATGTATTTCAGGAATATTCGAGCAAATGCGAGGATACTTCAAATCAATTGCAAGCTTTAAACAGTCCCATATTGGGCTTCTACTCCTTGGGCAAGGTCTTAACCTCGACCTCAAAAAGACAGTAACGGTCTAAAAATAGACCATTCTTCACCTTTAATTCGGGATACACGCGGCATTCGCCCTCTCCCAATCAAGGTAAAATCGATCCCAGGGGGATTCGATTCGACCTCTTCTACACAGGTTAACGTCGTCGAGCAAATGCTCCGACATACAACCTAAGAAAGGTCTCACATCCTTGGTGGATTCTCCCGACCTCTTCTACACAGGTTAACGTCGTCGAGCAAAGGCTCCGACATACAACCTCAGAAAGGTCTCACATCCTTGGTGGATTCTCCCGGCCTCTTCCACACAGGTTAACGTCGTCGAGCAAAGGCTCCGACATACAACCTCGGAAAGGTTCTACATCCTTGGTGGATTCTCCCGACCTCTTCCACACAGGTTAACGTCGTCGAGCAAAGGCTCCGACATACAACCTCGGAAAGGTCTCACATCCTTAGTGGATTCTCCCGACCTCTTCCACACAGGTTAACGTCGTCGAGCAAGGCTCCGACATACAACCTCGGAAAGGTCTCACATCCTTGGTGGATTCTCCCGACCTCTTCCACACAGGTTAACGTCGTCGAGCAAAGGCTCTGACATACAACCTCGGAAAGGTCTCACATCCTTGGTGGATTCTCCCGACCTCTTCCACACAGGTTAACGTCGTCGAGCAGGGCTCCGACATACAACCTCGGAAAGGTCTCACATCCTTAGTGGATTCTCCCTACCTCCTCCACACAGGTTAACGTCGTCGAGCAAGGCTCCGGCATACAACCTCGGAAAGGTCTCACATCCTTAGTGGATTCTCCCGACCTCTTCCACACAGGTTAACGTCGTCGAGCAAAGGCTCTGACATACAACCTCGGAAAGGTCCTACATCCTTGGTGGATTCTCCCGACCTCTTCCACACAGGTTAACGTCGTCGAGCAAAGGCTCCGACATACAACCTCGGAAAGGTCCTACATCCTTGGTGGATTCTCCCGACCTCTTCCACACAGGTTAACGTCGTCGAGCAAAGTCTCCGACATACAACCTCGGATAGGTCTTACATCATTAGTAGATCCAATATCGGTTAACATCATCGAGCAAAGGCTTTGACAAACAACCTTGGATAGATTATACATCCTTGGTTAACGTCGCTAGAATTTCGTCAATAGACTTCTATCTGACTTCTCCATAATGTTAAAATTCTTCCCGATTTTGAATTTCCTCCTGCGCTAAACTTTTGCCTTGCAGGACTTTCGACGGACTATTACACGACGCCAAAATTCTTCCTTTCATCGGACTAATACCCGTCGTCGGACTTCTGCCCGTCGATGAACTTTCATCGGACTTCTGCCCGAGGCCATACTTCTACCCGACGTCGGACTTCTCCTTGTCGTCGAACTTCTGCTCGTCAGCGGACTTCTACTCGTCGTCGGACTTCTGCCTGTCGACGAACTTTCATCGGACTTCTGCCTGACGTCGGACTTCTGCTCGTCAGCGGACTTCTCCCCGTCGTAGGACTTCTGCTCGTCAGCGGACTTCTGCCCGTCGATAAACTTTCATCGGTCTTCTGCCAGAGGCCGAACTTCTACACGACGTCGGATTTCACCTTGTCGTCGAACTTCTGCTCGTCAGCGGACTTCTACTCGTCGTCGGACTTCTGCCCGTCGATGAACTTTCATCGGTCTTCTGCCAGAGGCCGTACTTCTACACGACGTCGGATTTCACCTTGTCGTCGAACTTCTGCTCATCAGCGGACTTCTACTCGTCGTCGAGACAGACTTCTGCCTGTCGACGAACTTTCATCGGTCTTCTGCCAGAGGCCATACTTCTACACGACGTCGGACTTCTCCCTGTCGTCGGACTTCTGCTCGTCAGCGGACTTCTACTCGTCATCGGACTTCTGCCCGTCGACGAACCTTTGTCGGTCTTCTACCCGACGCTGCACCTCTACCCGACTTCGTACTTCTACCGGATGTCGGATTTCTACCAATTAATAGACTTTCGCCGGTCTTCTGCCTGACGTTGTATGTCTACGCGACGTTAAATTCCTACCTGTCATCATACTTCTCCCCGACGCTGGACTTATACTCATTACGGGACTTTCATCGGTCTTCTACTCGACGTCGAACTCTTGCATATCGACGGACATTCATCGGGCTTTTACATGTCGTTGAATGTCTACTCGTCGTCGTACTTCTCCAACCTTCATTGGACTTCTGTTCGTTGTCAACCTCCCTCCTTACAACGGTCTCTCCGACCTCCATCTCCAACCAACTAACATCAGAACTCCGCAATATCTCTCGAAGAATAGAGAGAGAAGGAGGGGAAATCTCCGAACTTCCTTGCCAAGAGAGGGGCCTCGAAAAATCGAGGGAAGGCCTCAATAGAAAGGACAGAGGGAGAAGAGAAGGAGGGGAAATCTCCGAACTTCCTTGCCAAGAGAGGGGCCTCGAAAAATCGAGGGAAGGCCTCAATAGAAAGGACAGAGGGAGAAGAGAAGGAGGGGAAATCTCCGAACTTCCTTGCCAAGAGAGGGGCCTCGAAAAATCGAGGGAAGGCCTCAATAGAAAGGACAGAGGGAGAGCAGAAGAAGAAAAGAAAAAAGAAGAAGAAAAGAAGAAAGGGGAAGAAGAAAAGTAGAAAAGAGGAGAAGAAGGGAGAAGAGACAATTTTTCTAAAGGCCTTAGGGGCCTATTTATACTTTTTTGGAGAGAAGGGGGGAAGTTTCTAGAGTTTCTAAATTTTCAAAATTTTCTAAAATTTTTTCGGAATTTTCTAGATTTTTCTGGAATTTTTTCGGATTTTTTGGATTTTTTTCGAAATTTTGTGGGCCCCACGAATTAAAAAAAAAAAAAAAAAAAAAATATTAAGCAACCGTCGGCCAGCAACCGCGCGCCCCCTTGGGGCGCGCCTGTTCGCGCGCGCCGCGCGGGCGCGCGCCGCCGGCGAGCGGCGGCATACGGCGGCTGGCGTCGGCCAGGCGGCGGCCGGCCATTCCATTCCGCCGCCTAAGCGTGTCCGGGCCCGATTTTCGGCCCGGACGGTCCGATTTGGACATTTTTGGGGTCCCTGGACACGTTTTTCGACGTTCCGGACTCGATTTCGACACTTTCGGAGCTCAACGGGGCCTCTACAATCAAGTTTGTGCAAGTGTTCAACTGTCGGAACGCAATTTTTTGCAATTCGGCGAATGTAAAATTTCGGAACAAGTATTTTCGGACTTCTGTAGCATCGACGTCCGAAAATAGGGGGGCAACTGATACGGCATCACAAAAATTATCTTGATCGAGCACGAATCTCGAGGCAAAAGCTAGTTGGAAACTTCAAAAATTAATTTTGGGAGCACCCAATCTCCGATTTCAGCAAGCTTATAGTCAAACTGAGCGTCTCGGAAATACGAATCCAACGACACCAAATTCGACCCAATCCGAGTCCAAATGGGTCCAAATCATGGATTCGAAGCGCTGTTGGAAGGTTCAAACCACTATTTGAGTTACCAAACGGACTCCGATTTTGACGAGCTTATACTCGAATCGAAGGGCTCGACGAGACGAATCCAACGAGCCCAAGATCACAGAATTCTGACATCACTAAGGCCTTCAAATGTCCAATGAACGGTGTATGATCGTAGGATTCAATATCGGCCGTCCATTGGACCACTCCCTATTCGCCCCTGATCTCATGCCTATTTACGGGCCATGCCACTCCAGAAAATCTATAAATAGAGCCCTCATTTCTCATAAGAGGGGGGATCCAAGCAAGAGAGAGAAGAAGAGAAGAGAAGGAAGGAGTTCCTCCTCGACAGCCGCCGGACCACCGCCGGACCACCGCAGAACCTCGCCGGACCACCGCCGAACCACCACCGCAGGAATCTCGTCGGACCACCGCCGGACCACCACAGGAACCTCGCCGGACCACCACAAAAACCTCGCCGGACCACCACCTTAAGGCCCGACGTTCATCCCCCCCCCGCGTCCTGCCAAAGACCCGACGTCTTGTTCAAGGCCCGACACTCAGTCCCTACGTCCTGCCAAAGACCCGACGTCTTGTTCAAGGCCTGACACTCAGTCCCTACTTCCTGCCAAAGACCCGACGTCTTGTTCAAGGCCCGACGTTAAGTCCTTACGTCCTGCTGAAGACCCGACGTTCTGCTGAAGACCTGACGTCCTGCTTAAGACCCGACGTCCTACTCAAGGCCAGACCATCAACATCCGATCTTCCAAGTGACACTGGGACTAACACCTCCTTATCTCCTACCGCCTACGGTCCTTCAGGCCTTCATCGCCTACTACGGTCCGTCCGACCTCCATCACCAGACAACGGTCTTTCAGACCCCAGTCTCGTACCGCCTACGGTCCTTCAGGCCTTCATCGCCTGCTACGGTCCGTCTGATCTCCATCACCAGACAACGGTCTTTCAGACCCCAGTCTCCTACCGCCTACGGTTCTTCAGGCCTTCGTCGCCTACTATGGTCCTTCCGACCTCCATCAACAGACAACGGTCTTTTTGACCCCGGTCTCCTGCCGACCACGGTCTCCTGCCAACCACGGTCTCCTGCCGACCACGGTCTCCTGCCGACTACGGTCCTTCAGGCCAAACAAACCTGTATATGTAACTCCTACCATGTAATGCAATCTATATGATGTACATTTGCTACATCAATCCAAGGCCTTCTCCTAAGGAAGGGCCTCATTTGTAATCGACTACAAATACTAGTGGATTCATTCAAACTGGGCCAGGCCCCGTGGTTTTTCCCCCTTTTCAGGGGTTTTCCACGTAAAAACTCTGGTGTCTTTTATGAACGCTACACCCTCTCACTTATCTGATTGTGTACTGGATCTTCGTAATATGCTAAGACGTTAAACTAAATATTTCTCTACCGCCGCGAATATTCCAGGACGCAACAGATATCGATGCTTTGTACCGGATTACGTGGCGCGCTCTGATTTATCTATAGCCGGTCCAGTGATCGCACATAATAGTTTCTCCATACTTAAGCCATAAGGGTACATTCTTTACCCCCACCCATCAAAGCCATGGGTGATGGGTCTTGCAATCATCGCGAGACACTCTCATTAATATGATAATTGTTAATATTATATATTGATAATATTAAAAATGAATATTCACATAAAAATTGAACTCTTTTTTATTTTAAAAAATATTTTTATAAATTGAAGACAACCTTTTAAGTATGTGAATAATTTTAAAAATTATATTTTAATTATAAATTATGTTCAAATTTAAAAAATAAATAAAAAGAAAATTACATTATCGTACCACCACTACCAGAAAATGGCGCTATTGCAGCACTATTTTGAACCTATACCAGCGGTTTTAACCCCTACAATTTTTCTTGCAGCGGTTCTAAACCGCTACATATCCGCTGCAATTGCAATACGCTGCAATGACATTCTGCAGCGGTTTAAGAACCGGCGGGGTAGACATGCCGACTTTAGCAGCGGTTTTAACCGCTGCAAAGCTCCAGAATAGTGCCGGTTAAGAACATAAACACATCTTTCTTTTCATGCTCAGAGATACTCGAGGACTCAAGGTCACATGGCACAATAGTGATGAATCAATGCAACTGAATAGTTAGTTGATTGTTGTTCCATAGATCTTAAAGCAGAAACAGGTCAATCGAAAATCCCTTTTTTTGGGAGTAGAAAATTCATAAATAATACATATAAATGTGAAGTAATATAATGTAAAATATGATGAGGCTTCGGCTGTGATGAATGATAGAAAATCTAAGGTTTTTATGCATATAATTGGAGCAATCAAGAAGATAGATATTTCTGTTTGTGTAGATCTTGGAATCAAATGTATAATTATTGAACAATGTCAGACATTACCCCTTCTTTACATTTCATGTATGCTACTTATTTAATACTTCATTACAATTTCTTAGAGATAGGTTCCTAATTTCTCAACAAACTTTTTTCTCATATAACACTTAGAATTTCAGCCATCATCATCAATTCCTACAATGTTTTGGACCATAAAGACCACTAAGTTATAATCCAGGCTATTCTGATCATCGGAAATCATATCGACGATTCGCTCGGCGACGATTCGCTCGGCAACGATTCGCTCCACAAGAAGAGGGAGAATGAGAAGAAGATCAAAGAAGAATGAGAAGAAGAAGAAGAAGAAGGGGAAGACACTCACAGTGAGAAAAGGATGGTCGGCCGATCGTGGGTCCTGTGCGTAGATTCGCTCCACCACGACTCGCTCGGCGACGATTCGCTCCACAAGAACGGGCGGCGAAATTAGGGTTCGCAGAATAGAGTAAGTAGCGATTGGGAATTAGGGATTTATCGCTGAGCGGGGCTTTAGCTTCGGTTTAAACCGAGGTAAACTGCACCGGTTAAAACCGGTGCAAATAGTTGTTATTTGCACCGGTTAAAACCGCAACAATATAAACGTTTTAGAAGCGATTTGCTGCAATAGAACCTATCTTTTGGTAGTGTGGGCTTTGCCGGTGGTTTTAACCGGTGCAAATTGCACCGGTTAAAACCGGTGCAATTGGATTCAAATTTCTGATGCAAAACGGGCTTTTGGCAGCGGTTATGAAAACCGGTGCAAAAAACCGCTGCGAAAGGGCTTATTTTTTGGTAGTGCACATCATTAAAATTTAAGCAGGAAATATATTCTATAAATTTCCTAAAAATTTTATTATCTTTTAATTGAATCATAATATTACCTATATTACTCATTCATATTTTAAAATTAAATAAACACATAATTGAATACATAAATTTAATTTTTGTAATCTTGAATACGATAAATTAATCACCGTATTTGCTCCTTCTCCAATTTTTTTTTTTAATTAAGATCATTTTGCTTTATAAATAATTTAAAATAAAAATATTTTTAAAAATTATTTATAAAAACAATAGGAAAAATAATTAAAAAAATAAATACCATGTAAGTTTTGCTCCAATAAAACATATAATTATATAAATAGTCACTTCAACAATTCAATAAAGCTTCAACTTAGGGACAAATTGAAAACATCAAAGACAAGTACACATGAGAAATTATTCTGTGTGAAGTACGAATATAAAGAATTATTTGAATATGTGAGCGTACATATTTGTAAACAGTGTGTACAAAAATTTGTACACTGTGTGTAAACTCAGAGTCCGGACAATTCTTCCTGTCCGGACTCCACACAGAATAATTTCTTCACACACACAATACTTCACTTAATGAAAATCATTAAAATTAAGATTTTTAATGTGCCAAAGAACTTACGTCATTAGCTCCACTCTCACTAGCAGAAGGTATCCAAAATGCTTAATTAGCAACTCAAATTGGCTTGTTTGCCATCTGATGTTTCTGCCAAAGAGTCTTCACAAGCTCAGTGATATACTCCTCCTGAAGCTTCTTACTCCCAAAAATCTCTTTCCCTGCTCTTGCTTTCTTCCTCACCTCCTCTCCTTCCTCCTCCACCATCAAAATCCTCAACTTCCTCACAATCTCCACCGCAGAAAAGTAACCATCTTCATCATTTCTCACTATTTCCACCGCGTAACCACTCTCCACCAAATGTCTTGCGGTCAGTCCTTGTTCATATTTCATCGGCAAAACCGCCATCGCCGCCCCAACCACCATCCCTTCCACAACAGAGCTCCACCCACCATGTGTCAGAAACCCGCCGATAGCCCGATGGGCCAGCAATCGGGACTGGGGAACCCAACCCATCCACACTAGCCCTCTCTCACCAATCCTCTCGAGAAATCCCTGCGGCGGCAATCCCACCCGCAAAACCCAGAGGAACGGTAAATCACTCTTCTCCAACCCTAATGCGATCTCATCAATCTGCTCTCTCGTAAGAATCGCCTCAGATCCAAAAGCAACATAGATCACCGATTGTTCCTTTTGCTCATCAAGCCATTTGGATATTCCCATCCATGTCTCACTCTCCTCCTCGTCAATAGATGAAGGGAGGAACCCCACAGGGATACAATTTTCACCAAGCAAATCGATCCATTTGCCCTCAAACTCCCTGAATGTTCTGCTAAGCATGAATTCGTTGGTTCGTCTTTTTTTTTCTTTTGGAAGAAAGGGGCGAATCTGAATAGCCTCGAATTGGCGGAGGGCCACTGTGGTTGGGAAGGGGATGATATCCGACGCAGTTGTAAGTGTTTTTAACGAATCGTGTTTCGCGTAATGATCTAAAACTGCGATTGCAGCGGCGCTGAAGATGCTGAAAAAAGCGGAGTTCATGCTAAAGCGGGAAGCTAGTGCTGGAGCCCAACTTATGGCAGGGAAGTCGTAGATGATCCAATTTGGTTTTCCGTAAGAAGGGTCGGAGAGGAAGGCGATGAGGCGGTGCTCTAAGGCGGCGTATGCTTGAAAAAGGAGTTGGCCTTCATCAGAGTGGAGATCTGAAGTGTTCTCAATGTTCGTGCCAGATGGTGAGATGGGAATGAATTTGAAGAAAGGGGTTAGGGTTTTGGGGATCGAAGGAAGGCGATGGATGGTGGAGGGGGTGGTGAAAAAGGAGATCTGGAGACCTTTAAGAGCGAGGGATTTGGAAAGCTCGAAGAAAGGAAAGAGATGGCCCATGGCCAACCAAGGCACCATCACAATATGAAGCTTGCCATTTTCTTCTTCCATAGCTGAGCTCTCTGTTTCTCTATGAAGCTTGCCATTTTAATATATAATGGACCACATGATGATATCAATTTTGATTATTATTAGTGTCTTCAAGTAAGTAGTTGAATGGCAACGGTGGTAATTATGACTTTATTTAAGACGGTTTTTTTATTTCTTTTTTTAAATAATTTTTTAGTACGAAAATTTTAAAGACTATTTTAAAAAGTAGTAAGAAAACCCTCTCAAACAAAACCTAAATGAAGAGAAATTATTAAGCAAAATAAATGTTGCTTAAATTCTTTTATTAATTAGAGAATCAGATTCCAAAATTAGCGAGTTAAGTTAGATTTACCTGACATTTGAGACAACTTTTTTACTTTTTTTCTTTTAGACTACAATCATAATTTTTATTTAGCGGCTGCAATTTTGTTGCTTTGAAGTAAATTTTGTAATTGAAAACAGTTCTCTACAATAAATTTTAAAAAAGTTATTTTTTTTCACAATAGCTTGACAACCACATTTAAAAAAAAAAAAATTTCACCGTAGCTTCACAACCACATTTTTCACAGTAGTTCAAATTAATAAGTACAGATATAGAGATTTTGCATATATTCTAAGGGCGAATTATTGCGTCCGGTCACCGGATGTTCGAACATCCAATCCGGTGACGCCACGTCACCTAAATATACTGGGTCCCGGTGTATTTTGGTGACGTGGTGACACCGGATTGGTGTCCGGATGAATCCGGACACCAGACGCAATAATTTTTCGGGTTTAAGGGGGCAGTGCCCCGGAGCAATATTTGGTTGTAAGGACATATTTTTTTTATTCTCTTTACTAATTCTCTATGTATTTGGTTCATGGCTCCCTAACAATAACACATCTATACAATGAAAGAAATAGATGGCGGGGGACAAATTACCTAAAAAATTATTATATATATATATATATATATATATATATATATTGGTGGGGTCGGGGGTGGGGGAAGGTTAACAGCTATTAATTGGGTTAAATGAAAATTAATTACTATGCATTTATGCATTTAAGTTGAAGTGAGACGAATTGTGAATAGCCAATCACGAAACTCGAAAATTCAAAATAGGAAATCATGAAGAATTTGGTATGGATGAAAATTCAAGCATTTTTTAAAATAGTAATATAGATTTAAGCGGCATAAATTTGTGGTAATAGATATTAATTTACATAATTATTATATATTTTTAGATTTATTAATTATTTATAATACAATGAAGGGATAAGATAATTTTAAAAGAAAAAAAATGAATGGTCAATATTTTACGTGGAAGGAAATTCAAACGGATTTTATAATATTAGTATAAATTATATATAAATAATATTAAAAATGAATATTCACATAAAAATTTAACTTTTTTATTTAAAAAAAATATTTTAATAAATTGAACACAACCTTTTAAGCATTTGAATATTTTTAAAAATTATGTTTTAATTATAAATTATATTCAAATTAAAGAAAATTACATTATCGTGCCATTGCATTAAAACCTCTCTGTAAGCTTTTAACTTATAATGGACCACACGATGATATTAATTTTCATCATTATTAGTGTCTCCAAATAATGACACAACCTCCTTTTAATGCACAGCTAATTTTGCAGGCTTTTATAGAGTTGATGGGAGAAAAATGAATATAAATGACGAGAATCAGTAAGAAAGTCGTCCCAAATAAAATCTAAATGACGAGAAATAAATAGAAAAAATAAATGTTGCTTAAATTCTTTTTGTAAAAAGATAATCATATTCCTAAATTAGCGGGTTAAGCTAAATTTAGCCGACATTTGGGACAACTTTTTTATTCTTTTCTTTTAGGCTACAATCATAATTTCTATTTAGCCACTATATTTTTGCTGCTTTAAAGTAAATTTTGGGATGCGTTGGATAAGAGCAGTAAATACCGCGTAGAGCGAAGCAATAAATACCGCGTAGAGCGAAGAAAGCTTATCGAGAAGTTGAATAGGGTAAAGCTGAATAGGCTTTAGGTAGATCCGCCCCTGACCACAACTTCCTATACCGGTTCAACTGGAGTAATTATTCTGTCCGGACACCGAATGCATCTAGAGACCAATAACAAAACGCCACGGCACTATAATGCTCGGTACCATGCTCGGAACAGCACTCGGTACACGGTATTTTCACCGGATATAATAATTTTTCGTTCAACTGACGTCTTATCATTGAGCTCCATCCTGACTTCCTTTTCTTTGCCATAACAAACTCCATTGCATCTTGCTTACATTCTTCTATGGTCAACGTGTGCGACGAAGGTGATGAGATCAACGTTGTGCGAAGGTGGAAACGATAGTGAAACCGACGGCTTGCAAAAGCATCAACATGAGTTGAGATGAGATCTCATGATTTAAGTGTTATGGTGTAATGAAGATAAATTTTATTATTGGATCATAGAAATCAAAATGAAATATAAAACTTTCGATGTTAGGTTATATTATGTTTATCTAAGTAATTAAAAATTTGTTTAAAGAGGAATAAGCAATGGCGCAACCACTTCCTCATACTTAGGAAAAATTATTCTATGCGGTCAGCAGACGGCCTCCGGAGACAAATCAGAGTGCGCCACATCATTTTTTTTGGTGTGCTGGTACTATGTACCGTTGTGTACCGGATTACCTGGTATTAAGGTGTCCATTGGATTTAAGAGTTCAGCATGTTCGATGTTTCACCTTCCAACGAAGTAGATGAAGAGTGTGGGATGTGTTGGATAAGAGCAGTACATACCCCGTAGAGCGAAGAAAGCTTACCGAGAAGGCGAGAAGTTGAACAGAGTAAAGTGAAATTGTAAGAGCTATAATTACTGTATAATCGTATACCCATTGGAAAGTTAAGATGAAGGTAAGCAAAGCAGTTATGACTTAAGTTGAAGAGGCCTATAATTGAAGAAGAGAGACCTATCAAAGGACGGCGGGAAGATGAATGATGTTAGGAAAAGCTGAAGACAAAATGAGTCACGAATATATAAGGAAGGTTAACGGCTATTAATTGGGTCAAATGAAGATTAATTACTATGCATTTAAGTTGAAGTGAGACGAATCGTGAATACCCAATCACGAAACTCAGAAATTTGATACGGGAAATTGTGCAGAATTTGGTATAGATGAAAATTCAAGCAGTTTTTAAAATAGTAATATAGATTTAAGCGGCAGTAATTTTGTGGTAATGGATATTAATTTGTATAATTATTATATATTTTTATATTTATTAATTATTTATAATACAATGAAGGGATAAGATAATTTTAGAACAAAAAAATTAATAGTCAATATTTAATGTGAAAGGAAATTCAAGAAGCTTTTATAATACTAGTATAAATGCACGTGCACATGGTGCACGTAAATAAAACTTTTAAAAACTAAGAAAATGATATTATAAAATTTAAAATTAATTTATGATATGCCATATGATGATATTAAATACTTTATGAATATTGCATGTAATAATTGTATATTTACATATGGTTTATACATAATAAATAGGCATATATTCTTATATTATTTTTCAGATATACTCATTAGAAGTGTGTTAGATGAAGTGAAAACTTGTGTTAATGTGTAATGCATGGTTTCCTAATCGATTGATATTTTTGATATCGATATAATATCCATTAGAATATTACATTAGTCATTAAAAAAATAAAGTCGCACATATAGCATTATCTACAATAGTGTAAACTTATCAGGAAAGCAACAATGAATAAATACAATGAAAAATAGTAATAACTATATATAGATGCTCCTTGGATTTAAGCATTTACTATCTATATATAAAACCAGGATTTTGAGAAGTGATGGAAATAATAGAATTGTTCTCAGAAGTGTACAATTCAGTTGATAACTTAATGCATCCATAAATAGATAAACAGCATAGGACACATTTGTCCTCAGAGAATAAGAACGATATGGACAGAAATATTTCCTTGGAGATCAGTTATCAAACTGATAGCAAAAACAAATAGAATAAGTAGAAAGGATGTCGAACAAATTTGTTTATCTTTTAAAATACATAGCAAAATTTCAATAAAATTGAAGTACTACAAGGAATAAAAAGTTTAGGGAGCAGGAATAAAATAATATAAGAAAAATAATTTCTTAAATGTTAAACCATATATAAAAAGATGCTTGATTGTTGTAATATATCAATTAAAATAACATAGACAAATTCATTACGTAATATTTGATGTTGAAAGAGTAGAGGCATAAATGAACTATCTTGCGAGTCCTTGCTAATCTACTTCTCTTGTACTTAGTTGGTCTCAAGTGAGGAATCTAAATGTACCAAAAAGTGCAATCAGCCTCCATTAACATGAAGCAACTATAAACAAAATAATAAAGCATCAAAGAAATTTCTAATTAGGATAAGCCCATTTCATAAAAAAAAAGAAAAAATTGAACAAAAAGATGGATATTTTATGCAGAAAGTAGTCCATATGCACTCTCCCCTCCCTCTAAACGTTGATATATATATATATAGACATACATTTTCAATTCTACTAAGAAACAAAGTGATAAAGCAAAAAAAGTTAACTTATTTTTCACCCATTAGTTGATCTAGTTTATTTAATAATAAATTCTTAAGTTACTAATCATATGAGAGGAGATTAATGACTATAACATGTCAAAATACTAAAAACCTTATGAGAGTAAAATGCTAAGGAAAATTGAACATAAATTACTTCCAATCAACATCCTCCAGTTAAACTTATTTAATAGATGCCTTAATCAATTAAATGTGATATTTCTAGACATGAATTACAAAAAGTTAGAGACAAATCAATAATAAATAAGAGTGACATCATTACTTACACAAAGATGTCAAAATAAAAAAATTTAAGAGTAACTGGATAATATATAACAGTTGAGAGATTAGTTATGTCAAGCATTGATTGAACAAACAGGCAATGATGTAAGAATTTCATGAATGAAAAACATGAAACTATAATAAGTTAAGCTTTGATGCCTTAATCAATTAATAGGATATATATCTACAAAAAACCTTAATCAATTAAAGACAAGGTCAATTCTTTCTAATTTATAAATTAACGATGAAGAACGTTTATGAAGTAAAAAATAAAAAAACTCGTACAAAGTGGAGTTAAGCTTTGAACCCTAATATAATTAGTTGTTCCCAAGATATAATGGTGCATGTGATGATAGGGAAAATCTGGCACAAGATTTGTCAACAAATTGAAAAAAAAGATTGAAACAGATAATTTATTGCAACTACCTAGCTTTTCATCACTAAATCAAATATTATCCTAGAAAAAAAAAACATAACCAGCGAGGTGCATGTGCAATCCACGATAACCGCAATATCTAAGATTGGAAATTCTTAGGAAGGGAAATGAATTTTAAAGAAGAAAATCAGAACTTAACCTAAAACAAATTATTGGCTTCTTCCATTTCGCATCTCCCATAATGTTATGGATCTGCCAATAGTGAAAGATATTAATCGTATGTAAAACTTGCATGATGAAGAAAATTTACTTCTTTTATTAATTCTCTGATTTCAAAGAAGAGTTTTAGTGACAACCCTTGTTTTTATTTTTTAGCTAAATTTCCTATTTTCAACACATTTAACATAAAACAATGGTTACAAAACATAGATATTATTCTCACCCTAACACGATTTGGTAACCGTTGCTGTACCACATATACATAAAAATTATACAAAATTGAATGAGTAATGGCATTAAGGCAAGTTGGGATTCCACGTAGTCACAGTAGCTATAGGGCACATCAAACCCAACAAATAATGTCAAAATATCTTAAATAACTATCATAGTGTCATTCATGGAGCTCTTCATACCTTATTTAGTTGATAGATTTCAATCATCGTCCTTGAACTCTCTTCGATCAAGATAACATGGCTGAATGCCACTTCCTTGGCATGTGGTGCACGTTAAAGCTCCAACACCTTCACAGTTGATGTATTGGGATACTTCACTTTCTCCTCCGCCAACTATTGCAGTTACAGTTCCTTTTCATGTGAAAACCTGCATTGCTTAGCTCTGGATCCATTACAGGGGAAGCAAGGCTGTGTATTCTCTCGCTTAGCCGCATTGTCGATCCGGGTCTCATAGAAAAGTGGGATTCCTTTGTCGAAGGCAACGCTGACATCGCCGACGGAGATGGTGACGACCGTGTTGTGGTCGAGCTCTACAGCCCTAATGCGGTGATAGGAAGCTTGTGTTAACCTGAGATGCTGTGAAGCTAACAGGCAAAGCCATGAACAGAGAAAAACGAAAAGAAATTTTATTGAATGAAAAATGAATTCAGAATACAAACAACCCGATTCCTATATATAGACTAAACTCTTAAATCTTTCACCAATTACAATTGTCCACGTGTACAACACTTAGACTTGTACTTTCTTGTTTTTAGACGGTTCTATTAATTTATCTTCTAATACCCTCCTGCAAGCTGATGTTCCGAAGGTAAGAAGCTTGTTAGCAAGAAGCTTGAACCGTGAGATAGAGAGAGATTTGGTGAAAAAATCTGCAAGTTGATCTTTGGACGAAATATGATGCACTTGGATGCTCTGATTCTTGATACAATCCCGAATGAAATGACAATCCACTTCAATATGCTTCGTACGGGCATGGTAAACTGGATTGTTGGCTAAGGCAATTGCCGAAGTATTGTCACAATATAAAGTAGTTGGTGTGGATTGAGCGAAGTTCAACTCTTGAAGAAGCCGGCGGAGCCAAATTATTTCAGTAGTAACCGCAGCAGCAATAGCACGATATTCCGCTTCAGTAGAGGAACGTGCTATGGTAGATTGTTTCTTGACACTCCACGATATGAGTGTATCTCCTAGGAAATTACAATACCCGGTGGTAGATTTGCGATCATGATGATCACCGGCCCAATCGGAGTCGGCATACGACCGGAGCGTCATGGAGGATCCTGTAATAGGTAAACCATAATGAATAGTTCCACGTAGATAGCGTAAGATCCTTTTTAAAGCATCAAAGTGCTGGTCCGTAGGCTTGTGCATGTGTTGACAAGCCTTATTGACTGCATATGTGATATCGGGGCGTGTAAGGGTTAAATACTGTAATGCGCCAACTAGTTGGCGATACAGCGTTGGATTGGTGAACTCAGACGAGTCAGATGAGCAAACTGCTTTGACGGAGGTGGGTGTAGCCACATCTTTGCAGTTCTGCATACCAGCCCGCCGAAGAATGTCTTCCGCATATTGTTTTTGGTGAAGCAGCATACCGGTTTCTGTTGATTCCGCTGTTATGCCCAGAAACTGGTGTAGAGTTCCCAGATTTCTCATTTGAAATCGTTGATGAAGTTTGGAGAGTAATTGGGATACAAACAAAGCATTATTACCAGTTAGAAGAATATCATCAACATAAATTAAAATGTAAATTGTAATTTTATTTTTGTTATAGATTAGTAACGAAGGATCGGAGTGACTAGTAGTAAACTCACATTGATGTAAAAAACCGGTAAGCGTTTCGAACCATTGACGCGGAGCTTGTTTAAGGCCGTACAAAGCTTTGTTTAATTTGCAAACATGAGTAGGATGATCTGCATCAAGGAAACCTGGTGGTTGCTTCATGTAGACGATATCAGTAAGAGGACCATGCAAGAAAGCATTTGAAACATCTAATTGATGAATAGGCCATTTTTGATGCAAAGCTAAAACAATTAAAACACGAACAGTAGGAATTTTGGCTACCGGGCTGAAAGTATCAGTATAATTAATACCGAATTCTTGATTATACCCTAAGGCGACAAGACGAGCCTTATATCGAGATACGGTTCCAGAAGAGGTGCGTTTCGTGCGGTATATCCATTTGCATCCAAGAATGTGTTGATCCGGTTGTGGTGGAACTAAGTCCCAAGTTCCTTGGAGTTGCAATGCCTGAAACTCTTGTGACATAGCTTTGCGCCAATGCTCCTCTTTGCTTGCTTGAGTAAATGAAGTTGGATCAGTATCTGTCAATTGATGTGTAAGATCAAAAACAACTTTCGGTTTAAGATGTCCAGTTTGATTCCGTGTGCGCATGGGATGAGATGACTTCGAAGAAGGCATAGCAGTAATCGGTGCATTTTGTTGAGGGTTGACAGAGACTGGATTATGCTGCATAATTGAGTTCTGATGGGTATTAGCAGAAGATGCCACGGTCTGGAGAGGTTGAGAAGTATGGGAAGTAAAATGATTTTGATTTGGAGACAGAGTAGAGATTGGGACAAGTAATAAGGGAGGAAGATTCACATTGGGATTCATAACAGATGTGTTAGAAGCAGTAGATGAGGTTTTAAAAGGAAAAACGTTTTCTGTAAAAATAACATGTCGAGAAGTGAATACCCGACCAGTAGAGGGATCAAGACACCTATAACCTTTTTGTTGAGACGCATACCCGATGAAAACGCAAGGTATAGAAATTGGAGATAGTTTCGATTTAGAATAAGGTCGCAACCAAGGGTGACACAGACAACCAAAAATTTTAAAGTGTGCAAAAGAGGGTTGTTTCTTGTATAATTTTTCAAACGGAGTCATGTTTTGAAGAGTACTAGTTGGCAAGCGATTTATTATATAAATAGCCGTATGTAATGCTTCAACCCATAATTTAGAAGGAGCATTGCAGTGAATTAAAAGACTCCGAAGTGTTTCAAGAATATGTCTATTTTTACGTTCAGCAACCCCATTTTGAGCAGGCGTATAAGGACAAGTATACTGATGATTAATACCCAAAGATTGACAAAAAGACTGAAAAGAACGATTTAAATATTCTCCACCACCATCGGTACGAATAGTTTTTAAAGTTGTAGAAAATTGACAATTAACCATTTTTGAAAATAGAATGAACTTGCTAGTAACCTCAGATTTTTGTATTAAAGGAAAAACCCAACAAAACTTAGTAAAATCATCAATAAAAGAAACAAAATAGCGAAAACCTTGAGATGAAATTGTAGGACAAGGTCCCCAGACATCAGAATGAACCAATTCAAAGGGACTAGTAGTAGTAGAAACAGATAACGAAAATGGTAATTGACGACTTTTAGCCATACGACAAGTATTGCAAGAATTAAAAGTGTCTACAGTACACGAATTTAAAGAAAAAGCAGAAGACAAATGTTTCAGTGTCGATCCTGAAGTGTGCCCAAGCCGCAAATGCCAAAGATCTGGTATGGTGTTGATGGACAGCAATGCTAGATTTGAATCTTTGTGGTTTGTTGGGCGGACCGAATACAACCCTTTATGACACGGGCCTTGAAGAAGAACACGACCTGTCTTGAGATCCTTTATTTGATAGCCATGAGATGTAAAACACACAATGCAGTTATTGTCGCGAGTAAGTTGATAAACAGATAAAAGATTAAAAGAAAGATTTGGCACATGATTTATTTGATTTAGAACGAGGTTACCTGATGGTGTTGGTAAAATACCGTTACCGGTATGTTGAATTGGAAGTTGGCGGCCATCACCGATCATGATTTGAGAAGTGCCGTCATAGGAGTCAGCAGAAGTCAAATTTGATTGATCCGCGGTTAGATGGGTAGAAGCACCACTATCAAGAAACCATTCAGATGGAATGGAAGCATCATTTGTTCCAATCAAGGCAGTTTGAGCAGAGTTGGCTGTATAGTTTAGATCGCTGCGGTGCCAACATCTAGCAGCCGAGTGACCTGTTTTGAGACAAATCTGACAAGTAACATTACGATAAGGATTTCGATCACCTCGATTATTAGTAGATGCATTTCCACGGCCTCGACGGCCACGATTTGTATTGAAACGTCCTCGGCCACGACCACGTGATGCCGTGAGTGCTGTAGTAGAATCCGTGAGGTGCAAGGATTGTAATTCTTTGGCAGCTTCTTGAAGTATAATTTGTTCTTCAGAACACAGCAAGCTGTATAGATCGTCTAGGCCAATTGGTTGAAGACTTGTACGAATTGCAGTTTTAAACGAATTATAGGATGTCGGGAGGCCATTAAGAGTATGCAGAACCACATCCTCTGGATCAATTTGACTGCCGGCTGCAGCCATTGCATCTACTTTTTCCTTGATGTCTAATAGATACGCGGTCATAGATCGATCTCCTTTGGTGACGTGATGGAGATCGTTTTTCAGTTGAATGATACGAGATCTTGTTGTGGATTGGAGACGAAGAGCAAGAGTGCTCCAGATTTCGGAACAGGAATTGAGGGATAAAACATATGGAAGAATGGTCGGGGTGATTACCGAACACAGTGCTGAAGCAAGATGTTGATCGGTGAGTTGATTTGTGGAATTCGATGGAGGAGTCGACGAGCTGACAGTTTCGGAAATGACTGTTGAGCCGTCCAAAAATCCCATGAAGCCATTTGCGCTAAAGATTTTCACGACCTGAGATCTCCATAACGGATAGTTATCCGCCGTGAGAGAAGAAGTGACCAGATTCTTGATATTACTGATCAAGAACTTGAGTTGAGGAGTTATGACAGTGACAGAGGAAGAATCGGAAGTAGGGTTTCTCATTTGAGAAGAAGCCGATTGATCGGCCATGAACGAAGGAAAAAAGAAAAAAAAAAAATACCAGAACAAGAGAAAGAGAAGAAGGGCAAGAAAAGATTCAGAGAACAGCTTTTAGAACCTCGGGATGTCCGGCTCTTGATACCATGTTAACCTGAGATGCTGTGAAGCTAACAGGCAAAGCCATGAACAGAGAAAAACGAAAAGAAATTTTATTGAATGAAAAATGAATTCAGAATACAAACAACCCGATTCCTATATATAGACTAAACTCTTAAATCTTTCACCAATTACAATTGTCCACGTGTACAACACTTAGACTTGTACTTTCTTGTTTTTAGACGGTTCTATTAATTTATCTTCTAATAGCTTGGCGGCGGCTTCGTCCGAGCTTGAGGGATTGAGAGAGGGATAAGTTATTTTGAAGAAAGCATGTAATAAATGATGAGCACAGACTTTGGATAGTTGGTGTCGTAGCCATTCTTCAGAGAGAGCTTTAGTGTTTGATTTCAACTTCTTTCATCCCAACATGCCACAACAAATTTTGGAAGTTCCAACGGCTTTCAGCGAGGAGTTCCAGCTGCAAGGAGTTCTAACAGGGAGCAAATGGAGAAAGTTTGATGGATATTCCACCGGATTGAAGTTGCTCAGTTTTCTTCATCTTCCAAGAAGTCAAATATGAAAATGCAGTAATTGGGAAGATGTGAAATAAACGAATTAAATTTTTCAAGAAGACGTCGAGAAGTCGAATGTGAAGAGGTGGTGACGCTAGATGTGAAATAAATAAACGAATTAAATCTTCCGAAAAAATAAATGCGAAGAGGCCCGGAGTGAGAAGAATTTATCAAGAAGTTAAACAGTCAGAAGAAGTCGTAGGAGCTCAATGGTCTAAACAATTGGCGAAGCTACGTTACCGAAGAAGATGGCAGAGACGGGAAGAAGAAAATTTACGGTAGAAGCGATGAGTCGCACCCAAATACCAAGCAAAAGGGAAAATTTGGAAGGCGAAAGGCCTAGGCGACGCCGGTTAGAAGAAATGTTGTTGAAGTTATAGAAATTGAAGAGACCGTAATAAATGGGGAAGGAATCTAATAAGCCGAAGAGTTAAAGAGAAGAAATCTACTTTGATAATAAAAATAATAAGCTTGAATTAGAGTGGTATCCAAAGGGACGCTCGAAAGTGAAACGCTATGCAGTGAGATAGTATATATGTGAATTTTTTTATTTATTAAATATTTTTAATAGAATGTGCGGTCAAGATAACTAAAAAATAAGTATAATGGATGAACAAGATTTGCCGGATGAAGAAAACTCAAGCCCCTTTTATAGTAGTAGTATAGATTAGTATAGATTATATAATGATAATATTAAAAATTAATAATCACAAAAAAATTTAACTTTTCTATTAAAAAAATATTTTTATAAATTGAAGACAATTTTTAAGTATTTGAATATTTGTAAAAATTATGTTTTAATTAAAAATTATATTCAAATTAAAAAATAAATAAAAAGAAAATTACATTATTGTACCACTGCATTAAAACCCCTCTGTATGTTTTTAACTTGTGATGGACCACGTGATGATATTAATTTTCAACATTATTAGTGTCTCCAAATAATAGACAACCTCCTTTTAATGCACATTTAATTTTGCAGGCTTTTAAAAAGTTGATGGGAAAAAAATTAATATATTAGAAGTATAAAGTAAAATAAATACATGTAAATATCAATGCTTTAAAAACCGGATGGTCCGGTCCGACCGATTCAACCATGAACCGGTTTGAGGAACGGTCCGATCCTGAAAACCGTCATTGCATTAAACCGGGTGGTTTTGGGATGAACCGCCAGTTCAACCGGTAAACCGCCGAACCGGTCTCGGTTTTTTAAAATCGGCCGGTTCAAGTTATGAGGGAAATAAATATTAAACTTAATAATAATTAATATAAATATTATTATAAAACTCTCAATTTAAATTAAATAATATTATTATAATGTCATCAATGCCATGTCTTCATGATTTCTTAAAAGCTCTTGTTATGAGAGAAAGCAAGAAGGTATATACACTATACAAAACAAAACTTCTAAGAGATGTGGGACTAAACATACAAAGGAAATAGTCATCTTTAGTTTCATATTCATACTATACAACTTTTTTTTTTTTAATGTTTTGAAAATTGATTTTAATAATATGAATAATTTTTTTTTTAGTTGATAATATTTATTTTTTTAATTGATAATATTTATTTTTTTTATTTTTTATCTATTTATTTTTTATATTTTTATTTATATTCTTTATTAATAGCTCTAAAAATTCATTTGTTTTTCACCTCTAAAATTTTTTTATGTTACTAAATGAAATAATTTTTTATTAAAATATTTAATTATATTATATTTATAATTTTATATTTGGTAATTTTTAAATAATTTATATTTATAAATTAAATTTAAATATGTAATATAAATTAGCAAAAATTTATATTAAATTATATGGTTATTATCTTTCTTTATTTTGTTAATTTTATTAAATTTTTATAATAATAATGTTATTTATTATGTCATCCGGTTCGACTAATCGAACCGGTCTAACCGTGAACCTCTCCTTTTTCCGGTTCGTTGTCGGGTCCGGTTTTCAGAACCTTGGTAAATATGTCATAGAAAAAAAAATATGATTTGATATAAATATTAATGTAAATTAAAATAAAAAAAAAATTAATATTCAATTTCAGGTTATCTAAATACATTTAGCAAATTTATAATTAAACTGATCAGCTTGACTAGACGAATCGAATGACATCAAAAGTGATATGATCCGTATTCAAACGTGCCTAAATCAATTGATCAAGATGGGAGATATACATAAAGCTAATGAAGATGATGATATGATAGCATGATCAGCACTTGGACATTTCAAATAGGTTGAAGGTGCATGATTCAATGACTACACTATAGTATAACAAGCTTTTTCCAATAAGTTTTAATTTCATGCATGCTTTATAAATAAAATTTAAAGGCAATATTATTATAATACTCACTAATTTTTTTATTTTTATTTTTGTTTTGACTAGCCTCAGATGGCCAAACCATTAGGAAATCTCTTGCGAGGAAGTCAAGTAAATATGGTCGAGTGCATCGAGATATATGTGTAAAAATGGCATGTTCTCTGGATGACCTCCATTTATAAAGCAGGCTTCGCAAGCGCGTTCAGAACACCAAAAAACTCAGGATAGGCACCCATATTGCCTAGGTGTCGACTCATAAAAATTAACAACCCGTGCAAGTAAAAAGAGTGCGACCCTATGCGTAAACGATAAAATTTTAACAAATATGTTAAATTTAGATTTAAAATAAATTCATAATTATTATATAAATTGATTTTTAAATATATGTGCATACATATCTATACTACTATATAAAAGTGGCTTGGGATTCCACTCACAGCAAATCCTGATCGTTCATTTATAAATTTTAAATTAATCTACAACGTTCATTTATGACTCTCCAAATTCTTTTATTTCTCATTCTTTACAAAACATTTATTCTTTCATTTATTTACTACCGTTCTTTTAAATTATGTACTGCCGTTCTTTTTTTGGGAAGTTTATTTCACCACCGTACTTCTAAAGTCGGTTCACATCACTTATTATAAACTTAAAAAAAAAAAAAAAAAAAAACCGCCATTCTTTTAAAGCCATTCCATTGCCGTTAATAATTTTGTCATCAAAACGAGCATTTCACACCTCAAAACAGTCGGATGTCACAGCTATGATTCTTATCATACGGTGCGTTTTCATCATCGTCTCTCTATCACAGCCGACCGTCCATTCCAAACTTGTATTTTTTCTAATCAACCGACTATTCAGCTTTCCGTTACTGCACATCTAATGATCATTATTATATTTTCTAACAATTAATGCCTGTTTGGGAATTTAATGCCTAGCCAGTTTCAGGCTTAGATGATAGTTTGCTAAATTTCATATTATAAATTATAAAATATGAAGTGGAAGCTTGGAATCGCTTCTAGCCCTTCATCCCGTCCTAACAATCGCCGTTGCATGTTAGATCTAACCTCGTGCTTCGTCTCCATAAAAGCATCTAGATGTGAGGCTTCGGATTGAGACTCTGTTGGGTTAGTGGTAGGATCTCTCATTTTCTGCTTGGAAATTGTTGGTCGTGGCACAGGTAGAGTGAAGCAATGAGGGTTTTGAAGAGAGGAAGTACAATCGGCGGTGGAGTCATCGATGTCTTCGAGCAGGAAGTTGGGGAATCTCACTCCGAGAAGCTTCACTAATGTTTTTGGGGCTTCTGAGGTTTGAATCCCAGATTAGACTTTTACGCTACTTTAAGTTATTTTTTATTTGAGTTTTTTTTTTTTTTTAAGTTATTTTATTTTAGTTCATACACAGTTTTCATACACAGTTATGATCACTTTTGAAGAATTGTGTGGGATAGCCTCTCAGATTACAATTTAAAATCATGATATATGATTTTTTAAAATAAATCAATTATAATTGTTCAGAGGATAAAATATTAAACTGAAATAATATTTGTTTTACAATTTTAAAAACATCATGAAGTATTTACAAAAAATGTGTAATCTCAAATTTGTAATTTAAAAAACATGGCTAAAAAAATTTTTAAAAATTAATGTCAAAGCTATATAAACTCTTTATTTGAATAATATTATAGTCAAAACAACATTGAGCATGACTAATTTAGTTAAATTTTTACCCTGGTGCAATACGTTTATTATCTTGTGATTTAATAAACAACATTCCATAACCAAAAATAGGATAAAAGCTTTTTATGATTCATCTATTAGCTTGTTGTCAAAATAATTAGATGTGGAAACATTTTAGTTGTAAGGGGTCAAAAACAGTTGAGGTTAGGTGAGTTCTTTTCGATTTTGACTTTAAGTTGAGCCAATTATACTCATCAATCTCGAATTAAGTTTCGAGCAAATTGGAATAAAATTGAGCCAAATTTAATGTTTTATTTCTAATTTTATATTATCAAATAAATTAAATATAAATATAGGCTTTATGTATCCCAATAAAATTTGACTTTGTTGGGGACATCTTATACTTGTACATAGTTAAATTTAACTTTTTGATTTTGTTATTTCTCATAGCTATATTAAACATGGAGTTAAATAATTATTTCTTGCTTCTCATTTTGCATATACTTCTCTTTCATTTAAATTTCACATAAGTATTACAAAATAAATACATCTAACTAAAGCTTTTATGTGCAGGTTGGTCGAGTGAAATCATTAGCTAAACATTGTATTCATAAATGATTGGCAAAATTCAAGCATCCCACATCCATTTCTTACATTTATGTTACTAAATGAAATAATTTTTTATTAAAATATTTAATTATATTATATTTATAATTTTATATTTGGTAATTTTTAAATAATTTATATTTATAAATTAAATTTAAATATGTAATATAAATTAGCAAAAATTTATATTAAATTATATGGTTATTATCTTTCTTTATTTTGTTAATTTTATTAAATTTTTATAATAATAATGTTATTTATTATGTCATCCGGTTCGACTAATCGAACCGGTCTAACCGTGAACCTCTCCTTTTTCCGGTTCGTTGTCGGGTCCGGTTTTCAGAACCTTGGTAAATATGTCATAGAAAAAAAAATATGATTTGATATAAATATTAATGTAAATTAAAATTAAAAAAAAAAATTAATATTCAATTTCAGGTTATCTAAATACATTTAGCAAATTTATAATTAAACTGATCAGCTTGACTAGACGAATCGAATGACATCAAAAGTGATATGATCCGTATTCAAACGTGCCTAAATCAATTGATCAAGATGGGAGATATACATAAAGCTAATGAAGATGATGATATGATAGCATGATCAGCACTTGGACATTTCAAATAGGTTGAAGGTGCATGATTCAATGACTACACTATAGTATAACAAGCTTTTTCCAATAAGTTTTAATTTCATGCATGCTTTATAAATAAATTTAAAGGCAATATTATTATAATACTCACTAATTTTTTTATTTTTATTTTTGTTTTGACTAGCCTCAGATGGCCAAACCATTAGGAAATCTCTTGCGAGGAAGTCAAGTAAATATGGTCGAGTGCATCGAGATATATGTGTAAAAATGGCATGTTCTCTGGATGACCTCCATTTATAAAGCAGGCTTCGCAAGCGCGTTCAGAACACCAAAAAACTCAGGATAGGCACCCATATTGCCTAGGTGTCGACTCATAAAAATTAACAACCCGTGCAAGTAAAAAGAGTGCGACCCTATGCGTAAACGATATAAAATTTTAACAAATATGTTAAATTTAGATTTAAAATAAATTCATAATTATTATATAAATTGATTTTTTAAATATATGTGCATACATATCTATAACTACTATATAAAAGTGGCTTGGGATTTCCACTCACAGCAAATCCTGATCGTTCATTTATAAATTTTAAATTAATCTACAACGTTCATTTATGACTCTCCCAAATTCTTTTATTTCTCATTCTTTACAAAACATTTATTCTTTCATTTATTTACTACCGTTCTTTTTAAATTATGTACTGCCGTTTCTTTTTTGGGAAGTTTATTTCACCACCGTACTTCTAAAGTCGGTTCACATCACTTATTATAAACTTAAAAAAAAAAAAAAAAAAAAACCGCCATTCTTTTAAAGCCATTCCATTGCCGTTAATAATTTTGTCATCAAAACGAGCATTTCACACCTCAAAACAGTCGGATGTCACAGCTATGATTCTTATCATACGGTGCGTTTATCATCGTCTCTCTATCACAGCCGACCGTCCATTCCAAACTTGTATTTTTTCTATCAACCGACTATTCAGCTTTCCGTTACTGCACATCTAATGATCATTATTATATTTTCTAACAATTAATGCCTGTTTGGGAATTTAATGCCTAGCCAGTTTTCAGGCTTAGATGATAGTTTGCTAAATTCATATTATAAATTATAAAATATGAAGTGGAAGCTTGGAATCGCTTCTAGCCCTTCATCCCGTCCTAACAATCGCCGTTGCATGTTAGATCTAACCTCGTGCTTCGTCTCCATAAAAGCATCTAGATGTGAGGCTTCGGATTGAGACTCTGTTGGGTTAGTGGTAGGATCTCTCATTTTCTGCTTGGAAATTGTTGGTCGTGGCACAGGTAGAGTGAAGCAATGAGGGTTTTGAAGAGAGGAAGTACAATCGGCGGTGGAGTCATCGATGTCTTCGAGCAGGAAGTTGGGAATCTCACTCCGAGAAGCTTCACTAATGTTTTTGGGGCTTCTGAGGTTTGAATCCCAGATTAGACTTTTACGCTACTTTAAGTTATTTTATTTGAGTTTTTTTTTTTTTTTAAGTTATTTTATTTTAGTTCATACACAGTTTTCATACACAGTTATGATCACTTTTGAAGAATTGTGTGGATAGCCTCTCAGATTACAATTTAAAATCATGATATATGATTTTTAAAATAAATCAATTATAATTGTTCAGAGGATAAAATATTAAACTGAAATAATATTTGTTTTACAATTTTAAAAACATCATGAAGTATTTACAAAAATGTAATCTCAAATTTGTATTTAAAAAACATGGCTAAAATTTTTAAAAATTAATGTCAAAGCTATATAAACTCTTATTTGAATAATATTATAGTCAAAACAACATTGAGCATGACTAATTTAGTTAAATTTTTACCCTGGTGCAATACGTTTATTATCTTGTGATTTAATAAACAACATTCCATAACCAAAAATAGGATAAAAGCTTTTTATGATTCATCTATTAGCTTGTTGTCAAAATAATTAGATGTGGAAACATTTTAGTTGTAAGGGGTCAAAAACAGTTGAGGTTAGGTGAGTTCTTTTCGATTTTGACTTTAAGTTGAGCCAATTATACTCATCAATCTCGAATTAAGTTTCGAGCAAATTGGAATAAAATTGAGCCAAATTTAATGTTTTATTTCTAATTTTATATTATCAAATAAATTAAATATAAATATAGGCTTTATGTATCCCAATAAAATTTGACTTTGTTGGGGACATCTTATACTTGTACATAGTTAAATTTAACTTTTTTTTTTGATTTTGTTATTTCTCATAGCTATATTAAACATGGAGTTAAATAATTATTTCTTGCTTCTCATTTTGCATATACTTCTCTTTCATTTAAATTTCACATAAGTATTACAAAATAAATACATCTAACTAAAGCTTTTATGTGCAGGTTGGTCGAGTGAAATCATTAGCTAAACATTGTATTCATAAATGATTGGCAAAATTCAAGCATCCCACATCCATTTCTTACATTTATGTTACTAAATGAAATAATTTTTTATTAAAATATTTAATTATATTATATTTATAATTTTATATTTGGTAATTTTTAAATAATTTATATTTATAAATTAAATTTAAATATGTAATATAAATTAGCAAAAATTTATATTAAATTATATGGTTATTATCTTTCTTTATTTTGTTAATTTTATTAAATTTTTATAATAATAATGTTATTTATTATGTCATCCGGTTCGAACCGGTCTAACCGTGAACCTCTCCTTTTTCCGGTTCGTTGTCGGGTCCGGATTTCAGAACCTTGGTAAATATGTCATAGAAAAAAAAATATGATTTGATATAAATATTAATGTAAATTAAAATAAAAAAAAATTAATATTCAATTTCAGGTTATCTAAATACATTTAGCAAATTTATAATTAAACTGATCAGCTTGACTAGACGAATCGAATGACATCAAAAGTGATATGATCCGTATTCAAACGTGCCTAAATCAATTGATCAAGATGGGAGATATACATAAAGCTAATGAAGATGATGATATGATAGCATGATCAGCACTTGGACATTTCAAATAGGTTGAAGGTGCATGATTCAATGACTACACTATAGTATAACAAGCTTTTTCCAATAAGTTTTAATTTCATGCATGCTTTATAAATAAATTTAAAGGCAATATTATTATAATACTCACTAATTTTTTTATTTTTTATTTTTGTTTTGACTAGCCTCAGATGGCCAAACCATTAGGAAATCTCTTGCGAGGAAGTCAAGTAAATATGGTCGAGTGCATCGAGATATATGTGTAAAAATGGCATGTTCTCTGGATGACCTCCATTTATAAAGCAGGCTTCGCAAGCGCGTTCAGAACACCAAAAAAACTCAGGATAGGCACCCATATTGCCTAGGTGTCGACTCATAAAAATTAACAACCCGTGCAAGTAAAAAGAGTGCGACCCTATGCGTAAACGATAAAATTTTAACAAATATGTTAAATTTAGATTTAAAATAAATTCATAATTATTATATAAATTGATTTTTAAATATATGTGCATACATATATATAAAGTACAACATCATCAAGCATTTTTCTCATCGGCTACATGAATCCTTTTTCGTCGCTGTGCTATGTTCAAAGTTAAATTATCATTTTAATCAATAAAAAAATGTCATTTCTAATATTTTCTTACCAAGTCTTTTTAGGTCTAACTTTCTTAACATATGTCAAATCTAATACATCTACTTTTCTAACCGGTTCATCATAAGGTCGTTATTTTATGCAACCAAACAATCTAAGGTGAATCTATCTAATCTTATCTTCCACTAGAGCTACTCCAACCTTTTCACGTATATGCTCATTTTGTATCCTTTCTCTATGAGTAAAACCACTCATCCACCTGAGCATCCTCATCTATGCAACACTTAACTTAATATTATGATTCTCTTTTAATGTCCAATATTCTAAACCATAAGCATTGCATATCTAACCACCATTTATAGAATTTTCCCTTAAGTTTGAGGGGGACTTTTCTATCACACAACAAGCCCGATGCATTCCTCTACTTCATTCATCCAAATTGAATAATACTAATAATATCCTAATCTATTTCATCATCACTATGAATAATAGATCCAAGATATATGTTGACCTCATTTTTGTGTGAGATCACTAGGACCCATCCATACTTCTACATGTTGATCTGATGGTTGACAATCTTCCAGTTGTCAAACATTCAGATCAAAATCCAGACCTCTGTTTAAACTTCAATTCAAACCTCAAATCTATACTTCTATTCAATCTTAAATCCAGACCTTAATCCAGTCTTCAATCAAACCTCAATCTAGCTTTCAATCAAACTCTAATCCAGCTCTCAATCAATCTTAAATCATATCCAATCATCCAATTGATTGTCATTGATGTGGATAATGCAAACTCAATCAATCCAATTCAAAACTTCTCTAGAAGGCTTGCCTTGTTGCCTAAGGATCCTCTCAGGAATTTGGTGTTAACTTCACCGAAAATTTCAGTATGGTAGCCAAAATGGTTACAATTCGTATGCTCAACTTGACATCTCAAACGCCTTCCTCCATGGCGACTTGCATGACGAAGTCTACATGAAACAACCTTGCGGATTCGAAGACAGCCAACACCCGCATTTAGTTTGCAAACTCCACAAATCAATTTATGGACTCAAGCAATCTCTGCGACAATGGTTTCAAAAATTCACAACATTTCTTCAAACCCTCGGCTTCGAATTCAACAAGGCTGATCCTTCCCTTCTTCTTTTTAATCAAGCCGATATGTGCAAGTACATTCTTATATATATTGACGACATTCTCATTACAGGAAATAATCTCGCCAAAATACAGTTCAAGCTGCAATAACTTCACTCCAAATTCATCCTCAAGCAGCTCGGTGACGTCTCACTATTCCTCGGTATCCAGGTGATCAAAACAAAATATAGTTACTTTTTAATTCATTCACACTATGCAAATGGAATTACTCTCTCACGCAAGTTTCACTAATTGCAAACCTTCCAACACACCGGTGCCCACCAAGCAAACTAAACAAGTGGATGTCCACCCATACTCCGATCCCCAACTCTTCCGCAAACTCGCCGGATCTCTACAATATATATCCATTACTCGACCAGACATCACCTTTGCCACCAACTCAATATGTTAACAAATGCATCACCCTCGCAATTGCGACTACCAAGCACTCAATGTTTATTTAGGTATCTCAAAGGCATGTTGGACTTCAGCCTTCCATTAACAATCGGTGATCTATGGCTCTGCACCTACACCGATGCTAACTGGGTGGTCGATACAACTGACCGGAAATCCATATATGGATTTTGTACCGTTTTTGGCCACAACCTCATCTCGTGGTCAGTCAAGAAATAAACGACCGTCTCACGATCGTCAACAGAGGCTGAGTATCGCTCGCTCTTATTCGCCACCTCCTACATTTTATGGATTCGTCGATTAGCAGATGAATTACGTATTACACAAAATCTTCCAACGATAAATTATTGCGACAACACCTCCGCTATCGCACTCGCCAACCTTGTCTTCCACGCAATGACAAAACATATCTAGATTGACTATTATTTTATCAGCGGCCACATACAACAGGGTGCCATCAACATTGCTCACATTTCCTCCACTGATCAAATCGCTGACATACTCACTAAATCTCTTCCCATAAATTGGTTCAACAACCTGAGGTCCAAATTAACCATTCAACCCCAGAACGATTAAAGGATCGAATAGTTAATTTGAGGTGGACTGTTAAGAAATTGGCCACGCCAGCAAAACCATTTTGTCCTTTCTTGTTTTTATTTTCTTATATATATATATATATATATATATATATATATATATATATATATATATATATATATATATATATATATACCTGGTTGTAATAGCTAGACATCAATAATACAATTCTTGTTTTCTTCTCTCTTCCCGTGTCCTTCTTCTCTGGGTCGGCTCTGTCCAAGAACTTCTACAATAAGAACATCCATGACTAAATCAAAAAAGATATGGTTAAATTTGTTCAAGCTTGATTTGAGCTTTTTGGTTTGTGTTTACGCTTGGTTTTCTTAAAAGAATAGATGTTCATGTTTGGATTATGTTTGGTTCATGTTCGCCTCATTTATGCTTATCGAGCTTTAAATAAATGAGTCTTATTGAGCCTACTAACAAATAATCACCTAGAGGCGTTCGTGAACATGTATAAGGAGTAATTTTGATCTATAAAAACGAGTCTATTCACAAAGAAACAAGCTCATAAAATGATTATTCTTATATATTATATAATATTGTTCATGAACACTTTAAATAAATAATATTATAAATATGAACAAATACCCTATTATTTATGAGTTAATTCATATAATTGATATGTCACTAAAAACCATATTGATCAAGCACGAATCTCAAAACTTATTTGAATAGGAAATTTACAATATTAAATTTGGGGACCATTTGAACACTGATCTCAATAAATTTGTAGTCAAATTGAACGTTTTAAACGGGATGAACAAGACAAAATCGAGGAAACCAAAATAAATCCAATTAGAGTCTAAATGAGTTCGAATCAAGGAGCTGAAAATATACTTGGAAGATTAAAAGCATTAATTTATCAACTAAATAATTTTCAAATATGGCATATTCATGGTTAAATTGAGTTTCTCGATGAGATGGATCTAATGAGCCTAAGATCACTTAATTTTGATATCTTTAAAGTACTTTAGTAATTTCCCTCCATCGCCACCGCCGCCGACCACCAGTAATTGCCACCGACAACCAGCATCATCACTGACGATTGAAATATGTAAAATCACAATTATCTCCATAATATTGATAAGATTTAACACTACTGTTAGGTATATTTTTCCACCTATGGACATAGATTTCCGAAAATTCATCTCAGGAAGATTAAGTTGTAATTACTCGTATTTTTACACTGCCCCAAATTTTTTTTTTTTAGAGTTAATATAAGTCCAAATCATAAAATATATTTTTCATAGTATTGATATTATAGTATTTTAATTATACAAATATTTTCATGATTTTTGAACGTTGGTGCAAATTCTTAAGAAATTGACACATAAACCTTGATGTTGGGCATAGAACATTTGATATTTTTATTCTTCCTCTTCTTTTCTTCAAAGAGTGAAGAAAGGATTGAAGAAAGGAGGATTTCTATAACATTTACTACATAGTGAATTCTGCATTTAGGCTAGGTCCTTTTTCCTTTTCGAATTTTCAACGTAAAAAAATCTTTAGACTTTTTATTTTTCTCTATTCGTGTTGAATCTTTCTGCAATGCTAAGACGTAAAATTTAAATTATACCGACTTAAATTTTCTAGCATACAACAATAACAAATTAGAATAACATAAAAAATGTAAATTTTTTATATAATATGATTAAATTATTATAATAATACAACAAATTATGTAAAATATACAAAATAATGATTTAATCAAGCATCTTATCGTGCTTGTTCACAAGCTTTAATTGATATTGTTCATGAACATAAAAGCGCCAAACACATAGCTATTCATATTTGTTTACATAATAGTTGATTTTTTTAAAAAATAATTCAAACTTTATTGATTACTTAAACAAACAATCATTAACGAGCTATAATAAAGCTGAGCCATAAGTAGCTTGTCGAACGCTATGGTCATTTGCATCTCTAAGCATAAACTTGGGTTCAATTTCAAATTATTTTTAATATAATTAAAAAATAAGTATAGTATAATTTTTGCTCCAATAACACATAATTATATAAATTGTTGTTGTCACCTCCTACTCATTGAAACATGACACTTCAACAACCCATTAATGCTTCAATAACCTTTGGACAAAACTGAAACATCAAAGAAAGATGAAACTTCACTTAATAATGACCATTAAAATTAGGATTAATCATACAAATATGACAATTCAACAACCCCATTAATTCTTTAACAACCTTTGAACAAAACTGAAACATCAAAAACACATAGTAATTCACTTAATGAAGATCATTAAAATTAATATTTAGGCTTCATTTGGGATAGCTTTCAATTACTATTTCTTAAAGCAATTTTTTAATACAATTTTAAAATTTTTGTATGAAAAAATGGCTTTAAGAAATAATAAAAAAGCTGTGTTAAACGAAGCCTAGGACACCTTTCGTACTGCTTCCTAAAATGACTTTCTAGTATAAAATTTTCTAATTCAAGAATTTTTTGTACTAAAAAGCTGTTTTAGAAAACAACAAAAAAGTTGTCACAAACTAAGGGTTCATTTGGGCGGCTTTCTTACTATTTCTAAAAGTAGCTTTTTCGTAAAAATTTAAAATTTTTATACTGAAAAGCTGCTTTAAAAAGCAGTAAGAAAGTCATCCTAAGCAAAACATAAACCTTGATGTCATTAGCGGTAGCCAATAGGTCTCAAAAATGCATAACGAAAAATAAATCAAACAAACATTTCCAACTCAAATTGATTTACCTGACATCTTACATCTCTGCCATAGATTCTTCACAAGCTCAGTGATGCACTCCTCTTGAAGCTTCTTACTCCCAAAAATCTCTTTCCCTTTTCTCGCTTTCTTCCTCACCTCCTCTCCTTCTTCCTCCACCATCAGAATCCTCAACTTCCTCGCAATCTCCTCTCCAGAAAAGTAACCATCTTCATCATTCCTCTCCACTTCCACCGCGTAACCACTCTCCACCAAATGCCTTGCATTTAGTCCATGTTCATATTGCATCGGCAAAACCGCCAACGCCGCCCCAACCACCATCCCTTCCACCACAGAACCCCACCCGCCGTGAGTCAGAAACCCGCCGATTGCTCGATGAGCCAGCAATCGAGACTGGGGAACCCAATCCATCCACACTAACCCTCTCTCTGCAGTCCTCTCGACAAATCCCTCCGGCGGCAATCCCACCCGCAAAACCCAGAGGAACGGTAATTCACTCTTCTCTAAACCTAATGCGACCTCATCAATCTGCTCTCTAGTAAGAATTGCCTCAGCTCCGAAACCAACATAGATCACAGATTGTTCCTTTTGCTTATCAAGCCATTCGGATATTCTCATCCATGTCTCACTCTCCTCCTCGTCAATAGATGAAGTGAGGAATCCCACAGGGATACAATTTTCGCCAAGCAAATCGATCCATTTGGCTTCAAACTCCTTAAATGTTCTGGTAAGAATCATGTCTTTGCCCGAATTATCGATTCTATTAGAAATAATGGGGCGGATCCTGAGAGCCTCAAATCGACGAAAGGTAACTGTTGTTGGGAAAGGGATAAGATCTGATGCAGTTGGAATCTTTTCCGGCGAATCATGTATCCTGAAACGGTCTAAAAATGCTTTTGCAGCCGTGCTGAAGATGTTGAAAAAGGCGGAGTTGACGTTAAAGCGAGAAGCTAGTGCTGGAGCCCAATTTCTACCTATGATGTCGTAGATGATCCAATTTGGCTTGCAGTGAGAAGGGTCGGAGAGGAAGGAGACGAGATGGTGCTCTAAGGCGTCGTAGGTTTGACTAAGGAGGGGTCTGTTGTCATCATAATGTAGATCTGAAGTGTTCTCAATGTTCATGGTAGATGATGAACAGGGTATGAATTTAAATAATGGGGTTAGGGTCTTGGGGATCGGAGGAAGGCGATGAATGTTGGAGGGGGTGGTGAAAAAGGAGATCTGGAGACCTTTAAGAGCGAGGGATTTGGAAAGCTCGAAGAAAGGAAGGAGATGGCCCATGGCCAACCAAGGCACCATGATAATATGAAGCTCACCAATTTCTTCTTCCATGATGAACTCTCTGGTTCTCTATGATTAAGCAAGCTAGGCGAGTGGTATCTATAGATAAGGGAAGGGCTGGCTTCTAGAAAAAAAAAAAGAGAGTCACTTTTAGCTTCACCAATAGGATAATTTCAAATAATATATTTGAATATTAATTTAATTTTTATGTAAAATAAATAAATAAGATTATATTCAAATATATATAAATTAAATTGTATTCAAATTAAAAAAATAACGTCACAAAAAATTACTTCCTTGTACCACTAGATTAAATTCCCTTTCTATATTTTTTTTATATATAAGGACCACATGATGATATCAATTTTGATCATTATTAGTATCACCAATTAAGCAGTTGAACGGCAACTATTGTAATTAAATGAAGAAAAAAATTATTAGGTATATAATTGCTGCTTAATTTTTTTTTTTATAAATTAGATAATCAGATTCCAAAATTAACGGGTTAAGCTAAATTTAGCCTACATTTGAGACAACTTTTTTACTACGCTTCTTTTAAACTATAGCCAAAATTTCTATTTAGTCAGTGCATTTTTGCTGCTTTAAAGAAAATTTTGTAATTGGAAATTGCTTTCTACAATAAAATATAAAACTTTGCGATGTTTGGTTATTTTATGTTTATCTAAATGATTAAAAGTTTGTTTAAAGAGGAATAAGCAATGGAGCAACTACTTCCTCATATTTAGAAAAAATTATTTTGAGCGGTCACTAGATGGCGTCCGGAGGCAAATTAGAGCACACCACGTCTTTTTTTTATTGTGTACCAGTATTATGTATCGTTGTGTACCGGATGACGTGACGCACTCTGATTTGCCTCTAGGCGGACCGCACATAATAATTTCTTGGTACTTACGCCATAAGTGTACGTGTTGTACCCCAGTCATCAATGCCATGGGTGATGGGAACAATTATTACGTCCTCCGATCGGTCCTCCGATCGGACGTAGAGGAACGTCCGGTCGGAGGCAAATTCCCGCCAAAAAACGAGTTGTATCGAGCAAATACCAAGCAATACCAAACAATAACGAAAAATACCATCATTTGTAGACCCAATACCGAGTTATACCGGGCTTTACGGAGCAAATACCGAGTTATACCAAAGTTGTACCGAGTTTTTCCCAGAAAAACTCGGTACAACTCGGTATTTCTCGGTACAGCTCGGTATAACTCGGTATTGGTTTTCAGAGAACAGTATTCCTCATTATTATCAAATAATACCTAGTTGTACCGAGCAAACACCTAGTTTTTTGAACGGAAATTGCCTCCGACCGAACGTTCCTCTACGTCCTTGCACCGGACGTAATAAAAGTTCGGGTGATGGACCCCTCAAACATAGGAGACACTCTCATCAATATAATACTTGTTAATATTATATATAATATTAAAAATGAATATTCACATAAAAATGTAAACTTTTTTTATTTGAAAAAATATTTTATATAAATTGAAGACAACCTTTAAGTATTTGAATATTTTTAAAAATTATGTTTTAATAATAAATTATATTCAAATTAAAAAATAAATAAAAAGAAAATTACATTATATTACCACAGCATTAAAACCCCTCGGTACTTTTTAAACTTATTATAATGGACCCATGATGCTATTAATTTTTCTCATTATTATTGTCTCCAAAAAATAAGAGAATCTCCTTTTAATGCACAGCTAATTTTGCAGGCTTTTAAATATTGATGGAAAAAAAAAATGAAGGGATTGTTGATTTAATATATTAGAAGTATAAAGTAAAATAAATATATGTAAATATGTCATAGAAAATTTTTTTGATTTAACATAAAGCTAATGAAGATGATGATATGATAGCATGATCAGCACTTGCATATTTTAAATTGGTTGAAGGTGCATGATTCAACGCCTTCCTCCATGGCGACTTGCATGAAGAAGTTTACATGAAATAACCACGCGGATTCGAAGACAACCAACACCCGCATTTAGTTTGCAAACTCCACAAATCAATTTATGGACTCAAGCAATCTCCGCGACAATGGTTTCAAAAATTCACAACATTTCTTCAAACCCTCGGCTTCGAATTCAACAAGGATGCTGTCACGACCCAACCCGACCGGGACGGATACCGCTCGCATCGGGCCGCGATGGAACTTTCTAAAATCCAGGATCTGGCTTTGGAATTTGCTTCAGAACTTTCTTCCAAATAAACAGACAGAAAAACACAGAGCTACTATAAACATCCAACTACAGAACAGTTCATACATCTATTCTTTCCTCAAAATAATCATATACAGATACAGTACATGGCTTACAGACAGAAAGAATAGAACAGAACAAAACATATAAGCCATGACTGTACAAAAATCAAAAGTATCAAGTACCTAATCATAAATCAGACTCTGAACTGCTAATCCAAGACCTCCTTCCCTTTCCCAGAACCTAAAGCGGGAAGCTAGTGCTGGAGCCCAATTTCTACCTACGATGTCGTAGATGATCCAATTTGGCTTGCAGTGAGAAGGCTCGGAGAGGAAGCAGACGAGATGGTGCTCTAATGCTTCGTAGGTTTGACTAAGGAGGGGTCTGTTGTCATCATAGTGTAGATCTGAAGTGTTCTCAATGATCATGGTGGATTCTGAACAGGGGATGAATTTGAATAATGGGGTTAGGGTTTTGGGGATCGAAGGAAGGAGATGGATGTTGGAGGGGGTGGTGAAAAAGGAGATCTGGAGACCTTTAAGAGTGAGGGATTTGGAAAGCTCGAAGAAAGGAAGGAGATGGCCCATGGCCAACCAAGGCACCATCACAATATGAAGCTTGCCAATTTCTTCTTCCATGTTGTGCTCTCTGGTTCTGTATGATCAAGCAAGTTAGGCAAGCAGTAGTTATAGATAAGGGAAGGGCTGGCTTCTAGAAAAAAAAAAAACCACTTTTAGCTACGCCAATAGGATAATAATATATTTGCAAATTAATTTATTTTTTTTATAAAATAAAATAAATAAGATTATATTAAAAAATTATATATATAAAAAATACATTATATTTAAATAAAAAAATAACTACATATGAAATTACTTTCTTGTACCACTATATTAAATTCTCACTCTATGTTTTTAATATATAAGGACCACATGATGATATCACGAACCGCAACAGTTGTAATTAAATGAAGAAAAATTATTAGGCTTATAAATATTGCTTAAATTTTTTTTGTAAATTAGATAATCAGATTCCAAAATTAATAGGTTAAGCTAAATTTAGCCTACATTTGAGACAACTTTCTTACTATTTTTCTTTTAGACTATAATCATAATTTCTATTTAGCCAATGCATTTTTACTGCTTTAAAGTAAATTTTGTAATTGGATTCTACTTTCTACAATAAATTTTTAAAAATTATTTTTTTTTGCAGCAGCTTGACAATCACATTTACAAAAAATAGTACTAGTCAAAAACAGCTCTTATTTTCTCTTCTGAAATATCCTAAGGGAATTATACATCAAAGTCATGGGTGATGGGTCCCACAATCATACTGAGGCACTCATCAATATGATGCTTGTTAATATTATATATATATATATATATATATATATATATATATATATATATATATAATATATATATATATATATATATATATATAAATACTAAAAAATGATTATTCACATAAATTTTTTTTTTATTTTAAAAAATACTTTTATAAATTGAAGACAATCTTTTAAGTATTTGAATATTTTTAAAAATTATGTTTTTATTATACATTATATTCAAATTAAGAAAATAAATAAAAAGAAAATTACATTATCGTACCACATCATTAAAACCCCTATGTATGTTTTTTAACTTATAATGGACCACGATGCTATTAATTTTGATCATTATTAGTGTCTCCAAATAATTTTTTTTTTTTTAGAAAAAATTGAAGGCTTAGCCCATTCTATAAAAAAAACAAAGGTGTAGAGTAAAGAAGCAAAAGTAAGCCAACAAAAACTAAGGCAAAACAAAGTAAAATAGAGACATTTACAGCCCACATAAGTCAAATGCTAGCAAAAATGATTATAGATAATGTAAGCCAACAAAAGTAAACAAAGGACAAGTCTGTCTGGCCGGGACTGAGTGCTAGCAAAAATGATTATAGATAATGATTGAACTTGTCTTTTGGTTGCCTGTAAATCGTAGGAAAGGAGATGGCAGGTGTCAACATCATTCATGGGCCAAACATTTGTCAATCAAAAAACCCACAAAGCATCGCCAGCAGCAGAAAGGCAACTTATCATTCACATAACACGAATAAATCGAGCAGCAAAAGATTGCTACCAGCGATTCCAGGCACTTGCAGCCCACAAAATAAGCAAGAAAAAATAATGAACCAGCCACAATGTCCAACTTTGATATGACAGTAACCCCAGGCAGCCAAGGCAAAAAAAAAAAAATGGTCATATGTAAGTCAAATGCATCTTTTCTTTGATAATAATACCACTTTTCCATCTATCAAGCTTGAGATAAACGGCTCTAGAAATGTTCTTAGAGAGAGTGATAGCGCAAACAACCCTCTCATTAAATCTCTTTTTATTTCGTTCCTTCCAAAGAAAGTAGAATGTGGTGTGAAAGGTAAGAAAAATACCATTTTGAGGTTACGGTCAAGAGATAGACCGTCAATATGCTATAAGGCTTGAGACATGTTGGGTCTTAGGAAGAATTTCCTTAAATGTGGAATAAGTTTCGATAAGGTCTGAAAAGAGTAATCACATTCAAACATCAAGTGAGCTGAGTTTTCATGATGGGCTGGGCATAAAGTGCAGTAATGATCGGAGATGTGGATATTCCTTTTAGAAAGAGCTTCAACCATTTTAAGACCTCCTTTATATCTATTCCTTAACCAATAAGAAAGATGAGAAGCATTGTTGTAAATCTTAAGAATAGTCCCACAATTAAAAGCATTTCTCATTGCTTGAAAAGTGGCAATGCAAGACTCCCTTTGGAGTAAGGTCTAGTAATATTAGTCCAGGATATAAGGTGCAGGTGCTTGGATTGAGATTCACCATAATAGAGGAATTTAGAATAGAGTTTGCCAATAGCCTTGATAATGGATTTAGGGATGATAGATCCTCTTAACCAATAAGCCACCATGTTAGAAATAGTGAATTTGATGAATTGCTTCTTATCTGTAAAAGAAAGAAGTTTTGATTTTCAACCAAAAAGCAAGTTAATAACATTTTCAATCAATGGAGAGAAATCAGTGAGCTTAATTCTGCCCAAAGAAATAAGTAGACCTAAATAAGAGATTTTGGTGGCAGTATTTTGAATGTTGAGACCAAGTGATATAGAAGAAGCATTAGGAACAAGTGGGGAAATAAGGAGTGAACTTTTATGCAAGTTGAGTGTTGACCTCGATTTTGCCCAGATTTGAGCCCGAACAGTTGACTTGGTCAAATTGACCAAGCCAGACCTTATGGCCCTCCCCACTGGGTTCAGTGGGTCGAGTCGAGTCCGTCGAGCCCGAGCTTGGACCCTGGGTCAACCCGGTTGACCAGGTCAACCCTAATTGACCAAATGGGACCCTTTAAGCCCAAAATCTTTTTTTAATTTATTTTTCATGGTTTCTTGAGCTCGAGCCCCACCCCCTTGACTCCCTTGACTGGTTTGACCAAGTCAATCGTTGACTTGGTCAAACCAAGTCTTAAATAGGTTTAAATAACCTATTTAGAGCCCAATTAAGAGCCTAATTAATGCCCTTAACTCCTCCAAACGTTTTGAAACTCCAAATCCCGCCCAATTAAGAGCCTGGTGATGGACGGTGGATCGATCTCGACCGTTGATCTCAAACCTTGGCTCTTAATACCCAAAATTAAGTCCAATTTAGGATCTTTTTTTGATTGCTCTTGCCCTAGCCCTTCTCGTTCTGAGAAACTTGGCGTGAGAGCTCTCCTCATACTCCTCCACCTTTCCCAAGCCGAATCCCGACGACCCCAAGCCGCCGGCGACGTCAACTCCGGTGAACCCGAGGCTCTTTGCATTCCAGGACGAATCCCGGCTGATCGAGCGAGCTTCGGATCTCGACAGCAACAAAGAACTTGTTCTAGAGGGGTCCACGAGTCCAAAGAGCCCAAGATCTCCCGAATCCACCGTGTGGATTGAGGTAAATCTCAAACCCTAGTTAGAACACCTATGGTTAATTAGCGTCGTCATTAGCGCATATTAATTCGAATAACATGTCCCCCATGAATGCTCTTCGCACCTAGAATCTGTGGTTAAAATTTCATGTTGATTGGTCATGTATCGATCGAGAACGAGGCGAAAAGAGGTTTAGGGTTTCGGTTGGCTTGCCCGCCATGCCAGATCGAATCTGGGCCGTTGATCTCGGGATCAACGGCGCGGATCTCGCCGTCCCGCGGTCTGGCATGACCGCGCTGTTCTGCTCCGCGGTTAAGTGCGCCACGTGGCGCGATCTGGTCCGCCCATCCAGACCGCGCGGATCCAACGGTCGGCGCGAGCCGCCGACGTGTTTAAGTGACGCCCCGTCACTTGACCGCCGCCGCAATCATCGGACAATGATTGGCAGCGGCGCCAATCATTGGCCGCGGTCCCGGGATCCAATCCCGGGCCGCCACGTGTCACCCGGCCGAAATTTTAATTTTAAATTTATTCTAAATAGTTTTTTAATGTATTTTCACTCAAAAAATCATAAAAAATTTGTTTTTCGTCCGATTTTGATGTATTATACCTCGAATTGATCGTATTTTCATCCTCTACACTATAACTTTTTTTTAATAAAAATAATAGATATATTTTTAATTATTTATTAAACAGTGAAAACCCTATTTTTTTAGTATTATTTAAATTATTATTTTAATATAATTATTATTATATTATTATTTAAATTATTTAGTTATAGTTATTTATTATAATTACTGTTATTTTGAAATACTAGCCTATCATTTATTGTTATTATTATTATTATTATTATTTTAATTATTTCTTTTAAAATTATCTTAAAAATAGCCTTTAATGTCCTTTAGACTTTCAAAAATCATAACTTCCTTGTTTTTGATCCGCTGTTGACGCACAACACCTTGTTTTGGGTGTATTTTGAATTCTGCATATTTTAAAACTATTTTCAGATAAAAAGTATGTCTGTATTTGCTGTTATTATAAAAACAGTGAATGGACAATATTTTGAAATACTATTTTTATGATATTTAAACTTCGGAAATTCGTATCTTCGTCGTTTTAAGTCGGATTTTGACGTGTAACCCCTCGTTATTTTCAGAAAAATGTGAATTTTATTTTGACTATGGTTTCAGTGGTTGATTTTGGCTTTTCTGACAGATTTCTGCTTTGGTTTGATTATTTGGGTATTTTAATATTATTTTTATAATTAATATAATATTTATTTTCAGGATACAAACTATTTTCAAATCGCTTGAGACTTCGTTAGGGTAGTCAGCGAGTCTCCCATATATCTATTCATTATAAATTGATTTATTTTTAATTATCTATTTTTCCTAAAAATCTATTTAGTTTTAAGTATTTTTAAAGTATTTTAAAACTATATATACTTTAAATCCTAATTTTGGGAGAGTCGCTAGCCGATGAAATTTTAGACATAGGTTCTAGATATGAAGAGCAATCATGGGGGAGTGGGTTAGTGAATGGTTGAGTCCCAATCATTCACTAATCTGTTCTTTAGGTGTCTGTCTTTTTATTTTCGTAGATTGCATGTGTAGGTCGCACCACGAGCACTTAGTTTAGGCTCTCCTAGATCTAAGGACATGGTGTGTTTATTCATTTTTGTACTCCCATGCATTTATTACCTGAAGGGTTAGACAGAACATCACTTTAAACTCCTACAACGTAGTGACACCCTAAGGACAATAATTAAGGACTCGTCCAGCGAATTTAGAAGTTTTCTAGGGACTAGGATAGACCCCAGAACGACATGAAAACCTCAACACTTAAACTTAGTGACATCTAAAACATCACTGAATTTTCTAGGAATTTTTAGGAGTCTTTAGACCCCTTAATTAACTAACACTAATTAACCTGTTAAATAAGGCCTCGAGACCTTCCGAAAAATGCAATAAATACACCTTAGGTCAGAAACTTTTCATAATACCTCAAATTGACCAAAATCTGATCCTTGACTTTAGATAAATAGGGCTCCCTAGTTTGGCCTCAGGTTGACCCCTAATTTGACCTTAGGTAGAAATTACCGTTTTGCCCCTAATAAATCATTAAAAATTATGAAAAATTCCAAATCTCCTCCAAACAATTGGGAACACTTTCTCTAGTCATTCCTGACCTTTGGGGGTGATTCCAATCAGTTGGAGCTTGTTTGGAGCAAAACAATAAAAATGGCCCTTTGTTAGGAAATTTAGAAAATTCCTTTAAATACCCCAATTTTAGAAAACTCATAACTAATTGTAGAAAACTCCAAATTAGGTAAACTCACTTGCATTAGAATCCAATTAGGGCCTAGTATTTATTAAAAATTTTAGGTTTCCAGAAATTGGCCTAAGTTAGAAAGTCAACTTTTTTGTCAACCCTAGTCTATAGGATAGGGCCCGAAACTTAGAAAATTCATAACTTTGCCTAGAAAACTCCGATTTCAGTGTACTACCTGTCTAATTACTCGTATTAAGGTCTAGTATTTTCCTAAGGTGATAGGAGACCCAGACTTAGCCTTTTTCCCATAGTGACTTTTTGGACCCTTGACTTAGTTCCTAGGAGGATCTAGAACTTTCCAAAATTGGCTAATATCACTTTAACTTTAAATATCATTATCCTAAGCTATTAAAACTGATCAACAAACTGAAATAATTAAAATGGACCCTAATTCACTAATATTTGAAGTTCAACTAAGATATCCTTTTCAGACTCCTAACAAATATGAACTATAGATAACTTTAACTAACCACCCTGCTTAGGACCTATCCAAACCACACTAGCCTTACACACACATAGTATTGTTTGCTAGGGCACTACTTCTAGATCTAGGTTAGGCCGCTGAGTTTTATTTTTCTGCTGTGTGCCGGAGCTTTCCGTGGTTTTCATTGCATGCTGTTTGAAATTGTTGGTGTGTTTGCTTACTTTTTCTGTACTCTGTGATGTGATGAGCGTTAGACTTACCCATAGGTTAGGAGCGCTATATATATACTGTTCTTCCATGCAGGTGGCCATGCTCAATGCTAATAAAAAGGGGGGAACATTATAATTATTTCTAATAATGTTTTATGCATGTGCTTGCTCAACTCCCCCTAGATAAAAATGAGGGCTAAAATTAATAATTATAACTACACAGATGGAGCTGCTTAGCCCTCATAATTAAGAGCATGGCTTGGCACAGGGTCAATGGTGTTAGCATTTACATTTCTATATAAACTGCTTGGGATTTTATTAGGATAACCTTGCAGGTTCTTTAGACTTCTTTTCTGCTTTTCAAATGGATGTAAAAATTTTGTAATAATTGTTAAGAGTTGTGAAAATGACTTTGAGTTGGGATATTCTTATCCAACTCGGATTTCAAAAGAAGAAGGTATCTCTAAAGGGGAGAGTCTTCTTCCATTTGGAAGATCGAGTTGGATGGCTTTAGATATCTAAAGAGAAAAGGCAATGCTCCCTATCAAGGGGGAATTGTCTCTTCGTTTGGATATTCAAGCCACGACGGATCCAAGGAGTCCAAGGAGGAGATTTTCAAGGAGTCCAAGGAGGAGAGTTCCAAGGAGCCCAAGGAGAAGACATCCAGAAAGCTAAAGATTGAAGACCCAATATCCCACTCAAAGTTGTTGGCGTCTGTCATAGGCTTAGAAATCCGGGTTGTTGGCAGTGGTGCCCGGCCACTTTACTTTTCTGCATACCCTGGGTTGTAATTAAAGGGCAGTTGGCCTATGGACATTTACTTGATTTGTTGGATTTATATTGATGTGTTTACCTGATTGCGCAGTAGAAATTGCCTGCTTTTCTTAGGTTTCTTTCCTTGCATGCCGATTTTATTTTCGCCTGGATTTTCGTTAGGCTCTCTAAGGACTATAAAATTTTTCTACTCATAACTAATTTCTAAAATTTTAAGTCTTAAATAATATAGAAACCTAACGAATCTAGGGAACTGCCGGAACTGTCCGGGGTCGCATGCATATTACTGCATCTTCTCTCTCCTTCTTATAAGACATCTCCCTGCCTGCGGGTAGAGTCCGGATAATCTGGCCTATGAGGATGAAGTGTCGGACCTAGGGAGACCCAGTCTTTTCAAAAAAAATTTATTTTCTATAAGCCTGTTTTTAAAATTCCATAGCATTCATGAGTTGACATTTCAACTAGCATGCATTGCATTAGAAACAAATTTAATTAAAATTTAATTGCATTAGTTAGGAGCATCTGACTCACATAAGTTCAAGACCACTTAGGAAATCCTCTAAATGTCGGTCCTATTTCCAATAACCGTACCACCCACCCATCTTTCATAATTGACTGGATAGCATGGTTTTAAATCGATTAGGTGGTTAGCTGGCTCCCCCAATCCAGGCCGGGGTAAGTCCAGGTTTTGCATAGCATTAGGTAGGACACTGGTCTTAGTGTGTGTCGAACACTAAGTCCAAACTAGATTTAGGATTCGAGGCAACTACATTCGGTCTCGTAGTATGCCTTAAATAGCAAATAGGTCCCTTCTTTTCAGGGATCCTAAATCCTACTTATCTGTGTCACAGGATGACACCACCTCCATCCTTCTCTCACGCATGTGATCGGATGCCTGACTTTGATGTTCTCCAGTTTCTGTTTAGTACCCTAGAGCCTCCGAATGCTGGTATGAGCCATGTATGTCTGATTCACCCCTTTTGAGACCCTTCTTTCCTTTTGAGTAGGACTTCTTAGTCTACCCCCTCGTGCCAATCCCACTTTAAGAAGAAATAATATATGATCCTTAATCGAGAGTTTTCTCGGGCTCCGGCCTGGGATGTAATTAACCACGGGGGCTTGCGCCCATGGGAAACTTGACCCCACAATCTACTAAACCTCACTCGATCTTTGCATCGGATGGGGGAAACCCGTGACTAGGTCATGTATATTACTACCCATCGGGGTGTGTTGGCGACAGCATCTATCCCCAATGGCTAGTCGTATGCGCGATCCAATTTGCCCTCCCATCGACCCGTTCGTGTCGAGCGTAGAGGCCTACGATCGTTTTGTCCTACGGGATAGTGCGGTCGTACCCTCTGCATTCGAAACCCCACGAGCGGTGCTCTTTCGGAGGTCCACAGGTTTCTGACGACCACGGTGGGACCAGTTTCTCTCTCCATCTTTGGATTATATATTATCCATTCTGGTATGTACTCCGGGATTGGTACTCCTTAGATTAGGTCCATCCCACTCTTAGTTAGGGTCTTTCATTAGTTAGGGTTTCTCTCCTTTAGCTAGGGTTACCCCTACTCCACTTCTTTCCAGCCTATCAGGCTATTCCGTCCCTTATTCATTCATATCTATCTCTATCAAATCTTTATCAAATCCTTCATTCTTTTGTGATTTCAATTCTAACCGATTCTTTTCACTTTCTTTTCTTGGCAGCAGTGCCATGGCTTGTTCAGCCCCTTCCGTTACTTTTGCTTTAGGTTCGGACGCACGGGTGACTCTCCCTGAGTCCCTGCTCGCTAGTCTACCAGTGGGAGGAATCACTTTTGGTTCCTTCACTGACTCGGCCTTCGTCACCCTTGGCGGGCCGACCCCGGCGGAGGCTGCTGCATTCTCTCCTCCTCAGAGGAGAGGACGCGCAGCCATGTGCCCCTTCAGATGACCAGCTACTCGGCGGACAGCCCGGGCACCTGCTCGTCCGGTTCCTGTACTTGCGCAGCCAGTGCGCGCTGTGGCTAGGCGACCAGTGCCTAGGCCACACCCGGTTCCAGTTCGTCCAGCGGTCAGGCGACCTGCGCCTGCCGCTCCTGTTGCACAGGCTGCCCCGGCCCCTCTGCGCCGGCAGCCTACTGCTGTTGTTACTCCGACTGTCCCGGCGGAAGTACCTCGCGTTCGGGTTCCCCCCTCCCACTTCCACTAGGAAGAGGGGTGCCCAGACCGAGGTGCCTTCGCCTTCTGCTGGCCGGGTTTTTATTTTTGCTCGGCTTTCTCACCCAGAGACTGTCGGGAAGACCCCGGCACTTCCAGTCGTTCTTGTTCCCCCTTCCCCTCCGGTAGTGGGTTCAGATGTTCCCTCCACCTCCGGCCTTGGGAGAAGGGCCCGGAGGAATAGGAATAGGAGGCTCCGTCTAGCTGCGTCAGAGGTAGAGAGGCAGCGGATGGCCGATGCCATCGTTCACAACCAGTTAGTTCAGAGGCAGGGGAGAGTGGCTCCCAGGCAGCGGAGGCCACGCCCAGTTGTTGTTGCACCTGCTCCAGAGGTGATGGTAGCCCCCCGAGTTGGAGGCAGTTCAGGGAGGACGCTTCTCTCCTTTGACGCATAGTGGTGATGAGGAGGACGATGCCCGTATAGCGGCGGCTCCTTTTGTCGCCACTACTCTACCCCGAGCTAGGTTACCCAGGGATGCTGGTGTCCGAGCCCTCACCCAGAGGATTCGAAACATCGTCCGCTTAGCTCGTGGCAGAGGGCCCGTCAGTCGGGAGGGCTTACTCCGTCAGATTTCTCGGGCTACCTTTCAGTTACGACGATAGACTGCAAGGAGACTTTACAGTTGGCAGAGGGGACAGACACCGCAGCAGCCAGCACAGACAGTTCCAGCAGTTAGGCCGCCAGCAGGTGCTCATGTGGTAGGACGACGACCACATCGTCGAGGACGGTGACAGCAGCAGGAGCCTGCCCGGCCTCAGGTCAGTTCAGAGGTAGTGGCCCCAGAGCAGCCAGTTGCCAGTACAGTGCTCCACCGTAGGAGGTGGGTTTGGAGACGTCGACAGGAGGACACCCCCGTCGACCCAGTTCCGACAGTTGGGACAGAGCAGTTGTCAGAGGATGAGCAGTTGGATGAGACAGACGATCTGATAGACTCAGCAGTTCCTTCCGAGACCGAGGCGGTCCATATGATGTGTGATGAGGATGTTGTACCTACTCTAGACAGATCCCCAGAATGGGATGAGACACAGCTAGCTCGTAGCCCTCATAGGATCGGTTCCCCTATGAGTCCCTACATAGAGGCCCTCCGACACTCTTTCTTGGAGAACGATGATACACTAGTGGATGAGTCGGAGGAGGATGAACCAGTACACCAAGTTTATGAGGTTACCCGTAGAGGTCACTCGGATGAGAGAGAGCCCGAGGAACAGGATGAGCAGGGAGAGCCCGAGGTGGGTGGATCTCCCAGATTACTTGACACGGATGCTACGGTCCTGAACCTCCAGGCACAGATGGCAGAGATGACCAGAGCTATGACAGCCATGACAGCACAGTTGACAGCCTTGGGGGCAATGCCCCAAGTTACAGGTGTAGCCACTGCTAGTACTTCTAGAGATCAGCTTGTTGTGCCTCCAGTTACACTAGACCCCCTGAGACTGGACATGGTCCAGAGAGCAGTGTATGCAGCACCTTCAGTTATCCAGAATCAGCCATCTTTATAGGAGAGACTTAATAAAGAATATCCCTTTAAAAGAGAAAGCATAAGGAAAACATTTAAATGTTTGGTTGAGAAAGATATTTTGACATTCCCATTTAATAAAAGAAAAAATGAAGAAGGACAAACAGAACATCCACTATATTGCCCCTTTCACCGATGTATTGGACATACACTTGAAGATTGTTTTGTGTTCAAGGACAGAGTGGAGAGCCTTATGGGTAGTGGAAAGATCCAGCTCCCGGACAGTGACTTAGTACAGCCTTTGGGCAGGGCTATTCAGATAGTGCAGAGGATTTCAGACTCCAGCCACGTTGTTAGTCAGACTTACAGTCAGGGCAGTAGTGGCAGATTACTCCACAGTTTTGAGGGAGAGTGGCAGCTAGCACTCTCCAAGAAGACTTAGCAGATGATTGAGTAAGCTGTACAGAGTTTAGAGACAGCGGAGATGAGGTCTCCCAAGGCCAAGTCGACAGTTGCCACTCCAGCTTCTTCGTTAGCACTAGTTTTTCTTTTCTTTCTACTATTGTATTGCTAGATGAGCACATGTTCCTTTTACTTCTATCTGTACTAGAAAAATATGTTTTAAAAAAAAAAGATTGTAACCTCAAAAGGGAAGACAGGCCCCCTTCCAGCACTTGGGCTGGAGGACATCGTTCTCCCTTATTTTGATGATTAATCAATAAAAAATGATGATTTGCAATTACGATGACTCTCTCACTTCTTTTAGTTCTACTAGCTTTGTAGTGATGACTCATGAAAGAGTATGATCTCTTTATCTCACCTTAGGGGTGGAGAGATTTCTTCCTTTGAACTAAAATCTTTTTCAAATTGAAATTGGATATAGAAGTGAAAATTTTCTTTATTATCTTGTGATTCTCTATCTCATAGATAACCATAGTATATTGATGCATAAAACTTCATAATTTTCTTAATCATGATATTCATTCTTATCAGAGGATAGGATTTGTTTTGTAGATCATTCTTCCTTGTCCAAGAGAAGTCTTCTTCTCTTGTACTTGGAAGATGATCTTACAACTGAGAAACAATTTTCTTTTAGAGATTTGGAAAATGAAGCCAGTTACAAAAAAATGAAAAAATGCGCAAAGCGACAAAAGTGAAAGATACACAAAGTGTATCAAGTGATTGAAATTTGTGCAAAGCACATGAAAGTTGAGAAAGTGGCTCAAAGAGCCCAAAAGTTATAAGTAAATGACTTCCCTTTCTAGTAAATCTCTAAATCTCAGAAAATCTATATCCTTTTGATATTTTTGATACTTGATTCTGAAAATTATGATTTTGAATCATCATTATACATTGATATCTATAAGATGTGGAAGTGTATTCTCATACAAGAAATAAAAAAAATTAAATTTCTTTCTCTAATTTAAATTCCTTTTTGGATTAGATTTCAATTCAAGAGAAAAAAATACTCATATAAGTGAGATGTCATGATTTAACTAGTATGGAGCTTGATCTGAGTTAGTAAATTTAAATTGAGGTTCCTTTTAAAATTAGAGGGAGTTAAGTACTAAACTCCTTTGGAATATGTGCTCACTTATCACTTTTGACTGGGTCCACACCCTCCTATATTTGTTAGGATCTGTGATGTTGATCATTTATTAGAAAGTGAATGGCTTCTTCCTATCAGTCCTGCTCTGATAGTTGAAGGCCTCAGTCCATTCATTTGAGATGAATGTGATAGGAAATGTCTAATCATTGATTTAGATCATTTAGAGATGTGATACTGGGTCCACACCCTCCTGCGTTTGTTAGGATTGGTGATGTTGATTCTCTACTAGGATGAGATTCTCTTCTTCCTATCAGTCTTGCTCTGATAGCTGAAGCCACCAGTCCGTTCACATAAGTTGAATTTGATCGGGAATATAGTAGTCTTTTTTAGATTACACTCTTTTGAGAGAGGATATTGGGTCCATATCCACCTATGTTAGTTAGGTGGGGTGATATTGATCCTTTATCCCTATGAGATTCTCTTCTTTCTATCAATCCTGCTCTGATAGTTGAAGCCCCCAGTCTATTCACATGAGTTGAATTTGATCGGGAATGTCGTAGTCTTTTTAGATTACACTCTTTTGAGAGAGGATATTGGGTCCATATCCACCTATGTTAGTTAGGTGGGGTGATATTGATCATTTATCCATATGAGATTCTCTTCTTCCTATCAATCTTGATCTGATAGATGTAGCACATGGTCCACTCATATGGGTTGAATGTGATCTGGGATGCATGAGTCATTAGTTTAGACTCTTTTGGAGGTAGGATACTGGGTCCACACCATCCTATGTTAGTCAGGTGTGGTAGTGTTGATCCTCTATCTTGATATTGATCTTTGTTATTTCGATATGATTGTGCTCGTCAGCTCATTCAGATGATTTGAATGTGATCTGGATTAAAAAAAAAAACATATGTATATATATACATGTGATAAAAGAGGGAAACTTTCGATAGAGCAAAATCGGTTGCCCTTGTTACAGGAGGAACCCGATAAAATTCTTTAAGAGCCCAAGTTCCCCAAAATTTCTTTCTTCTCCCTTGAAATCACTTTGGTGGTCTCCTCAAGGTTGAGCTCTCAATTAGTTAGTTATAAGTCTATGTGATTAAAAATGTATCTCTTTGATAGTGATGTACTACACTGTATTTTAGATGAAAACATCACTACCTTCCGGGCTTAGATCCTTTTGAGAAAATATCGCCCCCCCCCCCCCCCCCCCCCCCCCTCCGCTGCCCTCTTTTGGCAGCCTACCTTCCCATTCATACACTGCTCTGAGCTGCCAGAGTGGTCATATGAATGTGATAGTGTTACTTTCACTTCGCACAGGGTCCTACCTGATTAGGGTAGGTGTTACCACTGTGACCTACTGATAATCATTGATCTCACTCATGATTATCATACTAGGTGTCAGGAGTGTTCCCTTGTCACCTCAGAGTTGTGCTGTGATGTAGTACATCTGTTCTCAGGTGTTAGCACCACAGTTCCAAGAGCCCTAGTTTTCCATCAGAAGGCCGACTCCTTGGTTTCTTTCACCAGCGTACTTTAGCATTCGTTCCATACTCTTAGCTGCTAGAGTAGCCCTACGGATGTTGCTTGGTTGTGTTCACTTCTCACATGGTCCTACCCAGTTAGGGATAGTTGTTACCACTGTGACCCTTCTAGCAATCATTAATTTTGTTCATGATTACTATCCTCGGTAGTGGGGATGTCTCCTTACTACATAGAGTTGTTTTCTTAGTTTTGGTGTGGTACATCTATTCTCAGGTGTTAGCACCGCGACTTCAGGAGCTTTGATTTTCCAGTAGAAGATCAACTCCTGTGTTTCTTTACTCCCCCTGCTCTTTACATTCATACCCTACTCTTAGATGCTAGAGTAACCCTATAAATGTTGTGCTGTTACTTTTTCTCCCCACAGGGTCCTACCCAGTCAGGGTAGGTGCTACCACTGTGACCCTTCTGATGATACTTCACGTCTATACATGATTACCATCCTCAGGTAGTAGGTGTGTCTCTTTCACTACCTAGAGCTGCTTCCCTCCTTGTGGTGTAGTATACCTTGCCCCGGATACTAACATCACCACTTTGGGAACTTTGATCTTTTAGCAGAAGATCAGTTTTACTACTGCTATCGTGACCCATTTTACCATTCATGTGCTAGGCTCAGTTGTCAGATTAGTCCTATGAATGTGTTGAGGTCACTTCTACTTTCCACAGGGTCCCACTAGTTTATTTGGGTGTTACCACCGTGAGATTTTACTTACTTAAGAATTGTTGATCTTAGTGGAGAGGATGCTACCTCGCTACTTTGGCTCTTTTCTTCTTACCTGGTGATGTGGAGCATCACACCTTAGATGCTACCACCACCTTTTTCTTGAGTTTTGATCCTCTAGTAGAGAGTCAGCTCTTTCAGGTACTTTTACCACTTGTTTTCTCATTGAGATCCGACTCCTAGCTGCCGGAGAGGTCCTTTGGATGTTTTGATCTTGTTTCTACCTAGCTCTTACAGGGTCCCCATCAGTTAGTATGGGTTCACTACTGTAGCCTCTTTGAGGATTAGTTTTACCAGGCATAGTCCTACCTTCTGTAGTTGAGGTGCCCCCTCACTACTCGAATTCTTTTTACTCCTTTGGAATGAGATCGCCCCTTTACACACTTTACAGCGGGTATATCTCTTCCAGCTTTCTTGAGAGATGTCGTTCTGATGTCTCCTCCCCCTTTTGTGTAGGGTTAGGGTTCTTTAGGAGATCCTGACAGCATTTGGATACTCATGGCCACGACGACTTGTCCTCTACCATGTGGTTATCAGATTGCTAGAAAGGGTTCCCTAGGTGGCTTTGCCCTTAAAATTATCCCATTTACTTACCTCTTTTTCCCTCACATCCCTACACAAATGCGTGTTAGGCTGATGTCGAGGTGACTTTTGACCTTCTATTCTGCTGTTTGAAATGAACAGACAGATAGTTGAGTTTACCTGGTAGAGAGGACCTGACAGAGCACCTGGCAGGTACTCCTCGCCACGCTTTTGATTGCCCTGTTCTGATCAGACAGGCTTCGGAGCTTGACTCTTTATTCACTCAGTTGAAATGACTGAGTGGGTATTGAGCCCTTCTTCATCTGCAAGACCGAACTGGCTGCAGCAGATGTTGAAGCTTACCCGTTGAGTGAGCCCGATAGAGTCCCTGGGTGGCGTAATTCCTCAATGTTTCTTTCTTTTACCTCGGATGTCCTGTAAAAGACTACGCAGGCTTCCACTTCATGGTTCACGAGCTTCTCGCTGAGGTCAGGCAGAAGTAGTGGCCACCCCAATCCACTGTTCTGAAAGGAGCAGGAGGGGCGGGATCCTTTTCACCCTCTACCCGCTGTCCATATGCGGTCAGCCTGGTAGTTGGTTTTTACCTACCGTTGAGTGAGCCCGACAGAGTCCCTTGGAGGCCCAATTCCTCAACACCCCTTTACTCGGATGTCCTGTAAAAGACTACGCAGGCTTCCACTTCGTGGTTCATGAGCTTCTCGCTGAGGTCAGGCAGAAGTAGTGGCCACCCCAATCCACTGTTCCGAAAGGATCAAGAGGGGCGGGATCCTTTTCACCCTCTACCCGCTGTCCATATGCGGTCAGCCTGGTAGTTGGTTTTTACCTACCGTTGAGTGAGCCCGACAGAGTCCCTGGGAGGCACAATTCCTCAACACCCCTTTACTCGGATGTCCTGTAAAAGACTACGCAGGCTTCCACTTCGTGTTTTCTTTACTTTTTGCTGAGGTCAGACAGAGGTATCGAGTCACCCCAATCCACTGTTCTGAAAGGATCAGGAGGGGCGGGATCCTTTTCACTTTCCACCCCGCTATCCAGATGCGGTCAGGCGGGTAGGTGGTTTTACTTGGTAGAGAGGGCCTGGCAGAGCACCTGGCAGGAACTCCTCGCCTTTTTTTTTCTCTGAGTGTCCTGTTCTGATCAAACAGGCACCAGACTTCGTGACTCCCTTTATTTGCCGCCTTGAGTTGGTCGGGCAAATACTGAGTCACCCCAATCCACTGTCCTGAAATAGGCATGAGGAGATGGGATCTTTTCACCTTCTATCCTGCTGTTGGAAATGAACAGACAGGAAGTTGGTTTGACTTACTTGGTAGAGAGATCCTGACAGAGCACCTGGCAGGAACTCCTCGCCACTCTTTTCCCCGGGTGTCTAGTTCCGATTAGGCAGACACCATGCTTTGTGATTCCTTTGTTTGCTGACATGATTTGGTCAGGCAGATACTGAGTCACCTCAATCCACTGTCCTGAAATAGGCAGGGGGAGATGGGACCCCCTTCACCTTCTACTCTGCTGATGCGATATAGTCAGACATATAGTTGGTATACTTTTGCTACTCTACTTTTGGTCCTCTCTTTAGCTCTGCCCACTCCATAGGACAAGGCAAGGAGAGATACCACCCCACTTTTTCACCCTTGAGGTGATCTTTACCCTTGATTCTCCTTTCTGCTCTGCCCTCGCTATAGGGGCAAGGCTATAGGAGAATCTCCTTACCTTGCTTTCACCTTTTTAGGTGATCTTTACTGTTGGCTCTATCCTAGGCTCTACCCTTGTCAAAGGGTAAGGCCAGGAGAAGACCACACTACCAGTTCACCATTTTGGTGATTCTTGACTTGTGCACTGCTGCTTTCTCTTCTTTCCTAGGCTCTGCCCCTGCTATGGAGCAAGGCCAGGAGAAGAATTTCTTTCTTTTTCCACCATCTCCTTGATATTTCTTCACTCATGATCTTTTCACTCTACTTTTTGTAGCTTAGTCGGTCAACGCCAGCACGAGCGGTTCACTAGTTGTTCGCCACTCCTGTTGGGGGTCCGTTTGTTGACCTCGATTTTGCCCAGATTTGAGCCCGAACAGTTGACTTGGTCAAATTGACCAAGCCAGACCTTATGGCCCTCCCCACTGGGTTCAGTGGGTCGAGTCGAGTCTGTCGAGCCCGAGCTTGGACCCTGGGTCAACCCGGTTGACCAGGTCAACCCGAATTGACCAAATGGGACCCTTTAAGCCCAAAATCTTTTTTTAATTTATTTTTCATGGTTTCTTGAGCTCGAGCCCCACCCCCTTGACTGGTTTGACCAAGTCAATCGTTGACTTGGTCAAACCAAGTCTTAAATAGGTTTAAATAACCTATTTAGAGCCCAATTAAGAGCCTAATTAATGCCCTTAACTCCTCCAAACGTTTTGAAACTCTAAATCCCGCCCAAATCACTTGATCTAGCCTGGTGATGGACGGTGGATCGATCTCGGCCGTTGATCTCAAACCTTGGCTCTTAAATACCCAAAATTAAGTCCAATTTAGGATCTTTTTTTGATTGCTCTTGCCCTAACCCTTCTCATTATGAGAAACTTGGCGTGAGAGCTCTCCTCATACTCCTCCACCTTTCCCAAGCCGCATCCCGATGACCCCAAGCCGCCGGCGACGTCAACTAAGAACTTGTTCTAGAGGAGTCCACGAGTCCAAAGAGCTCAAGATCTCCCGAATCCACCGTGTGGATTGAGGTAAATCTCAAACCCTAGTTAGAACACCTATGGTTAATTAGCGTCGTCATTAGCGCATATTAATTCGAATAACATGTCCCCCATGAATGCTCTTCGCACCTAGAATCTGTGGTTAAAATTTCATGTTGATTGGTCGTGTATCGAGCGAGAACGAGGCGAAAAGAGGTTTAGGGTTTCGGTTGGCTTGCCTGCCGTGCCAGATCGAATCTGGGACGTTGATCTCGGGATCAATGGCGCGGATCTCGCCGTCCCGCGGTCTGGCATGACCGCGCTGTTCTGCTCCGCGGTTAAGCGCGCCACGTGGCGCGATCTGGTCCGCCCATCCAGACTGCGCGGATCCAACGGTCGGGGCGAGCCGCCGACGTGTTTAAGTGACGCCCCGTCACTTGACCGCCGCCGCAATCATCGGACAATGATTGGCGGCGGCGCCAATCATTGGCCGCGGTCCCGGGATCCAATCCCGGGCCGCCACGTGTCACCCGGCCGAAATTTTAATTTTAAATTTATTCTAAATAGTTTTTTAATGTATTTTCACTCAAAAATCATAAAAAATTCGTTTTTCGTCCGATTTTGACGTATTATACCTCGAATTGATCGTATTTTCATCCTCTACACTATAAATTTTTTTTTATAAAATAATAGATATATTTTTAATTATTTATTAAACAGTGAAAAAACCCTATTTTTTTTTAGTATTATTTAAATTATTATTTTAATATAATTATTATTATTTAAATTATTTAGTTATAGTTATTTATTATAATTACTGTTATTTTGAAATACTAGCCTATCATTTATTGTTATTATTATTATTATTATTATTTTAATTATTTCTTTTAAAATTATCTTGAAAATAGCCTTTAATGTCCTTTAGACTTTCAAAAATCATAACTTCCGTGTTTTTGATCCGCTGTCGACGCACAGCACCTTGTTTTGGGTGTATTTTGAATTCTGCATATTTAAAACTATTTTCAGATAAAAAGTATTTCTGCATTTGCTGTTATTACAAAAACAGTGAATGGACAATATTTTGAAATACTATTTTTATGATACTTAAACTTCAGAAATTCGTATCTTCGCCGTTTTAAGTCGGATTTTGACGTGTAACCCCTCGTTCTTTTCAGAAAAATGTGAATTTTATTTTGACTATGGTTTCAGTGGTTGATTTTGGCTTTTCTGGCAGATTTCTGCTTTGATTTGATTATTTGAGTATTTTAATATTATTTTTATAATTAATATAATATTTATTTTCAGGATACAAACTATTTTCAAATCGCTTGAGACTTCGTTAGGGTAGTCAGCGAGTCTCCCATATATCTATTCATTATAAATTGATTTATTTTTAATTATCTTTTTTTCCTAAAAATCTATTTAGTTTTAAGTATTTTTAAAGTATTTTAAAACTATATATACTTTAAATCCTAATTTTGGGAGAGTCGCTAGCCGATGAAATTTTAGACATAGGTTCTAGATATGAAGAGCAATCATGGGGGAGTGGGTTAGTGAATGGTTGAGTCCCAATCATTCACTAATCCGTTCTTTAGGTGTCTGTCTTTTTATTTTCGTAGATTGCATGTGTAGGTCGCACCACGAGCACTTAGTTTAGGCTCTCCTAGATCTAAGGACATGGTGTGTTTATTTCATTTTTGTACTCCCATGCATTTATTACCTGAAGGGTTAGACAGAACATCACTTTAAACTCCTACAACGTAGTGACACCCTAAGGACAATAATTAAGGACTCGTTTAGCAAACTTAGAAGTTTTCTAGGGATTAGGATAGACCCCAGAACGACATGAAAACCTCAACACTTAAACTTAGTGACATCTAAAACATCACTGAATTTTCTAGGAATTTTTAGGAGTCTTTAGACCCCTTAATTAACTAACACTAATTAACCTGTTAAATAAGGCCCCGAGACCTTCCGAAAAATGCAATAAATACACCTTAGGTCAGAAAATTTCCCATAATACCTCAAACTGACCAAAATCTGATCCTTGACTTTAGATAAATAGGGCTCCCTAGTTTGGTCTCAGGTTGACCCCTAATTTGACCTTAGGTGGAAATTACCGTTTTGCCCCTAATAAATCATTAAAAATTATGAAAAATTCCAAATCTCCTCCAAACAATTGGGAACACTTTCTCTAGTCATTCCTGACCTTTGGGGGTGATTCCAATCAGTTTGGAGCTTGTTTGGAGCAAAACAATAAAAAAGACCCTTTGTTAGGAAATTTAGAAAATTCCCTTAAATACCCCGATTTTAGAAAACTCATAACTAATTGTAGAAAACTCCAAATTAGGTAAACGCACTTGCATTAGACTCCAATTAGGGCCTAGTATTTATTAAAAATTTTAGGTTTCCAGAAATTGGCCTAAGTTAGAAAGTCAACTTTTTGGTCTACCCTAGTCTATAGGATAGGGCCCGAAACTTAGAAAATTCATACCTTTGCCTAGAAAACTCCAATTTCAGTGTACTACCTGTCTAATTACTCGTATTAAGGTCTAGTATTTTCCTAAGGTGATAGGAGACCCAGACTTAGCCTTTTTCCCATAGTGACTTTTTGGACCCTTGGCTTAGTTCCTAGGAGGATCTAGAACTTTTCAAAATTGGCTAATATCACTTTAACTTTAAATATCATTATCCTAAGCTATTAAAACTGATCAACAAACTGAAATAATTAAAATGGACCCTAATTCACTAATATTTGAAGTTCAACTAAGATATCCTTTTCAGACTCCTACAAACATGAACTATAGATAACTTTAACTAACCATCCTGCTTAGGACCTATCCAAACCACACTAGCCTTACACACACATAGTATTGTTTGCTAGGGCACTACTTCTAGATCTAGGTTAGGCCGCTGAGTTTTATTTTTCTGCTGTGTGCCGGAGCTTTCCGTGGTTTTCATTGCATGCTGTTTGAAATTGTTGGTGTGTTTGCTTACTTTTTCTGTACTCTGTGATGTGATGAGCGTTAGACTTACCCATAGGTTAGGAGCACTATATATATACTATTTTTCCGTGCATGTGGCCATGCTCAATGCTAATAAAAAGGGGGGAACATTATAATTATTTCTAATAATGTTTTATGCAGGTGCTTGCTCAGCTCCCCCTAGATAAAAATGAGGGCTAAAATTAATAATTATAACTACACAGATGGAGCTGCTTAGCCCTCATAATTAAGAACATGGCTTGGCACAGGGTCAATGGTGTTAGCATTTACATTTCCATATAAACTGCTTGGGATTTTATTAGGATAACCTTGCAGGTTCTTTAGACTTCTTTTCTGCTTTTCAAATGGATGTAAAAATTTTGTAATAATTGTTAAGAGTTGTGAAAATGACTTTGAGTTGGGATATTCTTATCCAACTCGGATTCCAAAAGAAGAAGGCATCCCTAAAGGGGAGAGTCTTCTTCCATTTGGAAGATCGAGTTGGATGGCTTTAGATATCCAAAGAGAAAAGGCAATGCTCCCTATCAAGGGGGAATTGTCTCTTCGTTTGGATATTCAAGCCACGACGGATCCAAGGAGTCCAAGGAGGAGATTTTCAAGGAGTCCAAGGAGGAGAGTTCCAAGGAGCCCAAGGAGAAGACATCCAGAAAGCTAAAGATTGAAGACCAAATATCCCACTCAAAATTGTTGGCGTCTCTCATAGGCTTAGAAATCCGAGTTGTTGGCAGTGGTGCCCGGCCACTTTACTTTTCTGCATACCCTGGGTTGTAATTAAAGGGCAGTTGGCCTATGGACATTTACTTGATTTGTTGGATTTATATTGATGTGTTTACCTGATTGCGCATTAGAAATTGCCTGCTTTTCTTAGGTTTCTTTCCTTGCATGCCGATTTTATTTTCGCCTGGATTTTTGTTAGGCTCTCTAAGGACTATAAAATTTTTCTACTCATAACTAATTTCTAAAATTTTAAGTCTTAAATAATATAGAAACCTAACGAATCTAGGGAACTGCCGGAACTGTCCGGGGTCGCATGCATATTACTGCATCTTCTCTCTCCTTCTTATAAGACATCTCCCTGCCTTCGGGTAGAGTCCGGATAATCTGGCCTATGAGGATGAAGTGCCGGACCTAGGGAGACCCAGTCTTTTCAAAAAAAATTATTTTCTATAAGCCTGTTTTTAAAATTCCATAGCATTCATGAGCTGACATTTCAACTAGCATGCATTGCATTAGAAACAAATTTAATTAAAATTTAATTGCATTAGTTAGGAGCATCTGACCCACATAAGTCCAGGACCACTTAGGAAATCCTCTAGATGTCGGTCTTATTTCCAATAACCGTACCACCCACCCATATTTCATAATTGACTGGATAGCATGGTTTTAAATCGATTAGGTGGTTAGCTGGCTCCCCCAATCCAGGCCGGGGTAAGTCCAGGTTTTGCATAGCATTAGCTAGGACACTGGTCTTAGTGTGTGTCGAACACTAAGTCCAAACTAGATTTAGGATTCGAGGCAACTACATTCGGTCTCGTAGTATGCCTTAAATAGCAAATAGGTCCCTTCTTTTCAGGGATCCTAAATCCTACTTATCTGTGTCACAGGATGACACCACCTCCATCCTTCTCTCACGCATGTGATCGGATGCCTGACTTTGATGTTCTCCAGTTTCTGTTTAGTACCCTAGAGCCTTCGAATGCTGGTATGAGCCATGTATGTCTGATTCACCCCTTTTAAGACCCTTCTTTCCTTTTGAGTAGGACTTCTTAGTCTACCCCCTCGTGCCAATCCCACTTTAAGAAGAAATAATATATGATCCTTAATCGAGAGTTTTCTCGGGCTCTGGCCTGGGATGTAATTAACCACGGGGGCTTGCGCCCATGGGAAACTTGACCCCACAATCTACTAAACCTCACTCGATCTTTGCATCGGATGGGGGAAACCCGTGACTAGGTCATGTATATTACTGCCCATCGGGGTGTGCTGGCGACAGCATCTATCCCCAATGGCTAGTCGTATGCGCGATCCAATCTGCCCTCCCATCGACCCGTTCATGTCGAGCGTAGAGGCCTACGATCGTTTTGTCCTACGGGATAGTGCGGCCGTACCCTCTGCATTCGAAACCCCACGAGCGGTGCTCTTTCGGAGGTCCACATTGAGATGCAAGCTAGAGTGATTAGAAAATTTATTCAAGATCCTCATGAGGCAATCACAATTCCTGATTTCCACTTTGCCAAAAACCAATAAATCATCAACATATGAGAGATATGATAAATGAAACATGTTATACTTGAAACCTTCAAAGATCACAAGCTGAGAAGTGTTATCAATGAGACAAGATAATGCATCCATAATGATACAAAAAGGTAATCGCTGGGCAAACATCCTTGCCTGAGACCAGAGGTAAAGCTAAAATAACCTTCAAGCCCCCCATCAATACATAAAGAGAAGTGGGTTCCATTGATGCAAGCTTTAATCCAATTAATAAAAGTGGGGGGAAAGTCATTTTGAGATAATCTAGCAAAAAGGAAGTCCCTGGAAATAGTGTTGAAAGCTTTCTTGATATCTAGCTTGGCACAAAAGAACTTATCTCTAAGTTTCTTTTTAAATAGGCTAAGGATCTCAGCTACTAAAATTGGATTATTGGTAGAGAGTCTATTGGAAATAAAAGCGGCCTGACTTTGATGAATAATAGTTGACATAAACAGTTTCATACGAGCGGCAATAATCTTAGCAATGATCTTATGGAATACGTTGCAAAGAGAAATAGGTCTGAAATCATGAATATTTTCAGCATGAGAATTCTTAGGAAAGAGGGAAACCACTATGGCTTTAATCCTGTTAGGGAGATAACACTTGCTAAAAAAGGATCTAATAGCTTTGCAAACTAATGGTCCCGTAATAACCCAAGTGTTCTTAAAAAAAACAAAATTGTAACCATGAGGATCAGGGACTGATGATGAACAGCCAGAGGATATAGCCATAAGGATCTCCTTATTAGTGACATGTATGAGAAGAGTGTGGGAGACAACTTTCGGGAGGATTTTCCCAATTGGAATATCTTCATTGTTAGAAAGAATAGGAGTAGGAGAGTTGTAAAGCTCCTTGAAATAATCGATGATGCATTGAATGTTGGTAGAATGAGAGTGATCGTCACCAATAATAGATGCATGAAGGATGCTTCTATTATAAGGATTTTTCCTTTATAATTTAGAGTAAAGACATTTGAGGTCATCCTCACCATTCTTTAACCACTTCACTTTGGATCTTTGAATTATCCAAGCAACCCATAAACAATTGTAATAAGCAAGATCCTTATTATTCTTCCTGAGTTTATCACAAATAGACACATTGAAAGGGCCCGAGTCAATAAGCAACTGACATTGTTTTTGAAGAGAAGACAGCTTCAAACATTTAGCTACTATCAGATTAGAGGATTCCCAGCTTTTAGATTTAATATCCTCTTTCAAAAGCTTGAGCTTATGATATAAGCTATTGATTGCATTTCCTTGTGATGGCAAGGCAAATATGTTAATAAGAGTATCTCAAAAATCTAGAATTTTGCACTATTAGTTTTTGAACATAAATCACTATTTGGTGAACTTCACCTTGTTCATCTTAAGAATAAGTGGTGAATGATCCAAAATTAGGTTATTGGTCACTTTGTAGTAAGAATTTGGAAAAGTTTTAGTCCAAGAGTCCTTGGAAAGAAAACAATCCAACTTAAGGTGAATAGGATTATCCACTCTTTGATTGAACCATGTATAAAAAATGTTAGAGGATAGAAGATCCACAAGATTAATGTAAAAAATAAGAGAGGTGAAAGGGGCCGGCCTAGACATAGCAATCTCAATCCCACCAGATTTCTTTGTATGATATTGACAGCAATTAAAATCTCCAAGCACAACCTAAGGCATTTTGTCATTGGGAGTCATTCTTCTGGGATTGTCCCAGATGAGGTTGCGCTCCTCAAAGGAGTTAGAAGCATAGATGATAGAAATAAGTAAAGGGGGTTGGTAACCATTGGTGATAATGCTTGAAATCATTTGTTTAGATGTGAAGGATTGAGTGAAAGTGATTTTATCATAATTCCACTTAATTTAGATGCGATCCGAGGAGGCAAATTCAAAATTATTGAAGCTAAGCTCATTATCAAAAATTTTATCTCTCATACAGAACAAATATCATTTAGGTTAGGAAGGAGGATATGATTTTCTAGTAGGCATAACATGTCCAGCTTGTATTAACGAGCCATATTTGTGCAACAAAAAATCTTATCTGGGTTGTTGAAACCCCAAATGTTCCAAACAATAATATTAGGATGAGTCATGAATTAATGGAAGTTGGGTTTGGGCATTTTCGGGAGCCCTTTCCTCTAGTTTTTATGTGAGGCTGAGATGCAGTTTTAGTCTGCGCATTGATAGGCTGAGAGTTGAAAGTGGGAGAAGAGTTGGATTATTCATTGGAGGGAGGATCTTCAGGTGGCACTTCCGATTCATGGGAAGTTGAGGCCTCTGAGTCCAAGTGGACTTGCAAGATAGAGTATTTATTTGGGGATATGACTTTAGAAAGAGAAGAACCCTTAAGAAGAGGCAAGAGATCTGAGGAAGAGGAAGCGACCAAGGTAGGAGAGTTCAAGTTGGGAATTGGCATGGAGGTAGGGGCAGAAGTATTATTGATGTCTGTGGAGGTAAGATTCTGAGGAGTTGAGTAAGGGGGAATGTCTACTTCATTCGAAGAGTGTAGGGTTATGTTCGAGGTGGTGGTAGTGTTTTAAGAGGGAAGTAAATTTTTAGGAGTAGGAAAAATACTTTTAGAATTTTGAGAGGGAGTTCTCGGTCTGTGACAAGAACTCCTTCCTGTTTGGGGCTTAAGAATAGGCTGGGTGATGGGGTTTAGGTTGGAGGAGCAGAGTTCCACACGGTGGTTTAAGGATTTGCAAATGACACAGAGGATAGGGCACCATTCATATTGAATTTTAAGGATGGAGATATTTCCTTCGATAAAAATGGGAACGGTGTCTGGTTAGGTAGCAAATGAGTCAACTTGGACACATAATCTTGCATAAGTCTGGATTTGGAAGCTGTGAGGGCATCAATCGCTAGTGGATACCCGATTTTGGTGGCAATTTTTGAAATCCCAACTGGGGTCCAATAGCTTAGGGGTAGATCATGGATCTTAAACCAAATAGGCACAATTATGAATTCTTCTCTCTTACAGCTAAAGTGAGAGGACCATTTCTAAAATATGAATGATTTATCAAAAATAAAACAAGCACCTCTTAACCAAATCATCTCGTAGTCTTCTGAGCTAGAAAAGTTGAACAGAAAAAATCCATCGCTAAGGGAGATAAAATTGAGGTTACCTTTTAGATTCCATAGCTTCCTCACCGCATTAAGCAAAGCCTCATAAAAGGCCTTTTCCTGAGTGAATAGCCAACCAGAGCTAGGATCCACTCCTCAACAGCATCAACAATGTCTTCCGTGGGGAAATCAATAATTTCCTTCGGTGCGGAAAAAGGAGAAATGGGAAACTCATAAATGTTCGAGGATTCACAAGGATGTGATTCCAAGATAAGGGGAAAGAAGGGCCTGCAGAAGGAGGGGTTGTAGAAGTGTTGGGAAGAGGAGGGAAGGAAGTAGTAGGATCCCTCCGACTAAGGCGGTAAGAAGTCTTAAAGAGGCAGGAAGGAGGAGGAGAGGAGAAAATGATGCCAAACCCTAACAGAGCATCTCTCACTAGAACGTCTCACTCACTTGGACTAATTCAGTGTCTCCAAATAATGACAGAACCTCCTTTTAATGCACAGCTAATTTTGCAGGCTATTAAAAAGTTGATGGGGGAAAAATCAATATATTAGAACTATAAAGTAAAATAAATACATGTAAATATGCCATAGAAAAAAAATTAATATGATTTGACATAAATATTAATATCAATTAAAATTAAAAAAATTAATATTCAATTTTACGACATCTAAATACATTTAGCAAACTTATAATTAAACTGATCGGTTTGACTAGACGAATTGAATGTCATCAAAAGTGATTTTATCTGAATTTAAATGTTCCTAGATTAATAGATCAAAATGGGAGAAATACATTAAGCTAATAGGTTGAAGGTGCATGATTCAATGACTATACTAAGGTATAACAAGCATTTTCATGAATTACATTGCTTTTTTCCAATAAGTATAATAATTTCATGCTTTACAAATAAATTTAAAGGCAATATTATTATAATACTTGTTGCTTTTAGGAATATTCGTGGTGGTAGAGAAATATAAAATTAATGTCTTAGCTTTGTATGATGATCCAACATACAATTAGATAAAATAGAGGGTGTAGCATTCATAAGATACACAAGAGTTTTTATATGGAACCCCTTGAAAAAGGGGAAAATTTATGAGGTCTGACCTGGTTGAAATTATTCCACTAGTGTTTTTAGTCGATTACAAATGATGGCCTTCCTTGTGGGGAAGGCCTTGGCTTGATCTAGAAAATATACATCATATAGAGTACACGATAGGGTGGAAATTGGAAGAATCAATATTGACATGTTCGTTTGGTCGACAGGACCATAGTCGGCGGATGAATAAAGTCAAAAAGACCATAATGGGGTGACGGTAGTCGGAAAGAGTGTAGTCAGTGGGCGACGAAGGTTAGAATGTTCGTAGTCGATAAGTGATGAAGGTCAAAAGGATTGTTATCTCACGACGGAGGTAAGAAGAATCGTATTCAATGAGCAATGGAGGTTAGAAAGATTGTAGTCTGACAAAGGAGGTCAGAAGGACCATAGTTGGAAGGCAACAGAGGTCAAACGGATCGCTATCTGATAACAGAGGTCAGAATGATCATAATTAACAGGCGATGGAGGTTAGAAGGACTGTTATCTGGCGAGAGAGGTTTAAAAGGATCGTAATTGGCGGGTAACTGAGGTTGGAAAGATCATAGTCTGGCAATAGAACTCAAAAGGACCATAGTTGGCATGTGACAGAGGTCAAAAAGACTATTATCTAGCGATGAAGGTCAAAAGGACTATAATCGGTAGGCGATTATGGTCAGAAAGATCATTGTTTGTGATGGAGGCCAGAAGGACTGTCATCGACGGGCAACGATGGTTAAAAAGATTGTAGTCTGGCGATGGAGGTCATACAAACTATAGTCTACTGGATGAGGAGGTCCGAAGGATCGTTATATAGCAAAGATGGTTAGAAGCATCATAGTTTGCAAGCGATGGAGGTTGAAAAAATCATCATCGGTGATGGATGTTAGGAGGAAATCTGGTGATAATAGATGGCCTGGTGTAAGTCTGGCAATAATTGGTGGCCAGTCAAAATCTGGTCATGGTTGATGACTGGGCGTAAATCTGACAATAGTTGGTGGTCGGGCAGAAGTCTGGTGATAATTGAAGGTTGAGAATAAGTCTGGCGACAGTCTTGTGATAGTCAGTGGCCTGGCGGTGGTCGAGGAGGGGCTTGGTGGCAATAGAGATCTCAGATCTCTCTTCCTCTCCTCTCTTATTTCTCTTCCTTGCTCTCCAGCTTCCTCCTTGCTTCCTCTCCTCCCTTAATGAAGAATGAGGGGTCTATTTATAATTTTTTTGAGTGATATTGCTAGTAAATAGGGAGAAGATTAAGGGCATCTTGGGAGTGTTTTGAATGGACGGCCGATATCGACTATTTATATTATAAACCATTTATCAAGTATTTTAATGCCTTAATGATGTCAAAATTTGACGATCTTAGGCTCATTTGATTCATCTCGTCGAGCCACTTGATTCTATTATAAGCATGTCACGTTTGGAAATTGTATTTTCATCTAATTTATGATTTGAACCTTCTAAAGATGCTTTGAGTCTTTGATTTGGACCCATTTTCTTTCGGGCCCATGGACTAAGTAAATACCCTTAATTATAATTTTAGATTGTTATGGGGTTGGATCGTTGATTGGGATGAAAATTGTCAAATCAATTCAAAATTGATTGTAGAAGCTACGTTTTAGCTCCAAAAGCACTAAAACTAAGTTTGAAACATTGGAAAACGGCCCTAGAGACCCTAAAAATGTATGAATTGGACTGTTTGGACCGAAAATCAGACCCGAACGCCGGAGGCGGCCTATGACACCTCGCATCTAGAAAGACACTCCCTTTGGGATGCATGGTTTCATTAATTGTAGCTGGTTATAATCGGCTGCAATTAAGGTTTTCTTATTTATTTATTTTTTAACCTTTCGGGCGGTAACTATAGTGCCACCCCGCCTATAAATTTTTTTTTAGAATTCTCAAAATTTCATAATGAGGCACAAAAAATTAAAAAAATACAAAAAAATTTAAAACAACTTTAGGTGCAAATTCCCCCCTATTTTTGAACCATTTCCCCCTTTTTACCATATGAATAATCCCCTGAGTTATGGGAAAAATTGCTCATTTTCTTCTTCTCCCTTTTTCCTCTACCTTTCTTATAGATGAGGCCTTTCATTATCTTGAATAGGTGGCATCCCCTATCAAGTACATGTGCCCTTTTCTTATGTAGAAGTTAGAATTTCTAGTTTTCCTTTCTCTCTCTTCCCTATTTTTCTTCTTAATTTAGATGCTTTTCATTGTTTTTGATAGGTGGCATCCCCTATAAAAATTTAGTGCCCTTCTTTAGTGTAGAAGGAAAGGTACTCAAGTATTTTAAGCTTCTATCAGATATGTAAGGATCTATTCGGTATCAGTAAATAGTGTCCTTGTAGTTCAAGAGTTTTTAGATATCTTCCCTGAGGAGTTAATGACTTTAACATCGATCAGAGATGTGGAATTATATATATATATATATATATATAGGTACCGCTCCGATCTCCAAGGCCTTGTATCAGATGTTACCTGAGAAGTTTTAAGAGTTGAAGGTACAACTTCATAAGATGCTAGTGGATAGAGGTTTTGTCCATCCCGGTGTGTCTGTCATACCCCAAGATCTAAATGAAAAAAATCATTTTATCTCTTTATCTTTTAAGCATTCAATCACAACTAGCACTATCTAATCTCTTATGGTAATTAAAATCATTAGTGGAAGTAAATTCTATTAATAAAATGTTGAAATATATAACTAAATTCACTCTCTCATGGCTGCAGTTTTCTTGTCCAACCAAATTCACTATCTGTGAGCATGTCATCTCATTAGAGAATTGAATGTCCTCCAAACCTATCTCCAACATCATCACCTGTTCCTCGTTTTTCTTTTTTAGCAGGTATGAAAACTTTTATTCCGTCAAAACCCTAAAATTTGCAAACCTTAAATGTGTGGACAAAGCGAAACGTAGGTTTTTTTTTTAATGAGCGCTAATTGAATTAGTTGTGACGGGTCATTGGGTCACGCTTTAATAAAAAAATTCATGTGAATGCATAAAAAATAAAATAAAAAATGTGTGTCAAGACCTGATTGGAGTTATGATGGGAAGCTACGTCCGGACTCCACGCATAATAATTTCTCTCTGAATTGATAGTGTTTTGGTATAAAAAAAATTTAGGTGTTTTTTTTTTTTTTTGGCTAGAAAGGAATATATAATAAAATAGAATGCTATGTAAAAGGGATGAAATGTATGTGAAATATTTGAAGTGGTTTCAATGAGTATAAAATAAATATTCATGATTACTTTTTTTATTTGGCTTCAAATAAAATGAATGTAATATAAAGCCTATAAATGGTAGTGGGCAATGGTTGGTGAAAGGTGGCGGACAATTACAATTTAGACGAACGAGCAGTATTAAGACAGTTGTCGTGGGTAGTGTTCGGTGGTGATTGCTAGTGTTGTTAACATGTAGCAAAGGGAAAATAATGATTGTGGCTGTCGAGGGTGGTGGCAGCGGCCAATGTTGGAGGCAGTGAGTTGCGGCGTCAATAACAGAGAATTTATAGTGCATTCTAAATACTTTAAAATTTACCATGCACTTTAGGTCGAATACTAAAGCTTTTAAAACCCTTGCATTATGAGTACTTTACATTCCTTTTACTTCAAATCAAACAATCATATGATGTATGCAAGGAATTTAAAAACTTGTTTGATAATTAATCTGAACACAAAAATTCATTGATGTTAGAAGCATCATAAATTATACCTCATGACTTTTGAAATAGAAAATTCTCCCAAAAATTAACAAGCTAAATTTTTATAACAATTTTTTTTTTTGGGAAAAACATACACATGCATTTGAAATATCAATAAAAAATTAGATAAAAATGTGGGAAAATAATAAAAAAGTAAGAAAACTGATAAAATAATTTTCTCTTGCATGTGTTATACCCAATTGTGATAACAACAACAATTGACTATTAGGAAGAAGAAAATTGGAGCTTCAAAATAAAAAAAAAAAATTTCTCACCTTCAATCAATCCAAAATAGATACATTCAATCTCTTTTCACCGTAAAATTGTAGCTCCATTAAAGGATTAAGAATTCGGGGCGGCTTTTTACTATTTTTTAAAATAGTTTTTTTAGTTTAAAATTTTTTTAGAAAACAATAAAAAAATATATCCTAAATGAGCTTAAAAATCTCAAACTTTAAATTGAATTCAACTAAATCGAGACAACTAATCTCCTTTTTGAGAAAATTGAGAGCTTTAGACTTCGGCTTTGTTTGGGACGGCTTTTTTATTGCTTTCTAAAACGGAGTTTTAGTACAAAAATAAAAAATTTTATTCTAAAACTCTGTTTTAGAAAGCATTAAAAAAGTCGTCCCAAACGAAGCCTTCATTTATGATGGCTTTCTTACTACTTCTTAAAGCGATTTTTTAATTCAAAAATTAAAATTTTAATACTAAAAAGCTGCTTTAAACAGTAAGAATGACGTCCCAAACGAAGCCTTTGTCCATCGTATGAATTGCCAACCTCCATATGAATTTCTTAGAGTAAGAAATGAAGATTAATTATAATGTTTTAATTTATAAAATTAAAGAAATGTTTTTTGTTTTATGAGCGGAGAAATGAATAATAGTTATATTTTTTATTCAATTTATTAAAATAAAAATAATAAAAAAATCAATAATATTTATCGCTTATTTTAATTAAATACATCTAAAGAAATTGGAAAGAAAATAGGCTTAGAGCATTAACATGATCCACAACTGGGGGGCACGTGCCCCCTTACAAACATGTTTTCAAATTATTTTAATTTTTAATAAAAATATTTTTTAAACATTAGTTATTTCATGAATATAATGAACTTTACTTAAATTTTAGTGATTTTAGATTGAGATTTATTAGACTAGTTTAATGATTATAAAATAAAATTTAATCATACATACAAAAAATCAATCATAAAAATATATTTCTATTCATATATGCAAATGAAATTCCTTGATAGATATGAAATTAAATAAGAGATCTATAAATTTTAAATTTATATATTCATCTCACCCTCAAACAAAAATCACCCGGTAATGAGACAACACACAACTATTTTAATTTAGGCCCCCCCCCCCCCCTGAATAAAATTTCTGCTCCGGCACTGTCCACAACCATTGATTTTTTTAGAAAAAACTTGTTTCATCTCAATAATGAAACGGAATAATTGCTTCAAATTTAAGTTTTATTTGTGACCATTTTTTTTCTTTTTTTTTTTAAATAAGTTTTTAGTGTAAAAATTTTAATTAAAAAAAAATATACTAAAAAACTGATTTAGAAAAACAATAAAAAAATATCCCAACTGAAGCCTTAGGCTTCGTTTGGGATAGCTCTTTTATTGCTTCTTAAAACAACTTTTTAGTACAAATATTAAGATTTTTGTGTTAAAAATGTGTTATAAGAAGCAGTAAAAAAGCCATTCCAAATAATCCCATAGTCTCAAGCTTCGTTTAGGATGGTTTTCTTACTACTTAAAGCAAATTTTTTTATAAAAAATAAAAATTTTATACTAAAAAACTGCTTTAAGAAGCAATAAAAACGCCATCACAAATAAAGCCTCAGTCGAAAAGTTATAGCTCACCGAAGGATTGCACATATAACATTATGGCTTCGTTTTGGACAGCTTTTGGCCACTATTTTTTTCCTGTATTTATGAAATTTTTATATAAAAAATCGCCTTAGAAAACAATAAAACAACCGTCCCACAAGAAAACTAAATGTATAGTCATATTCAAAGAAAATATATTTATAACGTATTATATATAGTTGTAAACCATTATCAGTTATCATAGCAATGAGTTATCCGTAGTAATTTAAACAGTTATGGATTAATAATGAGCTTATATAACTTATAAAAGATCAGTGCTTATCACTACTGTAGTAGTTAACATTGCAAAGTATAGTGGTTTTGATAAAGTTGGTGTGTGCAATTATAACTTATCATAAGGGGCAGATCATAAACTTCAGATTGACCGTTTAGTAATACAATTACAAATATATTATAATATTCACAAAATACATACATATAATAATTTTTTTTTTTTTTTTTGACATTTAGGTTAATTAAAATAAATTCACACACACAAGACTCGAACATAATATATCTTAATTGATAGCCAAAGCTTCGAACCAATAGGCCAAGATAAGCTGCATGATAAGTTGTTTTTTATGTATGTTTTTTATACCATGAATGATTATGATGACATATATTTTGATGTTTAAAAATAATGGAATAATTAATCCGCCAATAAAAATTTTATCTGATCTAATACGAACTTTGATGCAATATTGAAATTAAAAAATTTCAAGATTAAGTGTTTGGACCATCTGAACTCTGATTTATTTATAGGATCTATTTGGGACAGGTTTCTAGCTTTTTTGCTTTTCAGATAGCAACTATAATTTCATTTCGCTACTATTTTCTTATCACTTTCTCATATTTTTCTTAAATTTCTTTGGTGGAAGGCTTCTTTTTGCAACTAGAATAGCAAAGTTATTTTTCTCATAACCAACTTTATAAAATGCTACAATAGTCAAAAGAAAGTTTTGATGAGATAAACCTAAGGACAAAAAAGTGTCTTGATTTGAGTCCAAAATGATCTTAATGAAGTACTAAAAGTATAGGTTGAAATTTCACAATATTATATGAGGGACCACATGATCTTCGAGTATTTTGTGCTTATAATCAGAGTGAGTGATTAGACAAGATGAATCTAACAAGCTCGAGCTTAATAATCACAATGTTATTAAGCCACTTAAATGTTTAAAAATGATTTATCAAACAACATTAAGCCTTTATCCCACTATGTAGGGTCGGCTATGTGAATCATTTTTTCTGTTGTGTCCTATTAAAAGTTAAATTCTCATTCAAATCTAATAAAGAAATGTCATTTTTAATATTTTCTAACCAAGTCTTTTTAGTTTTACTTCTACCTTTCTTAACATAAATCAAATATAATATATCCACTTTTCTAGCTGGGTCATTTAAAGGCCGCCGTTTTATGTGACCAAATCATCTAAGGCGACTTTCTTTAATGTGATCTTCCATTGTAGCTACTCCAATCTTTTCATATGTATGCTCATTTCATATATTATATCTAAGAGTAAAATCACTCATCCACCTGAGCATCATCTCTACAACACTTGATGAAATGCCAAAAAAAAAAAAAAAAAATCTAAAATCAAGAAAATTTGCATGCATCATCCATGGGCTATTTGAGGATTTTAATAGAATAATCAAATTGTAACTACTAAAATTCTATTGATTAGCCTTTATTCACATTGACCGAGGGGCCCACACTAGGAGATATCTAAAGAATCCTATAGCTTTATCTTACAATCAATTTCACGAGAATCATCACTTGAACACCATTGCATAGCTTTTAAATGCTTGGATGCGCATTATCACCAACAATATCAATACACACTGTTGGCACAAACATTGATGCATGCTATCACCATCAAAGTCGAAGCACATTATTGTCATTAACCCGATGACCATCCTCACCAACAATAGCTATATATATGTTGTTGACACCAAAATTATATAACAAATAATAAATTTGATTTCACATTTAAGTTATATAAATAAAATTATTATTATTATTATTTTTAAATATATCTTTTACTATAGGCAACAAAATGAATCGCTTGACTACTTACAGTAGGGTTGTAAATGAGTTAAGTTGAGCTCGAGTCATGCCTAGCTCAACTTGCCTACCAAATCTTGAGCTCGAATTCAAGTCGAGCTCGAAAGGTGAACTCAAGTTGGGCTCGTGGCACTGAAAAACAAGCTCACGAATAGCTTGTGAAATCATGCCCTTACATGATACCACCAAAGAGGAGGAACACATGCTGTTGGAGGAGTGCCGACGTAGCGTTTCTTGAGCTCAGGATTTGACAAATGAAGTCCCGCGTGAAAAGGTCAGAAGAGGGAGAGATTATTATGTGTAAGGTTCAGACGTAGATCTACATCATGTAGAAAGGAGTCCGGACTTGATCCAAACTTGATAATCTCTCCAAAAGATGAGTCTATTTTTTATTATTTTTTTAGAATTGCTTTGAAAATTGCTACAATCTTGTTAATATAAAGCAGCAGCTCTATTAATGTAAAGCAACTTTTTTTTTTCTTTGGGAACATAAAATATGTTCAAATCATGGCTTTTTTTGGATTAGCTTGCTGCTTTTTTCATTACCAACAGATTTTATTATTGGAAAAAATTATTTGCTGATTTATCTAAGAAAAATAATTTAATTAGTTATTTGCCACAATTACAATGAGTCGGCTTCTCACCTTTTTTTCGAATGTGACTACTCTTTCACTATCATTTCTTGCCTGATGAGGAAACTGGGCTTCTTGTTGTTGAGGCCTAATCTTATGCAACTTTTTGAATATATTGCTGGGTCACAACATGGTGAAAAAGATTTTTACTATCTCCTGGTATGCTGTTCGGTATATCACATTTGGAGAGAAAGAAATGAGAGGAAATTTGGGGCTTCTTCCATCTCGTCTACCTCTTTAATTCATAGAATTAAAGGGGTTATTTTGCCCAGAATTCTGCGCTGGAAAAGGAGGGAAATTTTACTGGAATTGCTGTGATTTGTTGCACCTGAGTTTGCTGGTCTCTGATAGCTGTGTTGCTGGATATTTTGTGGGATTCGTCTGGAGATTCTCTTCTAATCTGGTTTTCCTGTGCTCTGATTCGTGCATTGGTGGCAGGTACGGGCGATGATGATGAATTGCCATCTTCCCCTTTGGATGGCAAGGATTCCTCTTGCGTATTTTTGTAACCAGATTGTGTGGGTGGCAATTCCTGAGTCCAGGTTTGTTACCTGCCACCGGTTAGTCTCATTTTTTTCTTTCCAATTTTGAAGGCTTCTATGCTCTGGCCTTTCGTTTACTAGCATTCTGTCTATTTTTTCAGCATTGGAATTTTTGTTTTTTGTTAGAGTGCTGTGTTTTTGCCTTAGGTTTTTGTTTTTACTTCCGCTTTTACATATAACTAGTTTTTAGTTATAATGAAAAGGGCTTATTGCCCATAATTTTCCCAAAAAAAAAAAAGAAAAAGTGCGGGAGCCACCTCACGAGCTCACGATTCGAGCTTGCGCTCGCAACTCCATAAGCTCGGCCTATATCACCGGTCCTGGGTGGCAGGAATCAGATTCGCCGTTGCTTCAGCTCCGGCGGCTTCTCTTCTTCCCGTTACGATGGCGCCCAAAGTATTGATGGTGAGAGACTGACTGCTTCTCCTCCTTTCTTGTTTTTGCTCGCCCCCACATTCACCTCCAGTGTTCACCCTATTTGTATTAATTCTCTTGTCTGCAGGTTGCAGAGAAACCTAGCATCGCTCTATCCATTGCATCAGCGCTTTCCCATGGCCGGGTGAGTTCCTACTTCAAAAAATTAAATCTTTAGACTTTAGTTGATTTCTATATGGCAGCCGTGACAAAACCTGGAGAGTTGCTCCCTTTCGGCCTGTTTTTTTGGGCTCTTCTTACCAATTCGTTTTTTTATCGCGCTTGCGAGGAATATGAACTTGAAATTTATTTATATTTGGGAAACGAAATATCTATCCATTCGCCATATTGATTAAGTTTTGAGAAGAGGGAGAGGAATTGCCTGTTTCAATGGCTGACAGTGAATTCAGTGTTGCAACTAATATGAGTATGCAATCTTTATAAATACATAGATGAATCTTGTGGTTTTGGTTGACATTGGCGTGCTACCTATCTCAAAATGGAGATTTTCTTAGGGTTATGATAATTGTTGGAGGGCTGCATGGTTCTTTGGTGGCAAAAAAGTCCTTACATTGTTGTACAAGATATTCATAGAGACTCTCAGGGGCTGTTTGGTAGCACTCAGGATTTGATTTAAGTAGGATTTCGTAAATCCTCTAAATCTGGATTTTGGAAATCCTGAGGGGCCTAAATCCTGAAAACTGTTTGGTAACATTCATGATAAATCCTATTAAATCCAGTATGACTGTTTGGCTATAGTGCGGATTCAACGAGCGAACTCTTCCTCTCGAGCAAATGGATTTTGAAAATCCGGCAAAAAATAGGATTTCGAAAATTCGGGATTTAGCACGAAAAGGCTGAATTTTCCGTCTATGACAACTTTCATTTTCTGTGAGATTTGGTTTTGCATTTTAGATCGTTTGGCTGAATTTCACTCAAATCAGCCTCGAATCCAGCCTAATCCTGCTAACAACAGCCCCTCAGGGATACAATACTGGCTACTAATTTTTTAGGGCCTTGACCTTCGCTCTCCATGAAAACTTCGTTTACTTCACCTTCTTGTTGGCATGAGATTGTTAGAGGGATCTGAGGTGTACTTGCTCACTTGCCACAGCCAAGACGCCATGCAAAGGTGCCTTGTATTGTCAGTTGATTGTTGGGTACTGTAGTGTGGATGTTAATAAGGGTGTAAATGAGTTGAACATAAGCAAACAACCTGCTGTTTGAGTTCAGATCATTATTTTCAATCATTGTTTACTTTCATTTCATGTTCGTTAATGTTTTTTAGTTCACTGTTCAAGCTTCTTGATATTGTTTGAAATATTTGTTTGACTTGCTAATAACTCATTAAGGTTAGTGGGTTGTTATCAAGCTGAACTCAATTTAGCAAATCAGAAAAAATCATTTACATGGTTACTGATTGTTTTGAATACTCACTAACAAGATAAAATTTATAAATTTTAACTAACGCAAAAATCAATATAAATAATAATTAGCTTTTCATTTGTGAATGAAATATTTGCCATAAAGTAATACAATTCTCTAACTCTTCACAAAAAAAAAAAAAAAAAAAACTCTAACTCTTCACACATAACTTGTAATAAATTGCAATTTACAAATTGTACTCAAATAGGTATTTCAAAGCTTTCAAACCATATTGATTTTAATTTACTTGTTCTTTGGACACCGTTAAAGTGTTATGCTTGTAATCATCTAAGGTGGAGGTGTAAGGCGTGACTCACCATTGAAGACCTGAAGTGTAGCTATCGATGATGGATAAACCTTTCCAAAGGAGTTTTACAACAAGAACTCCAATAACTAATGAGATATAAAAATCTAGATTCCTTTAAACTCTAAATCACATCAGTTAAAAGTGAAGAACATCATTACATTAGAACAAACTTAATTGAGGGAGTATGTTCGGTTTGCTATTGATTTGCCAAGTGTAGCTTTCCCCTTGGCTCAAAATCAGCTCTTAAAGTTGCAGCATCCCTATTACTACTACTAGCATTATCTAGAGTGGTCGAAGACATTTTATTTTGAAGCACAAAATTTGGCCATGCACAAATTTTTTTTTTCTTTCAGTTTTCATATTTGATGTATATATTTGTAGACGTTGATGGTGCTGGGCTTGCTGGCTAAGTCTGAGGTTGAGGCTTCTGTTCTTGTTGAACATAGCCTGAGGATATGTGATTCTCCTCTTCTGACATGATAAACAAGCCCAATTAAAGATGCAAGAAAAAGTATGATATAACTACAAAATTCTAACATTTAAATTTTTAGTATCTAGTATATTAGATCTGACGATGATATACTAAATTCAAAATGATAAGCAACACTACATTAAAAACTGCAAAACGTTTTATAGAAGAGAGTTCACAGAAAGAATTTTAGAGCTTCTTATACACATGAGTGCCAATTTTAGAACTCCAAACTGGAGCAAAAGGAAACTGAATAGCGCAAAAAAGTAAATAATACGATCTATCCTTCAGAAATATATGACAATCTAATAGTCCAATCATCAAGTTTTTAAAAGATATATGTAACTATCACAAAAATCTATGAAGTAGATAAATTTGTGAGAAATATCTAAGAAGTATATCCTATTGTAACCAACATATGAGGAGAAAATCTAGCTATAACAAACTGTTGACTATGAATTAAGTACTTTTTTGGAAAAACGGGAAATCATGTGAAAGGGTATCCTAGTGAGAGAGAGGATTACAAGGATTTAAGGTTTTAGAGTATCAGTGTAGAAAAAAATTTCAAGTAGGGGATGACCTTTGTGGCCGGTTAGTAAAGAGATGGCCAGTTAGTAAAGAGAGGAAGAGTTTATTTGGAGCCAAAACAACAAATTTTTTGCAATGCATAAAAAACTTATATTGGACCTCTTTTTTATAGAGTAAAAAGAACAATGAAGATAATACAAGAGATATCCAAATTCTAATCCCAAATTCAATGAAAACTAATTCAAATCTTATCCTATCGGTGATCTGGCCAGCCACATCTTGCTTTGTTGGAGTAATTCGTGGAAACCTCCATATTTTGCTCCCTAATAGTCTCCTTTAGAGCCTTGAATGGCCTAACTTGGCCTTTCTGTCTTCTTGGATGTACCCAACACTTCTCTCTCTTCTCTTTGAATTTTTAACAAACTCCAAGTCCTCTTCTTAATGTGGTCTACCTTGTAGTTAGATTTGAATTGTAAAATATTCTTCTCATTTCTTGGAAGGTTCTCTAAATGTTCTAGAAAGTTCTAGGGTCTTTTTGGAAGGTTTTTGGGTCATTATTGTTGGTTCTTATGGAAAGTTCTTGGGATCTTATGGAAGGTTTTTGAAGCTTCTTATAGAAGGTTCTAGAAGCTTCATTTGAAAATTTGGCTTGTTCTTTAGCTAGTTATTTTTCATGCTAGAACCTCCTAGAATAACTAATCATCCAATAGGGCAGGGTGGCAAGTCACTTTGGATAGTAATAAGAGGAGTGGTTGTCACCCTTCTTATTTGCAGAGGAGCTAGAAGGGAGTGTTATCTGTTGGCTCCTGGGAGATCAATTGGTATTTTCTAGACTATGATGATCTATGGCATCTGTTTGCAGGCTGTCATCAAGTATTGGCAGGATGGCAGGGAGGGCAGGGGGAGAGAATGGGCAAATCTATCGCCAAATCTTTCATAGAAAATCTTATTTAGTTGTTTTCTTTGTTGGAGGCTTAAGAATGATTGCTTCTTGTTATATTTTCTTGCATTGCATAGTCAATGATATTGGATTCTTAATGCAGACAACTAGATAGAAAAATCAAAAGGGAAAACACATGGGCTAGTAGAACTTTTCTCGATTCAAAACTTAGAAAGCCAACATCGAACAAACCTCCAAATAAATGAAAGCTAGACAAAACGAAAACTAAATTAAAAATAGAACAAGCTACCCTCAGAACAACCGACTAGCGGTCACCTCACACACAATGAAATAGTAGGTAAAATAAAAGAAGTGCTTAAGGACATGCAAACCAAGGGTCCACCACAGCTACTTGGGCCAACGTCCTCCACAAAACTCCTCTGGAAAATACTACCAAACCGGCCAACCAACACCTCCAATAGCTTGAGAAGAAAGATACAAGTGGAGTGAAAACTTGTGGAGATAAGAAGTAGGTAAGAAGCCCAAGACGAAATCGTAGAGAGGAGAAGAGAAATTGAACAAACTCGCAAGCTTTTCCAAGAAGAAACCCTCAGGTTTTTAGAGAACTTTGCTCAACAAACAACCTCTAATGCCACAAAACAGCCCCCTTATAGCCACACTGCCGCCCACACGACCCAATCAACAAAGAGAAGAAAAGGCAGCATTTAACTCACGTTGGGAGCCCAAGAGCTAAAAGGTTCCTCTTAATTACATATAGGAACCAAAACATCAGCCGAGAGACCGAATAGGCACAACCACGGGAAAACCCAGGAGCCGAACAGGTAAAACAAGAGACCGAATAGGCAACAACCAGGGAAACCGAAAAGGCAAACAACAGTTGGCTCCCCATCCCAATTTTTTCTCAAACACCAAACAGCAATACCCAACAATGGGCCAAGCCCATTAAGCCATAATCAACCACCACTAAAATACCCAATGAAATTTGGCTCAAACCCAAATCAGCCCAAGAGCCAAGGCACCAAAAGAAGCTAGCACACCCAAGGCAAAACATGTCCAAAGCACTACCTACTCATGATCATTGGTTGCCTTCCATCATAGGGTAACATAATAATTACAAAAAATAAATATAGCATTCATATTACAATAAAACTGAATTTTGCATGCATCAATTCTCATACACAATATGTTTACTGGACTACATTTTTTTATTGTTCCCATGATTTACATAGATTAATGGTCAAATTTTAGCTATTTGTGATTAGTTGCTACAAATTGGCATTGTTTCCATTTAGTTTTATCAAATGTTCTCGAAGGCAAATTGGATTTTATGTGAGAAGTTTACGTAATGATGGATGGTTGAAATTTTTTGCTTATTTTGGCTGATTCTTTGCTTTCTTTTAAGAGCTTAAATATCTTTCTTAATCTATGTTGTATTATCTTTCACTTGATGGTAGAATCATCTAACACAATCATCCTTATATACTGATTGTTTTATGTTTTTTTTTTTTTTTAATTTATTAAGTTTGAAATTTTGATATGCTTTACTTCCACAGATGTCTACGCGGAAAGGAAGTACTGATGTGCATGAGTTTGACGGAATGTTTCAGGGATTTCATGCTCATTTTAAAGTTACATCTGTTACTGGACATGTTTTTAGGTTGTCAATTGTCTTTTTTTAACATCCTTGAACATATCCTCATTTATTTTTACTATATGAACTATTTATATGTGGTTTAAAACTTCAAATCGATTGTTTTGCCTAATCATGTTTATTTCATTTTCAACCATTGCAGTTTAGACTTTCCATCTACATACCAAAATTGGGAAGCGACTGATAATTTGGATCTTTTCCAAGCTCCTGTTGTAAAGTTAGAATCAAACCCAAAGGTAATCTTTTCTTATTGTGGATTATCCTGTAATTTGTTAGATAATGCACAGGTTTTTTGTATTTTTTTTTGTTTTTGGCGGCTGTTTTTGTTAATTGCTAGGACCCTCAGCTCTGTAGGTGTTCAACGAATTCCCATTAATTAGCATCCTGAAGAAAATCCTTATATTGCTAATAGTTACCGTGTTTGCAAAGCACAATTTTTTGTAATTTTTAGTTTGTTTTCACTTTCTTTTAATGTATACAAGTTATGCTTGTAAATTTTCTTAAGGATATATTATAGATATGTTTCATATATTGGCATTTTAAAAATCCTTCACTTTGATTCATGGCATCCTTTTGATGTTTTAGAGTGGTTCCTCGGGTTGCTGTTCTCTTTCGGCTAGAGACTCTAGTCTTTTTAAGCTGTTTCAGTTAAAAGCTGTTTACAACATCACATGATTGAACGAATGATTGTAATTTTCTGATAAATATTTCTCTCATTGTATGTATTTGAGTTGTGGTTAGGGGTGGTAAAGAGCTTGTTGCTATGTATGTTTAGTCTCTTTCTTTTTTTCTCTTTCTCTGAACACTTCTCCTTTCTTCTCTGGCCTATTTGAGCACTTTTACATTTCCTAAATCTTTGCTCTGGGGCATTTGAATGAGTCCCCAACATGTATTATTGCACTTGACTTGCCTTTGGAGTTTGGCCTATACCATATCTTGGTCTAAGCCACCTATCCTGTTAGCATACTCTCTCTCATTTTCCCCCATTTTAATCTTATTTTAAATATATAAAAGAATGTTTGATAGCTGAAAGACCCGCCTTGCCAAAACCATTTGCAACCTCTATGCTATAATAGATTACATTGAGATGGGGTCCACATATGAGGTAAATTGTTATACAATCATCAATATAAATCAGGTTTGTGTCGCTCATAACATAGTTCCATGATGCGCGGGGATCTGTTAGAGTTGATCACTTATTTCCACATGAGCTGTTACATCCATTACAGAATAATAAATAACAAATTATGAGTATAAACTTTTCATTTACATCAAGGTTTAAAATTGCGTAATTAAGCCTCGAGGCGGTTTTCGTCCGTGAGGCGAGGCGTAAGCCTCAAGGCGATCTGAGGCGTAAGCCTCACGGACACAGAATTGCGTTAATGAAAAATTAAGGGTTTTAGCAGGAAAATAACAGCAATATTATACCTCACAATAAAAACATCTAAATGATATATGAAAATAGTGGAAAATAAGAAAGTAGATGCAATAAAATCATGTCCCAAAGTACAAAATCACAAAATATTAGTTCAACAAAACTCCCAAAGTACAAAAAACATATAAAATGCAATCATATCCCATCACTAAATGGGTCTTCAAGTGAATCTTCTTCTCCAATTGTATCTATGAATGCCATGTCATCACCATCTTCAATATGACTCACTTTTCTCTTCCCTGTTCAATAAAAGAAAAAATCATTAGCATGTTAATTGCTCACTTGATATAAATGTAATGCAATAGCATATAAAAAGTTGTGGAATACCTTTACTTGATTGTTGTGCTGCAGAGCTAGTGGATGTGTGTGGTGTGGTACTAGTGGATGTACCCACTTGATCTGCTTCGCCCCTCAATACATCCACATTTAGATCTTCTAGCTGTAAGTCTTATAATGGCAAATCTGTCACATCATCTATGAACCACTCATTATCAGACGACACATCATCACACACCAACGGGTCCTCATCATCCTTCAACCCCTTATTCCTCAACCTCCTATCTCTTAACCTCTTATTGTGCATTATATATACGAGGGAGTTCATTCTGAGTGTAGATAGTCGATTTCTTCTCTTTGTTTGCACTTGACTATATGTACTCCAGTTTCACTCACACCCCAACACTCTTACAGCAAAACTCTGTAACTCAGGGGTGGAATCACCAAATTGGATCCACCATTCAACTGTTTTTAAGAAAAAATATAATCAAAATTCAGAACTGAATAAAGTGTCTTGCATTTACCAAAATAATTATGCCTGGAGATCGTTTAGAAATGGTTGCTTTTGCTGCATTAAAAAAAAAAAAAACCTCTTTATTCCGGAACAGAACAAGCTGTAAATTTGCAAGCTCTCTATCTGCCTGCTCCGTTATTAATCTTTCCATACAATGATATAGACCAAGCTTCACCTCCGGATTTGAAGATTTTTTCTCTGAATATTGAAATTGAGGGTTAAGATAATATGCAGCTGCATGTAGATGTTGGTGTAACTGCACCTCCCACCGAGCATCAACGACATCCCAAATCTCCCTATAACTTGCCTCCTCTCCTCCCAAGTTGTGTGCAATCAACTCCTTGGCCTCATCCATAGCATTATAAATAAAACCCATAGCTGTTTTTTTCTCTGCATCCACTAAGCGTAGAACTTGCACTAAGGGTCTCGTGCTCAAAATGGCATAGGTCACAGTAGCCCAAAATTTATCATTCAAAATTATCTTTTTTATTTCCTTTCCCTCACTTTTCTTCCCCCAAGCAGAGTTAAGCCATTCAGTTGATGTAAACATGGCTTTCAAAGGTTGCCTCACCTCCATCAAGCTCTGTAGTGTCAAATAAGAGGTGACAAACCTATAGATTCACAGTGCCCAAATGTTAAAACTATGAACATACAGTAGGAATGATTTGCAATGTACAAAATTAAGAATATACCAAGTGGTTGCAGGGCGAATGATTTCTTTCTTTGAAAACTTTCTCATCAAGCTTAAGACCCAAGAGTGATTGTAGATGAACTTTGTAATCTTCTTCGCCCTAGCAAGAGCACTCTTGTGCTGAGGTAAGTCACCAAGATCCTCCAAAATGAGATCGATACAATGTGCTGCGCACGGTGTCCAATATAGGTGTGTCATCTTCTCCATCAACATCTGACCAGCTGCTTTGTATGCACTGGCATTATTAGTCACTACCTGGACAACCAATTGCTCCCCAATCTCCTCAATAACCCCATCAAGTAAATTGAAAATGAATGTAACATTTTTCACCTCATCTGAAGCTTAACTGATCGTAAGAACACCGTGTCGTAGGGATTGTTGACAAGGATGTTAATCAAGCTCCTGCTCTTCATGTCAGACCATCCATCTGACATAATGGTCACACCAGTCTCAATCCATGTCCTTTTAATCTCATCAATGCTTCGCTCTGTGTTATGCAGCTCCTCCTTTAAAATCCATGTTCTCAACTCATACATAGAAGGTGCCTTCAATCCTCTTCCATACAACCCTACAGACCGCAGCATATTGAAGTAGGCAGACGACGTAGCAACATTAAAATGTATGGCATTTTCAAAAAGAAACCTCCCAATATTCATGCAAAACTGCCGTCGCCCCTCTCTAGTTCCGGCCGCAGGCATCATTTGTGCTTGTCCTCTATCCTCTTTTGGATTAGTCATATACTGATCCATAGGATCCCGTGCACCTCTGTTATGTATAGTGGAGAAAGATCCCTTTCCACTCTCGCTCCTAAAATAAGCGCCATGTTCGACCCTATCTTCAAATTGCTTCTGTTGCAAGTGTTTAGCCGTGGTACTTTTCTTCATATAAGCACTAATTTCCTCCTTCACCTTTTCCGGCACATTTGCACAGGGTGCTACATTTTTGTGCGAGCATGATAGATGTTCCTTCATGCGGGTAACACCTCCTTTCACCACTTTATCGCAAAAATTACATTTCAAATAAACATAGCTCTTCTCTCCGCCGCCAATGTCAACTTGTACACTATATTTTCAAGAAGGGTCCCTCCGCAGTGACGAATACCCCTTTTCCTTGCCTCTTACCATGATCCCTAATGAAAGAATCGAAAATCACACAAATATTTCTAAAAATCTAAAACCCTAGAATTTCTTTCATTTCAAAAATCTAACCAAAAAGTCAAAAAAAATACCTAAAATCATTTATGGACTTCTTCTACAAGGCGGCCGGACACTTCAACTTCGCCTGAGAGAGGAGGCGCCGACGGGAAGGATGGCCGACCGTGCGGGACGCCTTCGGTTTCGCGAACAGAGAGCTGGAAGCGATTTTTTTCGGAAAAGAGGGAGACCGTGCGGTATGAAGGGAGGAAGAGGTTTCATTTTAAGTGGGTGGGGCCTATTCTGTGAGGCGTATGCCTCACCCAGCATTGCGCAATTGCGCCTCTAAGGCGCGCCTCAGTCCAGGTGAGGCGTACGCCTCAGCCAGGTGAAGAATTGCGTAAGCCTAGAGGCGTTTTTTGGTCAAATTGCGCAAAGGCGCGCCTCTAATTGCGCAATTTTAAACAGAGATTTACATTGATTGCACTACTTACAATCCAAAATAATAGATATGCAATAATCATGATTATCTCTTGTGCAAAGGCACCAAAATGTTAGACTGGTCCTCTATGGACCGATTTGGGCCGGCTTGGTTCGTTTACACCAGGAGGAGGCCGGTGGAAGCCATGGGGGAGACAAGGGTGGGGTCCACTTGAATTTCAAATTCAATGTTGGAGCCAAAAGAGGGGGAAACAAGGGCAATTAGGTCCTTTTGTATTTATTTTGAATTGTATGCATTAAGTAGAAGGCTAGGGTTTGGGGTTATGTGAAATTGTGTAAGAGTTCTCTTATTTTTCTTTGGTGGCTAGGGCTCTAGAACGAATTCTAGATATTGGGAGAGTGCGATCCTCCTCTCAAATAGAGGATCCTTGTATCTTTGCTATTTTTCTTGCATCTACTAGTAAAATACAAGTCGTTTCTCCAATTTTATCTCATATTTTCCCTTTTTCCACTCTTTTGCTGTTTTTCCTGCTGTGAACAACAGTTTGCATTGAGATTTGCTGTAGAAGTGAATAGGATCAAGTATTTCCTATCAAATTAGTATCAGAGCACATCTTAGGACCGATCGTGGACTGATTTTTACAGATTTCGATGGCTGAAATTTGTATGGCAAGGAGGAGTTTGCTGAAATTTTTTTTTTCAGATCCAGAAATTCGTCTTAAAATTTTGGTTTCTTTTGGATGGCGGCTAAAATGGTTGATGCGTTGGAGGATAGGATTGAAGGAGAGATGAATCAAATCAAGGAGATCGTGGAGGAAAGAATATCTTCCATGGAAGGGCAAGTGGCCGATAGACGGGATATGATGAAGAAGATGTTGGAGTTTCAAACTCAATCGGCGGTGTCTGTTGCAAAAGGGCCCGCAACGAAAAATACCAACTCTGAAATCCATCAGGAGGAAGAGGAAGTGAAAATTGTGGAAGGGAGCAGGGGAAGGCCTCATTTGGAGCCTTTCCAGAGGGAGGAGAGAAGAGGAAGATATGGGGAAAGGCAAGGCTATGAAGGCGTGGAATCAAGAGGTGTTGGTTGGGAGCATCGAAGGGGTTATCATGGGCGCCGGGAAGCTGTTGAAGATCGGAGAGGGGATTTTGAAGGGGGATTAGGACAGGGTAGAGCAAGGGAAGATCGGGAGACGTGGGGGGGGGGCAGGCACATTGGAGAGGGGAAACTATGGAGGATTAAGGGGGAATGGCAGGGATCGGAAGGTGAGAAAATTAAAAATGTCCATTTTTTAAGGGGAGGATGCCTATGGGTGGATCTACAAGGTGGAAAGGTACTTTGCTGTTAACGGCATGACGGAGGAGGAGAAATTATCGGCAGCGGGCTTGTGTCTGGAAGGGAAGGCACTCTCTTGGTACCAGTGGAGAAATCAGAGAAGACCTATCCGGAGCTGGGAAGAATTCAATGACAGTTTGATAGAGCGTTTCCAAACCGACCGAGGAGGAGACTTCTACGAGCAGTTCTTTGCTCTGGTGTAGGAGGGGTCTGTGGCGGACTACCGAGAGAGATTTGAGCATCTGATCAGCAGGGTTGAGTGCTTGTCCGATACTGTGCTGGAGGGGAACTTCATGAAGGGATTAAAGGCAGAGGCTAGAGCAGCGGTGAAGGTCACGATACCCAGGGACCTGGGGGAGGCCATCAAGCTTGCACAATTGGTTGTAAATCAAAAGAATCTGGAGAAGGGAGCTAGGAATAGCAACTCAGGCGGCACTTACAGGTGGACGACTACCCACCTAGCCCCTAAAGGAGCATCTAGCGGAGGGATGAAAGAAGTTCCTAAGGAAAAAGCAATAGAAGGAGGAAATGGGGGGCAGTTCAAGAAGCTTACTGAGAAGGAAATGCAAGAGAAGAGAGCAAAGGGGCTGTGTTTCCGTTGCGATGAAAAATACATGCCTAGGCATAAGTGCAAGGATCGAACTCTTCAAGTTCTCCTCGTTTGTGAAGACAAGGAAGACAAAGAGGGAGGGGGAAGCGATTCTGAGGTGGATGAGGAAAAAATGCATCTGGATGTGGCAGATGTCTCTCTCAACTCCGTAGTGGGATTCATTCCGAGTCACACTATGAAGGTGAAGGGAGAGATAGCTGACCATGGAGTCGTGGTGTTGGTTGATAGTGGGGCAACCCACAATTTCATTTTCACCCAGATTGTGGAGCTGCTGGGGATGAAGTTAGTAGATACTGGAGGCTATGGGGTGATGATGGGCACGGGAAAGGTAGAAATGGGAAGAGGAGTATGTAGGGGGTGGTGCTAAAGATCCAAGGCATATAAGTGAAGGAAGACTTCCTTCCCTTAGAATTGGGGAGTACGGATGTCATCCTAGGGATGAAGTGGTTGCATACATTGAGGGAAACCAAGGTCAATTGGGGCACTCTGCGGATGGAGTTGGTGAAGGGAGGAAGGAAGAGGGTGATTCAAGGTGATGCGGGGCTGACCAAGGTAGGGGTTTCTCTTAAATCCCTAATCAAGACAATTCAGGAGGAGGGGGAAGGCTATTTGGTGGAATTACACATATTAGAGGGAGTGAGTGTGGAGGAAGGGGGAGACATACCCCTCTCTGTGCAGCCTTTGATCTAGGAATTCGAGGAGGTTTTTCAACCACCACTAGGGTTATCACCACCCAGGGAGCAGGAGCATGCCATCACATTAAGAGAGGGAGTGTCACTTGTCAACGTACGACTTTACCATTACCCTCAGTTTTAGAAGGATGAAATAGAAAAATTGATCAGAGAAATGCTGGAAGCAGGGATCATCAGGCCCAGCACTAGCCCGTTCTCTAGTCCTGTTCTATTGGTGAAGAAAAAGGATGGTAGCTAGCGTTTCTGTGCAGACTACCGTGTACTCAACAAGGAAACTGTACCTGATAAGTTTCCAATACCAGTGATTGATGAGCTTCTGGATGAGTTGAGTGGAGTAGTGGTTTTCAACAAGATCGACTTGAAATCAGTATATCATGAGATACGAATGAAGAAAGAAGATGTGCCCAAGACCGCCTTTAGAACTCATGAGGGCCACTATGAGTTCCTAGTGATACCCTTTGGCCTCACCAATGCCCCAGCCACGTTCCAGGCACTCATAAATAAGATCTTCAAACAATATCTCAGGCGATTTGTGTTGGTATTCTTTGATAACATCTTAGTATATAACAGAACAGAGGAGGAGCATTGGTGACACTTAAAGAAGGTGTTAGAGGTTCTCCAGGAGCACCAGTTGAAGGCCAACTTGAAGAAGTGCTGCTTCGCGCAAGCTAGTGTGGAATACTTGGGGCATGTGGTATCCAAGGAAGGGGTAGCAGCAGATCAGTCCAAGATTGAGGCCATGCTTAAGTGGCCACTGCCCAAAATTCTAAAGGAGTTGAGGGATTACTAGGGCGTACAGGGTACTACAGAAGATTTGTAAAGTGATACAGCACTATAGCTTGGCCACACACTGAGCAGTTGAAGAAAGATGGGTTCTTATAGGGGGAGGCAGCTACGATAACATTCGAGAAGTTGAAGAAAGCTATGACCACAGTCCCGGTCTTAGCTTTGCCGTATTTTACTCAGGCCTTTATAATAGAGACAGATGCATCGGGATACGGACTAGGAGCAGTGCTGATGCAGAGTCACAGGCCCATTGCATATTTCAGTCAGGTGTTGACTGCCAGAGCCCTGCTGAAATCTATCTATGAGAGGGAGTTGATGGTAATCGTTTTGACCATCCAAAAGTGGCGCCCCTACTTACTCGGAAAACATTTCATAGTCATGACCGACCAACGGAGCCTGAAATATTTGTTGGAGCAGCGCATGGTGACAGAGGAGCATCAGAGGTGGCTAACCAAACTGTTCGGATATGATTTTGAGATTCAATACAGGCCAGGGGTTGAAAATGAGGCAGCAGATGCCTTGTCCAGGTGCATGGGGGAGCTACAGACACTGCCTGTATCAGTTCCAATGATGCTAGATTGGGAAGCCATAAAGGAGGAAAGTGCCAGGAATGAGGAACTAGGCAAGATCAGGTCTGACTTACTGAAGGGAGAGGGCAGTCATCCAGGATACTTGTTGGAGGGGGAGAGTTTTTTGCACCAGGGGAGGTTTGTGTTACCCAGAATGTTAGTACACATCCCACAATTGCTCCATGAGTTCCATGGAACTGTAGTGGGAGGTCATTCAGGAGTGCTAAAGACCTACAGGAGACTAGCGGCAGAGCTGTACTGGAAAGGTATGCATAGGGATGTGGAAGAGATGGTATCCAGGTGCGAGGTGTGCCAAAGAAATAAGTATCTAGCTATGTCACCAGGGGGGTTACTGCAGCCATTGGCATTACCAGGATGAGTCTAGGAGGAGATATCTATGGACTTCATTGATGGGCTACCCCGCTCTGAGGGATTCACTGTGATTTTGGTGTTAGTGGATAGATTGAGCAAATATGCTCACTTTATTCCTCTACGCCATCCATACACTGCGGTGACAGTAGCATCAATTTTCATCAGGGAGACAGTTAGATTACACAGAGTGCCAGAGATGATAATATCAGATAGGGATAAAGTGTTCCTCAGCCATTTCTGGAAAGAATTATTCAGACTGCAAGGGACTGTGCTGAAAAGGAGTACTGCTTACCACCCACAGACGGATGGTCAAATAGAAGTAGTCAACCGGAGCCTGGAAACTTATCTGAGATGCTTCGCATCAGAGACACCCAAGTTATGGGCTAAATGGCTATCATGGGCCAAGTACTGGTACAACACCTCTTTTCATTCAGCCTCTCAGATGACCCCATTTAAGGTGTTGTACGGAAGGGATCTGCCCCACTTGGTGCATTTTGGGAGTAGCAGCACGCCCGTTTCTTCAGTGGAGGAGTATTTGGATGAGAGGGATAAGACACTGGAAGAGTTAAAAAGACATCTGTTGAGGGCTCAACAGATTATGAAGAAACAAGCTGATGGGTATCGGAAGGATATTCAGTTTGAAGTGGGCGAGCAGGTATTTTTGAAACTCCGTCCATATCGACAGAAAACGGTCGACAACCGGAGGAATGAGAAGCTTGCTCCAAGGTACTTCGGGCCTTATGAAGTGTTGGCGAAAATTGGAGCCGTGGCATATCGTTTGAAGCTACCACCTACGGCGACGATCCACCCCGTTTTCCATGTATCCCAGCTGAGGAGAGCCATTTGGGATTATGCTACCAGTTCGGAGTTACCAGGAACATTAACTGAGGAGATGGAGATGATACTGGAACCTTTGGAGCTCATGGAGGTTCGTTAGAAAGCAGATGGAGCTACAGAAGTCCTGATCAAATGGAAGAACCTCCCTGACTACGAGGCCACGTGGGAGCCATACGAGCGGATGAAGCGACAATTTCCTAACTTCCACCTTGAGGACAAGGTGGTTCTTTGGGAGAGCGGTAATGTTAGACCGGTCCTCTATGGACTTGGACATAATGTTAGGCTTATCATGCATGTTAGGTCACAATTTAATCATCTTAAACTATGATAAATTCACATTAATACAGGACAAATGAGCATTCACTCCTTGCAAGGAGTGTCATTGATTCCTAACTGGATCATCGGAAGGCCGTCGTTTTATGTGACCAAACCATCTAAGGCAACTCTCTCTAATCATATCTTCCACTGGAGCTACTCCAACCTTATCATGTAAATGCTCATTTCGTATCCTGTCTCTAAGGGTAAATCCACTCCAACCTTATCACGTATTTTTAGAAAATGAAGTTTTTACATGTCTTGGTTTGTGTGAAATACCCCTATTCCCTACTTCATTCCCCATCTCATTTGTGAATTTTCTGTGAAATTTTTGTTAAGTTAAATAATAATTATAAATTTAAGACTATTTTGGATCATAATTGAAAAGTCAAAGGACTAAATTGGTCGATTTAATAGTCTGGGACTAAAATGACACCCAATAAATAGCCTGAGGGTGCGTGCATATTTAGAAATAGGTAGGAACGTAGGGTGGGAGTGAGTGAGCATTTTAAGCAAGGCTAATTTTGATCAACCTTCATAAAGACTTGCTATATGTTGGTGGGGGCCTGGGTGACTCTTGTGAAGCTATTTCTAAGCTTTGAACTACTTGTAGTGCCTCCTATGCACCAGTGGCCTAGCTGTAATGCATGCAATATTATTTTAGAGGTTTACTTCTTTGTCCATGCATTAACTTTTCTTCTTTTTCTTTATAGCTATAATGCATGTTTTTCCATTGTCTTACAAATTCCTCTTTAGGGTCATATTTGCAGGCATCTATCCCAAGAAGCCCGTGGTTGTAGCTATTTGGTACTGTGGTTGGATTGTGACCGTGAGGGTGAAAATATATGCTATGAAGGTTGTTTCTTCCCTTGCTTTTATATGTTTTCTTCTTAATTCTTGGTTTGATGTTAAGTAAAGTCACATATTCCACTTTTTCGTATTTTTAGCAAATTTTCTTTAAGCTAAGTCTCTTTTTTTTTTTTTTCTTTACTGAACTTTTTTTTTGGCTGATTATAATTGTCTTTCTTGTCTTATATTTCTTGGTTACGGGTTACATACTAAGCATCTTGAAATGATGGAAAATTTTGACAAGCAAGCGAACAGACCACCCGAACTTGAAACCACTTTTTTAAACTAGTTTATTTAGTATCTACATGGGAAACGTCTATACTTGGCGGATCACTTATATCATCTAGAACTATTGTAGGTCCTTATTGAGCATTGTAGCACTCTGCAGGTCCTTATCGAGCATTTCCTTCGATATGCTAATCTTTTCCCTCACTTACACTTCTAATGAAATATTATAGGACCTCCTCCTTTGTTAGTGTTCAATCCCATGCCACAACACCGCACTCCGCCACTGCTCCTAACCCAACCCCATTGCAAGTACACCCCTATTCACAACAACATTAGATTTCTCATATTGCACTTTGGCAATCTTGACCAACTTCTATTTCACATTTCATGGGATATCGCATCCATGTTGGTCGTGAACCTCTTAACTACATCTGCTCTGCATTATGGCCTTCTGTTTGATGCCCACTAGTCCCTTGCTCATCCATCCCCACATGCTCATTTCAACTTCTCTTTGAAAGGAAACCGTTAGGAAGTGCCAGTAAAAATTCAATTCCCTTGGATTGAAATCAAATAACAGCGCACCCACGTACACTCTCTAAGAGGAAACAAGAGAAACAATGGAGAGAAATCTTTTTCTGATTGATAAATAATAAAAAAGTAAACAAGATACAATAGATCTTCTATTGGAGAGGAAGATCTGGCTCTCCGAAATCCCTAGCCGCTGGCTACAACCCAAAACTCCTAAGACCAATCAAAATTCAGCAAAATCACCACATACCCTGCCCCTTGAGCAACATAACTCTCTAGATGAGAGTTCTTAATACTCTAGGGGAGTTGATGATGGTCGTCCAATCCAAACTTATGCTTGACATCAACGACATGATTGATTAAATATTTTCCTGCTTAATTTATAGATTTATATTTAGAAAATATTTAGATTTGTTTCATTTGGAGTTTATTTCCAATCTTATCAATTTTATTTCATTAGGATTTTTTTTCTTTTTTTGCTTGGAACTTCAGGGTTCCTTTCATCATAAATGAGACTCTTAAGGCTAGGTTGAGATTATTATTGAGTGAATGAAATGTGAGCTATTCAAGGTCCCCTCTCCCATTGTATATTTCTCTCTTTTTCCTGTGCGACATAACAAATCTTATGAAGTAAAGGTTGTTAAAAAGTTTTGGCTAGACCATGATTTGAATCAATTTCAACATTAAGTAGAAATTGGTAAAAAAGATTTTAGGAAAAAAGGAGATGCAGTGCATTCTAGAGTTGGATGCATTGTCAAAGGCTTTATGCTAATGTGTATCTTGGAAAGGTTTGACGAATGTATTGTAGAGATGCTGCTTTTGAACCTGTAATCTCCTCATTTGATCAACCTAATGATTCCGCCACACCCTCTTAAAGAAAAATTTCAAATAGTTGGATGAGTGGATGATGATGATAACTGATAATACTCTTATTGAGAAAAGTGGCAATCTACCATTTCTCTTGCTATATATGTTTTTGATAACTTCCATCTACTAGCATTCTAAAATAGATGACTAAATGAAGGAAACATTTTTTAACTAGTTATTGAATGCACGGGATTCAATGAGAATGAGGTTGGTCAAAGGATACTGCGTGCTCGATTTTCTTCTGTTACAGAGAAGGACATATTGGAGGCATTGGGAAACCTTGTCAAACCAAACAAAGCTGAGGCCTTAGCTGTAGATGCACGCCAAGAGATTGATTTGAAGGTTGGAGTTGCCTTCACTCGATTCCAGACTCGCTATTTTCAAGGAAAATATGGGAATCTTGACTCCAGGATCATCTCGTAAATTCTTAATATCTTTTCCCTTATGTTATCTTTTCTTTGCTATGCATTGTCAATGTAAGCTACTATTCTTATTGATTTGGCCTTTTTTACTTTCCATGCTTATTTTTTGTTTATTTATCAATTAGTTTGCTTTCTTTTAGTGTAATTAGTTTGTGGAGACATTTTTCTCTTTTAGGACTTCTTGCATATAGGTATTCACTCTTTGAATTTTTATTGTCCTACGGTTGTTCTTGTTTGACAATATTGAGCGCCTTCTAAAATATGTTAAATTCATGTATTTATTTATTTAGCTATGTTTGACCATCCATTGGCGTATGTGTTCTTTGGAGCTAACGAGTTGTATTTATCGAGAACTTTTTTGATTTATTATCCTTTAATCATTCTTGATTGTACATATTGTTTTTACCCAATGAAGCATTTGGAATACCAATAAAGTTGATCATTTCCATGTTAGTGATGAAAACAATGTTGTTTCATGAAGAAAGGGGTGTGTATTTGTTGTTTTAAACTGAAAAATCAATTGAACTAAGTATATTCAGTTGGTTTGGTTCGGTTTAATTAAGGGCGGTTCGGTTTTTTATTTTGAAATAAGGGTTATTTAGATTTTCTGGTTTGGTTTTAGAAAAAATAATTAATTAAACCAAAAATCGAAATACCAATAAATATCTTATTCCAAAGAACTGAAATGTCATTTTCCAAATTCTTTTTAGAACTATTGTTAGAGTTTTGGTTGTTTACAGAAAGTAGAAATGTTTTCATAGTTAAAGCAAAACTAGATCTCATAAACTGAACTAAATTGCGGTCTGATTTGATTCTTCCTATAATTTGGGCTGATTTAATTGATTTTACAAATTTGTCAATCAATCCATTTGAATTGGGGCTCTTTTATAGCCCCTACGTATTATATATTTATTGCTTTCTATGCTTTCTTACCTCTTTCAGCTTTCTCTTATCTCGAAATGTTATTAGGTTTCATGGTATCAAAGCCGTGATAGCCTCACAACACTACCTACCTCTACCTAACTGCATTCATTAATACTTAGGTTATTAGTGGATCAAGCAAAAAACATCAGTCACAAATGTATCTAGCATAGAGATACTTATCGATCTTCAAGATTGGTGACTTCCCTATCTTACTCAAGTTTCTTATGACCAACATTCAAGAATGCCCTCACCATTCAACTAACACTAAAAACCACCCAACCTAGAGATCACAAGTGTTCTGGCTCTTTTGTGCAAACATATTCAAGGTATCTATTGATGGAACTACATCCAGATTGCCCAAACACCTTCTCATTGGCGATGGCATTATCAATGTCAATGTCCCAACTTGTTCGCTTTGGAATTTGATTGACCAAAATCTTGTTGTCATCTACGCAGTGATTTCATCACCTCATCTTTCATATGTTCTCTCCCTCAACACTTGTGAGGACATTTGGTTCACTATCGATCACCAACTCTTGTCTACAATTCAGTTTAGACTAATCCAACTGAAAAATGAGCTGCACAACATTATCATGACCCATAATACAATGACTAAATACCTATTTGACATTAAAGTTAAGCTGATGCCATAGGATTCATCGAAACTCCTCTACCACTAGAGGATATCTTCTATACTCTTGTGACTTGCATACCACTTATCAGGCATTCAAGGCCATCATTCGAATCAATATTCAACCCATTTGTATTGATGAATTTCACTCCTATGCAATAAAGGGATCAATCTAGGAGTAGAAATAGCCCATGATTTACATCAAATGCAAGACTCATCTACACCCACAACGCTATGAGCAACTAGAGGACATGGTTGATCATGCCCCTTCTCAACCAATTGAGGTTGCTCAAATTATGGTCGTGTTTCTAAACAATCATCTTGAGGAGTTCAAACCTCAAACATTGCACTACTTATCAAATATGCTGCAAAAGAGGTGATATCACATCTAATTACGGATTGCGAAGACCTAAGCTAAAATGTATGGCACGTCCTCAAACCTTTAGGCATTACTAGCGGACTCTACCTCCTCCACCACCTATTGGTTTCTAGACTTTGGTGTGACCTTACACCTCACCTCTGACCTCAATCAATTTTATAAACCCAATGCCTACAATGGAAACCAACAAGTATCTCTCTACAACTGACAAACATTACCAATCTTACATGGTCAAGGCTTCTACCAACCCCAATCGCCTTGAGGTCTCTATCCACTTCACTCCATTATTATCCCCCCCCCCTCTCGCGCGCGCGCGCGCACACACACACATATATACACACACACACACACACACACACACACACACACACACACACACATTAAAGGTAGAGGTAGACCTAAAAAGACTTGGTTAGAATATATTAGAAATGATCTTTCTTTATTAGATTTAAATGAGAATTTGACTTTTAACCGGACACAATGGCGAAAAAGGATTCATGTAGCCGACCCCATATAATGGGACAAAGGCTTGATGTTGTTGTTGTATCTATCTATACACACACATTCTACACTCTACAACACAGCAGATGAATGAAATGAAAGATTTACTCCCATTTACTACCTTTATTGCTTTCTTTTCTTTCTTACCTCTTTCAGCTTTCTCTTATCTCAATATGCTACAAAGTTCGGCAAAATCTTTCCATACCTTATTTTGGTAGTTCAGAAGTGGTTATATATGTGCAGATGTATGGTGAAAATTTTCTTTATGCATTCTTGGAACGATTGTATAGATATCTTGATAAAATTTTTTTGATGTTTTTTTGTTTTCTAATTTATTTTGTTAGTTATTGTTAACCTCAGAATAATAAAACAAAAAAAAAAATCTCGCGTACAAACCTTGCACCCGGCGGATCCGTGAAATTCGCCTGAAATCCTGCCGAAATCCTGCTGCAAACGGCGCCGCTCCAGTCGATTCTCCGCTATTCCTGCGATAGCTCCTCGATCGCTACATCATTTGAGTCGTTAAATAGAAGCCGAGATCCCACACTCGTTCGCTGCTCTCGGCTCTCCAACTCTACACGAAATCCTCTCTCTCGTTCGATCCCCCCTCAATCCCGATCCATCTCCTCCACACTTGCTCTCCCGATCTCTCTTCCCCGATCCCTCTGTTTCCACGACCAGAGCCGGCTGAACATTGCTCAACCTCGCTCCGACGACGTTCTTTCCTTCCAGCCGATCGGAAGTCACGAAGTCCCGATCGGAAGCAAAGATCGGAGCTCTCCGATCGTGAGAGCCCCTGTGCCGCCGACCTCCTCAGCCCCGATTTCTTCAAGTCCAGAGAGAGAGAGAGAGAGAGAGGAGAGCAACTTACCTCCACCGAGCCTCCAAGCCCTTCTCCGCCTCCTCCTCCACGTTCCCTTCTCTGTTTGATCGGAAGCAAACAACGGGAGCTCAAGCGTTGTTAAGGTAATTATCTCCCTATAAGGAGCTTCTTCGATCGGATCCCTCAAAGCCGCTGAACGCTGACCTAACAGAGAGTTTAGATCTCTATTTGACAGGATTTTGTTTAATCCTGTTAAATCCAACTTGAATCCTATATTAACTCTCTAATCTTCTTTTATAATTAGTTGAGCTTAATTATAGTTAACTATAATTAGTTTGAATTATAATTAATTTAAATTAATTATGATTTATTATCTTTTAATTTTAATTAATTATTATTATTAATATTTAATTATATTTAAAATTATTTAGTTATAATTGATTAAGATCAATTATAATTAACTATTTTTAATTCTAATTAATTATTAATAATTATAATTAATTAAAATTAATTAGTCATAATTAGTTAAAGTTAATGTTTTTTTTAAAACTAATTGATTAATAATAATCATGATTAATTACTATTAATCATAATTAACTATGATTAATCAAAAAACTAATTACACTTAAAAAAAGAGAGAAAAGCAAGTAATCCCCTCCACTCTCCTTCCTCGGTGTTTGTGTCGGACCGGCAAATCACCTAAGCACGCCTTTAGTGGCCGTGGTAGGAGGGAACCCGGTGCGACACCTACGACGAGATAGGCGAGTGACCCATCGATCCACGTGTCAACCACGACAACCCCGCGGAGGTATGAACTTTTCTAAACTCAAAACCTTGCTTCAATATTCGTGGCAAATTGGAGAACTATCCTAAGCACGCTTTATTGGCCGTGATAGGATGGAACCCCGGTGCGGCACATGTGGCGAAGCGGGGTCACTTTTAAGTACCCCGGGCGGGGGGAAAGCAAAAATTGTCTCTTTTCAAAAAATACTTTTTAAAACCCCAAGCACGCCTTTAGTGTGCGTGGTGGGAGAAAAACACAAATACAACCCCCACGGTGTCTCACCAACACCAACCGTGCACGTCTTTAGTGACGTGGCGGGTAGGCAGCCTCTTGGTTTTTCCCCTAAACGGGGGAGACGCCGGGAGGCTGCCGAAATTTTGTCTGAAATACAGACAAGGACTTGTAGCAGAATGAGATTTGTGGACTTGATTCAATCTATTTAATTGAACTCAAACCCAAATGAATCATAACTTAAGCATAATGGATATGAACTTGGTTTGAACCAAGTGAGGACTTAGACTTGCCATGTGAACGAACAAAGTGAGCTTGAACTCAAACCGCAGGGGACTTTGAACTCAAGCATGAATTTGTGGACTTGGACTTGGATTCATATTTGAACATAAAAATGACTTATAAAACATTTGAATTTAAGTAAATCAAGATTTAATACATACTTGAGCTTGCAAATGAATACATGTAAAATTTGTAAGCCAATAGATTTTGCAAGTGTCATTCACTTAATGATGAGGATGATGCCATTTGATGTAAACCTTCATGCAAATGACAATGATGGGATTGTGGCATTCATCCTAGTTCGTGCAAATAGTAGATGATAATTTTGATCGTCTAACTAAAAATCAATGAATGTACAATGATCTACAAGGGAAGTCCAAGATCTTACAACAAACAAAGATTCTTTTGAACTCATGCAATATACATGTAGTGAAGGAGATAGTTGGCTTACAAGCATGAATGAAGTGCAAGAGAATATAGTAGCTTGCAACCAATAATGATAGCTAGATTGTGAATGCAATGATCTCCCTTCAATCAACATCAATAAGTCAAAAGGAGACTTCTTTCATCCACTAGCAACGATCAAGACAAAATTCATAACATGACTATGAGTAATGAATGAAATGAGGAATGTCAATGGATAAATGAAGGGATTGTGGTGGATAATATTGCAAAAGAATTATTCACATGCGCAAACAAGGGACTCGTAGCAAGAGGTCTTCATACGAATTCAACCTTCATTTGTTTGTAAACATTCATCAACAAGCAACTTTTGGAGGACATTCAAATCAAGAATCAAAATATATAGATTCAATAAACAAATCTTGATCATTTAAGCGGATGCCTCTGAGCACACAAAGATGTATAGTGGACAAGAAAGGTCCCTACTATATCTCATTCACAAGTAATGAGCAAGAGGAAGATATATATGCATACATCAATGAACATTTCAATCATGTTCACAAGCAAACGAATATAATCACAATGAATGTAGCACCCTACCAACCAATGTGCATGAAGAGGTTGGTAGCAAATGTGAACTCCTATGAATTATCTTAGGAGACCTGTTACACGTACAAAGTGCCATCTACGAATAAGTACAAAAGAGAATTGCAGTAGATAGGAGCTCCTGCAAGCTGATGTAGAAGACCCGTTGACTCCCAATATATCATCGACAAGAAAAATGATTACCAAAAATGCAAATGCATACGAGTTGCTATAAGAAGTTTATTGCACATACAACAAATTGTCTGTGAATGAATACAGAAGCACTGCAATAGATGCAATCATCTACAAAAAGCAGGAGATTAGTTAGTGCACTATGATCCACCTACAGAAATCAACAAATAGTGTACGACAGTCTTCCTGTACAAAGCAGCAAACAGCTGATCCAGAAGCTGCTACGCCATGCCACCGGATTTGCAACTTCCGTACAAGCAGACATAAGGCGTCTATTCCAAGAATACCCCCGCACGTGCACTATAAATTGTATACACATAGGTACACTAAAGGGGGGTAAAAATAATTATAAAACCCGCATGGGCCCCGGCGAGCGTGTTATTGGTACACACGTGACGTCTAGGGATGCTGCGCGGGTTGACAAGTGAATTCAGGCTCGAACCCGATCCTCCTATACGGATTAATAGGGGTCGACAAAGTTCGAACCAACAAATAAATATGTGGCCGTGGCGACCAGAATATTTATTTTAATACATTCATATTAGGCCTTCAATGCCTAAAATCAAAAGAATTCACTTTTAAGGGCATAAAGCCTACGAAACTTGATCCTCTATCGACCAATAGATAGAGTTGACAAGGTTTAATCCATAAAAAGAAATGACCCCCAAGCACCCCGATGATGGCCGTGTTGAATGCATATCTCAACCGGAGGGGTTTTCAAATATTTTCAAATGTCTTCCAAATATCCACAGTCCATTTTAAATATTTCAAAGCTCCACCCAAATATCCACAAAAATTCAAAAATCCCCAAAATCCAAAGCTCCACAAAAAGCCCAAATTCCATATATTTAAAAATGAAATCAAACCATCAATCGCTTAAAGCAAAGCCCATCCACCCTCCGCAACAGTCTGCCGGGGTGGACAAATTCAGATTTACTTCAGCTCACAAAAGAGCCAAATGCCTAGTCGAAAATATCACTAGGATCCATTCTCAAACAATCTCTTGCCAGTAAGGACGTGGTACGTGTCCTCTAACCGGCAGTTTCGCCGCCAAATGGCACTGCAGGTAAACGGTTATGACCCGGGGCCCTCTAAACCGAGTGGTTTTGCCGCTAAATGGCACCACAGATAGCGGTTATGGCCAGAGCCAATACGCTCCTTAATGACGTTAAATCCTTGAGATATGAATCAATAGGATATAATTGACAGGGCACAAAGCCCTCTGTAAGCTAAGGTGGATTTAAATTTGTCCCCTTAGACAAACATTCAACCCCGGTCTACAAGGTTCCCTTGGACGAAGCAACCCATGGCTGCCGACAAGGATCCTTCTGTCAGGTTGGGTCGACTACCTCCTCTGACTAAGTAGACCAGGGACCACGATGGCCTGGGACGACGGAACCATGGGATCTTGATCGGGTCCATCATCCATTCCCCCACCTTCCGCTTTAAGTGTAGGATGGTGCAATTTCTATTTAAATACCAAATCTTCTGAACCAAATTCCCAAATCCAAACCCAATTTTCAAATCCAATTTCTACCAATACCCAAACCCATTGCTGCTACTATATGCCAGATAACACGTATACTCTACGTATCTGATTGACGACTAGCCTTAATCGAAAGTTCTCTCTCGTGATCGGGAGGGGTAATTAACTATAGGGGCTTGCGCCTATAGGAAACCAGAACTCAGATCATAAAGTCCCCTCAAAATGAGGGCGAAATCTCTGGGTAGTGTCTTATCTACAAACCCATCTGCCTTCCAAAATTTACCTCGGAACTTAGTTCATTAAAACTCCCTCGCCGAATAAGAAAAGCGAGCGGAGGCCGGGGCCGAATTTTCGGAGCCCACAGTTATATATGAATTAAAGTAATGACATCGTAACATATTTGTATTAAACTCGTATGAACATTTATTTCAGGCATTTAATCAACTAATATCTACTCATGATGCATTTTAGACAACAATTTAAGCATGTTCTTATCAACCAATCATCTGCTATAATCGGCACTGCAACACAACACAAGATAGCAATGTTAACCTTAGTCTGATGGCTTAGCCCATGTTGATTATTTGTATTATATTCATGGAAAATTTTTTGCAACTTATTTTTGTAGAAATTTCTTCATGCATTCCTCTTGATTATTCTTCTACCATTTGTTTCAGTTATGGACCTTGTCAGACCCCTACACTGGGATTTTGTGTGCAACGTTACATGCAAATCATGACATTTAAACCGGAAAAATTTTGGTATTTTAGTCCTTATATAATAAAAGATGGTTATGAGCTACAGTTGGAATGGGATCGAAACAGAGTATTTGACTTTGATGTAAGGTTTTTCTTAGTGCTTCTTCTATCACATCCTTGTTTTTCATTTTCCCTTCATTTGAAAAGGAATCCCAAATAATTGGGATAGCACTAATGATGATTATATGCTTGTTTAATTATCCTGATTTCCTAAAACAAACTGTAGGTTGCTTCAATGTTTCAAAAACTGGTACTTGATCAGAATATTCTTGAGGTAACTGGTGTGTCCAAAAATGAAGAAAACAAAAGTCGTCCTTGTGGCCTTAACACCGTAAACTTATTGAAGGTAAGCATTAGCAACCATATCTCTTGTCATTTCTAAGACAGATTATTTTAAAATCTCCTATATTTTTTAGGTGGAATAACTTTATAATCTAATGTTAATTACAGTTTTGATTTTTTGAACATCCTCTCTCTGTGAATCATTTTCTGATGGTTTCGTGCTCATGGAAAGTTAGATTATAGATCACTAATTTGTTCTGATGTACATTTTAAGTAACAAAAACGGGATGTCTTATATCTATAATTTAAACAAATTTACAGTTTTGTTGCTTAACATCCACAGCATAACGTAAGTATCTATTGTTGTTGTGGATATTTCCTGCCTTCGCACAATTAGAGCTGGTAGAGGCTGATTTTCTGCTAGAAACAAAACTCTAATAATTAACTTGAATTCGGCAAACTTCCTATAAAACTTGAAGTTTATTGGAATAGTCATGGACTCCAGCTATCTAACATATCATTTCAGAGAGTTATGTCGCCAGCTACTTCTAAATTTTGTCGGCCATAGATTATAATTTTGTTTCATATACTGCTTTCCGTGATGCTATTGTATCCACTCATGCCGAATGAGTTGAATTTGGTTTTTTCCTTTACTGATTTGCCTTTTAAGCTCTTTTATGGTACATATTAGTTCATGCTCTGTTGCAATTTTGAAACTTATTGGCATTATTAGTATTACCACACTTTTTTCGGTTGCCTTTTCTGGACTTTAATATCATTTGGTACTTTGTCTTTCTTAGGTTGCATCAAGTGCGCTGTCATTAGGACCACATGTTGCCATGCAATTAGCTGAACGACTTTACACTCAAGGATTTATCAGGTTATTTCTACACTTATTTCAAGCATTGGATTCCCCACACTTACTGTTCAGCATATTGATGTACGGTAGTACGATGTCGGAGCTGAGCTGCTTAAAACATATTAACTTCAGGCTAGATTAATTCTGTTTGGTAGTTTGTATGGCTGTATAGGAATTGAGCTTTCTTCTACTTCGTGTAGCCTATTATGTTGCTACATTTTTCTATAAATACTTGGCCAATACTTGTATGTGGGCTCCGAAAATTCGACCCCGGCCTCCGCTGGCTTTTCTTATTCGGCGAGGGAGTTTTAACGAACTAAGTTCCGAGGTAAATTTTGGAAGGCAGATGGGTTTGTAGATAAGACACTACCCAGAGATTTCGCCCTCATTTTGTGAGGACTTTATGATCTGAGTTCTGGTTTCCTATAGGCGCAAGCCCCTATAGTTAATTACCCCTCTCGATCATGAGAGAGAACTTTCGATTAAGGCTAGTCGTTAATCAGATACGTATAGAAATACGTGCATCTGGCGTATAGTAGCAGCATATGGTTTAGGATACTGGTAGAAATTGGATTTGGAAATTGGGAATTTAATTTTGCTATTTAAAATAGAAATTGCACCATCCTACACTTAAAGCGGATGGTGGGGGAATGGATGATAGACCCGATCAGGATCCCATGGTTCCGTCGTCCCGGGCCATCGTGGTCCCTGGTCTACTTAGTCAGAGGAGGTAGTCGACCCAACCTGACAGAAGTATCCTTGTCGGCAGCCATGGGTTGCTTCGTCCAAGGGAACCTTGTAGACCGGGGTTGAATGTTTGTCTAAGGGGACAAATTTGAATCCACCTTAGCTAACAGAGAGCTTTGTGCCCTATCGATCATATCCTATTGATTCATATCTCAAGGATTTAACGCCATTAAGGAGCGTATTGGCTTTGGCCATAACCGCTATCTGTGGTGCCATTTGGCGGCAAAACCACTCGGTTCAGAGGGCCCCGGGTCATAACCGTTTACCTGCAGTGCTATTTGGCGGCGAAACTGCCGGTTAGAGGACACGTACCACGTCCTTACTGGCAAGAGATTGTTTGAGAATGGATTATAGTGATATTTTCGACTAGGCATTTAGCTCTTCTGTGAGCTGAAGTAATATTTCATATTTGTCCGCCTCGACAAACTTTTGCGGAGGGCGGATGATTTTTGCTTTAAGCGTGATAGTTTCATTTTTTAAATATTTTGGGTTTTTTTTGAATTTTGTGGAGTTATGGGTATTTGGGTGGAATTTGAAAGTGTTTGGAATGGACTTTGGATATTTTGGAGATATTTTGAAAATATTTGGGGAACCCCTCCGGTTGAGATCTGAATTCAACACGGCCATCATCGGGGTGTTTGGAGGTCATTTCTTTTTATGGATTGAACCTTGTCAACTCTGTCGGGCTGTCGACAGAGGATTGGGTTTTGTAGGCTTTGAGCCTTTATTAGTGAATTCTTATTGTTGTAGGCCTTGAAGGCCCAATATGATTGTTTTAAAGCAAATATACCGGTCGCCACGACTTTATATTTGCTTAATGGTTCGAACCCTGTCGACTTCTATTGACCCGTATAGAAGGATCGGTTTCGAACCTGAATTCACTTGTCAACCCGCGCAGCATCCCTAGACGTCACGTGTGTACCAATAACACGCTCGCTGGGGCCCATGCGGGTTCTTGATTGCTTTTACCCCTTTAAGTGTGCCTATGTGTATACAAACTATTGTGCACGTGCGGGGGTATTCTTGGAATAGACGCCTTCTGTCTGCTTATACGAATGTTGCAGATCCGGTGGCGGTGAATTGTTGTCTTTGACTCCCCCTTTTCTCATTCACCGGGGGAAGGCTCTTCTTGAAGTCTATGAACATTATTTTGAAATTGACTCTTTTTAAGATCTTTAACGTAGTAGACTTGATATTTCTGATATTTGTGGATGCCAGAGTTGTTCCCCTTCCTGAATACAGGATCGAGAAGATCTTGATCACCGTTGTCGTAGGTGACACTTATACTTGTGTCCACCATAGTTCGATGTGCTTACGAAGTACCCACAGTTGTTATCCACAAGTGGCTTGTGTTTGCTGGCGGAGGACCGTCGTATTAGCTACGAGCTCCTAGGAGTATTCGTAGGAGAACCGTCACTTTCGCATCGAAACCACCTTTCACCAATCTCAGGTGGTAATGATGTATTATGTTTTGCTTGTGAACATCTCATATTGCATATGAATTGCTATGATTTGTTGAGGTTCAGTGCATTTATCTGCTAATTACTCATCATACCCACATATGTACCTTATTATGCATATGACACATCTTCCATCAATGCTAGTAAGAGTTCACATCCGCTACAATCTTCTATCTTATTCATGCAGAAAATCTATCACACTAGTGATGTGTTCACCAACACTATTTGTAGATAAGATCGTTGTATGAATGAAGAGTTTTACATGTTAACTTGTAGGAGCTTCTATACTTTACCTGTGTGTTACCCTTGTTTGTACCTTTGCTTGCATATTGAATTGTTGTTGATAATGGAGACATTCATATGTAAATCTTTTATGAATATCTCCATTGTAACTATCTTCTGCTCGTCAAATTCATCACTTGCCCGTATGAGTGAGATATAGGAATTCTATTCACCATAGGTTATTGCTCATGATTATTTGTTGAACTTTTCCATTTTGATTGTTCATTCATTGAACCAAGATCTTATTTCATATGCTTCAAGTCTTCTATCATTTATTTGAATTCCTTTGAGTCACCTTCTATCATTTGCATGATTGCGAACAATTGGATTTAAGGCCCAATTTCTTGTGATTATTAATCTTGTTGTATATTCAAGTTTGTCCAAAATGAGCTCAAAGCCCTTCAAATTTGAATTCGAATGCTCTTGCATATGATTCAAAACCTTGTGATTGTTCAAGTAACACTTGAATTTGCAAGTCTTTGCCATCTAATTTGAATCAGGCTTCAAGTTGCTTGGATTTAGCTTGAGCTTACCACTTATTTAAGATTCAAATTAAGATCATTTTAAAGCTCCTTATGATATTCTACATTGTTCTTTCAAGTTCAATCAAATTCTTGTAGTCTTGCTCAAGTACGAGCTCAAGTTCTTCAGCATTTGAGTTCAAGTCCAGGTTCTCTTGAGTTCAAACCATGTCCACTTGATGTATAGATCAAGTTCAAATTTAGTTCATTTTGATTTGAGTTCTGAGCATAGTTTCAAGTCCTTGGTTGCTCTGAGTTCAATCAAGTTCTAGTTCTTCGTTCCTCTCATTTGACTTTCAAATCAAATGTAGGCTCAAATCTTATATTTTCAAATTTGTTTGGGTTTGAGTTCACTTAGGTCGATTGAATCAAGTTTATAAGTCCGAGTCCACCGTTCAATCAAGTCCAAATGTTCACAAGCTGAGTCCAAGTTCGATCGTCCTTTGAGTTCAACCGAGTTCTAGTTCTTTGTTCTTGCATGTCATTGGAGTGCAATCAAGTTCGAGTGTAGTATTGCGTTCACCCGAAATTTCGGCAGCCTTCCGGCGTCTCCCCCGTTTAGGGGAAAATTACGGAAAACTGGGCCTTTCCCACCACGCTAAGAAAAACGTGTATGGTAAGTGCCCTCTTTCGAGGACACCGCGGCCGTGTAATTTTTGATCCCCCACCACGCTAAGAAAAGCGTGTATGGGTATTTTGAAAATATTTTGCAGGAAAATCATTTTTTGAAAGTATTTTGCAAGAACATCAATTATTTCCCCGCAAGCTGGTACTTATGGGTATCCCCGCTTCGTCGTGCGCATCGCACCGGGATCCCTTCCCACCACGCTAAGAAAAGCGTGTATAGGCGGGGTTTCCAAGGCGATACGAACTTCGAAGAAGGAATTTGGGTGATTACTCGCTTCGTCGCAAGCGTCGGGACTCATGTCCTCCCACCACGCTAAGAAAAGCGAGTATAGGTGGTCGTTTTGTCCCGACAAATGCGTTGAAACGAGTTCTCGGAGTTTTAGGGTTTAGGAGTTATACCTGCGCTGTCGTCGGTGTCGGCTCAAAAATTGAGGGAAGGGAGAAGCATTTTTTTTTTTTTTTTTGAAAATTAATTAAAAAAAGATATTAATTATAATTAAATTCAAATCATAATTAATTATAACTGTTATTACTTAATTATAATTAAAAATATTTAATATATAATTAATCTAATTATATTTAATTGTAAATAATTATTAACTAATTAATAAAATAAAATAATCATTCATAATTAAATTAAATTAATTATAAATGATTATAATTATTAATTAATTAATTATAATTAAAGTAATTAAATATAAATAATTAATTATATTTAAATATAATTAATAATAATTAATTAATATTAAGATAATTAATTATAATTAAATTAAATTAATTATAATTATTATACTAAAATCCCCTCTCCCCTCTTGGCTCGGCGTGCTCGCAGGATTTGGCCGAAGAAGGGCACGGGAGGGAGGAGTTACCTTCACAGCAAGAGCTCCTGTTGCCGTGTCCGATCAAAATGTCGTGGTTTCCGATCCCGCAGAGAGGAACGACGCCGGAGGGGGAGGTAGGTCGGCTTGGAGTTCGGGGAAGGGATCGGAGCCAGATCCGACGGGAAGAGACAAGCTCTGTTAGAGCTCGGTTGAATGGAGTCGGACGGCTATAGGGAGGAGATGGACAGAGACGGGGGAGCTCGACGGGTTCGGTCGGAAGAGGTATGGAGAAGATCTCTCTCTCTCTCTCTCTCTCTCTCTCTCTCTCTCTCTCGGGTTGGAGTCGGCACAGGCAGAGAGGGCGACGGGTTGGGGAGATGAGGTCGGCAGGATGATCGGAGGGAGCGTCGTGGATTTGCGAATGGGAGAGAGCCGAGAGCGGGAGTTGGATCGGGTGGAAGTGTCGAAGTGCGAAGACCTCCCTTTCGTTTTATAGACGCGGAGAAGGCAAGGATCGAGGCCTGCGATGGATTTTCGGGAATCGACGTAAACGGCGCTGCATGTACAGTACTTTTCGGCGAGATTTCAGGCAGATATCGCGGATTCGACAGTCCGAGGTGCGGGATTTAAGGGATACGAGGTTTTGTTCTGATTTTTTTTTTTTTCGTTTGTGCTAAACGCAGAGGTTAACATTGTAATAGGGCAGATTTTGAGATAAATAATATTTAAGTTGAGTTTTGTATCTTTTCTGTATCCTGAAGTATATTCAGGTGGTGGTTTCTTTCCAATAAGGAGTTCTTGGAGTTGTGTCCGGCGATGGTCACCGGATAGTCGACGAGGAGTCGTCGAGCCCCCTCCGGTCCGGTGTCACGTTTTTTTTTGGTTATTTGTTAGGCCAATTGACAGTGCATCTTATTATATTGCTCCATGAACTTTTCTCTTATGTTCTTGTGAATGAAGAGCTTAAAGATTTATTACTTGTTATGATTTCCATTTATTTCATCTTCATAACTGTTTGACTGAGTAAGATGTTGGGGCATATTAAGCTAAACAGTGTTGTTTTAGCTATTTGCATATTGTTCTTCATCTATTTTTGTACTGTAACTTTTTTATTAGTATACAGACTATGTTCCTCTGATTATAAAAAAAAAAAAAATGTTCCTCTGATTATACTGAGGTGAATAAAAAAAAGCAATGTTAATAGATAGTGGAGAGTTAGTATTTGGAACTCACTTTACTATTAAATAGGTTTCCTGAGATTGGTTTAAATACTTCCACGTTCACATTCAAAAGGAAAATTTGCTTACTATACTGTTTGTACAATTTCTCAGTTTGTTATAGCATTTGCCTCCTTTGCATCAATTGTTTCATTCTGACAACAGGTTAATATTGTGTATGAAAGATTAACTTGGTTCCCATATTATAAAAAATAAAAAACCTGGTTGCAGTCATGCACGCAAGTCTTCAGGATTTGTTTCACAAGAATTCATTTTTCTGTTTTTATCATTATTTGTTATGATGTCCAGTGCCATGGAAAGAATATGCTTTCTGTCTCCTCTATATTTGTCCTCTTTAAAACAAATCATGTTCATAGTTCCAAGTTGCTTTTGAGTTTTACTTCCATTTTCAGAATATGCAGTTCATTACTATGTTGTAATTGGATTGTTTCTCAACGTTCGACTTCCATTTTCAGAATATGCATTTTATTACTATACTGTAAATTTGTTAGACCAGTCCATTGGACCAGTCCAGCCAGTCCACGCGGGACCGGCCCAGGTGTGAACGAGGCGGAAATCCGCCGCCCCCTGCTCTAGTTGCACGAGCCGCTAAGCCCACATAGCTTTTTAGGAAGGATTTTTGAGGGATTTGGGAGGGAAATTTGAATGTAGGGACCGTTTAGGGATTTCCTTTTGATTTGTATGCATTAAATACTTTGTTTTCCTAGGGTGAGAGCATATTGAATTTGGCTGATTTTGGGATCTCTTAGGTTTAGGTTTTGGGCTCTAGATTCGTTTAGAGATTGGGAGAGATCGATCCTCCTATTGAATAGAGGATCACTTGTATCTTATTATTTTCTTCCGTTGGTTGATTTCTTGCAATAAAATCTACTGTTTTCCTTGATTTTCATTGGAGTTTGGAAGAGTTTCTCGCTGTTTTACGAAGATTGATAGGAAATACTTAAGATCTACAAGTGTTTCCTATCAAATTTGTTTGTTCTTCGACGTACATTTTGAATATTTTTGGATGATATTTTCCAGCTATCCACGTACAGAGAGCACAGCATACCCCGCATCATTTGATTTCAGAAATGTGCTTGGAGCACAACAAAATAATCCTATATGGGGAAATCATATACGTTCATTACTGACTGATGGTTTTCATAAGCCCCGTATGGGATCAGATGCAGGTGACCATCCTCCCATTACTCCAATGAGGGCAGCAACAGAAGAGATGTTAGGAAATGATGCTTGGAGACTCTACCAATATATTTGCCAACATTTCATTGGTACTGTTAGCCCTGATTGCAAGTACACACGGTTAGTTTCATCTAAAACTTTTAAGCTGTATTGGTTCTGTTCTTCTATTGATGCATGGTCATAGCTAAATAAATAAGGAAAGAATCAAACTTCAATTTGCAGCTTGCCTAAGTAGTAATGTTTGTTGGTCTTAAAAATGGTATATTAAGTAGCAGAAAATAATTTCTGTGGTGAAAGAATTATAGTTTTTTATTTAGATTTTTGAGTTATATAGGATATGTGGCAACTGAAAAGTGAAACCTCCTCTACAACTAATTATTATTATTTATTCAATTTTTGTAATAAATAATTTTGTTTGACTTTGTTCTTACTGAAAAAAAAAAACCTGCAAAAAAAATTGGCTGAAAGGCTTACATTGTTTTCATCCCTTTAGTATTTATACACAAATGATGCCTATAGTACTTAGGAAAATATGAATTTCTGAAGTGATAAATAATTACATTGAATGGCTGCCAGCCCCACATGATAAAAACATATGCATACATTCCATTCTAGCTAGTCTTACTGGCTTGAATGCACTAAATACCCCTCCCAAGTCACCAATCCATAGGAGCAGGCCTTGCTTTCAGGTTTACACCATATGAAGAAATGCAATAATGGAATGAATAAACTGTCAATTCCTTCATTATTTGTGTGCTAAGTGTGCTGGATAGCAAAGAAGTACAACTGTGGGGTTTAAGTGTTACAATCGAACCTGATAAGACTCACAGAAGGAACATGTCCTATCATGTTGGCTTGCAATGGGCCAAATTCAAGATCAAAGATTTGGAAACTATTCAAATTTTTTGTACATTTTGATTTTAAAATAAACAACAAACCACAGAGCTGCAAATAACTTCCAGTATGCAAAAAATAAACTCATTCTCAAAATTTATCTCATGTATCATCAAAATGTATATACAGTAATTACATTATAGTGTATGATTACAGACTGGAGTATAGAACAATGCGGATTAAATAATTAGCCATGACTAAACAAAATTTTAGAAAAGAAGTATTTACATAGACTCGTATCAGATTCTGAAATTTTTACTCAATAGATTCTTTGCCTTAACCAGACCTTGAAAAGAGAAGATAAAATAATTGTGAATAAAATCAAAATAACAAACTAAATTTAAATATTCTAAAACAAAAATAAACTCAATATATTTCGTTATAATAGAATGAAGATTAAAAAAATATCAATTGAAATTATTTGTTTAAAAAATTCTCTCTCACCACAAGATGCAATATCTTAATTCACTCTTATTGTAGGTGAAGTCAATTGTTGTACACAAGAAAACATAATAAGTTAGAAATTAGATTTTATAAAAATTTCAAGAAATACATTCTTAAAATGCTCTGATTTTAAACCCATTCGTTAACTTTAACTTCAATCATTATTTTCTAGATTTATTTTGGTTCTATTTAAGGAGTTTGTGGACATAATTAAACTTTTTATATGGTTCGAGTCTAAAATATCACCCACTAATAGTTGTGGAATCATTTAGTCTTTTTCTCATAAGATTAATTGAACGTTTAAGAGGTGCATAACTCTTCGTGTCTTTTTTCATGTGTAAATGTTTCGGTTTAAATAGTTGGCATGAGGTTATTTCTGCAAGTATATGACTTAGATTATCTCTAGGTATAGTTAAAAATGATTTTTCATAATACACTATGAAGTGGGCCTGTCTTAGTCAATTGTTTTTTACTAAAACACTGTTGTTGTCAAGTCTTAAGTTTTATATGAGAAAAGTTAAGAATTGTATTAGGTAGTCAACAACCAGCGTAAAATTTGTTGAGCAATAATGACACGAAAGCCTATATTATGATGCTTGATGTTGTTTTTGTTGTTACAATTTAAAAATCAAAAGCATTTATTTTTATTATTCTGCATGACATACTCTATAGTAACTGATTTGTTGATATGCGCATCAAACTCTACAAGTTTCTTCTGATTTTCTTTTCCTGAAAGTCGGCAAATCATAAAGCCCAAATGCTAGAACATTTTTAATCCGAGTATCTCTGGAGCGTAAAGCCTAGATCTGCATTAACTGAAGCTGTGTGGAGTTATTAAATGTTGTATAAGTTTTTTTCATTTCAGGACAAAAGTAGAATTTACTGCTGGAGGTGAGCTTTTCCACTGTGTAGGGTTGCATGTGAGCACTAAAGGATTTACATCAATCATGCCATGGTTGGCAGTTAAGGAGAAGAACCTTCCTCAGTTCACGAAAGGAGAGAAAATCAATATTCTAAAAATGGACTTGCAAGAGGTAGGATTACTTGCATCTTATCTTTGTATTTACAACATTGGAATGAATTTTATTCCTTCTAGGTGAACTTGCTCGTCTACATGCATGCTATTTTTGATTATTTGCTCTTTATTCTTTCCTTTTTTTATCTATATGCGCTAGTAACTTGAAGGGAAGACCCCTTTAGATGTGTTTATGTAGATTATTTTGTTCTTGATCATATTTTTTACTTGCAAACTGCAGGGAAGCACCACACCTCCAGATTACCTTAGTGAGAGTGAACTCATCTCTCTTATGGAAAAGCATGGAATAGGGACGGATGCTTCCATTCCAGTTCACATAAACAACATTTGCGAACGCAACTATGTTCAGGTCTATATTAACACCCTCTACCTTGATGTATTTCCTGTTTACTTGTGTATAGCTATGTATTTTTTTGTATTTTAAATGTAAACAATATCTAAGATTTAGTCCCATGTTATTAGCTATCATTAGATATCTGTCAACTATACTTATTGGAGACGTTAGCGACTCGTAGGATCGGGATAGTGGAGCTGTCACCATAGCTCCTTTCCTATATGGTCATCTTAAAAGCACAAGCTCCTCGGAGTGCCTTAGGTGTCTTTCCTCAAATTATTGGGCCCTTAGAAAGTCTCATTAATCTCAATAGAACTAGCTAAGGTAATTCTTCCTTAAGTTTTTTTTTTCTTCTTTTTGGTCATCTTATTTTGCATAATGTGTGTAATTTAAGTTAAATTGCACTAACCTTTATGATTTAACTCCATCTTCTTCAATATGATTTTATTGCTTAATTTTTTTCTTAAGTTTGTAGAGCTTCTTATTCATCTTAAAGGGCTATTCCTTATTTATCTTCGCCTTCATTTATGTCTAAATTTAATATTTACTTACATCTATGTTGCTCATTATTTGATTTATATGATTTTTTATCTAAATTATTTTTTTTTTTCATTTAATGATATCTAATTTTTATCTTTTTGTCTTATATGTCTGACCTCTTTATAAATCAATCATCGTCATTATTATTCTTCCAACTATTTTTAGTTAGTATTTATGAATTCTTGTTTTTATTTGTCCTTGTTAAGTGCTATCTGAGGTGTTAAATCTATTCTTTACAAATCATTTTGAACAATCTTTGTTCATGTAATCTTATATAATCATTCATTGATCAATTGATTTATCATTTCTAGTTTTGCCACACACCATCTTAACATTCTTTTTTTTGTCTCACTCAACTTTGATATATTGACTTATTTACAGCCTAATATTTGAATCCATGCAACATCGCCATTCTTATTATGGTTTTATAAAATTTACTTATAAGCTTTCATAGTATCGTTTTATCACACAAAGCTCTGGAGACACTTCTCCATTTTAACCATCTTTATTTAACTTCACAAGTTTTATTCCCATCTTTATCTCTCTCTCTCTCTTTCTTTTTTTTATTAAATGTCTAAGATACTTAAACCGGTTATGCTTAGGTATCAACTTATCATCCTATGAAAAAATATATGGACTCAATATTGACTTTGATAGACCTAAGATGACTAAAATTCTTGGATTACTTCACAACTACTAATACTGACAATTCTCCATCGTGTATATCTTTAATAATTTTAATCTATCTTTGCCACACACTTTTCTTCCTTAAAGCACTCTAAATCAATTTTCATGATATTTAATCTCACCTTTGTATGTCATGAATTATAATATTATTTGTCCTCTTTTATAAATAAGTATTATGAATTATTCATTATTATTTGTTACTGTGCTATGCAAATAATTATTTTTAAATGCTAGCTATTCTTTACTCTATTTTTGATGTTCATCATTAATTTTGTGCTATAATGTTTTGTTTTATTAGAATTTATTATAGATATCTATATTATATTTTTAAAAAAGTGTGACAAGATTTTATTTGTAGTACTATTTTCTTAAAAATTAGCTCCTTACTTTGAAAAGGTATGCGCCACACATCCTTTGTTTCTTATAGGAGATTAAGGGTCTTTGTGCCTTTGAGCCTTTTGCTTCAATAAATAGGTTATTAACCAAAGTCTTAATGTTAACGTTTTGATTTTGAAGGTTAACTCTGGGAGAAGGTTGGTTCCAACAGCCCTAGGAACCACCTTGATAAGGGGATACCAAAGTATAGATGCAGATCTTTGTTTGCCAGATATCCGTAGCTTTATTGAGAATCAAATCACCATGGTTGCTAAAGGAAAAGCAGACCATTCTCATGTTGTTCAGCATGTTCTCCAACAATTTACACAGAAGTTTTCTTATTTCGTCAAGAAGGTGATCTTCTCAATGAATTAATTGATTTATTCTTTGCTTGCAATTCTGCTTCTGGAATGCATTTGTTGCTAATATTATTTTTGTTATATGCTATAAGTCAACATCCATGACCTCATTTTGATATTTATGTGCTATAGCATTTGTGCTGAGTTTACACTTGTTGGCATAGTTTTCATGATGTTATACTGGCACTTACCTGTTTGAAAAAAAAAAACTAATCATTCATCAAATAATGATGACAAAACTTCCAAGTAGCATTTAAAGTAAATAAATAGACGTTTTAACAGTTTTACAAAATATTACAAATGGGAGCACTATTTTGCTGTATTGGCAAGCATGGTAGCGGTCAGCATCACAAATTTGTTGCCCCGCCACAAGATGGTAATCATTGTCATTCCTTTCTTCGTTCACAATCATTGACATCTATTTATGGGATAACAATCATTTTCATTGATGTGTGGTCTGTAGGGTCTTTATGGTGAAGATAATAATTTAATTGGTGTGCCCTTATGGTGGTTATCGAAGGGTTTTTTTTTAAACAAACCAAAGGGTTATTTGAGTGGTGGTTAAAGGAGATTTCAAATTTTGGATAAATTTAGTGCTGGAACTTTTAGGGTAACATAAGACGTAGGGGTGTCAATTTCGGGTCACGGGTCGGGTTCGGGTTGAACCCGAATTGACCCGGGTGGAAAACGGGTCGACCCTAACCCGACCCGGGTAGAGAAACGGGTCGAAAATCCGAACCCGGACCCGACCCGGCGGGTTGCCGGGTTGACACGACCCGACCCGCGAGCGACGGCGGCACCGCGGCAGCGCGAGCGGCACGAGGGCGACGGCGGCAGCGCGAGCGGCACGCGGCAGCGCGAGTGCGGCACGCGGCAGCGCGAGCGCGAGCTCAAGCGCGGGGCAGCAGGGCGGGCAGCAGCGCGTGCAGCGGGGCAGCGGGCAGCGGGCGGGGGCAGCTGGCAGAGGGCGGGAATTCGAATTTTTTTTAAATTAAACGGGTTGGCGGGTTGACCCGGCAACCCGCCGGGTCAACCCGAACCCGACCCGTTTTTTAAACGGATCAATTTCTGGAACCCGAACCCGACCCGTTTTGAAATCGGGTCGGGTCCAACCCGGATTTTCCGGGTCAGGTTTTCGTGTCGTGTCAAATATTGACACCCCTAATAAGACTTTTTTTTTTTCGAGAAAAGCAGGGAGGAACTACATATTAAAGTTATGGGATGTTAGGAAACTAATGATGTTTTTATGAGTTCTGGATCAGTGGTTAAGGTGTTTTGATTTTTTTAATCTGGTTGACCACAACAGGAAAGTGTATCTTTATATTGAGATGTTGGCTATAATATCTTAGGATTATTAGGGTGTTGATGTCTTGTAATATTATGAGGAATGTAGGGGAGTATTTGAAAGAGTTTTGGAGAGGTCAGATGGGTTTTGGGATTGAGGGAACTATGCTTAAGGCTATAAAGAGGAGATGATATCGGGAAAGGGGAGAATAAGGGGAAGAAAAAATAATTAAGGACTTACCAAAGTCCTAGGGGATTAGAAACCAAACTTCATAAAAAATTAGAGCAATCATCAAGCGTTTTCATACAAAATTTGTACAAGCAAAAATAAGTTTTCTTTAATGAATCAAAAAGTACAAAATAATGTCCTATTTATAAGTCTTTTCCAAGCTTATGCAACTTTGAAAAGCCTTAGTAGTCAATTAAATATTAGCACATAGGTTAGTGACTTGTCCTAATACAAAGGAAAGAATGATGAAAAAAATAAATTAAAATTTGAAGCTTTCAAATATATGAAAATTCATATTGACCCAATAAGGCAAGTAGAGTGATCCTGAAATCAAGTATAAAGATTTTTTTTTTTTTGCTTTCTCAATTGGTATGGCTCTACACTGTCATTGTCAGGTCCTAACCCTGGATGAAAAAAGTGAAGGATTGTGTTAGGTAATCGACAGCTAGGTAAAATTTGTCGAATAATCATGACATGAATCATGACTTGACTGGTATGGCCCTCCTACCCATCAAGAGCCTTTAAATAAAGCTTCTTAATTATTCTTCCATAATTTTATGCGTATCATAGGTCATCCATGGGCTTGCATGGGTAGTTGTACATGATAAATGACCCAAATCTTGACATAGAGCCTTTATTTGTGACATTGTCCTTGACTTTTGTCTTGATTTTGCATCAGTCAAAAAGCCTTGATTGTGCATCAGTCTACTCTTAAAAGAACACAAATTTAGATAGATTGCATGCCAACATGGGCTTGCATGCCTAATGGATTTAGGGATACATGCTTGATGGCCTGATGGCATGCATACCTGATGGATTGCATGCTTAATAGCCATACAAGCCTATGCATGTAGGCTTTAATAAAAGAGATGGCATGGCTATCGAAGGGCTTGACAAAAATTCAAAAAAAACGATACTTAAGTGCTTGAGAAAGATTATACAAGGGCTTGGTCAGTCTATCCCTTTGCTTTTGTATCTGACTCTAGCCCATGACTAGAAGTTGCTCAAATTCTAGGCTAGCCAACTGAGAGCTTGACTAGATAACGTGAGAGCTTGACAAGGCCACTCAAGGACTTGATACCAGTCAGACTCTTCTGTAATCTTGCTAAGAGCTAGACATCTCCAGCCCTCGAGTAGTTTAGTTCCCTTGACGAAACCTTAGACATCTTGGTGGCAAGCCTAAGTAGGAACGACAATAATGCCCTCACTACCCATTAGTGTGGTGAGGGAAACTGTCCTTACTCAACCAATTCTCTCCAAAATCTCATTCTTGTCCTATTCTTTGATATTTATTCCTTTCATTAGTTGAATGCATATTTTTATTTATTTATTTAATTATTTTATTTGTGAAATATTTAGTGATAGTGCATGTTGTGTTGTATTGACTGAATTTAATGTTTATTCATGTTGATCTTTTGATGTAAAATGAATGGAGTTGCACGTATTAGAACCAAGGTAGAAGGGCTCATTCCACCCTTCAAGGGTTAAAAATGTATATACTTTGGATAATTGGTTCTAATCCATGTCTAATAAATTTGAACTTAATATTTAAATTTTACATGAGAGAAACTTGTATGACATGGAGTGTGGATGATGAAGATTGCAGAACATTGCTAAATGGAGCAAAACATGGCTCGATTGTAATTAGTGTTTAAAAAATTTGTTTTAATGAGAAAAAAACCATGCTGCAAAGCCAAGTGTTCCTGAAATGCTCTAAATTGTGATCATCAAAGCATTTGCAGTATGAAGCAAATGCTTCATGATGCTTCATAATGTTGGAGATTTTAATAGAGAGAGGCTTTTAAGATAGATAGAGAGGCTTCTAATAGTGAGAGGGGCTTTTAAAAGAAAATGAGAGGTTCCTAAGAGTGAGAGAGGAGCTTCAAGAGAGAGAGAGAGAGGCTTCTAGGATAGTGAGCTTCTAATAGAGAGTGAGAAGCTTCTAATATAGAAAGAAGCTTATTACTCTTCAATTCTTCTTGAACCATGAGAACCCAATTAAACTTTCTATGTTATTCAGAAAAGTGGGGGAGGAAAATAATCAAAAAGCAAAAAGAAACTTAATACTTTGCATCTATTCCAAAATGCCTCTTTTGTAGCTCAAAGACTAAGTATAGAAAGGAATTACAAAAAAAAACTTGTCTTTCTTACGATGTAGTGATATGTAAATATACACAGCCCAATTTTTCTTAAGAATCAATACGATTCTAGAAGTTACTACTACCAATAATTACAACAACAACAATAACAATAACATCAAGTCCTTATCCTATTATGTGGGATCTCCTACATGAATCATTTTTCTTCATTATGTCTTGTTAAGAGTCAAATAATATCATTAATTGCAACAAATAAAAAATCCTTCAATATAAAATTTTTGTCATTTTAGTTTATAGACTTTCTCCTACTATACAACAACAACAACAACATCAAGCCTTTATCCTGCTACGTGGGGTCGGCTACATGAAAGTCTATAATTCGCACAATCTTACGCATCACCTTTATTCTTAAAAATAAGAATCAACGAATTCATTCTCCACTCATCTGACATCTTTTTAGCCTTCAAAATAATATTAAAAAGTTTAGTAAGCCAAGAAATTCTTTCATCTCCTAAGCAATTTCACAGCTCTATTGGAATATCATCGGGTACAACAGATTTTTCAGACTTCATTTTTTTTAAAGCCTCACTAACTTCGGTTTTACTAATATGCATAAAAATAAAAATCTTTATTTTCATTTAGAATTTTAAGATCATTAAAGTCAATCATATTCTCACAATTTGTATTAAAAAGTTTAGCAAAATATCTCATCCACCTTTTTTTAATATCTTCTTCAAATAAAAGTACTTTTTTATTTTCATACTTAATATGCTTCATTTGCACTAAATTTTTAGTACTCAAATCTCTTTGTTGGCTAACTTATACATATATCTTTCGCCCTCCTTTGCATCTAATTTTTTATACAAATCATTAAAAGCTAAAATCTTTGCATCACATATTGCTTTCTTAGACTCCTTACGGACCTCTTTATATCTGTGGGCTCCGAAAATTCGGCCCCGGCCTCCACTCGCTTTTCTTTTTATTTGGCGAGGGGAGTTTTAACGGAAATAAGTTCCGAGGTAAATTTTGGGAAGGCAGATGAGTTTGTAGATAAGACACTACCCAGAGATTTCGCCCTCATTTTGTGAGTACTTTATGATCTGAGTTCTGGTTTCCTATAGGCGCAAGCCCCTATAGTTAATTACCCCTCCCGATCACGAGAGAGAACTTTCGATTAAGGCTAGTCATCAATCAGATATGTTGAGATACATTGTATCTGGCTATAGTAGTAGCATAGGTTTTGGGATTTGAGAATTTGGAAATTTGTAAGATTTGAAGATTTGATATTTAAAATTAGAAATTGTACCATCTTGCACTTAAAGCGAATGGTGGGGGAATGGATGATAGACCCGATCAAGATCACATGGTTCCATCATCCCAGGCCATCGTGGTCCCTGGTCTACTTAGTTAGAGGAGGTAGTCGACCCAACCTGACAGAAGGATCCTTGTCGGCAGCCATGAGTTGCTTCGTCCAAGGGGACCTTGTAGACCCGGGGTGAATGTTTGTCTAAGGGGACAAATTTGAATCCACCTTAGCTAACAGAGGGCTTTGTGCCCTATCGATCATATCCTATTGATTCATATCTCAAGGATTTGATGCCAATAATGAGCGTATTGGCTCTGGCCATAACCGATATTTCGTGGTGCCATTTGGCGGCAAAATCACTCGGTTCAGAGGGCCCCAGGTCATAACCGTTTATCCTGCGGTGTCATTTGGCGACAAAATCGCTGGTTAAAGGACACGTACCACATCCTTATTGGCATGATTGTTTGAGAATGGATCCTAGTGATATTTTTGACCAGGCATTAGCTCTTTGTGAGTTGAAGTGATTTTTAGATTTGTCCACCTTGGCAAACTGTTACGGAGGGTGGATGAACTTTTGCTTTAAGTGTTAATGGATTAATTTCAATTTTAAACATTTTTGGGATTTTGAGATTTTTTAGATTTTTGTGGGTATTTGAGATAGGATTTGAAAATATTTGTGAGCCCCTCCGGTTAAGATTTGCATTCAACATGGCCATCATCGGGGTGTTTGGGGGCATTTCCACTTTCTAGATTGAACCTTGTCGACTCTGTTTACTGGTTGACAGAGGATCAGGTTTCATGGGTTTTATGCCTTTATTAGTGAATTCTATTAATTATAAGCCTTGAAGGCCTAATATGAATGTATTAAAACAGATACACTGATCGTCACAACCGTGTATTTGTTTGAGGGTTCGAACATTATCGACTCCTATTGATCTATATAGGAGGATCGGGTTCGAACTTGAATTCACTAATATGTTGCACTCACTACATATTTTTCATATTTTATTTGTGAGTATCTCTTTCATTGCAATCATCCTTACCTTGTAATGAATATTGTTCATGGATGCATTAGAGATTTCATGTTATTACTCATTGTCAAGTTGTGAATTTGTCTTGATCGTTGCTAGTGGATGAAAGAAGTTTCCTTTTGACTCATTGATGTTGATTGAAGGGAAATCATTGCATTCACAATCTATCCATCAGTATTGGTTGTAAGCTACTATATTCACTTGCACTTCATTCATGCTTGTAAGCCAACTATCTCCTTCACTAAATGTATTTTGCACGCATTCATAAGAATCTTTGTTTGTTGTAGGCTCTTGGACCTCCTTTGTAGACCCTTGTTCATTCATTGATATTTAGCTAGATGATCAAGAATATCTTCTACCATTTGTATGAATTAGGATGAATGCTACAATCCAATCATTGTCATTTGCATAAAGGTTACATTGAGAATCATCATCATTATCATTAAGTGAATGACACTTGCAAAATCCCTTGACTTAACAAATTTTATATGTATTCATTTGCAAGCTCAAGTGTGATGTTAAATCTTTTACTCATTTATTCAAGTTTTAATTTAGATCATTGTTTGAGTTCAAGTGCCAAATGAAATCCTCCATAAAGTTCAGGCTCAAAATGAGCCTCTTCTGTTCGAGTCCCCTGTTGTCCTTGCAAATTCAATTTATGCTCATTTGATATTCATTCTCGGTTCAAGTTTGAATTTATCTTATTTGGGTTTGATCTTTTATTAATCATTTGTTTAGTTCAAGCATAAGCCTTCAAGTCCAATATTCATTCTCATTTAAGTGCAGGTTCTTATTCTTTTTGAGTTCAAACAGGTCCGAGTAGAGTAATATTTCACCCGAAATTTCGGCAACCTCTCGGCATCTCCCCCGTTTAGGGGAAAATGACGGAAAACTGGGCCTCCCGCCATGCTAGAGAAAAGCGTGTACGGTAGGTGCCCTCTTACGAAGACACCGCGGCCGTGTAAAGTCTTTGTCCCCACCACGTCAGAGAAAGGCGTGTATGAGTCTTCGGTACCTGTTGCAAAAGAGAAGCAGTTGTTTCCCCGCGAGCGGGTACTTATGAATATCCCGATCTCGTCGTAGGCACTGCACCAGGTTCCCATCCCACCTCGCTAGAGAAAAGCGTGTATAGGTGGTTTTCCGGTGCGCCACGAACGGCGAGAACAAGATTTGGAACCGAGGGTCGCTCGCCTACCTCTTCGTAGGTGATGAGGACATCGATCCAAGGTTCAAACATGTGTATCACCGGAAGCATCGCAGATCGATGGCCACGATTCAGAGCTTATATTTCTAGTTGTTTATGCATTTTATTTTTATGTCTTCCTATTATACCCTTATGTTGAGTTGAGTCATGTTGGGGCCCTGAGGGCAATTTAGTCTTTATTTCTTCTTGTATGCTTGAGACCTATATATATGGGTCTTTTCTCTTGTAATAGCTAATGAATTTTGAATGAAAAAGTTATGTTTTGTTTCTACTTTTCTAGCATGAGTGCTTGAGAGGGAAGAGAGCTCAAGGGGATTAATTCGCAAGGCCCACCAGTCGTTGGAAGAGTCCGCGGCTCGTGGTTAGTTCTCGATCATCGCGTTCGTATTTTTTCCATTTTCTTCACCTCCACTACAAGAATTCCCTCCTCAACCCCATTGCCGCCGCCCCTTGGGAAACCGCCGCCGACCACCACCTCATCCTCTACCGACCACCTCGCCGGCAACCTCCCCTCACCCCTCAACCCCTTCCCTACGAAGTCCAATTTTGAAATTCAAAATTTGAATTTAAAAAACTTTCCAATTTTGGAATTTCCAAATTATGAAAGTTTTAAGTCCGTTTTCATGATGAAATTCAAATTCAAACGGAATTCATCCGAATCCTTCATAAACCTCATGTGTTAATTTGGAAGCTATTCCATTGCTCCCACATCCAATTCCCCCCCTCTAGAAGCCGCCGGCCTCATCCATGGTGGAGCCCCCTTAATGCCCTCATTAAGGCATTAATGACATTTGAATTTGAAATCAATTTCAAATTACTTTTCCCTCCTAATTCCTTTAAAATCTGAAATTAATTTCAGGTTTTAAATTAATCCCTCCTCCTCTCTTGAAACCGCCGGCCTCCTCCCCCTATTGAGCCCCCATTAATTCCCCACTTAAGGCCTTAACTCCACTTGATTTGAAATTCAAATATCAAGCCATTTCCCTCCTAATCTATTCAAAACTGAAATTAACTTTCAGTTTTGATTAATCTCCCCCCATAATTTCCTAAACCTCTTTTTCCCTAACCCTAACCTCCTCCTTGCACCCGCCAAACCCCACCCTCTCTCCTTGGGATTCCCGCCGGTCTCATCTCCTCCTCTCCCACCTTTTCAACTACAAGTTCTCTCTCTCTCCACACCACGTTCTTCCTCTCTTCTCATGAAAGATTCTCCTACGCCAAGCATGCATGGCGGATCCGGAGATCGATAGTGGATTGGTGTTTGATATCTACGGTGACATCCATATCACCCGGTCTCCATTTTTCGACGTCGGGTTCGGATCCGACGATACAGTTGAAGGCTACTTAAATCGCATTCTTCCCACGCTCATAGACGTCATCGACGAGAAATTCGAAGACTATTCGTGGACCGTCATCGGCTATCCGTCCGTGCCTCCTCCACCACCGCCAACCTTTCCGTGGCTCAAGACCATCGGTGTTGCGGCCCTCCTCATGGCATCGTTAAGTGTGTTGAAGATCATCTCCTGCTAAGCCTAGTGTAGTTGAGTGATTAATCCCCAAGGTGAAAACTCTCATTATTAATTTGCGGATTGTTGGTTAATAGCTTTTGGTATTGCTACTATCTTTGGTTATCTATGAGTTTTGGTTAATCTACTTGTACTCCTTCGCCTAAGCAAGTCAAAGACTAAGGTTCTTTAATGAATTTACTTGTTATTTCAATAAGTTATTGATTGAGATTACATTGTCCATCGTTCTTAAATTTCTTAACAAACTCCTTCGCATAATGTTTCACATCAGTAGGTGTCGCGCCGGTTTCCCTTCCCACCACGCTAGAGAAAAGCGTGTATGGGCTATTTGCCGGCTCGACACGCACATCGATGTAGGAGGGCACGAAAATCAAGAGAGCATTTTTTTTCTTCTTTTCTTTTCTCTTTTCTTCTTCTTTTTTTTTTACAAACACACACTCTCTCTCTCACACACACAATAATAACAACTTAGTAACATTACTAATCATTATTAACACCGACAATAACAATCAGCATTAGTGTTATGATTGCAACTTGACAGCAATATTAAAATGGCACTCCCTTATGAATAATCAAGAGATTACCCACATTTTACCTGTGCGAGAATCTGATTGCGGGTCTTGAGAAAGTAGTGGGCCTTTTGAGGGATTAGAATGCTGCTTTGTTACTCAAGTAAATGATAGAATAATGAGTTGGGGCTGGTTTTGAAGACTTCAGTAAGGTAGAGGTTGGGCCTTAGTTATGATGGGGTGAACTTAAAGCCTTAGAAATGGGCTGCAGTAGAAAGGGTTTGAGGAGGAGTTGGGCTTTAGTTTATGGATTTACTGTTTCTGGACTTGAAGGATGAGGGTTGTTTGGATTTGCTTTGATGTGGGCCGTTGTGGGTTGTTAGGTGTACCTTAGTTGCAGTACGGTGGAGAATATGGAGTCTTGGCAATGAGCTGTTGTGGAAAAGCTGGTTAAGGGTAAAAGGCCAATAAAACTGCTTGTAGATTTTAGAGACTCTTGTGTATTTCCACTTTGGATCTCCACATGAAACAGCTAGCAGTGATCTTCACGTGAAATGGAGAAGGCCGCTTGAGAAGACTTGGTCGGTTTCTGGACGTTGAAGATGACTGCTGTGAGGGAACTTGAGCAGTTGAGGTAGAGTTGGAAGAGAAGAGACGTTGCTTGGTTGCAAGAGATTGAGCAATGGTTGAGGGTTGTATGGAGTTCAGATCTGCTGTATGAAATAGGAGCAGTTGTAGGTGGTTGAGTAGTAGAAGCAAAAGAAGGAATGGCTGCTTGTGTGAGTCGTTGTAGTGGAGAGGAGAGGGCTGCCGTGGTTTTTTTTTTTTTTTTTTTTTTTTTTTTTTTGTGGAGTGGTTTTGCTGAAGAAGAAAAGGGAGAATGGGATGGAAGGTGGAGGTGCTGCTGGCAGTGGGGCTTTTGTTGACGTCGTGGATTTCTCGGCACAGTGAAGCAATGGGATCTAGTGGAGGGAATCAAACTAGGGATATGGCTGACTGCAGGCGTGTCTCTTGGCTTGAAGAGGTGGAGGAAGTGGAAGCTTTCACTCACAGCAAGCAGAGGGACGCTACGGCTTCAGCTTGCTATCTTCTCTTAACAACCCCCAACCCTCTTCACTCTGTTTTCCTTATTTTTAACGACAACCACAGTGTACATTTGAAGTAGAAACCACAGTTGTGCGGGATTGACAGATTGACGGAAGTGATCAAACTTCGACAAAACGAGGTAAGGTATTAAATTGAGATTTGAATTTGCATTTGACCTTTCCCTAATTTGACATCTGATTTTGTTGAAAAAATTTTATTTAACTGCTATATTGGTGTCTACTCATTGCTGAGTTAATTTAACATGACAATCACGGCATTAATCAGGTCAAAAGCCTGCCTTGATTCACGTGCTGATTTTCTCGATATTTGTGCACATCGCGTCGTTTAGTGCGTCAATTTTGTCGAACATTAAAATTAGACAAATTAATAGTGAATTTAGGGTATTATCTATGTTTCGGTCGCAATGACCTCATCCTTTTAGCAATTGGACGTCGTTTGGGCAACACCGAGGCTAATTTTTGCACTGGACCACCTCGATTTGCGTGCACAACCTCAATTAAACAAATGAGTAGTGCATTTAGGGTGTTTTCGGCATTCCGAACACAATGATGCAGTTTGTTTCATAATCGGACGTCGTTTGAGCAATGCCGAGGCTAATTTTTACCTGGGGCCGCCTCGATTTGCGTGCACAACCTCAACTAAACAAATTGGCAGTGCATTTAGGGTACTGTCGGTGTTCCGAACACAACGACGCAGTTCGTTCGTCAATCGGATGTCATTGGATCAGCCTCACGCCTTAATTTCGGGTGTCGGTCGTCTCTTTTGACCGATCTCATCCGGTTTGACTGCGAGAGGCCTCGACCTAGCAGAATTCGACATCCTGATCGCAATGACGCCGTCCGTTTGGCAATCGGAGGTCGTTTCACCCTTCAAGTGACGTGTGGCGCCAAGGCTCATATCGCTTTATTCATCAGTTTGGGTCCTTTCTCGTGTGGTTTAAGGTATAGGGGTCAACAATATCTTACTTAGTTATCAGAGTTTTTACATTTAAACCAAATTTTATAACAAATCTTATTATTTTTTATCTTATCTTGCATATTTTTATTCCACCAACTATTTTTATTATTATGAGTTTTTCCCTTTGATACTCCAAGCACATATTTTGCAACATTCTTAATATCACTAACTATTTTTTCTCACATAATATTTGCTTCCCCATGCATAAATAAAATCTTAAGATCTAGAATATTACTCTAAAAAATATTTTTAATAATATTCTTGAAAATCCCCCATCTAATCCTAGAACAACGTTTTACTTTATTTTTTATATTCTACCCCTTCATCCTAACATCCATAACTATTAAGCGATGTTGGGTACATAAACTTTCACTCGGAATAAATTCTAAATGATCTTTTTTTCTCATAAGAAAGTAATCAATCTAAGTTTTTCTATATCCATTCTTATAAGTGATTAGAGTTTAATCTCTTTTCTTAAATATGGTATTAGCAATTGCAAAGTCATAAGCTATAGAAAAATCTAATTGATCTTACCACCTTCATTAATCACTCCAAACCCATAGCCATCATGGATGCTTTTAAAATAATCTACCTCTATACGAACATATTCATTTAAATCTCCTCTAATGAAAATTTTTTCTTCAAGATGTATCTTTTATATTAATTCTTTTAAATCATTCCAAAATTTAAATTTTGAACTCATATCCAAACCTATTTGAGAAGCATAATAATTTATAATATTAATAATCATAACAACAACAACAATCTTTACGGCTATAATTCTATTTCCAATTCTATTAATTTTTACAACATTATCCTCCAAACTCTTATCAATAATCACACTTACACCATTTCTAGTATGACTATTACTAAAATATCATAATTTAAACCCTAAACTATCAATTTCTTTAGCATTCTCTCCAACTCATTTAGTTTAATGAATACATAGAATATTTATCTTCCTATAAATCATAATATCTATTAATTCAATTAATTTGCATGTAAGGTAACATATATTCCAAGTTCCTATCCTAATTTCTGTTTCATGGACTAGTTTCTTTACTCACATCCGTCCATGATGTAGGAACATTTGTCTATTTAACACTGCACTCGGACGCCAGTGTAGTGGTCCTTGCACACTTCTCACCTATATCATTTCGCGTCGCTTTTAGGGAACACCCTAGCATTAATACAATATATTAAAGGATTCATGTCATAATTATTCGATAAGTTTTACGCTAGCTGTTGACTATCTAATGCAATCTTCCACTCTTCTCATCCAATACTTGGGACCTCACAACGGTAGACTTTCACCTACTATATAGTATGAAAATTGTTAAGAGTATGCCAATTTATATTTCAAAATGTATAAATGTGGAGGCTCTGAAAATCCATGCCTAGATCTTTTTAGGCAATTCTTGGTCCCCAGTCAAACTTTTAAAAGGCAGGTTAGATTATAGATAAAAAACACTACCTAGAGGTTTTACACTTTTTTTGCGAGGACTTTATGATTTGGTTTCAAGTTTTTCATAGGCATAACCATCTATTATTTTAGTTTAATATTATTATTTTAAGTTTCAAATTCAACTCTTATGAGAATGATTGTAGCATTATGCTCGATAAGATATTGATTCTTTGTGAGCTTGGTTAATCTTAAATTTGTCACCTTCATAAAAATATTGCGGAGGGTGAATTTGTTTGGATTGATTGTTGCTTTAAATTTTATATCAGTAGATTTCACTTGAACATTCTCATATTTTATATTTTGTATTTCCATATTTTCTTAGAAATTTGTGCTAATAATAATATATTTTGAGATTTGGGATTACTTTAGAAATTTACCCCCCATTTTATATTCACCACCAGCATGACCAACATCAGGTATTTAATGATTTCTTTTTGTTGCTTTCAACTTTGTCAACTTAGCCAATTTGCTTGCAGAGGATCGAGTATGCGATTAACACTTAATATTGCATTTTGTAGATGTGGCATCATGAATTTCATTTTTGACAATGGATTTATTTGTAACAGATTGAAAATATGGATGCACTCTTTGAAGCGCAATTCTCAACCTTGGCTGAATCTGGACGTTTGCTCAGCAAGTGTGGAAAATGCACCCGATACATGAAATTCATTTCAACTCAACCAGCACGGTTGTACTGTACCAGTTGTGAGGAGGTTTATTATCTCCCTCAAAATGGCTCCATTAAGGTAAATTTATTCATTTCTGGCACTCCAATTTTAGGAGTTAATTAGTTTAGATAGGAAATCTATTGTTTTGCTTGGGATTTTTCTCTCAGGACAGAGTTCATAGTTTCATATGGTTGGAATGAGAGGCCGAGGTTTACATTATTTTTGAAGTGCTACAAACTAATGTTTTGAATCTATCTAGGAACACATGAGATTATTTATCTTTGCTATCCGTACTTTTCATAGTGTCTTTCTATGGTTGGTTTATCTCTCCTATAACTGGTTACTCGTTACATACTGAGGTGTCTAACTTCTGTGCTTAACTCCTGGTCAAACTTTCAGACTTAGGGTAGACAATTATAACTTTTCATGTGTGCTTGCCTTCAGATCATCTTTTTTTTCCTTTGTTTCCATATGGGTAGTACTATTAAAAGAACAGGTTATTTATCAATTTTTATTACTGTCTAATCTGAGCATGATGAAGGCATTATATGAAGTCATCAAAGCAATGCATAATTTACTGTTTTTAAACTCCATTGGAATTGGCCTTTGAAAATCAGAGAGCCCAAGTTTTAGGACTCATTTATTTTTTGGGACTTTGAACGAATTTAATCATAAACTATTAAATTCAGAGAATTTGAGAGGGAAAAAGCTTAATTTTATTACACAAAACTATCCTATTTATAGATCTATATAATATGTCCTAATAAAGAAACACATAACTACAGAATCATGCATAATTGCCTTAATATAATTCTTTATAAATCAGCCACCCAATTATAGAAGGAGATCAGTGTGATCAAGGTGAGCCTCGCACGGATCCCCATGCTGGCTGTGGGATCAAGGGCCAAGCGACGGCTGAGATTTAACAACGTGATCTAGGTGAGCCTCCCATGGATCTCCATGTTGTCTGTGGGATCAAGAGCCAAGGAACGATTGAGATTTTAACATAAACTCACACACATGTAAATAGAAGGCCTTGAACTCGAGATCTTGTAGGCTATAGTGGGCTCTACATGGTTTTGGGACTTTTCATTGTGATATTCAGATTATATACTTTATTATGTTAGGGAAATATAAGCGTTTAGTCATTTTATCATTTATGGTATGCATATTAAAATAGATTCCTTTTTTGAAGATGGTAAGTTTCAAATGAGATTGATATTAAATTTTTACGTTGCTCAAGCTTCTGTATCAAGACTTCTTATTTTAAGTATCTTTTGAAGAAATTTTGCTGACGGGTTTGCATCTTTTAGCTATACAAGGAATTTGCATGCCCTCTAGATGGCTTTGAGCTGGTTCTCTTCTCCATGTCTGGTTCCGATGGAAAGTCCTTTCCTCTCTGTCCCTATTGCTACAATTCCCCCCCATTTGAAGGAATCACCACTCTATTTGGTTCCATTAAGCTTGGGAATTCTGGAAAACTAGGCAAAGGAGCAGGCATGCCCTGCTTTCTTTGTCCTCATCCAACATGTCGACACTCCATGATTACACAGGGAGTATGTGCTTGCCCTGAGTGCAGTGGGACACTTATCCTTGATCCCATCAGTGCTCCCAAATGGAGACTCTACTGCAACATCTGTAATTGCATGGTCTCCCTTCCACAGGGCGCTCATCGAATCTCAACCACTAGCAACAGATGCCCTGATTGTGATTCCTTAATCATTGAAGTAGACTTCAATAAGAAGACAACACCTCTAAGTGATGGAGCCACATTGTATTCTGGCTGCATATTGTGTGATGAATTGCTGCATTCTCTCATTGAAATGAAGCACGGCAAGTCATTCCTTAGGCGAGGAAGAGGTAGAGGAAGAAATCGAGGAAGAGGTGGTAGGGGTCGAGCTAGAGGTGGCTCAAAGAATGATGATCCCAAAATGAGCTTTCGAGATTTCTAAAAGGAATAACTGGTTCATTCATGCATTCTATTTATTGATTCCTGGTTAGTCTTTCCTTTATCCTTCTCTCCCAATTCTCCTTTGTTGGCTTACTGATTGTCTAATTCTATTTCCGGTTTGTTCTAGTGATGTCAAGGAACAAGAATTGAAGGATTTGATGATTTCGTTACTAAGTGAAACTGAAAATATGAAGATCTATCCCTATGTTTAGGGCTATCACAGCCCTAGAGCATTAAATGCTTCCAAAAAGCTCTCCCTACAGACTTGCAGAAGTTGTATTATTTGTACAGAATGTCTTCATATTATTATCATCCTGTAAGAACTGGAATGGCTAGTAATTCTATCTGGTTTTTATGCAATTTGAATACCTTAAAATTGTTCATTTATTTCTTTGACATTTCCTTTATTGCATTTTGATAATTTTTTGTGTCAGAGGCATATAACTGTGTTTAAACATATGCATGTTTTGTGGAAAAAAAAAATATATGCATGTTTTGTGGAAGATTATCTTTGTTTCTTTTTTATATTAAACTAAATCTAGGTTTTCGCTTTTGGTTTCAGTTTTCAGTTTCCATGGTTTTCCAGTTTTTATTGGGATTCAATTGTGCTTGTTTCAACATAGTTTCATCCCCAAAACTTTTGAAACCAATTGAAGCGAAAAAAAAAAAGTGGCTACATTGATCCAAATTTTCCCAAATAGAATAACAGCATGTGACTCTGTTAGACCTGAATCGGTCCAACCTGGACTGGTTCTGGTTTACACCCGCCGATCCAGACAGGGAGGGGCAGACATCAGAGGGGGGGCAGAAGCCTTGGTGGGGCCAAGGCTTAATTAAACATTGTTTGAGAGGAAAAATATGAATTAGGGGTTGTTTAGGGATTATGTAATGTTCCTTTTGCTTTAATTAGTCTCTCTGGTTAGGGTTTGGCGAGGATCTTGAATTAAAATAAAAAATTTGAGATCTCTTGGGTGCTTGGGCTCCAGTCGCTTGGCTAGAGATTAGGAGAGTGTTTCTTCCTCTCGAATTGAAGAAACTTGTATCGTTTTTGTTTTTCTTCATTTTTTAGTGAAATCCACCGTATCTCTCAGATTTCTACAGTTTTTCTCAAGTTGCTATTGCTCAATTGTTGTTTTTCATCTGAAGACAGCAGATTTTCTGCTTGGAGGTAACTACTTCCTATCAAGACTCCTGCATTATGTTTCCTTTCTCTGAAGAAAATTTGATTTATTAACACATAAATGCAGGTATTTGCTATCTAAACTAGGTGATTCAAGTAAGCGGGTAAAATCTAAGCAGTCAAAAATTACTATTCAGTGTTATTCTTGTCATTAATTAGGCTAATATTCATCATCAATTTTCCCACCTGCAGCTCTAATCATATCTCATGGATACCTCTGTGAGCTTCATTCTGTGAGACTCTCCCTTTCCAGGTAGGACGTGAGCACTGGAGCAGGCTCTTTCGGCTCACAAACTGATGTGAATCCAGTGCTTTGTATTAAGCGTTATATGGGTAATAAACTGATTCATTCTTGTAATTTCTTCTGTTTGCTTCCAATCTTTCTGCTATTTAAGGATCTGGCAGGCCCTTTACAAGTCTTTTAACAAGATCTTTAGTAATTTCTTTGTATTTTTATTTTGGCATTGATTTTTGTGATGGGTTTTTTAAGGTCTTTAGGCGTGACTGTAATGCAATTTGGGCTGTAGTTGATAGATTTATGAAGTATGTGCATTTCTTACCCATGAGACAACGATACAATAGCTAAGGTAGCTCAATTATATGTAAAATTAAGACATTACGAGATTATGCGAAGTGTACTAAAAATTCGGTCAGATTGTGATGACAGATTCACATCAAGGTTATGAGGAGGAATACAAAAAATATTAGTGCAAAACTTAGTTTCATTATAGTTTATCACCTTCAAATAGAAGGTTAATCTGAGAGGGTGATGCTCCATGATACGCGAAATCAGCAAGGAAAGATAGTAAAAACAGCAGAAATTGAGAAGCAATGGCTGGTTTTTTTATTAAAACTTCAACATCAAAATAAGATACAATTATCTACTATGAGAGAGGTACGTAGATTGTCTCTCCCACTTGACCTAGATGCCGCTAGGAAGCCCTCGAGAAAACTCAAAAAAAAAAACTATAGCAAACTCTCCAAACAAACCATGATAAATAAATCTTAGAATCAGCGCTTAATAAATTCCTTAATGCACCTCAAAACAGTCCCCTTCCTTAATTAATTTCTCTATCTTTTTATATTTCAAAATTAGAATTCTTTCCTTTCTTATTTCCTCTCCTAGTATATTTAATTAAATCTTTGTTGGGCCTTACAAGGGAGGCCGAACCTGCTGCCTTTTCCCCCGTAATAATACCCCCCTTTTTCAAAATCTATCATGTCCTCAAGGTGGAATATTGGAAACTATCTTCCAATTGTCTCGTATGGCTCCCATGTGGCTTCATGCTCGGGCACATCCTTCCACTTGATTAGCACCGCTCGTGCCCTGGTCTCCCCTCTGTGCACCCCCGTTACTTCCAGAGGTTTCAAAATGGTCTCCATGTCTTCTATCAAAGTTGAAATCACCAATGATGGTATCTACTCTCCTATCACCTTCACCAACTGTGAGACATGAAAGATTGGATGCAAAGCTGATGAGGGTGGTAGTCTTATGCGATAGACTACTGCTTCAATGTGCTCCAATATCTCATAAGGCTCAAAGTATTGTGGGGATAACTTCTCAGTTTTAAGTAAACCATATATCCGGGTTCAAAGTTTACTTCTCTCCTATGTTCATCAGCCTTCCTCATTATGATCTATTGGGGCTTTCAACAAATGTCCCTTGAGTTCAGATAATACCTTGTCCCTCTTCTTTAGGTACTACTCTATACTGGACACAGGCATGGTGCTCTGTCCATAATAAATCAGATGAGGTGGATCTCTCCCATAGAGAATGTTGAAAGGAGTGATCTTCGTTGTTGAATGGTACGAGGTATTGTACCAATACTTTGCCAAATTAAGCCACCTTGCCCAACTCTTTGGCGTGTCAGATGCAAAACATCTCAAATAGGCCTCGATGCTTTTGTTGGTCACTTCTGTCTGGCCATATGTTTGGGGGTGATATGTTGTACTTCTCTTCAGAAATGCCTCTGTAATCGAAATAACTCTCTTCAAAAGTGGCCAAAGAACACCTTGTCTCTGTATGTCACAATGGCTTTTGGAACTCCATGCAGGCGCACCACTTCATTTATGAAGACAGTAGCCACAGTAACGGTTGTATAAGGGTGCCTCAAGGGAATGAAGTATGCATATTTGCTCAAACGATCCACTATTACTAATATCAACGAATACCCCTCGGTTCATGGTAATCCCTCGATGAAGTCCATTGTCACCTCCTTCCATAATACCCTCTTTGGTAGGGCTAGTGGTTGTAGTAACCTTGCTGGCGATATGGCTAGGTCCTTGTTCCTTTGGCACACATCGCATTTAGCTACCCAATCCTCTGCATCACGGCGCATCCCCACCCAATATAATTCTGTTGTTAATCAACTGTAGGTTTTCTGTGCTCCTGAATGCCCCATGCCCTCCCACTGCAGTTCCATGAAACTCCTGTAACAACTTGGGAATGTATCATGATAATAACCAGCTCCATCACATTGTTTCTTCCTCATCAATCAAACCCATTAGTCCTACATGATTCACGACAGCAATTCTATTAGTTAAATTGCAACAGTTTAAGATGACAATTGGCGCAATGCATTGCATCATGAGTTTCATGACCTATTATGATCGCAAGCTACATGGAGTTTGGTTCCACCCTCTACGTCAAATGTCTTTGGTTGCAAGTGGATGTTGAAAACCAAGTATAATGTTGATGGAATAATTGCTCATCGCAAAGCTCACCTTATAACCCAAAGTTACAAGCAGGAGCATATGGCTTGGGCTACAAGGTGATTTTTAGCATAGTTGCAAAAAAATGTCAACCATTATACTCATTATAATTGTATCACCAATAAATGGTCCATCATTCAATTGAATGTTTTGAATGCTTTCCTCCATGCCACTCTTAATGAAATGATGTTTATGTCACAAATTAAAGGGTTCAAGGACTATGAATTCTCAAATCATGTTTGTCTTTTTAAGAAAGCTATATATAGCCTTAAGCAAGCTCCTCGATAGTATTTTGTTGCTTTCTTAGCTTTTCTTCAAAGTCATGGTTTTGTGTTTAGTGTTGCTGATCCTTCCCTTATATTTAACAAAGAAAGCATACAAATGTACCTATTAGTCTATGTTGATGACATAATACTTAATGGAAACAATTCCAAAGCTATTGTGGCACTTCTAGATAGCCTTCAACCGAAGTTTCATATGGAAAATTTGGACTCTCTCTCTCATTTCTTAGGCATTAATGCTCAAACTATATGCTATGAAACCCATCTCAATCGAACAAAATATGCCCAAATTATTCATCACTTTGGCCTGCTCAATTACAAGCCAGCTCCATCAAACTATTAGCCATTGTAAAACCAATAACATTAATTTTTATATTTAGAGCTATATCGACGCATTATAGGCTAATAATCACACTTATCACCCACCTAAACATTACATTTGTTGTTGATCAATATTTTTAGCATATGCATTATCCTCTCACATTTAGGGCTGCAAACGAATCGAGCTGAGTCGAGTATGTGAGTGTTCATGTTTGAGTTCGTTTATTTTTAGCTTAATCATATTTGGTTCGTGTTTGATTTGAGCTTTATTGTTCATGTTCATGTTTGGTTCGTTTAAATCATGTTTTATTCATGTTCGGTTTGTTTAAATCATGTTTGATTCATGTTGTATAAAAAAAAAAATTGTTTGATTCATGTTCGGTTCGTTTAACAAATGAGTTTGTTCGTGAACATATTTAGCAAGCATGATCATGAAAATATACCAAACAATCCTTAACGAGCTATGTTCGTGAGCATATTTAGCGAATTTTTTAAAATTTTCTAACAAACACATTCATTAACAAATCTAACAAGTATTCTTGAGCTACCAAATAAGTAAGATCATGAATATATATGCCAAATAAAATATTTTTATAATTAAATATTAATCGAATTTTTACCTAGCTTATTCACGAGTTCTGAATCGAACACAAATCGAGCTTCTTATCGAGTTTAATGTCGAGCTTGTTCAAGAAATTCAAATGATGTTATTCACGGACATAAATCAACCGAACACATTAGTGTTCAAGCTTATTTATTTAAGTATCAAGTATTTAAAATATTTTTCAAGTTTGTCTATTTAGTTAATTAAACGATCACAAACGAGTTTTAATCGAACCGAACAACAAGTAGCTCGTCGAACGTTTGGTTCGCTTGCAGCCCTACTCACATTTATTTTAAGCTCTTAAATAAATATTGTTATACATTCAAGCCATTAAACACTTTAGTCTACATATTTATCGAAACAAATAGCACTTTACGACATTTTGTAAATTCCGATTAGGCGAGTAACCTCTTTTGATAGGAAATCAATCTCAAGATACTATGCGTTTCTAGGCAAGACTATCATTAAGCTAAAAAGCAAAAGACAATGGCCTAATCATTCATAGAAGTGAAATATAAGGCTCTTGATTCAAAGACTATTGATATCACATCTCAACAACTATTCCTACCCTACTACATTGTGATAACTCCTCAACTAGCACCTTAGCAAGTAATCTTGGCTTTCATGTCATAACCAAGCACAAAAGAATATCCAATCTAAGTCAAGCTTCGTTAATGACAGCTTTTTTATTGCTTCTTAAAGCAGCTTTTAGTATAATATTTTAATTTTTATATTAAAAATTACTAAAAAAAATTCTTCCCAAACGAAGCCTAAAGCTATGTTTTATAGATATTTGGCTTTTGAGAACTTTTGAGGTGATAAGAATCTATAACATTGAAAGAAATTAAATTTATGTTCTCCTCTTGTGATGCATTGTGATTTGCTGCCATATATGGGCCACATTCTATGGGATCATTGTGATGCTTGTTGTATTTGGAACCTTATGGATTAGTTGAGATCCTATTAATGTATGAATAATCATTGCATGTCTGGTGCAATCCACACTTGTTCCGCACGAGAAATTATTGTATGCGGAATCCAAATACGAATTTCAATTATATGTCACGTCACTGGATGCATTCCAGGGCCTAGTACATCTAGTGACATGGCCCATGGTGGTTGGAATCTGAATGCATTCGGATTCCGCACACAATAATTTCTCGTTCGGCACAGCCCATCGTCTACCCTATCTACTCCTCGCATTACCAAGCGACTTCGACCGAACCAGTCCACCGTCTCACAGGTGCCCTTTCCCATCCGATAGTCGCATTAATCGTTTGATTAACTAAATTTAATTTTGGAGAACTTTTTGGAAAAATTTAGTTTAATTTCTTTTAATTAATTTATTTATTAAATAAATAAATAAATAATCTCTTTTAATTAATTGATTAATGAATTTAAAATTCTTCTAATTAATTAAAAAAATAGAAGAATAAAAACAACATAAAATCAATGTTTATATTAAAAACCCTCTCCTGGACAATGGTTCAATTGACCCAAACTTTAATCACGGATTACTTTCAAGGGAAGCAGTAAGTCATATCTCTTAGAAATTAGCATGCTACTTCTAAGGAAAGCAATTAGTCATATCTCTTGTAAATTAATAGATAACTTCTAATAGAAATTGTAAGACCTACTTAAACTAATCTATTAGGAAAAACATCTAAGTAAAATAATTTATCCCTAATCAAACTATAGACAACTTTCAATGAAAGTTGTAAGACCTGTCAAAAAATAAAATTAATAGCCTATTTTCAAGGGAAGCAGTAAGATCTACTATTTGGAAACTTCTGAATGAAGTAGTAATCTCTAAAATATAATTAAAGGGCAACTTCTAAGAGGAGTCGTAAGCCCTGACCTAAATCAAACTATCGGACTACTCCTAAGTGGAGTCATAAGCCCGGACCTAAATCAAATCTACAGGCAACTCGTAAGTGGAGTCAGAAGCCTCATCCCTAAAAAAATCTTCGAGCTACTTCTAAGTGGAGTCGTAAGCTCAGACCTAAATCCAATATATAGGCAACTTCTAAATGAAGTTGTAAACCCCAAACTAAATCAAAACTAACAGGTAACTTCTAAATGAAGTTGTAAGCACCACACAAAATCAAAACTTAAGGGCAATTTTTAAATGAAGTCGTACGGCTCATCCTAAACTAAATTATCAGGCAACTTCTAATTGAATTCGTAAGCCCCATCCCATATAAAATTATTGGGTAACTCCTAAAGTGAGCAATTAGCCCAAACTAAATAAATTAATGGTCTTTGTAACATATATAAGCCCCAAACCACAATAAAGCTAAAACATACATCTAAAAAATCTAGTATATTCAAGATTCTTGAGAGAAGGCCATCCATGACTGTTAATCAAATTCTCTAGATGCTACAATCAATGATTTGTTAGTATTTACAGACTGAAACCTATGGTATTCCAAAGATAATAGAATCATGAGATATTAATCGGGTCTATCTCCAATCCCCAACAGACAAGACTTAAAATTAAAATTTTTGAAGCTATATTAAATGATTCATCCTTGATTGAGAGCTCTCTCCTACAAAGTAGGAATAGTTAATTATGAGTGTTTGTGCTCATAGGAAATAAGGTCCAAGATCTAACTAAATCCTGATACAATCCTTTGGAAAAATCTGGTTAACAAAAGCTCAATCTGCTTTAAGGAAAATGAAATCCTAGATCTGAAAAAAAAGATTCAAATTGAAATGATTTTTTTTTTTTTTTTTTTTTTTGAGCAAACACTTAGATAGCCTTAGTATGACTTATGTTTGTAGTTCCCAAAAAATATTTGTGAGTTCAACAAAAATTACAAGATATTTACTTACATATCATAAAATTATCATGCATTTGCATATTTAACATCTAATAATTTATATTTATTTATCTAACACTTAAATCTCTGAAATATTATTAATATTAATTTATTTAAATTAAAATAGAAATTTTCATGCATATATTTAAATATAATTAAAAATTAAAACAATATATAAATGTACATAAATTTTTTTTTAAAATGTTAGACACTGAAATATATTAGAATTTTATGAGAATTTACACAAATCTCCTAAATTTTAAATATATTTATTCAACATGACTTGTATTATTAAATTGTCTCATCAAAAGTCAATAAAAGGTATCCAAGCCTTATCTAGCATTGTTCATACCACCTAATAATGGGGAATTTAAATACTGAGGGAGCATAATATAAAACTATTGTAGACCAATTAAATCAGTGCATCAAAAGTCAATCCTAGCTGGATTTTGTGTATGTGAAGGATCTTCTATATAAGACTTCTTATGAGTTAGAGATGTTGAGACATTAAATTGTGTATTTTATGTCTTAGTTTTATATAATAATATAACACAAATAAAAATTATGAGAGATCGGAATTTTTTAAATGGAGAGCCGAAAAGAGAAAAAGTTATGAGTTCTAATTCAGCTGAATGAATTTACTAAATAATGAAAAATATAAGTATTCTCTATTACGTTCAATTGAAGAAGATGAGATTATAAATAATTAAGAAAGTTATTGGTTTCATGTTGTTGGGATTATAAAAATTGGGTGTTCACAAGCAGGAATTTAAAACTAATAATAAGATTAGATGTTAATAGTCAATCAAAAATAGTCGGTTAACAAAAGTTTGGCGATGGTGGCGATATTTGCTGTTGGCAATAATCAGAAAAAAAAATGTAATTATTTTGCTCTATGAGCTCTCAAATATCTACTTATGTAGAAATTGAGGCTCTATTTATAAAGGGGAGCAATTTGATAATTTGGTCATAATCCAAAATACTCTATCAAATGATCTATGTAAATCCCCTTGATTCTAGATCGTTTTTCCAATAGTTGAGTAGCATAATAATGTCAGAATCGACTGAACTTGGGCTCATTATATTCGTCTCGTTAATTCGCTCAATTTAACTATAAGTATGAAATATTTGATGATTGTTTAGTCCTTCCAACTAATGTTCAAAAGTTTTCAAAAATGCTTTTGTCCATTTAGACAAATGGATCATTTTTTATCTCAATGGATTTGTCTCGTAGAGACATTCAATTCAACTATAAGTTGTGGAAATCGAAGTTTGGATAATTTTTAATTTAATTTTAAGAGTTTCCAATTCAAATATTTTCTTGAGATTCATGATGATCAATAGAATTTTCTTGGATACATTAAATCTCCTACCATAATTTCTATTTAGTGATTTATTTTTAGTTAGGACTAGTTAATTTGATGTATTAAGAATATCTATAAAATAAATTTCTATACAATATGATCAATTGGACCACATTTATTTTGTATTTTTGGGCATACCTAAAATTTAAAAATAGAGAGCCAAAATTTGAGAAAATTCTCATTCATATAACAATAAAAAAAAATTGTGCAAAATTTTTACATAGCATATACAAATATATGAGAATTTGTTCTAAATGTTAGGTAATTTCCTATCCTCTCTATTTGCACTACTAATTTATGAAGTAAATGACCTATGAAATATCACCATTGCATCAAAATGAACAAAAAGAAATTATTTATGCATGTAAATGTTTTATTTAGCAATTTTTTGCATGGCTAAATAATTCCTATGATTTAAATTATTAATTATAGAATTTGAAATGAATTTTTTTTTTTCCTTTTTTTCATGGAGTGAGGTTGATATGAATGATTTTAGAATTAAAATAATTGGAAGGCATTTGGGTAATTTTAAGCCCTTAATTAGCTTTAAAATTTTAGAGATATGGTGAAAATATAGAGATAAGGGGAAATGTTTTTCATATTAAAAATTAAGGCATAATTAGCTAAATATTTTGCACTAATTAAAAAAAAAAGATTAATTCAAAGGGCCAACTATGTAATGCCCAAAGTTCAAACTATAAGATTAATATTGTATATGATATCTTAAATTGTATTAATATCAACATAAATGTAAGAGCTTTAAGGCCTCTCTTGATATACTTTGTATTAGAATATTCCTTTTTTTTTCTCTGTAAAAAAGTAAATTATCATAGTATTCTAATGTAAAATATAATTTGATGGATAGCAAAATTCTTAAATTTGTTTTAAGAATGAGGTAGAAAATGTAAAAATTTTTTAAGCATGAGGTAGGGGTGTAAGTGAGCCGAGGCGGCTCGTGAGCCGACTCGAATTCGACTCGATAACGAGCTCATGAGCCGAGCTTATCGAGCCGCGAGCTCAAGCTTAAACTCGAGCTCGTTTGTTAAACGAGCTCGAGTTCAAGCTCAATGAGAGCTCGGCTTGAGAGTTCGCGAGCCAAGCTCGATTGACCAAAGGCGGTAATTCCAAATGAGGAAGGAGACGTGCTGCGAGGCGGGATTTCCAGCGAGCAGGATTTCCAAACCATTTCGGTATTTCTTGACATAAAAAAAATATATAATGCTAATTTTATTTAATCTAACCAATGAAAAAGCCTGACAGCTGCTCTTATTTTTTGGGTAGGTGAAAAACTACAGCTTCCTTTTGCTTTTTTTTTTTAAATCTCATTAATTATCTCAGCTCATCTCTTATCCCCATAAGAAAAAAAAGATATTTTTTTATTTTCAATGCTCAACCTTCTTCTCCGTGGATGACGCGAACGAGGAAGACGACTCGCTTGAAGGTTGTCTGGACTGCCGAGGCTCGCGAGCCGGCTCGAACTCATTAACGCTGGAACGAGCTCGAGTTCGAGCTCGCCTTTCGAGCTCGACGTGAGCTCGAGCTCGAGTTCGAGCTTGCTTTCTAACTGACGAGCCGAGCTCGATAGCGTCAAAACTCGACTCGACTCGACTCGTTTACACCCCTAGCATGAGGTGATTCATGCAAATTTTACCTCAATAAATTATAATAGAGCTAATAACTTTATTAAAACTTTAAATTATATTCTATGGTGACTCAAATTTTAATTAGTTTTACACATAATCTAATGCAATATGCAATTATTCACATTTTTTTCTTTGCACAAATGCAATATGTAATACTTAGGCTTCATTTAGGAAAAAAATTTACTGCTTTCTAAAGCAATTTTATAGTAAGAAATTTTTAATAATAAAGATTTTTATATAAAAATTTGTTTTATAAAATAATAAAAAGTTCTTCTCAAATAAAACCTTAGTGAACTGAAATCATTAAAATATTCTTATAAGCAACATTTTAAAATACTACAAGCAACCTAAAGAAAGACTTTGGAAATTAAAATTGTTTGAATGGTCAAAGCCTCTCTTCTCCTTCTTCACAGCCAACTTATTAGAAATAGTAGTGAAAGTTACCTTACCAACTACTGAGCTTCATAAAGCACTAAAAAGACTTCATAAGCTGAAGTCTTCCAATGAAAATATATTTATTTTCTTAGAAGAATGGAGTATTTATAAAGGATTATCTTATGTGATTGGTTATCAAGTTTCAAGGAGCAAGAAGGGGCAAAAGGTGCCAAAATTCTCTTTGCAGAGAAGCTCAGAATGTGGCTTTCAAGACTGTTTTCTGGAAGAAAAGGAGCTCAATATCCCAAAAGTTTGATGCTAATCCTTCTTATCATATTTTATTTAGATGTGTTATGGCTTTATTTTCCATTTTCTGGCTTTGAAATGCAGAACTATGGACATTAGAGGATCTTTGGTTGCCCTTTTTTTAGCTGAATTTAGGCTAAAACTTGTCAGATGAGCAAATGACTTAGTTGGATTTATTAAATATGGTACCCCTCATTCATTTGAAAAATTATTATGTGCGGACACCGAACGCTGTCCGGAGTTAAATCAGAGAGCATCACATCACCCTTTTGACTGCTATGTACCAGATGACATGACACGATCTGATTTGCCTCCAAATAATTCGGTGTCCGCATAGAATAATATCTCCCCTCATTGGACTATGTCTTGGTGTGCTTCTATTGTCGCCTCTTTTCTCCTAGTCTATTCTCTTTGTTGTCTTTGCATCATCCCTCTACTCAAAGTGTTCTTCTTCCTTCTATTGGAACTCTAAGAATTTATTCCATCAAAAGTTACTAACATGTAATAAATACATACCACACAATTATTATTTTGTAACCTATCTAATATTTAAAATTTACTATTTATTTTTATAATATTTTAACATCTCAATTATATCAAAGTATATGCATGAAAAGATATATTTCATTTAAAAACATTAATATTAATATTATTCTCATACAAATTTTAAAGATTTACATGTTATACATTTTTTTGTGAATTAGCACGACTTAATTAACCCAACTACCACCCATTTAACATAAACTCAACCCATTTAACTCGAAACCAATAGTAATCGGGTCAATTTTGAATATACAAATCAATATAAACTCAACAAAATTAGGCAGAATATGAACACTGAAAATATAATGTCTTTCAGTTTTTGGCATTTTCATACAGCTTATCTGTGATAGTTTTATGCTTTTATAATCACAATTTGTCTCTGAAGAAGTTCTTTTTTCTGTACTGATCTGGAATTGGTTTAAACTTATTCAAATGGAAGCCACAACAGCTCTTCACAACAAAGGATCTGGAGATTTGATAAAGGGAGAGATGAAAGGTTCAAAGACTTCTGGAGGTAGTTTGATAATATGTTGATAATAAATTAGGCACTTCAGATGCTAACTATGGCTTTAATCTATATATCTTATTGGTGCACTTATGCCTTACATTATACATGCTAAAAAAACCCAAGTTTTATTTCAAAAAACTTATTTTTAGTAAGCACAGATCCAATATTCCTATAGTACTATTACTTCTCAACCTAATCTTTCTAATTTTCCTACGAATTGTCTTAAGATTAGAGATGTCAATATTTGACACAACCCTAAAACCCGACTCGAATCCGACCAGAAAATTCAGGGTTAGGATCAACACGGACTTGAAATGGGTCGGATTCGGTTTCAACAATTCGACCCATTTCAAAAATCGGTCAGGTTCAAGTTGACCCTTTGACCTGAAATTGACCCGTTTTTAACCAAAAAACCCATTTTTGATTTGAAAACTCGAGGTTGACCCATTTTCGACCCGAAAAGTAGAAATTGACCCATTTTCGACCCAAAAACTAGAAATTTTTTGTCAACCCCAGGTCATTCGAGTCATGACAAGTTGACCTAAACCCGAAGCAAATCGGGTTCATGTCCAAAAAATTGACCCGAATAGTGCCAAATCAGTTCCGAACCCGAACCCAACCCGTTACCTGAAATTGACACCCCTACTTAAAATTATGAGTTATCAACCAACAATCAGTTCAACATCTGAAGTCCTAAGGTAATTACTTTATCACTAAGCACACCCACTTCCAAATTCTGTTCCATGAAAATACAGATTATATAAATCCATCACCATACAGCTTCCCTGCTACATCATTGATCATACAAAGAGAACAAAGACCTATTTATTTGTTTATTTATCCAATAGAAAGACAAAATTGCTCTAATAGAGAAAGTTTCCTTAATAAAAGACTCTGCCTACATGTTTCCCTTCCCAAGCAACCCAGTAAGATGGTGGTAAAAGCCATTTTTAAACTGCTACAACAAAAAAGAACCTACCAAGTTCTTTAGAACTTTCCCAGAAAATTACTTCTAATTCACTGTAAACTTAATCAAATTTTATCAGCCCTTTAAAGCTTTTCATTCCAGAGAAGAATATGTCTTCAAGTGCCTAAAACTTCCTGATTTTTATTTTCAATAGGTTTTACAAGTGATTTCACAGTTAAAGACTCATCTGCCTATGACTTTCTATGGACAATAAAATCATTTTCAAAGCTTCCAGCTGACAATGAAAGCAAGCAAACTTCAGGAAGATTTGAAGCTAAAGGCTATTCATGGTTTGTTTACTGAGTTCTTTAATTTAAATTTTTATTTATGTGTGTATATTTATGTTAAGTGTATATATTTTTCTATATAGGAAACTGATATTATATCCCAATGGAAATATTGTGAATGGTCAAATTAGTCTTTATCTAATGCTATCAAGAGCAACTTCACATCCAACCGAAGCAGTTTTCAAAGTCTCATATGAACTATTCCTTTTTAACCAGAAAACTGGAAGCACCTTGTCACAAAAAGGTAACTATACGAGTGTGGAGAAGCTATTTTTAACTAAGGCTTCATTTGAGACGGCTTTCTTACTGCTTCTTAAAGCAGCTTTATAGTATAAAATTTTTATTTTTTATACTAAAAAACTGCTTTAAGAAGTAGTAAGAAAGCCGTCCCAAATGAAACCTAAATAGTTCAACGAAAAAAGATTAATGAATGAACTATTATAAATCACATTTATCATTTTTATGTTGATATGGTTGTAGAAGCTTCAAAAGGGTAAAATGATATTTTATTCACCAAATAATGGAACAAATCTAGTAATTTTTCATCCTAAAAAGTGTTGATGTCTTTCTATTCAAGCCAAAAAAAAAAATCATTATCTCCATTAGTTTTGGTATGATAAGTTCAAATTGCAAACTATTTGCAGGTGAAAATCTTGTGCAGGTTCAAGATGAAATGGGTTTTCGAAATTTAATCGATCTCAAAGGATTCAAAGATTCTTCCAACGGATACCTTCTGAATGAAAGTTGCATGTTTGGGGTCAAGATCTTCCAGGTTGTTCCCATTCAGACAAACACTGAATGCCTACAACCAGTTGAGAAGATCAGCCATGAATATACATGGAAAATTGAGAATTTCTCAAAAATAGACAAAAAGAAGAGCCATGAAAGAAAGTTTACTGCAGGGGACTATCTATGGTAATGGCATAACTATTATTCTATCAAGAATTCGAATATGGATTTAAATATTACCAATTCAGGTATATGATGAATGAATAAATCCAGCATGTAACACATTTTTTTATGATATTGGTACTATTACAAAGGAGTATCTTGAAATAAATGTGGAATATAAGTTAAAAAAGAGCACAGGAAAAATTTACCATATTCTAGAGAGAGAGAAATGCATAGATAGATAGACAACTCAAAATTAAACCTGAAAAAAGTATGAACAAAAATATACCACAAGAAATTGCTTCACCAATATTCAATATTTCCTGGCAATGTTATTAGTCCTAGCAATTCATTTTGTAAGACTTGACATACCATAAATATGTTTTTGACTTACAAAAAACACTAATTTATCTCCATTTTTGTTTGCAATTTCCTCAAGCACTTCTCTCTGATAGAAACAATTATTCTACTATGTCACTAATATGTTTCTATTGCGACATGGAGGTCTATTGTTATTCATCCAGAAGGGGGTCAAAAAAGCGATATCAAGGTTAAGGGAAAGAACATGTCTTTGTATCTATATTACAATGGATCTATATATGACGGACCTCCCACGAAGGTTTCAGCAGAATTCTCCTTAACTATCATTGACCAAATTGGAGGAAATCATAAGAAAAAGACATGTAAGTCACAGTTATATATATATATATATGTGTTTCCATTTTTAGTCCAGCATATATGTATTTCTATGAACCATAACCTGTAGCATGCTGTATTCTATTTTTTTCCAAAAAAAAAAGGAAATTATGAAGGCAGGAGGGTGGAAAAGCAGATTTAGAAGAACTCGAATATGCAAAGCAATCTTTGATCATTCTCTTTTCTATTACAATCAATTATATTATCAATGAGTTATTTATCACCTAATCCTCAAACTCAACAAACAGAGTCAAAATTTGCTAATGCTTGGTTATCCCATAATATTGACTCAAAATTATTGAATTCATGCCAACTAAAACAAAATAACATATACTTCATATTTGTTATATTAATCCAAAGGCCCTTTCTTCTCATTTCAATGAATGAGGCACTGATCAAAATTATATCTATAAAAAAATTTACAACAAAACAACTCTTTTTGAATATCCTATGTAAACGTCCTAAAAATAAGTATAGGTAATCATGTAATTAATATTGATACATGATATAATCCTATTTAATTAGGAACTCTGATGGCTCCATAACAGCTAATATTAACCAATTATTCTATCATACATATCTCTAGTATGTTCAATATACATCTCCAAAATATTTTTTCTTAATACGCACCAAATCAATTTGCACAAAACTCAATCAAAATGACATTTTGAGATCAATTAACATCACATAAAATTCCTTATTTACTCCTAATATGTTTCTATTAATTGCTTTAATAAAAAAGGCCTACATATGAGATCCTTATATTTAAATTAGTTCTCAGATGCAAAAGTGATTTGGGTGAGCATATGCTTCATAACACTCTGTCATATCTTCATTATGCAACTGAGCTTGATTACCCTATAATTACTCCAACCCTAAATACATATTTTGTTATGAAATATTGATATCAAAATACTTTCCTTCTAACATCATCTTAGTACTTAGGATTCTACTAAAAAAATTTGTTAGCCAAAACACTCTAAGATCTTCAATAACTCTCCCAAGTTCAAGAATGTCCCATCTATAATTAAAAGCTTTAATTATGCAACTTCTTCAATACTAACTCAAAATTCACCTTTCTATATAAATTTGTAATTCATTTCATGATTTTGTTCACTATGTTAACCTACAAGCCGCATTAGATTATTTGACATAGATAAATGACACAACTCTCAGTCAATAAAAGAATAAGTAATGTTCATTGAGACCATAGCTTCTCAATTATAAATTTGGTAAATGATAGAATATTTTTGCTCTATTACAGATATAAACCAGTACGAGGCTGGGCTTTGCATTATTATTAAAAACTGTTACGATAGGTTTCCTCCATGATAATTTGCAGGTGAAATATTCGTTACATAAACAGCCTCTTTGTAATGCAATGTCAACACAGACAACATAAATCTCTTTTGCTGTCATTGCCCACAAACCACACTACACAACTTATAGCATGTTCCTATTTCCCATTGTTAACATAGATTTTTTCCGGATTAAAAAGTAATTATGCATATTCTCTCAATTGAGAATATCAATTATTTCCCATGGCTATATATAAGCACCAAAGAAATCAGACTCTATATAAATAGCTAACTCTCTTTTTTAAAATCAATAATTTCTTTGAAACCATAATCAATTGGTTTATTTAAAAGCAATTGTTCAAGAAATTAAATTTGCAGTCCACTGTTCTTCTCTTGCAGATACTGAAGTGTTCAAATGTGCTCATCCTGGTTGGGGTAGGAAAGACTTCATTCCTCATGAGGATTTTAATGATCCAACACTAGGGTTTATAGTTAATGATACTTGCATCATCGAGGCTAAAGTTACTGTCCTTGCATTGGTGAAATGATCTCACTTGTTCGTATCAATTGAACATGAAAAGGAAACGCAATTACCTACTTATAATTGCTTTGTTCATCCTTGCTTCCGTTAGTTTATGCTTTGTTGTTGAAATCCACACACGGTTTGTGATTTATGTTTAAATAAGAACCAGGTTATACTGGATTGATATGTAAATGTTCATTTTAAGTAAAGATGTATTTGCTCCAAATATTTAGGTGCTATGGCTGGTATCTAGTAGATGCTTGGTTTTCTGCAGAAAGATTAAAATGTAAAATAAACCATTTTGCAATGCTCAAACGTTTTGCATTTACTTTTGAAAAAGTCAAGGCAAAATAACATTTATGTAGTTCCGCATAACCTTGCCAACTTCAACCATGTTTCAAGTACATAGTTTTGGGATGTCCACTAATGATCATAAAATCATGAAGCACAATACGATTGCATGTAAAGGAGTGAGGTTTCAGAATCATTAAGAAAAACAGTAAAAAGCAAAACCATAAATGGAATCAATGACTTAAATTTTACAGTTCTAAGATTCAGATAACATCAACAACAACAACAACAACATGACACCTTTATCCTACTACGTGGGGTCGGCTAGATGAATCATTTTTCTACATTGTGTCATGTTAATAGTCAAATTATAATTTAAATCTAATAAAGCAAGGTCATTTCTAATATTTTCTAACCCAATCTTTTTAGGCCTACCACTACCCTTCTTAATAAAGGCCAAATCTAATACATCTACTCTCCTAACAGAGTCATCGGAAGGCCATCATTTTACATGACCAAGTCTTTAAGATTCAGATAACATCAAATTATCACAGTGACCAATATATCATGCAAGCCCTTAACAACCCTTAACTTATCCATTGCCTTATATAGGGATGTCCAGACAATAACTCCTATATAAGATCAAGATTTCAATGAAAATAAAACTTAAAATTTGCCACAAAACACACACACACACAAATGAAAAATATACCTTGAGGTTGTGATACCATCACTATTTCGAGAACAAAAATATCCTGAGAACTAGCATGTGCCTAAGCAAGGCATTCACTCATTCCTCTCCTCCAACTCCCTCCCACTCCCCCACCATTTATGGATGAGGTAATGACAGCCATTCACCCACCAACAAATAAGTAACAACACTACCCACCCCACCAACACCCCCCCCTATGGATATGACACCAAAAATCAAAAAATTGGCCCCCCCTCCATGAACAACCCCCATCCACCCCCCCAATAGTTATTACCCCCCAAACAAGATCCCATTCAAGCTTGGTTCATTTACCCTAAAAAAGGGATTGATCCCCATAAAGTGGCCCCATCCCCCCATAATAGCCAATAGCATCAAATGGCCGGCAAACCCCCAAACACCCATACCAAACAAAAATACCCCCCCCCCCCCCCACCCCCCCCCCCCCCCCCCCCCCCCCCCCCCCCCCCCCCAATTTATTGTCAGATTTCTTCAAAATCCCCCCCCCCCCCCCCCCCCCCCCCCCCCCCCCCCCCCCCCCCCAAGCCCACCTTATCAGAACCCCCCCCCCCCCCCCCCCCCCCCCCCCCCCCCCCCCCCCCCCCCCCCCCCCCCCCCAGTTGATAAGCTAAACCACATAAAACAAGCATAAAATTCATACCACCCCCCCCCCCCCCACCACCCATAAAAAACTAGCAATTCATGACCCAACAGATAAATCCCCCCCCCAGATAATTATGCCCCCCCCAAAGAAGGAGGATTGGAACCCCCCCCCAATGGCGTTTTCCCCCCCCTCCCCCCCCCCCCCCCCCCCCCTCCCCCCCCCCCCGGACTTAGGGGGCCGACCTAGCTTCCTTGATCCATCTTCGAGCTTATAGCAAAGCTTCAACATACGGATGACGCCTTTGGAGTGGAGTTGGCGGAGGTGATCAGTGAGGAGAGTGGCGTGAGTTGGCGGAAGGTCAGAGTAATTGTCCGAAATGTATTTCGAGATTGCGTACCAGCTCGACCCCTTGCGACCCTTAAGCGCCTCAATTGCCCTTAAAATCATCTATTTGAAACGGAGAAGAAGAAGATACATCATGGAAGCTTAGTACATCTATGTGAAACGGAGGAGAAGCGTTTAAAAAGGACTTACATCATCGTAAGGAGGGTGGTTGTGAGCTATGGAAGGGACGGTGGAGATGCCGTCGGTGGAGATGCCGTCGGTGGCGATTCCGTCGGTGGCGATGGCGGCATCACCGGCTGCTGATGGAGTAGAAGAAGCAACGGCGTCGGCCATGGCGCGGCGAGCGGGATCTGGAAATCGGATGAGGGATAGGTTAGAGAGAATGAAGCCGATCAGTTAAATTTATACGGTCGCATTCCGATGGCAGAGAGAAGGATAGCGTCTCGGGGATCGGTGAGCTGTTCTTTGATGTCCTTTTTTACCATTAAATTTAAATTTAAATATTGACTTATTTGTCTATTTTTTGGTTTTTTTTTCTCTCTTCAGTTGGTTTTTTGTCAAATTGTTATCTTCATGAATTGAAAAGAATTAAAAGAAAAAAAATTTATTTTATATGCCTAGTAATAAAATAAATCAAATAATATGCATGACATTTATTTTTTAAAAAAATATATCTAAAAATTTATTGTGGGCCAACGATTTTAGCATTGGACTATTTATTTAAAGTTTGCATTTTTTAGAGCGGAGTATTCATCCGCTGCCAGTTTTGAAAGAGCGTTTCGTGGCTTGACCAATCCTCGGTTGATCTAGAAGAGCCACTCACATTAGAAGGCGCTGCCGCTCGAGGGGAATCGAGTACGGGTTGGAAGTTCCTAACTGTACTCCCCACTAACCAAGCTTAGCAACGGTGGATTTAAAGTTTATGTTAAATGATATGTTTTGAAAGTTGTTCTAATATTATTCGAACTATTTTTGAGCTTTCGAATCTTGTTTGGATAAGGTTAGAAAATAGGTTGGAACCCTCTATTCAAATATAGATTAAACATGATTTGAACAAGCTTTAAATAATGTTCAAATATGATTCAAATGTAATTTAACTACTTCAAGTACAAGAGTGTTCCAACAGTCTTAACACAATAAACTATAAAGTTGGTACAATAGAATAATAAGTATAACATAACTATAAATCTATAATATATTTTATGGATTTTTACATACATAACACTTAAAACTATTAAAAATACATGTTTAACACCTAAATTTCTATATTTACTAACATACCACCTAAAATCTATCTTTTAATCAATTCTAATATTATGTTTAAACCTTCCGTCAAAAATCACTATCAACGACTATCTTCCCCGCCAATAGCATCCTTTCACAATGAATACAAGTATCTCATCGCTTGAATGGAGTGGTAGAATAGAAGGAAAATATGATTTTATGTGGTATATTAGTAAATATAGAAGTTTAGGTGTTAAATATGAATTTTCAATAGTTTTAGGTGTTATGTATGTAAAAATCCTTATATTTTATTATATGACATGAAGCAACAGTCATAATAGAACAGAGTGTAATTCACATAATACAACAAAAAAAGTGCGATTCAATAGTTATAACCCAACATCCACAAAATAAAAGATGTAAATTATATATATATATATATATATACTTGACATGATATGAATTACATAAGATACAGACTATGACTAATACAAGTATATATCCGATAAGACTCATGAAACTGATACAAAGGCATTGATATCTATGAATCATATGATTTACATGATATATATGTATAACATAAATACTATATGACAGACATATAAAAATGTTAGGTAGACTGATATAATAAGATGTTATATAAATTATTTTGTAACTATTGGGTATAGGATTGACAATACTTATCGATCACTGTTCACTTGGTTACTAATCATTGCTCTTAAGATATATAATTGAACTAATATTTATTTATTATATTATCTGTTACTATTTCATTTATTATTACATATTTTTACAGCTATATATTCATATTGATAGTGATTGAATAATTACATGCATATTGTTTATATTGTCTTACATTGATTTCAGTTGTAGGTTCTGAGAGAACTTCTTGAGGAAGAAGAAACAGGAGAATTAAGAAAGAAAAGATTGTATATTATTATTGTTATGCAGATAACTCATACGGGTACATATATATAGCCTGAGAGAAGTAAAACCGTAAATACAAATGTGAATATAATCCTTGTACTTAAGCCGTTTGCTTACAGCCCCCCGCAAATTAATCATTCGGAGTTCGAATGGTTAATTTGGAGCGAAGAAAATTAAAACGAGTATAAGAAAATGGCTTGGTTAAGATATCAGCTATTTGATCTTGGGAGGAGATATGCTGAATTTGAATTGCACGGCGTTGATGTGTTGACGAATGAAGTGGTAGTCTATTTCGATATGCTTCGTCCGGGCATGAAATACGGGATTTTTGGCGATAGTGATGGCTAAGATGTTAACACAGTGAATGACAGTTGGTGTTGGTTGTTCGATCTGAAGCTCAGAGACGAGTCGCCGTAAACATAGGGCCTCTTATGTGGCTGCGGACAAGGCCCTGTATTCTACTTCGGTTGAAGACTTGGCAACGGTAGTGTGAGACCTCGCTCCCTTACTGTTCCTCTCTGACTTGGATTTTCCTCCCAGGATCAGCCGGGATGATATTGAGATCGTCCAAGCCGATCTGTACTGTTCAAAATATCGTCCTGAGAATAGTTCTGGGAACCGTCCAGGCCGATGATTTTGGTCTGATCGTCCCGGGATGATTTTGCGATCGGCCGGGCCGATCAGCCTAATGATATAAGAAAATCAGCTCGTTTTGAGGAGAGAGAAAATCATTTTAAAAACAAAATATTTGATTTGAGGAGAGAGAAAAAGAAAGGGAAAAGAGGAAAATCTTGGGTTTCGGAGGCCGCGGAGCGCTTTTCGTCCGACGCCGCTGTTGGAAAAAGTGAAGATCTCGTGGTAAGGACTCCGAATCCTATTTTTGTTTTCAGAGATATTGAGTTTTGATCGAGTTGTGCACTGTTTTGTATTTTCGTAGTCGAATTTTGGACATGATTTCGATTTGACACAACTTTCACCGCACAACTTTTGGTATGTTATAGATATGACTATTGTACACAATTTGAGTATTTCCTACGATGATTTTACCGGTCGGAATTGATTTTACGCGATTTTAATTGAATAGAAAAATATCAGGACGTGATTTGATTTGGATTCTATAGAATAATAGTCTTGTATTGATGTCGTGGATATTCTACTGTAATTTGGAGAAATTTGGAATTCTTGCTTTTTGCAGGATTTTTGTGTAAATTTGACAGACTGCCGTTACTCTGCCCGATTTTCATATGATTTCCGAATTTTCTGAAATTGATAGATTGAATTGATATGTGCATGACTATTGATATGATTGTTTTAGATTGCTTTAATATTGATTATTGAATTGATTAATGATTGATTATTGAATTGATTCTTGAATTGACTATTGATACTGGAAAATAAGTGGAACCTGGTTGAACGTTGGTTGGAGATTGATATTGACCTGTACAGGATGGTGGGCCGACGGGCTTTCTTTTAAACATCGATTATGGATTTCTACAACAAAACTATTGATGGAGTTACAAGGGGTTTATAGATATGCCGACAGGCGGCCAATGGGCAAAAGAGTGACGACTCTTATTGATTGAAACCAACGTATGGATATCTACAACAGCAACATAGCCAGTTGATTTTACTTGTTCAGTATTATAGTATTGAATGCCTGCTTACTGTATTGACATATGGATTTATTGTTTTATCGATATCTGCTTTATTGATTTGATCGGATTTACTGTTTCGTACGGATTTATAGATTTCATTGATTGATCATTGAGTATGGATACTATTGATTATTGATTATTGACATTGATATGGACATTATAGATTCATTGACATTGCTTATAGACTTATTGATACTATTGATTTTGCATTGTACTGCTTTGCTACAATTTGATATGATAGATTGAGATTTATCGTATTGCTTTTCCGATTGATTTGATCAACTTGATAGTATAGATTTAATTTGATTTCATTGATTGATTCGCCCTGACTGATTTGACGGATTGATTGATTTGACGGATTTATTGTTTTGAATGGATTTATTATTGAACGGAATTAATGACGAATTTATGGCTTTACGGATTTATCTTTCGATTGTATGTTATTGATTCATAGATACCGGCACCAATATTGATATGGATTCTGCGTATTGATTCATAGATATTGACACCGGTATTGATATAGATTGTATCGATTGATAGATACCGACATCGACATTGATATGGATATGATATGGACATATGGATACTATTGATACGACAGATCCTGACATGCTATTGATACACTGATACATTGATTCGTCGTACTGATTATCGATTAATTGATTGAATGGATTGTTGTCGTATGGATTTGATTTATCGTAGAATAGATTTCTTTATGGAGCTGATTGTATTGATTTCAATTGACCTGATGATTTCATTGTATGGATTTGTTTTTAATTGCTAGGTTGATTTATTAAGTTGATTCGATTGTTTTATGGATTTTCCTACTGATAGATATAATTGACTGGAAAGTGCTCTATTGATTGAGATGATTTCCCTATTGTAGCATTGTACGTCGTCATTATTGAATCGTACTCGCTGCCGTAGTGTCATTGAATATTGTATATTGATGTCGAGTAAATCGTATTGAATAATTGGATTGACTGATTTGCAAGAGTACGTTCTGACACGAGTCCCTTATTGAATTAATTGATGTTATTGATTGCTATTAGTTGACACGGATATCCTATTGATTTGATAGATGATATAGATACACTGAATTGACTAGACGACACGATTGATTGAACTAATAGTATTGATTGATAGACACTGCTACGATGGATGGATATTGACTGGAAGCACTTATTGATTGATTGCTGAGGCGTATTGATTTATCGATGTTTTTACCGCTGTATTGATTATTGACTATTGATTTCCGTACTGCATTGACTATTGATTTGATTTCCGCTGTACAGACTTGATTTCATTGACTATGGATTTCCGCATTGCATAGACTCATTGACCATTGATTGACTTGATTTGATTGACCTGCATGTTGATACCATTGTCGTGCTTTGATTTCAATTGTAGGCTTTGGTGACTTGCTGGGCTTTGTAAGCTCCTTATATGTGGTTGAAATTTTCAGGTCCGAGCAAGGCAGCTGGAATGAAGTTCGATCAGAATGTCAGACGAATCCTTTCACTATCGATATCTGGGGCATCACAGGTAGCTTGTTTCTTGACGGACCAGGATATGAGATTCGGTCCTAGAAAGGTGCAGAAACTAGAGATTGATTTCCGGTCGGTGTTGTTGGATGCCCAGTCAGCGTCCGTGTAGGTGCGAAGTAGCTGATCTCCGGCAGTGATCGGTAGACCGTAATGTATTGTACCTTTGACATAGCAGAGGATGTGTTTGATGCTCTAGAAGTCGTGAATTGTGGGCTTCTGCATATGTTGGCATGCTCGGTTGGTTGCAAAGGCGATGTCGGGCCTAGTGATGGACAAGTACTGTAGTGATCCTGCCAACTGACTGTAGAAGGACGAGTCATGGAATGTCGGAGCATTGTCAGGACGAGAAGCAGAGGCTGGTGCGATCGGAGTAGAGCAAGCCTTGTTGTTTTCAAATCCGGCTTCCTGGATGAGTTTGTTTGCAAAGTGTTCTTGTGTTAGAAAATATCCAGTGTCAGTTTTTTTGACCTGAATGCCTAGAAAGAGTGAAATGGTGCCGAGCTGTTTGAGGGAGAAGGCAGCGTGCAGTTCTGTGAGAAGAGTCTGGATGAGAGAGGCGTCATTACCTGTAACAAGAATATCGTCGACATAGATCAAAATGTAGTGACGAGTGTGTGATTTAGTAAAAATAAGTAGTGAGGGGTCGGAGCAGCTAAACCTGAAGCCACGCGATTGTAGGAAACTGGTAAATTTCTGAAACCATAGTCGCGGTGCCTGTTTTAGTTCGTACAGGGATTTGTTCAATTTGCAGACGTGATTGGGATGAATTGGGTCTTCATACCCGAGAGGTTGATGCATGTTGATGTCATCAGGTAGGTCGCCGTGGAGGAAGGCGTTGGAGATGTCCAATTGAAGTATTTGCCAGTTATGGTTGACGGCAAGGGTAAGGAGTGTACGTATTGTGGGCATTTTGGCCACCGGACTAAAGGTCTCGGTGTAGTTCTCGTCGTAGACTTGATCGTAGCCGAGAGCTACCAGACGTGCTTTGTGGCGGTCGATCTCTCCAGATGGATGAAGTTTTAGTTTGTAGGTCCACTTACACCCGAGTATGTGTTTGTTTGGCGGTTTAGGAACGAGAGACTATGTGTTTTGTTTCTGTAAAGCGTCAAACTCGGTTTGCATGGCTGTTCTCCAATGAGTGTGTTGAGCTGCTTGTTTGTACGTGGAGGGAGTATAGAGAGGATCCGTATGACTCAGTAGCGTAAAAATTTTCTTGGGTTTGACAATTCCTAATTTGGATCTGGTTTGTATTGTGTGGGTTGGTGGGGGATTGTCTAGGTGATGGTGAGCGGAGGCAGCGGGTAGAGGGACGGGGTTAAGGCTGATAGGTGATATGATGGGAAGGGATTGTTCCTGAGGTGCAGAGATTTTGTGTTTAGAGGGAAGTGATGTTGGAGAGCTGGTGTTATTGGGCAGGGCAGAGGTAGGGACGATAAGTTTTGGGTTTGGGTTGGGATCATGTATTGGAATGGTAACGGTTGTTGAGGTTTTTGTGTTGTGGTACGGGAAAATATTTTCGCAAAAGACCACATGGCGGGAAATAAATGTCCTGTTTAGTTCTTTGTTATGGCATTTATACCCTTTGTGATTGAATGAAGGTGCAAGGTTAAGATCTCGGTTGGAGCTTGGATGGGGCATAAGGCTTGAGCCAAGGATAACAAAGGCAACCGAAAGTTCTAAGGTGTGAGTAGCTTGGTTCTTTGTTATACATCATGTAGTGCGGTGATTTAAGAGCGAGAGCTTTGGATGGTAGGCGGTTTATCAGGTAGGTAGCGGTAGCAATAGTGTCGGCCCAGAAGTGGTCCGGAACATTGGACTCGTGCATGAGGGCACGGGTTAGATCAAGGATATTGCGGTGCTTTCTTTCGGAGACGCCATTCTGTTCTGGTGTGTGCGGGCAACTTAACTGTTGTAGAATGCCATGGTCGTTGAGAAAATTTTGAAAGTGAATGTCTGTAAATTCGCCGCCGCCGTCGGAGCGAAAGTTTTGCTGTGTGGTATGGATTGTGTCTGAATTAAACTGCAAAGTGATTTGAATTTTGTTAGAATTTCTTGCTTAGAATTCATAAAGAACAACCAAGAAAACCTTGTGTAATCATCGATGAACACCACATAATAGCGAAAACCATGTGAAGACGGCGTCGGAGTCGGCCCCCATACATCAGAGTGTATGAGTTGAAAAGGATGAGTAGTAGTTGTAATACGTTTATTAAAAAGTTGTTTGTGGCTCTTGGCCGTATTACAAGAATTACAAGAAAAGGTAAAAGAAAGGTTCTTGAGCTCGGGTAGAGTATGCGCCAGATGTTGCAGCAACTGGTTATTCGGGTGGCCCAGGCGAGAGTGCCAGGTGAACGAGTTTGTCACATTGGTATGGCAAGCTTGGTGGTTGTCACTCGGTTCCAGTTGCAGCTGATAGAGGCCGTTACGGAGATGGCCACGAAGCAGTTGACGATTGTCCTGTATGTCCTTAATGACAAAGCCGTTAGAATCAAACGTAATAGAGATAGAATTTTCAGTGGTTAGTTTTCAAACATAAGTAAGTTATGCGTGAGGGAGGGGACATGTAATAGCGTGCAGAGGTGTAGCTTACGGTGGTTGTCCAGTAATGGGAGCAAACCTTGACCGGAGCTATGAATTGGCATGGAGGAGCCATTAGCGACAGTTACTGATTCTTGATCGTTGTAGGGAAACGGTTGTAGGATGTTCTTGTTGTCGGAGGTGAGATGAGTAGTTGCGCCGGTGTCGAGTATCCACGGTTGCATGGAGATGCCATTCGGCTGAGTGAGTAAAGCGCGAGGACCATTTGTCGTAGGTGCGTATTTAAGGTTTAGCATGTGCCAGCAATTTATGGCAATGAGGCCTGCTTTGCCGCATATTTGACAAGTTGGTCGAGTTGTATTTGTGGTAGGTGCAGAATTGGCTGGATCGGCAGATTCCGGCGGACGGTATGTTGAGTTCTTGTTCTTGGAGAACTTCTTTTGATACTGATTCCAATTTTTATTTTGGGAATTTGCGTAAAGGGCTGAAGCGAAGGATAGTCGTGCTTGTTCGGTGTGAAGATCTTGATTTATATGTATCTCCTCGCTACAAAGTAGGGAGTAGAGATTATCGAGATCAGCTGGAAGGGGTGAAGCTCGTATGTATGTTTTGAAGGAATTGTACGCGGCGTGTAGTCCCTTTAGGATGTATAGCACAATGTCTTCGGGATCGATTGTGGCGCCGGAGGCAGCTATGTTGTCCACAAGATTCTTGATCTGTGACAGGTACTGTTGCATCATGAGGTTGTTCATTTGAATGTGGTGCAACTCATTCTTGAGTTGAATCACACGAGATCGGCTTGTCGATTGCAGCCGGCATTCGAGGGTATTCCATACATCTTGAGCGGTGGTGGAATGGATCACATATGGTAGGATGGCCGGTGATATTGTTGAGAACAGCGCGGAGATAAGGTTGTTGTCAACAAGGCGCCATCGAGCATGCTCGGGGAGAGATGATCGGGCAGTGGTGTTGATTTGCCCGTCAGGTGATCGGCATATCCATTCGCGGATAGATGTTGGAAGAGTTGCATTCGCCATATTGGATAGTTTTCCGGTGTCAGGTGATGCGGGATGATGTTCTTGAGATTTGAGATGATGAACTTGAGAGTGACCGGTAATTGCAGCTCGGTGGTTGCTCCGGTGATAGCCGTGGAAGAGGGTGGGAGTGTAAGATCTCGTTCCCTTACTGTTCCTCTCTGAATTGGATTTTCCTCCCAGGATCGGCCGGGACGATATTGAGATCGTCCAGGCCGATCAGTGCATTGAAAACGGCTGATTTCTGGAGTGTTTTCTGGAATGATTTCTGGACTGGATCGTCCAGGCCGATTTTGGATCGTCCTGGGACGATCAGTGCTTGGCAAAATCCTGAGAGCAAGGGTTTTTGACAAATTAATTATCGGCCTGAGGAATCGTCCGGGCTGATTGGATTTTGTTCTGATCGGCCGGGCCGATCAGGCTTATGATATAAGCAAATCAGCTCGTTTTGAGGAGAGAGAAAATCATTTTATAAAACGAAAATATCTAAGGAGAGAGAAAGAGAAAGAAAAAGAGAAGAAAGCTTGAATTTCGGAGGCCGCGGAGCGCTTTTCGTTGACTATGGATTTGCCCGCTGCTGCATTGATAGACTTGATTTCATTGACTATGAATTTCCGTATTGCATAGACTCATTGACCATTGACTGATATGGATTTGATTGACTGACATGCATATTGATAGCGTCGCCGTGCTTTGATTTCAGTTATAGGTATTAGGTGACCTGCTGGGCTTTGTAAAGCTCATTATATGTGGTTGACATTTTCAGGTCAGGGCAAGGGAGCAGAAGATAGGAATTGATCCGGATCTATAGGTTTTGGTCTTTTGATTGATAGTGATTCTTTTATACTCAGGACAGGATAGATTTCTGTACTTGTGATTGTAGTGTAGTTCCTGAGTATTGTACATGAACTTTTGAGATATGAATCGACTTGTTATTAATGTTTTTAATTTATAGACTTTTGTTTAGACGATGATTAATTGGAGAATTGTAGATAACTCTGGTAAATGGCTGGTTAATTGACATTCTTTCCAAATTAGATCTCGGGGCATGATAGGGAGGGAGGAGGAAGAGGAATCTTGATCTCCCATAAGTGGCTCTTGATACCATGAGAGAACTTCTTGAGGAAGAAGAAACAGGAGAATTAAGAAAGAAAAGATTGTATATTATTATTGTTATGCAGATAACTCATATGGGTACATATATATAGCCTGAGAGAAGTAAAACCATAAATACAAATGTGAATATAATCCTTGTACTTAAGCCGTTTGCTTACAGGCTATAATAACCAATTTAGCTATTAGCCCACTCTGTAGTTTTACATATTTTTAAGAATGGGTTATGATCAAGTAGAGTGAGGACAGATCTAAGATTCAAGTTTTATTTTATATATATATATATATATATATATATATATATAATTTTATTTTTTTATGGTCAAGAGCTAAAAGATAGAGTGATAAATATATAGATTGAACTCTTGACTATTGCATATGAATTTTGAGAAATGAATACAACATTTATTTTGATTAATTAAGAGATTAAAATAATCAAAATTTTCAAAATTTGATCTTGGGGCATTATAATAAATTTGATTAATGAAATAATCATTGTACATACAATCATATCACAATGAATTAATATTTATAATGGAGGAAAGCGATTTAAATTTTAAAGAACATATATATATATATGAATGAGATAATTTTCAAATAAGCAGAGACAATTTTGTTTAAAATGAACTTTCAAGTGTATTTCTCTAATAAAATAAATGGACATATCTGCACAAATTTTAGGTATTATAAGGCATATAAAATCAAAATTTTCAATTCAAATGAGTTTTAGTGCATATATAAAATAATAATGTGCTAAAAAAAAAAAAGAGATTCATTATTTTTTTTTTTGCTTTAATATTTTATGCATATTCTATGAAAAAAATAAATTGTTAGTTTTACATATTTTCTTTATTAAAAAAATCATTATAGCTTTAATATAGCTTTTTTATACAGCTTTTATATAGCTTTGTTAAAAAGAAATATCTTTAATATAGCTTTTTTTTTATAATCTAAAGTATAAAACTTTAATGAATTTATATAAAACTAAATTAAAAAAATTATAAATGCATAACAAATATCAAAATTAAAAATTATTTTAATTTTTTCTTTAGGATTTATATTTTATTAAATTTTAAAAAAAAATCTATTTTATGGTAAAAACTTAAACAATATTTAAATTTTATATTTTTTATGTAATTTTAATGGGAGATTGACTTTTTTTGCCTCATATTTTTTGTCAGATTTCTTGTTTTTATAATCATAAGATAAAAACTTAAACAAAATTTATTTTTTATTTTGTTTTGTTTATTTATGTTTTTATTTTGCCCAGAGATTTTTTTTGTCGGCTTTCTTATTATCAAAATCCTAAAGGAAAATTTAAAATAAAATTTAATTTTGATATTTGTTATGTATTTAATATTTCTAACTGGTTTATTTTAGTATTATAAAATTTGTTCTATTATTGTTCTTAAGATTATTAAAAAAATGATATTTGATTAATTCTAAGTCATTACTTGTTAAGCCTAGATCATGCAACTCAATAAGTATTATACAAATTCTCTTAGGGGGTTTTATTGTTGCAATTATTTTGAAATTCGATGTATTCAAAATATTAAGTAAAATAAATCATGTATTTAAAATATTTTACGTTATTTGGTTACTTGTAAAAAAATTTAGGAGTTTATTTTTATTTTTTTATGATTGGTTGCTTGCAAAGTAAAATCTATAATTAAAATACTACACCAACAGGCGACAGGTGGTGGCGGCTAGTGAGTATTGGTGGCGACTATGAGATGGATTTCAAAATGCACTAAAATTTTATACTATATTTATTTTATTTCAAATCAAATATCAATATTTTCAAATCCCTATTTCTGAAAGACTTTACACTCCATTTGCAAGTAACCAAACAACCTCTTAAATGCTCTAGATAGGAAATTTGATTTACACTACAATGCCAAGGTTGGAACCTAGTTGGAACAAAGGTCAAATCAAGTTTAAATTACGTTCAAATACTATTATGGTTCGATTTCGATGAGAACCGTTACAACTTACAATTAACTTTAAAGACTCATTTGGGGTATTTTGATTTTTTTTTTTAATAATTTTTTAAGCATATAAAGTCAAATTTTCTTATTTTTATATGAGATTTTTTTAGAAAGAAATTATTATATTGACTCAAATAAAACAAAGTTCTTCGATAAATATAAGTTGAGTAAAAAATTTAATCTCTCTAAAAAATTAAAACAGTATTCTTTCACTAATCTAGGAACAATTATTAGGTCCTCCGACCGGACGTAGGAGCTAAAATCGCGCCAAAAAACGAGAAATACCGAGCAATACCAAACAATAACAAGGAATACCATTATGTGAAGACCCAATGCCGAATTATACCGAGCAATACCGAGTTTTTCCTAGAAAAAACTCGGTATTTTTTTGTCTAACTCGGTATTGCTCGGTATAGCTCGGTATTGGTCTTCACATAGCGGTATTCCTCGTTATTACCAAATAATACCTAGCAATACCGAGTTTTTTGGAGGAATTTTAGTGCCGACCGGACGTTCCTCTACGTCCGGTCGGAGGACCTAATAATTGTTCATAATCTAGAGCTTAAAAAATGTGTGATTTTTTGTTGTTGTCGGACGTTCATAAAGAGCACAAACGAATTAATTTAAAATTGTGGACCTTAAATCAATTTTAGTGTTGACTACAAACAAGAGTAGAGTGAAGTTAGAAGTTATGCTAACTAATCTTTTTTCCTTATTGATGAAATGAGTACAAAAATTTTGATAGCTTGCAATGACTCTTAATATTGTAGTTACGGGTGCCAATATTTGACACAACATGAAAACCAGACTTGTCTTGATTCGAAAATTTCTAATTAGACCCAACCCGATTTCAAAATGGGTCGCCTTCGGGTTCCCGGATTCGACCCATTTGAAAAAACGGATCGGGTTCGAAATTGATCAATTAAAGAAAATGCTTAATGTTGCGCAACAAGTAGTTCATAGACTAATGACCGTGTCACAAATCAACTCGTAATCCTTTGCACGAATTTTTTATTGTAATTTTTAGATTTTAGAGTTAGCTTAAAGGTAGTTAAAAGATAGTTCAAATGTGTTAAGTTAATTGGAAGGCAATTAAAAGTCAATTAGTGACTATTAACATGACATAATGGAGAAAAAGAATTCATATAGCCGGCCACACGTAGTGGGATAAAGACTTAATGACGTTATTGGTCATGACGCAAAAGTTTGTTTATCTTATCTTATCAATGAGCAATTAGACATGTTACTCAACATTTTATTTAAATGCACATATAAGAACATGTTTTATATTAACTTAGCATATATCAAAATATACATGCCAATATAAACTTTTTTCTCAAAATTTCTCTCATTTTTATTTCTTGTATTTATGAACTTCCTAATTCAATTCTTAAATATATATATATATATATATATATAATTTTTTTAAGAAATGATAATATTAGCATCTATTAACAACTCTAGAACTATTTATTAAAGATGGTTCTTTATAAGATCACAAAAAATATATTATTATATATTATTATCAGATCATAGAAAAGGTTTATCAATCAAAATAAAATGTTTCATATCTCATTATGTTCCGAGTCAAATGAAATTTCTTACAATATGATGTGGTAGCCCTTCGATAGGAGAAATTATTATGTATGGAGTCCGAACAATACAACCGTCCGATTTACTGAGTAAACTAAATAATAAATAAAAAATACTCAATAAAAAGTTTACTGAATATACTCAATAAATACTACATAAATACTAAATTTCTTTTAGTTCAGAATAAGGCCATCTGAACATCCAAGAAAGATCTTTAGAACAAGCTCTCTAAAGTAAAATTTCCTTATTTAATATTCAATAAGGATCTGGTAGGGATAACAAGGGGGAGATTGATATACATAATACTTAAAAACATTAACATTTATACATTTTATACTTAAATTTCAATATTTATATCAACTAGTACTTTGTTAATGTAATTAGTGAATCTCAAGCTGCTTTCTACAACAATTTTAAAATTTTAATTTCTCTACAGCAACTTTGCAAATAGTAGAAAATCTAATTGCTAACTACTATATAAAATTGAAATGAATGGCACCAATTGCTAGAGATATGAATACATCAACAAATATATCAAGGTGTTAACCTATAAAACCTTGAGGATGGGGTTCAAGTATGCCCTATGTAAATTGCATGCAAGCTCAAGCTCGAGTTTAAATTATAGCATCCACTATGAAATAAAGATCAGACCCACCGAAGTTTAGGGTGGTTAGTGGACAAGCATGGTTGATAAGCCCCCATCCCAAACTCTAATCCCCTCTCTTCTACGTCCTCGCCTCTTCAGTGAGGCAAAGCAAGTGTGGACCCAATATCGGTGGGTGGCCTCGCTAGGTTCCGCTAATGGATTAGTTATGCTGCCAAACGCTCCCTTTGCCGTGCAGCAAGTAGATACGCCCGTTCCAAAAAAAAAAAAAAAGATCAGCTTCCGAGGTAGGTTGGCAAAGCTCCATTTTGCTATTGATTTGAGCTCGACTTTGAGCTCGTATTACCTATAAGATGTTGTGATTGGTAAACCAAACAAAAAAATAGTTTGCGACAACCGTCAGACCACGATTAAACCATCATCATCAAATCCAAACCACAGCTCTAGAAACAATGACTAGCATTTGGTAGGGGGCATAATCTTATGGTCCATTTGTCATCCTAATTGCCCTTAATCACTACTTTATGCCACCATCCTGGTCAAAGAGTTCTTCCACTTCACATGGACAAGCTTTCCTGTTCTAAATCAAATTCAAAACACCTTATAATGGATTCCATGCTTGCCTCTCCAGTTTTATCCAGAAATTCATCAAAGGCTGATAATTACATCTAGAATTAGAAACTAGTTCTGAACTCATTTCAATATTAGGGTTTCATTTGGAACAACTTTCTTATTGCTTTCTAAAGCAACTTTTTAAAATAAAAAACTCTAATTCAATTTTTTTTTTTCAACTTAAAAGTTCCTTTAGAAAATAGTAAAAAAGGTATTCCAAACGAAGCCTTAATGACTCAAAACAACAATATTAACAGCATCAAGTCTTTAACTCATTCCGTGGGATTGACAACATGAATCTGCTTTCTCCATTGTGTTCTATGAAGAGTCAAATTCTCTTTCAAATCTAATAAAAAATATCATTTTTAATATTTCTAACCAAATCTTTTTATATATATCTCTCCTCTTTTCTAACAAAAATACATATACATAAACTTCTAATAATAATCAGATATAAATCATAAAAAATATGCACCAAATTCATAATTTTGGAGAAACAATCTTCTCCATTAACCAAGTTGAAACTCTACTAATTACTAAATCAGACTCAAAACCAATTTGAAAATCTACAAGAAATCAATGACTTGACTATAAATCTGTGAAGCAGATTGCAATTTCAGTAATGTATTCAAGCATTCCATCAGAAACAAGCTCTTCAAACAGAGCTCAAGGAAAGGTTATAATCAAAATATTGATTTTACTCGCAAACAACCAACAAGAAACAAATGATAATTGAGAACAATTCATATTCAACAGAAGATAAAATTCAAAGAGTGCAACTACAGAAAAGCATTCTTCTTACTAAGCAAAAATAACAAGATCTGACTCTGATTCAAAGGATAATAATAAGTTAAAAAGCTTCAGGAATATAAATTCAAATGACTGAAGTTCACTACTCATCTTCCTGGCTGCGTAGCCTGGCAAGCTTGTTGGTGACTACAATATCAAGCTGTGCTGCTCGCTCCACAATATCCTTGCGTTTTCGGGTTGAAACGTTGTGTGCAATCTCAGCACAGTATGTCCTGAATATATATAATCAATTCCCAATTAAGCTAAACAGGTACTATAAATACCAAGCTAAGGTATCGTTTGGGACGACTTTTTTACTGCTTCTTAAGCTTTTTAGTACAAAAGTTTTAATTTTTTTACTAAAAAGATGTTTTAAGAAACAGTAAAAAAACTGACCCAAACTAAGCCTAAGTTTTATTATTATTTTAGAGAGTCTAACCTGTTGTGCATCAAAAGCAATTCCAGTTCGGAGACATTGTGAACTACAAACTTCTTGAACTTGTTTGGCAAAAAGTGGCGTGTTTTCTTATCAGAACCGTAGCCAATGTTGGGCATCAAAGTGCATCCTTTGAACTTTCTCCGCAACACGAGAGTCGATACCTTTAGGCCTCCTCCAGTTTGGCTGTAGAAATGAGTATATAATAAATAAAGTATTAGATAGTCGCTGAAGCTTCCTCAAAAAATAATTCAAAGCTCTGTTTTGATTTTGATTTCAGTTGCTTTATAAAAATTTCAATTCTCAATTTCAACTTCATACAAATAGCATTGCTAGATTTGTAGAATTGCGACAACTACCAATGATTTTAAGGGATATATGGCCATTAGTATAAGGCCAAACTTAAGAAATCCAAGGAAAAAAATTAATAAGCTCAGAATCCATTTCAGTATAAATCAATCCAAAACAATTATAATCCTTTCCTGGCTAGGTAAAACACCTCACCTTACGCTACACCTTTAAAACATTATTGACTAGCAGCCAATGAGCATTTACATAAATAATATGATCAATTCATTAGATGCACAATTTTCAAATAGAAGTCTATATATGGGAGGAGCACTAATACTAAAGGTAAGGTGCGGAGCAAGGCGCTGACGACGGCTCCATACTAGGTGAAAAAAAGAAGTTTGAACCACCCAGCACATAGTGATATTTCACAGGCTTCTGCCTTTGACTGGCCCACATCAAAAAGTCAACTCTTTCGAAGAAACCCACCCTGGGTAGCTAAGAGCTGTGTGTTCACTTACAACACAACTGATTCAAGACTTTGTTCCTACTCATGTGCTACTAGATAAGGCAAAAAAGTCTACCAACCAGAGATTTGAGACTTTGATTCTTGAAGATGAGTGACTAAGGAGCAGTAGTGAAGCATAAATACACTTGCAAGAAAAACAATCACGGGTGTGATATAAAATGGAAAAGTAAACTACTATAAAAATGTAGTGAAGCATAAATACACTTGCAAGAAAAACAATCACAGGTGTGATATAAAATGGAAAAGTAAACTAGTATAAAAATTAATAACAAAAAATAGAAAAAAAATCCCAAATTTAGTGTAAAATATGGGTTTACTAAAAGTGCATCATTTTTTCTTCCGTTCTACAAATCAAATCCAAAAAATGAGGATATAAATGAGAATACAATTTTTTGGGTTAAGATTAGGTTCATAAAATAGAGATGTGTTTCATAAGTACTATGATTAAAAAATATTGCTGATTTAAAAATAAATTTTATAAAATTACAATAAAGATACAACAACAACAACAACATCATCATCATCATCAAAGCCTTTGTCCCACTACGTGGGGTCACCTACATGAATCCTTTTTCTCTATCGTGTCCTGCTAAAAGTCAAATTCTCATTTAAAGCTAATAAAAAAAGATCATTTCTAATATTTTCTAACAAAGTCTTCTAAGGTTTACCTCTACCTATCTTAACATAAGTTAAATCTACTTTCCTAACCGGGTCATCGGAAGGCCGCCGTTTTATGTGACCAAACCATCTAAGATGACTCTCTCTAATCTTATCTTCCACTAGTGCTACTCCAACCTTTTCATGTATATGCTCATTTCATCTCCTATCTCTAAGGGTAAAGCAACTCATCCACCTGAGTATCCTCATCTCTGCAACACTTAATTTAGTATTATGCTTCTCTTTTAATGGCCAACAAAATTGCAATAAAGATAAATTTATAAAATTGCAATTAATTAAATTATGCTGTATATATCTAAAGGTTGGATGATAAAAAAGTAATTGATAGACAATAAGCTGGGAAGAAAAAAGAATTCCGATAGATCTATAGCAAAACTACCAATAAAGGATTGAGGGATGATAACATTGGAAGGATGATGAGAGTAAAAATTAATGAAAAGAAGACTTTAGATAATATACTTATGTAATTTGGAAATGATTAATAAAGGCAGATAATGCATCCAAAAATTAGTTGGATGAACAAAAAAGACATTTGAAAATTATACCCAAAAAATCTACGCAAAATAGTTTTAACACTTCATATGACACTAAACAGAGAGAAAAGAAATGGTTTATAAAGCTTGAGCAATAAGAAATTAGAAAGCTGACCCGTACGTTGGGGGGGAGGGAAGAACAATGCTAATGATGATCAAAACAACTTAAATTTATAAAATTTCATTTTTTATCAATATCATATCAAAATTAACAAAAAAAAAATATCACAGGTAATTAAACAAAGATTCAAGGAAACCAAGATGAAAACCAAAAATTACGCGAATAGGATGGATTTACTAAAAGTGCACATTTCTGAGAAAATTTTTAAGAAGGATCATTTTTTTTGAAGAATTAAATGAGAGGAAAGTAATTAAAAAAAATAAATGAAAAAAAAGTAAAATAGAAGTAGTATTTATCCAAAAACCTGAAATATTTTTGCAATTTCTGTAAAAATAAGAAAATAATTTGCATTTAAAAAAAAAGTGTTTTCCAAAGAAAACTCAAATTTCTTTTTCGTTTACAAACAAAACACAAATTTCACCCTAAAGCATTTTTTCGATGTTGCTGAATGCCAATAGTCAAAAAATAATAATAAGACCTACAGATAAATTTTATTTACAAATTATTTAAGTTAATTAATTTTGATATTAAATTTAGAAAATTATTTGACAAAATTTATTTCAAATTAAATTAAAACAATTGATTCAATTTTGAAAGACTCAAGATATAATTAAATTTAATGATGAAATGATGAATTTAATTATCTTTAATTTGAATAATATTTAAAAATATAATTAAGATCATTATGATATATGGATCTAATTGTTGGGCAATAAAGTTATTGACAAATAAGATAATCATGAAAGAGCTAAGAAAATTAAGAATTTAAGATAGATATGCATGACCAAAACTAGCAAGGCAATACTAATGGAAGATTACATCCACAAGGTGATGGACTGGTGATTTGGTAATGAACAACAAAGATAGAAGATGTACTAATATTATGAGTGAATAAAATTACAATTGACTTAAATGAGAAACTAAGATTAAAAAAATTGTGAAAAAAATTTGTGTAAAATAATTGACTCCTCATGCGGCACTAAACAAGGAAAATGAAGGATAAAGATTTATAAAGTTGATTGTCTAGTAGGGATAAGAATGATGATAATCAATTGATTTAATACAAAATTTCAGTGAATTCATAGAGGTTCATATCATTTCAATATAAAAAAATTTTTGCTAGTAGAAAAAAGCACCCCCGACCATTGTAATTTTCACAATGAATGTTGTATTTATCCCAACATTGGACGATAACTAAGTCATAGATATACAAGTTAATCTCGAAAGAACTAAGTAAAGATGTATAAACATTAATAAAACCAAGAAAAATAGACTGAGGGATCATTACATCGAAGAGGCGATGGAAACAACAATTATTGAAATCAAGATATTGAGAAATATACTTAGGTACGTTGCAAATGTACTACAGAAATAGAAGGTGAACCAACATTATGAATGTATAAAATTAAAGTTTAAGGCATTAGATAGAATGGTGTAAAAGATATAACTTGGATTAAAAACTATGTGCAAGCTCATGAATAGAGTTCATTCCACAAATATCATTAAATCTATATATGGTCATATCCTTTCAAAATTATAAAATATCTGCCAGGGAAAAAAGTCCCCCCAAGCTAACTACAAGCGATTATTATTGAATAAAAATTCACTTATCTTTATGTTAGTTTTTTTATTTTTATAAATATATAGGCATCTATTTCTAACCTGTTAGCAAAAAACTGACCAAAACTCATACCTAAATATGTTTAATTTGTCATGCATATCTAGCAAATCCCATCATAAAACACATTACAAAAGTTATATCAATATCAATATAAAAATTCCCATTATAAATCCTCATAAACGCTCCATGTTAGGAACGAAAAATCAGGTCACACATTTGAATTGCTTATAAAAGGGCATTCAAGAGACAAATAGGTCATCTTAAAGGGCTTTCCAAATGAAACGTGGTGCATTACTTACTTGTGTGTGTGTGTGGGTGAGGGGGGGGGGGGGGGGGGCCTTTCAGACCAACTAAGGCAGCCTAAATTCCCAACCAATAGACCAAGGTGACCTATGTGTATTACTTACTTCCAAACTAGCATACTCAAAATCTTACTGATGAATGTGTCCTAACTAAAATTCATCTAAAAAGGCATATTTTTTCATTGTTAATCATCCCTTTTCAATGAAGTGCAGAAGCAAAATCTTTCAGCATTTTGTTGGAGAATGCATGAAAAAGGGCTTAGAATCAATCGAGTTCAACTATTTATTATCTACGCTCATCAAACAAGTATGTTATTGTAAGAACAACTAATCAAAAGAGAAAAAAGAGAATCTGCAAGGTACTTTTTGAGCTGGAAGATTAAAACTAGAACAATGAACTCAATATGTTGCATATGAACCAAAAGGGCTTTCCAAGGCAGTGATAAGAAATTGTGAATCCAAAAATATAAGTAGACAAAAAATGATCCACTAATAATCACAAAAGACACCCCATTGCTCTAATTTTTCAAAAATAGATTAACTGATCATTAAAGTGAAACGCATCCATCTGAAGCAACAAAATCAACTTATTCAAACCAAATAAAGAAAAATATGAATAAAAATTTCACCTTCACGCAGATCTTGCGATCGCTCTGGGGCCTCTTAAACTTCTTCACACGCTTCTTCACGATCTTCCTGTTGAGCAGCGGAACCGCCATTTCTGAACAAAAATCAAGTAATGAAGCATCAGGAAAAACTAAACAAACGATTTGCGCTTCGGAAAAACGAAAGAACCCTCTTATTTGTACAACCAAAAGGATACCTTCAAAGGATTAAGAAAAATCCGTGAAAAAGTGAATAACTGCAAGCATAGAAGAAGAAATAAATAAGATTGAGGCCTTCAAACCCTAGTAAAGCGATAGAGCAGAAGATGGAAGTATATCCTTACGGCTGCTCCAACCGCGCGCCGGTGTCGAAGAATGTTCTTTAGGGTTTGCAGAATATATATAACTCAGGAAGTGGTGACACGATTAGGGCATCAAACACCGTCCAATCGGTTCACAGCCAACGGTCAGATCGTTGCCATGTAGAGTGCGAAGAGATAGATAAGCCCTTCCAAGGCATTTGGGATTTTTTTCTTTTAATTTTTTTAAATTTTTATGTTTTAACAAATTTAATAATCATAATTTAGAGTTATCACTTAATGCTAACTCCCAAATCCTTCATAACAATTACAAGACTTTTAAGATTGATAACAACATTTAGACTTAGTTTGGGACGACTTTCTTACTGCTTCTTAAAACAATTTTTTAGTATATTAAAAAGCTGTTTTAAAAAACAATAAGAAAGTCGTCCCAAACGAAGTTTTAGTCACAAATCTAATTGTAAAAGTTTAACATTGCAATTGTGAATGACATAAAGTTATTACTTTTTTTAAATCACCTTTAGTTCAAATAGCAAAAATAACTATAGATATTATTTAGTATTTGATTAGCTAATATATATAATGATATTTTATATTATTAGGAGATTAATTATTTGGTTTATTGGCATCTTCAAATAATGATTTATAAATGATAAATATATACATGAAACGTCTAAAAATCAAATGTCTTAGCTCAATATAAAATATATTATTCTCATTAGATGGTTAAGATGATAGTCTAACTCAATCTTTATCGTCCAATCAGTGCATGTGGGATTAGATGACAGCGTACAATATAAGCCATCAATGTATTTCACTTCAATCAGAGTTGATTGGAGGGTTTTTTCTTGATCAAATGGATCAAGACGGATAAGAGCATCAAGAGAAGGAATTCAATAGTTTGATTTTCTTAGGATTGGGATTTGCTTCACAATGTATGGAACTCAAAAATTGGATTAGGGCTAGTTTCACATATATGTTTTAAGTGTCTTGAAACAAATTAGTTGTTGCAGGAGCTTTATTTGGCTATGATGAGTATTGTTGATTAAGATTACAAAATGAGAAACCAAACATGTGAAAATTCATACTACTGAAGAGCTTGGGATTTCTTGGCTATTTCAGTAGTATGAAGTCTCACGTGTTCTACAAGCTAGACACGTCATCACCAGTTAATGGGAAAAATACATCCTTGGCGTATAGAAGAAGCCAAGAACGAAATCGCACTCTACGTGTGGCTGAAGCCGAGTAATAGAGAATGAATCATACATCAAGCAAAAGTTAGAAAACATAAACAAAACAAGAAACTCTTAACACAAGCATGTAGAGGATGAAGTAGATGTATTATTCACTTGTCAAGTCTTATTGTTACATCTTTTTAACCACTATTTTTACATAAATTACAGAAAAAAAGGTACCAATGGCTATTCTAGGCTACACAAGAAAAGTCTCAAGAAAGTACACATATAACTATTTCAGTTTTTTATCCTAAAGCAAAAAAATTAAACTCACAGCTTTAAAACTCAATTAAGTTGGACCACAAAAGCTAAAAATCTTCATCTTGATTCAAATTTGATGAATGATTCAAATCTACACAATTAACTAAATTCAAATAGTTATTGAGCAAGCATTTTGTCAAATTGCATCAGAAGAAATTGTATTTCTTCTGATGCAATTTTCTCCACTTGAACTTCTCCAACTGAAATGATATCTCTAATGAAGTATAGCTTTATATTTATATGCTTAGATCTTTCATGAAAAATAGGATTTTTAGCATCAGCCAGTCCAAACTTGTGCATCATGATCTTCATGTATGCAGCTTATGAAAGAAAGAGTTTACAGTCATACCTATTTCTTGTAATTTGAATTCCCAGAATTATGCTAGCCATCCCCATGTCCTTCATCTCAAACTAGGATGAAAATTGATCATTCAACCAATCAATTTCAACTCTGGATTTGCTTGCTATCAACATATAATCTCAACTCTGAAACCTTTAACACCTTTAGGGTATCCAAGGAATATAAACACTTAACTTCCCTTTGTTGAAATTTATCTTGATTTATATATGCATAAGTAGCACATCTAAAAGCCTCAATCTGTTTTAAATTGGATCATGTCCAGTCCACAATTCCATGGGGGTTCTGAATTTTATTGTTGATGAGGGTGATATATTGGTAAGATATCATGTTATCTTAATAGTAGGGGTGTCAATATTTGACACGACTCGAAAAAATCTAACTCGAATCCGACCCAAAAATTTCAAGTTAGGGTCAACCCAGACCCAAAATGGGTTGGGTTCGGGCTTAACAAATCGACCCATTTGAAAATTGACCCGTAAACCCATTTTTGACCCATAAACTCGAGATTGACCCATTTCTGGCCCAAAAATTCGAGAACAATCTATTTTTAACCCAAAAACTAGCAATTTTTTGTCTGCCCCGGGTCATTCGGGTTGTGTTGGGTTGACCCGGACTCGAAGGGTTCGGGTTCGGGTCTGAAAAATTGACCCGTTTGCAAAAATGGGTCGGGTTCTGATTGACCCGAACAGTGTCGGGGTCAGTTCCGGGTTTGACCCAAACTCAACCCGTGACCCAAAATTGACACCCCTACGTTATAGTTTCTCCCCAAAACTCCCTTTAGACCAGCATTATTCAACATGCACCTAACTCTTTCAAGTTAGGTCTTGTTTATTCGTTCAACAAGCCAATTTTGTTGTGGCATGCAAACAACCTTCAGATGTCTAGAAATGACTTCTATCTTGTAATAATGATCAAATGCATTGGAACAGAATTCAAACCCATTATCAGTACATAGCTTCTTTACTCTCCTTTATATTTCATTCGCTGTAACTACTTTCCACCGAATGAAAGTCTCAATAGCTTGATCTTTAGTTTTCAAACAATTGACCCAAACCTTCCTTGAGTAATCGTCAATGATTAACATAAAATACCTTGCTCTACCCATAATTGCAATCCTTGATGGCCCCCAAAGATCACTACACATATAATCCAAGACACTCTTGGTGATATCTCTTATTGTTTGAAACTTTACTATGTTGCTTTTGCCCAAATGCAGCTTTCATAGAATTCCAATTTGCATATCTCATCACCACAGAGTAGATTTTGTTTTCTTAGCTCATCCAAATCACGCTTATTGATGTGGCCTAATCTTAGATGCCAGAGTTTAATTTGGTTGGCATCATCTGTCACAACATAAGTTGTTTAATTTGTTTGGTCATGGTTTTTCCATGCAATGAGTACAAACCATTAACCAATGAGCCCTTCATTACAACCATTGCTCCCTTGCTTACTAAAACCAATCCTTTATCAATCTTTATATTACATCCAAGAGTATCCAACAGCCAAACCAATACTAAATTCCTTTTCAGCTTAGGAACAAATCTCAATCCTTGCAAATATCTGATATACTAGGGGTGTCAATTTCGGGTCACAGGTCGGGTTCGGGTTGAACAAGGAACTGACTCGGCACTATTCGTGTCAACAAAAAACTAACCCATTTTCGAACCCAAACTTGACCCACTTCGGGTCCGAGTCAACCTGACATGACCCAAGTGACCTAGGACCGACCAGAAATTGTTGGTTTTCGAGTCTAAAATTGGTCAATCTCAAATTTTTTTAGTCAAAATCGGGTCAATCGTATGTTTCCGGGTCAAAAACAGGTCAACATTGGGTCAATTTGGGTTATTGGGTCAACCCAAACTTAACTCAATTTTTGAAACAAGTCGATTTGCTAAATCCAAACCTAACACATTTTGGATGTGGGTTGACCATAGCCTAAAATTTTTGGGCCGGATTTGAGTCGGGTTTTCAGGTCGTGTCAAATATTGACACCCCTAGATATAACCATTAAACATGCTGACTGCAACAACCCCTTCTCCCATGACTTTGCAAGCTTTGCTGTCTCCTAACAAAAGCATTTCACCATCTTCCTTCTTGAGGTTTTGAAACCAACCTTCATTTGGTATCATGTGAAAAGTACAGTTGGAATCAATTATCCATTCATCTTTTGAGCATTTTGCTGAAAAAATCACCACCTTAAAGGATTCATATCCATTTGATTCAACTGCAGCAGTTGCTTTGCCTTTATCTTTTGATATCTTTCTAATCCAAATCTTCCTCTATGGACAAACCTTCTTGAAGTGTCATTTGTTGTGACAATGGAAACACTTTCTTGGGTTCTTGGATTACAATCTTGATCTTCTATGATAGTTATTACTCAATTTGGCATCTCTTAACTTAGCTCTTCCTCTAGCCAACAAGATATATCTATTCTTGTCCTCCTTGATTTTCAATTTGCACTAAATTTGTTTTGAAATCAACACCGTTTTCACCTCAATCATCATTAAGGTCTTCTTTCCATACAACATCATGTCCCCTATATGTTCGTAAGACTTCGGCAAAGAGCTTAGTAGAATGATTCCTTGGTCTTTCTCTTTAATCTTCTCATCCACGTTCTTAAGATCTAGTATGAACTTATTGAACTCATCCATGCGCTTCCTCGGATCCTTAGATTCAGGAATTGCGAGAGCCATGATGAGTTCAATAAGATCTGTGATCGGCGTAGATAGAGGCTAAATTTGGGATTGTTGGATGATCTTATGGAACGAAGATGCGATTGGAAAATATAAATGAGGTTGTATTAGATCAGGCATGCAGTTTGGCGTCGACACGATTGGGCAAGATAATTTAAAATATTTATAGAACACAAAAATAATACATAATAACTATCATCATCAACACCAATTACAAGAATTCTTTATGAATTACAAGAATTCTTTATGAATCATTCATTTATTATTATTATTATAGTTTGAAGGCAAATTATACTTTCTTTTGTTTGTTATATTCTTATAAGAAATTCGTCAATTCTAAAAATGATCTCGTCCTATATAGGCGACTACGCTCTATGAACTTATACCAAGTTGGTGATCAGTATGACTTATCAAGCCAGTCGATCTTAGCGACTACTTCAGTAGATGATTATTTATCAGCTATTTAGCTATTTGTCCACCTATGCAAGCCAAGCATTCACTTCTTATGCCCTCCACCGACAACTTTATCAAGTCAGACATTCTAATTAGGCTACACAACTATTATATTTTTTAAATTTTATGTATAGCCATGCATGTAGCTGATTCTATAATTTGAATTTATCAAATCAAAAAGTTTATATTTTTAATACTAAAATATTCCCAAAAATAAATCTCTAGTGCCTTTAACATGGCATGGGACCCATCTTCTAGGGCATCTATCTTTTATCATAGATGTCCAAACAAATACAAGGCAGAAGCTTAGCATGTGATTGTAGCCTTGTTGAGTCCAAAGCTAAGGACCACCATCCTCTCATGTGATCCTTCTTCACAACCTATTAATTCCCTTCTTCTTAATTGCATGATCTCTCTCTATCAGAGTACTAAGAGAGGCTTTTGTGGTTCAGCTTTCTCATTCTTGCCTGGAAATTTTGTCTGGTTTTGAGGTAGTTGTGCTGTATTCAATTTTTTTTTTATAATATTGATTTTTCATCACATTATGGCCCCTTTCAGTCTCATATAGAAAAATAAAATGTAAATTTAATAATTGGAAAATATATTTATTAAATAATTTCATTTATAATTATAAAAATATAAACTCTAATCTTCTACTTGTAAAATATTTCATATTTCTATAAGTTTTAATTTTGAGGCATGCTTCCCATTAGGGGTGCAAACGAGTCCAGTCGAGCTTGAGTCGTCACCCCTGGTTTGAGCTCAAGCTAGCTCGATCATGAGCCGACTCAATTTTTTTATTAAAGAGAGAAAATTGATTATTTGATATAAGGAAGCCTGCTATAGTTTTTAAATATTTGTACTTAAACTCCTGTATGATAATATATTTTAAGTGTATTTTACATCAATGTTTTAAATGAGTCAGCTCACGAACTAATGAGACGAGTCGAGATTAGCTCAAACTTAGCTCATTGAGCCTGATTCACGAGTTCTTGATCGAGTTGAGCCCGAACTGGCTCACGAGTTCGCTTGATCTCCCACTAATACCCCTACTTCCCTATAAATCACATGGCTATCAAATTTCAATTATTATCTTCTTTTATTTTTGGAGATTTATTTGATAATAAAGCCTGGTGATAAAATTGATTCACTAGAGGACAAAATATACAATTGCTTGCTGTAGATAGATTCTGGAGAGCTTGTGGTCCACAATGTAAAATAGGTATTTATATTGGTGATATTTTGAAAATAATCAATTATAATTTTTTCTAGTAAAAGATTAGAGTTTATATTTTTGTCTTATTTGGTCTTAGTAAGGCTCTCCAACACTATAGTACATCTTCTTCATCACATTGTGAAACATGTGATAAAGTCAAATTAACAATGAACAAAGTTAAATTTATTTTTAACTCTCTCTCTCTCTCTCTCTCTCTCTCTCTATATATATATATATATATATATATGTGTGTGTGTGTGTTAGAAAATTTCAAAGTAGAGAGAGCGCGAAATATTTTAGCTTCATATAAAAATCTAACATGTAAAGATTGATGTTTTAAGTTATAACGGAGTTTTTTACATGAAAAACTTTCCAACAATGCTTCGGGTTCTTGATTTGGACTAATTTGGGCTCGGATTGAGTCAAATTTGCTTTCGTTGGGTTCGTATTTCTGAGACGCTCGGTTTGACTATAAGTTTACTGAAATCGGAGTTCAGGAGATCCCAGATTTAATTTTTAAAGTTTTCGGATTGATTTTTGCCTTGAGATTCGTGCCCGATCAAGATAATTTTTTGATGATATATCACTACTATATAATTGTAAATACAAGAATTCGCTCTTTTCCAAAATAAAAATTATGTGATTATATAATTGAGAGTAATTATATATATCTCCCATTATAGGTATTAGTGCATAGGTTTGATTTCTACTGGTGGAGATAAAAATTTTAATAATGATGTTGAATGTTATTAGTGTGGCGATAATAATCGGATAATTATAGTCAGGTTATGGTGATGATGATTGTTGATGGTGGTCGTTGGTGATGATGACGATCGAATATAATAGAGTTTTTTAGCTTAGTTTCCAAATCTCATTCACTTAGAAAATGAGTTCTTTTACAGCTTTTTTGAGAGGAATATTTTGATAATTTTGGCCAAGTCTAAAATATCAATCAAATGGATCATATTTGAGTGCTTTAATTATGTCAGAATCGAAGGATCTTGAGCTCATTGAAGTTATCTTATTTAGATGCTAAATTTGATTATAAGCATGCAATATTTGAAGACCATTTGATCCCTTAGTTAATGTCCTGAAACTTCCAGTTGTGATTTAAGTGCTTGATTTGAGTTTATTTAGACTCATATTGGATCACTTTCTGGTGTCGATGAATTGGCCTTGTCGAGAAATTTAGTTTGACTATAAACTTTATGAAATTAGAGTTTGGATGATCTTAAATTTAATTTGGGAAGTTTTCAATTCAATTATTATCTTGAAATTCATATTCAATGAACGATAAACAAACTACTGACAAGCATAAATTCATTAAGAATCTTAATCGATCATCCATGAAGAACTCATGGTTTTGAAAACTTTGAAGAGGCATATTAAGTTTTCTTATCAAATATTTTGTTTATTGCGCCCACCACCATAATACCTAGGTTCATCGTCGTCGATCTATCTTCCATTCCTATTGACTAGATCGATCGAGTAGAAAATGCTTAGGGTTTCATATTTATAGTTACTAATTATGCTCAAGCCCTTTTGGGGTCTCATAAATTAATTAAATTGAAATTAAAATAATGAAATAATTAAAATTAAAAAAAATAAAATGATAAAATAATTAAATAGAAATGAATTATCACCCATTTATTTCACCTATAAAAAATTAAATGCAAAATTACTTTTATTTTATTCAATCAATGATAAATTGAATTATTATTTTCTGTGAGTATATTATGTGAAAATAATGACTTCAAAATTTTTTCTTTTCATTTTTTTACTAAATAGAAAAAAATAATAATTTATCAAATTTACTAATAATTACATCAGACTTATCATAAAGTGATTTTCATTAATCGAGAAAACAGATACAGTCAGAAATAGACAGAGCTTTGCTCCATTGATACATGCCATTGATTGCTCCTTCGATGAAACTTCTGCAATCGCTTTGTCAAGTAAATGAAAGGCAGGAATGCATTAAATATTGCAGACAATTGGTGTAAATTTTGGAGCTGCTGTAGGTTTCATTGTGAATTGATGGCTATGTTTAGTTGGAGTTGCTGCAGATTTCAGTGTGTATTGATTGTAAAGAACTATGATCGATCTTAATGTTTCAAGTACAATATAAGATGGTTTCTACTTGGTGATGTCAAAATCTGATAAGACCTAAACTTGATTCGGATCCGATCCGAAAAATTTCGGGTTCGGGTCAATCCATTTACTATACGGGTCGGATTTTAGTTGATTTGGAAACCCGAAATCAACTCGATTTGACTTTTGAAATTCGATTTCTTGTCGTCCCGTATTTGTCGGCCTGTCACGTCGCTGTCTGCGATCTGCAGCGTCAAGCGCACCCATCACTGTGTCAACTGTCAGTCTCGGACGAGACCGTCGCTACATTTGCCGTCTAGTCATGATACCGTCACTCTGTTCGTCGTCTAGTTTGGTGGACTCCATCGTCCATCGCTGCCGTGCCTCACGGACGCACGACACGCACTCGCAGGCAGACTTTGCAACGACACCGACATCGCATTGCACTCCCGTTTTTTGAATCAAACCGGCCTGTGGGTCATGTCGGGTCGCGCCGGTAACTCGTGCGTGTCGAGTTCGGGTAGAAATACCTGACCTGTATAGACCCGGGTCAACTAGGATTTGACCTGAACCCGATCTATCGACCCGCTTTGACACCCCTATTTCTATCCATTCAAAAAAAAAAAAAAAAAAAAACTTCTTGATATAGTCCCATAAGCATATCGTCGGTCTCATCGCCCTTTGCTGTTGCACTTTACATGCTACCGATCGCCACTGACCCCCCACCCTTTCGCCAATATGAGTCTTCCTTCATGTGGCGACTGTCCCATGTGATGAACATTGAAATGCAAAATATAAATATGTTGCAGCACTTGTTGCATTGTTATTAATGTAGATCTCCGACCTCAACTCTTCATTTCTCTTATATTTACTCGCTGCCTGTCTCAACACCCATAATGAGCGAGATCTCATTGTTGCATTTGATTTCTCTTTTTCATCTTTCACTCATCGTTGATTCCATCGAAATTCTGTCTGCGACTTCCTCATGTCTTTATCGTCCGATACGATCCAGGTTGCGACATATCCGTCTCTGTTATGACTTCGTATTAAAGTTTAGATGTTAAACATGTAAATGTTAAAAATTTTGAATGTTATGCATTACTATTGAAAAAAAAATTGAATCCATTCCTATTTATATGGAATTCATATTTCTGCCCTCAAAATATAAAAATAAAAAATAAAAATTACTGCCAATGGCACAAGGAATCGAATCTGCAGGATAGAACAGCAGCTCTGTAAACTAAAGAAGATTGCCACTGCATACAATAAGGACCAGACAAGTTTTCAGTTTTATCTTTATAACCCCTTTGACTAACGGCACTATTTCATAGTAGTAAATCCTTTTGGAGCAATGTGTATGTATGTTGAGAGAATAGTGAAAGAGAGTCATAAATTTCTTAAACTTTTTAGCTAATTTCCCACACAATGAGAAAATACGCAGCTCATTTTGGTCTGTTGAGGTTTTGAATTCGAGCCTTGTGTATGCGTTGTGTGTGTGAGTCTGTCTTAATTGACTTAAATATCCTAAAAAAATAGAAGGATAAAATAATTTTTTTGAAAATTTTGATGAATATTATAAATATTTTAGTCTTGAGAAGTTGAACAATAAATTTCTGAAAATTATCGTACGTTAGTATATCTGATTATAAAGATAGTTTTTTCAGTATAAAAATTTTCTCAAAATTAGCAAAAATTTCTCTATTTTTGTAATATCCATTGTATTAAAATTAAAGATAAATATAAGAGATAAATAGAGATAGAGAAAGAGAGGTGGGAAAGAGCTGAAAAACATATAAAGGAAAATTCTACAAAGCTTCGTTTGGGACAGTTTTCTTCATGCTTCTTAAAGCGGCTAAAATTTTTGTACTAGAAAATCGCTTTAAGAAGCAGGAAGAAAATCGTCTCAAACGAAGCCTTAATGATAAGCTTTAGATAAAGCTTTTATCAATCTATCAGTGACGAGCAAAGCACCAAAAAAGGAAACAAGAACATATATAATTTTTAAAAACCATATATGTTTATGTATGATTGCAAAACCTTCTCAAACAACTAAACAATCTAAAAAACATCAGTGCAAAACTACAACTTAATCACTCTCATTAAATTACTAACATCTCCCTCTTTCTCTCTCTCAAAAACTCACTACTCTCTCTCTTAACTTTCCTTTATCTCTCTTCCACTCTACTTTCTTTCATGAACCTTGTTAAGCTCACCTATGGCAGACACAGAGGTACCTGTAAGAAGTGTTCATGGGATCATTCGCGTCGACGGGCACCTGCTCTGCCTGGCATTTGAACCTGCAGCCTCTGCACTCATTGTAAGTACAGTGTGGAGCTATGGAGCCTATCAGAAGCCTTCTTGCACCACCACTGCTCTTCTCCTTCAGTTCCCAACTACTCCTTTCTCTTCTTGTATCCTATGAAATCATACACTAGTAAACATAAAAGAAAGAAAGAAAGAAAAAAAAATCTACTGAAGTCAATTAACCTCTGGTTGAAGTTGAAGCGCATCCACAGCAAGAGCTGCAAATTAGAATGAAAATACTGTAAAATTCAAGGTAAGGTAAAGAGAAAGACTACAAAAAGAAGATTTGATTGGGAGAAAAGAGAGACCTTGGTGTTGTGAGGCTTCTAAGAGAGTAAAGGAGAAGAAGAGGTAGAGAATGAGGAAGGAGAAGAAGATGAAGAGGGGTTTCATAGCTGTAGTTTAAGTGGAATAATGGAGAAAAAGATGGGAATGAGTGTAGGGATGTGGGAGGAAAGTATGGAGGCAAAATATAGAGGTAGGGGTTGTGGGAGGGGAATTGCTTTATCCTTGAAAGGTTACTTTTAATTGACTGAAGTACCCATCAATATTTTTTTTTTAATTTTTTTTATTTTTGGTCTAGCTTTTATGTTTATTTTAATTTAAATTTTGAATTTAGATAAGGTTGCATTTCCTAGTTTGTTCTTCTCCATTCATATTACTTTTATTATTTTAATAAATTTTAAAGGGAATTTTTGGACTACACATTATGTTGTCATGAACTTCTAACTGTTCGATTTGAAGAATTGAATGAGAGGAAATTGAAAAGGAATTTTATTGAAATTTGTTTTCAACTATTTTTTACTCACATAATAAACAAAACTTTAAATAACATAAAAAATAATACTTCTTAAACCTCATCATTAGGATTCCATTATGGAACTCGTCATCTTTCGCATGTTATTGGTCTTGTCACTCTACACTAGCAAGATCCTGTCGCCCTTCACCGCTGCGCATGCCATCGGTCATGTGAATCACCTTCCCAACGATATCTCGTTGCAACTTGTGTCGTTGAGATCCTGCTACGACTTCCTTATCTCTTTTTCATTGTCTGATTAGAACCCGTTGCAACCCATCACAATTTTCTTTTCGTTGTTGAGGGGGTTGCATGAAGGTCAATAATAGAAGTTGACAGAGTGGTATACAATATGAACAATAAACTTTAGATGTTAAATATATACATGAGAAAATTTTGAGCGCTCCATATGTAAATCCCCCTTTATTTTATCATCATTTGCTATATCCATACCACTTAAAGGTATGCTTTATAAATAATAATTATCCCAAAAATTTTCATTATTGAGTGTTATTTAAGGCGTTATATTTATTATTAGCAAATTTTTCACCACTTCTATTCATGCTATTTTTGCTCTAACTACGTTAGTTCTAACTTCAACAACATTGGCATCCTAATATAAATCAATTAGCATGAATATGAAAGATCATTAGATTTATTTTGCATATAAAAATGTGTATTTTACAAATCTCAAAGCAATTCCAATGATTTTTAAGCCAATCGTAATACATTCTGTATTATAATATTCTGGCGCCATTTTTATTCTTTGAATATCATAAGTTCAATTTTTTTAGATGAAGCACTACATTTTGCACTTTTCCACATTATAATTTTGATTTTAATAAAAAAACGAATTATGCAATTTCAAATTATGGTACTGCACCTATCTCATTTTGCAAACCTTTGCACCGGCTTTATTATAAACCCTTTTAAGCAATAAGAAAATTTTGTTTCTACTTGCACAATGAACATTGAACTTGGGCTCAAACCATTTTAATTATTTGTAAATAAAAAAATAAAAATAAATACAAAAAATATAGATTATTCCATGACCTAATCGAAAAATTTTTAAGGCTTAGATTTGGATGTTTAACCAATTTGTAAACGGCATAGAATTATAAAATAAAATAAAATAATTATGAGGGCAATCACAATGAGCCACCCTTTTTATAGGATAGGGTTGTTAAGTCTGAACGTTTGTCTTCTCCAAAAGTCTGAACCGTTGTCTTCTCCAACACTAGAACTTTAGTTCAATTTCATATACTAATCCTTTATATATGAGGGTGAATCTCTATATATGAAAAGTAGAGTTGATATGGTTTAAATTGTAATCATTGGAAGACTGTAATCTACATACGAAAAAATAAAGTTAGCTAGTTAAGCTAATTACCTCCTCAAGTAGAGTAAACATAGTTTATATGTTAAGATATGAATAATTTTTTTTTTCTCCTACTCAAATAAATTTATACCTACCACCCTCTATTGCACTTAACTTAACATCAACATGAAGCTACTTACCACCATCTACCCAACATATTCAAATTTATTATATACCACCTCTAAGTACTATATAAGGAAATGGTAGCCTTCGTGTCAATGCATCGACAATAAGAAGCAACAAAGATGGGAGAGAAAATAGAAAGAGAGGAGATGGATAGAAAGAAATGATGAAGTTTTTTTGGTGCTTGTATGGGAGTTGTTTGACTTCTGTAAAAGGAAAAAAAGTGTTGCTCTAACAAGAGAAGAAGGTTTTGGTTATAGCTAGGAATAATTTTCATTTGGGCTCATAATATAAAGAGGCAAAGGGAGCAATTGGAAAAATAATAATATATCTTTCTCTATGTATAGCCCCATCTTTATAATAGCTCACAACATTTTCTCTTAGCTAGACAAAGTGATATCTTTATAATAGGTCACAACATTTTCTTTTAGGAAAATAGGTTTTTTTTTTTGTGCTTTTAAGGGGTCCTTCAACTTCTTCAAAAGGAAGGAATGTTGCTCTAACAAGAGAAGAAACTCTTGGTCATTGTAAGAAATGATTTATTTGGACTTATGATGAAGAGGGGAAGAGAGTAGCTAGAGTAACATCAACATATTCTTCTCTATATGTATCCCTTATCTTTATACTAGGTGGCTGCATTTTATCTTAGTTAGAAGACAAAGTGGTATCTTTATTTATATCCCAAATTTATATAAATTGTAATCCTTTGTGTATTTTTTTTTTTAAAAAAAGTTTAATGAATTAATTGATCCCAATTTATTCTATATCCCACCTCTAAACTCCAGATCACAATTGAATTTCACTAAATTGCTCTGAACATCACCCTTAGTGAATGGGACTTGACTAGTCACTTTGACCCAAATAACAATTGATCGACTTGGTCAACTGGACCTATGATTGGTCAAACTAGGCCAAGCAAGGTCAACCTAGACCATGCATTCAAGGCAAGCATCCCAAACCCTCAAGACCACTCCATGACAAAGTATTAACCTCAAGTCTTTCATAGATAAACTCATGGTGGGATTGACTTGATCAAACCACTATAGGTGGTCAAACCTTACATACATTAACTCCTTCACTTATATATTTAATCCATCCCTCTAAACTCTTTTCAAACCATCCCACCACCACCCAGACAACACCTAGGCTCCACCTAAGTAATCCTTGACCAGATGACTGGTCAAACTAGTCACCTTAAGGATCAAACTTTCTTAGCGGTCAACCCGTCTAACCACCTTGCTTAGTCGAACCTAGGTTCATCCAACCTCTTCAGTGCACTCTAGAAGCTTTCTGGATGTTGATCCAACCTAGCCCAATCTCTGGTTCAACCCAAACTAGCCTAGGTGGTCACCTCTACCTGAAAATAATACCCCATCATTTTCACTTATGTAAGCCACTCTCTCTTCATCCTAACAACTTGGGATTATTGACATGCATCCAAGCAGTATCCCTGATTGATTGGGCCATCCAAATAAGCCCTAAAATTGGGCCAAAGTACGAGAGAAATTCATTATGACCAAACTCTCAATACACTCACTCTCTAGCCGCTCTAGCATTTCATTCTACGTACATTCCTAGTGCTTCCTCCACATTTTTGATCGTTTTCACATTTTTTGATCATTTCCAAAGCACGAGGGAGCAGGAGTGGGATATTGGACATGATCATTCCGGTTCAAGTTTTTTTTTTCTAGTTATTTTTTTATGCTCATGATAAATTATTTATAATATGATTATATAGATTCTGAATAGTGTATATATATAATTTTTGGAAAAATGAATATATATATATATATATATATATATATATATATATATATATATATATATATATATATATATTGATATTTTAATCAATAATTTTATTTTTTCTAGTATTTATATTGATAAAAGAAATTAGATAGATCTAATTATTGTATATTAAAATATAAAAGATTTTTTCTTTTTCAAATTAGATTCTGGGACATCACACATGAAGTCATCTCTTAGCTAAAGCTAATATAAAATTACCTCTTTCATTAGGATTTCTACCTAAAATTATTAGGTTCCCTTAGAAAACGCAACTCATGGTTTAAGTAAGATCTTTTGGTTAGATTGGGTTGACTATAACCATCAACTAAGCAAACATTTTAGTCCATGAAAATATTATTTTCCCTAATGATTTGATTTGAACAAAAATCAACACTTATTTGATCTTAATTTATCTTTGGATGATACCTATCTTTATTAGCCAGCAATCTATCATGTTGGAATCATAAAACCTCGTGAGATGGAGGTGAGAGATGGAAATAGAGATTAGAATAAATAGTGTAATTAAACATTATCAAGGATTTAGAATATTATGAAAATATCTTGGGAGTAGCAAAATGATTTAGAGATGTAAAAAAAAAAAAAAAAAAAAACTCCCAAATGTCCCTCCTTATCCCTTTTTCATGGGGCTTATAGGGCTATAGATAGGGTTACAAATAATGAAAAAAAATAAAAAATAAAAATAAACTATTTAATAACGACCTATTATAAAATGTACATGACATGTCATGAGCTAGCTAGTGTTTATGTGATTTTGCATCTTTTGTCAAGTAATTGATCCCAGGTTAAAATACCTTCGTATTTTCTTACTAAGGTGAGTACAAATCCTAACTAAAATAAAACAATAAAAACTACACTAATCAAATCCTATGCTTGGAGAAAGGATAAATATTAATGACTTTTATAAGAGATGAATCACTAGGGTATGTATGTATGTGTAATCAAATTATTGGATAATGACTCATGCAATATGAATATTAGATAATGACCCATACAATATGAAGTTCAGATTATAAAAATTTCAAAAAATATTAAAACATATATTAAAAAATATATGATATATAATTATCATGAATAGTAATATAAAAAATATTAATTCAATTCAAAATCATATATATTTTTTAATAAAATTAAAATCAAATCATGAATGTATTTTAAAAATTATGCATTTTAATTTTTTTAAGGAATATTATTTGTTTGTGAGAGTATTATCAAAATGTGTAATAAATATTCTATGAACTTGACACAATTGACTTTAGCTAATTTTTTGAGATATGTATCCAAAGCTCTGTTGCACTTGACTTGATCAGTCTAAAGTTAATTTAATAGCTACTTTTTTCATCAAGTAGATAGGTGCAATGTATAAGTTGTGAATATGTTGAATTATCAAAATGAGAGCTCTTTCTTGATTCTATGGGTGGTGGTGCATGGCTGTTCTTAGTTGGTGGAGCGATTTGTTTGGTTAATTTCGTTAACGAACGAGACCTCACCCTGCTAACTAGCTATGCGGAGTTCAACCTTCGCGGTCAGCTTCTTAGAGGGACTATGACCGTTTAGGCCACGGAAGTTTGAGGCAATAACAGGTCTGTGTTGCCCTTAGATGTTCTGGGCCGCACGCGCGCTACACTTATGTATTCAACGAGTATATAGCCTTGGCCGACAGGCCCGGGTAATCTTTAGAAAATATTAGAATATCAAATCATTTATTTGTTATCATTAAAATTAAATAATGAACCTTGAAGTCCATGGAGCTAATAGGGTTAGCCCCTTGCTTGGTTCACCTAGCTAGATGTGGGTTGATATGAGTGGACATTAGTGACCCTATTAATAAAGTTTTTTTTTAATCAATAATATCATATATTATATCATTTATAACTAAGTGTGAGTGTCTTTGTTAAATTTAAAATTGTCTATAAATCACACCCAACTATATTGAGAATACTAAGTAAAAGTGGAGAAAAAAATAGAGACAAAAATAAGAACTTTAGATTGAGAAGCTATGAGATTTCTTTTAGATGAGCATGAGTGCTAAAAATTTCATAAATTGAGCTCAAACCTTGATCCCATGTTTATAGGTTTGTGTTCAGGCTTAAGCATTATAGAATTGACCACAAAAAAGTAGTTTAATATAAATGTTACCTTGAAGATGTCATCTAATGGGCCAACTTAAAAAATTCATCCACTTGAATAGCTAATAAAGCCAATGTCGGCTGATAAGTCATACTTGCTTGATTGCGATGAACTCATAGGTTGTAGTTGCTTGCTTGAGGTGAGTTCTCATGTAGACTGACGATATTCTTTTGATCTGAGGCTGAGTAGTCCTAATAATTTTTTATACTCGTGTAGTAATTTTGTTATTATTCTTTCTTTATATATAAAGAATTATAATTATTCCAACATATGGAAGAGGAAGATACTTTCTCTTTCATAGATAATTGCTCTAGGAAAGTTTGGATATATATTTATAAATACAAGAATGGGGCAAAGATAAAGGTGATACTATGTTTTATGATCAATACAAAAGGAAGAAGATATAATGGTCTATAGTCATTATCAGGAATAATGTCAACGCAACTTATTGATGTATTATATGAAAATGAAATTGATAGCATAAGACTTTGACATCTTATTCTTAGACATATTAATCAAAAGGATTCATATGTTTTACATAATCAAGGGATTTTGAAAAGAACAAAGTGACAAGATAGAATTATGTGAGCATTGTATTTTTGAAAAATAGGTAAAGATAAAGTTGGTTTAGGCAAACTCAATACCCAAGGTACAATGGATCTTATACACTCTAATATATAGCACTACAGTAAAATTGTTTATTACCGACGGATTTTTCCGGCGAAAATTGGCGAATTTCCTATGAAAATTAAGATTTTTAGGCAGATATTTTTCCGCCAGTAAAAACCGCGTAGGAAACGATACCGGGGGCCAATTTCCGTCTGAATAATTCCACCGGAAAATAAAATTTAGTCGGACATATTATGCTAGAAATATGTTGGAAAGCCGTCGGAAAGTCGCTGGTAATGAGCGATTTTCCTGTAGTGTATGATCTATATCAATATATTTCAACATATGGAAGATGAATATAATAGCCATCATCAAAGGAATATGTTTTCACGTTTAGAAGAACTCAAACCCTTTGTGAAATCTAACAATTAATTAGACCTTCTAATTTTTTGCTTTTCATGTTCATATGGTAAATGTTTCTTAAGATTGGGATCTCAGATTGGTGCTTGGTTTTGTGGGTGATCTTCTTTTTTTACTAATTGGATAAAAATGTAGCATAGATCTTATTGAATGGGGCACATAATTTTGAGTCATAGCAGTGGATTTGGGCAATGGAAGGTTCAACTATGAATCTATGATATGATGTGAAAATTATAATATAAACGCTTTAATATAAAAATTATATTCAATATTTAAATATAATATTTAGATAATTATTCTTGACATTCTAATTAAATATAAATAAATTTTAATATCCCATAAATAAAATTGTTAGTTTTCTAGTTTTTTAATATAAAATATTTTAAATATTAAAACTAAAATAATTATAGTAACACAAGCATTAAACTTTATGTAATTTGGGTTCTATGCTTGACTCAACAAGAAGCTCAAATTTAATTGATTTACTACATCAAATAGAGCCTTCGTATATATATATATATATATATATATATATATATATATATATTCAAATGATTAAAAGCCAATCATCCCCAGTCGAACTGCAAACATCCGCTTGTAGCTACCACAAACCTCCATAGAACCCAAAAAGAAACACATTTTTGGGGCTATGAAAAATGCGATAATAATATCCGCGTCTCACAATTCACCGAAACCCATTTATATATATATATATATATATATATATATATATATATATATATATATATATATTTCGGTATTAGAAATGGAATTCAGTTGGAGATAAATTATTGTTTGAGATGACTATTATTGCATTTTGAAGTGAAGAATAAAAATTATCACTCCATCACCACATTCTAACTCATAGTTTTCTCTCCCATAGCTTCATTGAGATGTTATTATTCAGATGTTGAGGCTTTTTTTTGTGTAATGTAAGGAAATTAAAGTTAGATTTTGGGAGTGAGTGATATATCTTGTTAAACTTATACTAGTTTAATTCCATTTAATTGTTAGTATGATTATATGAAATTTGAGCTTTTTTCTACTGGGTGTAGCCTAATATGTTGCTACATTTGTCTATAAATACATAATTAATACTTGTAATAGGGGAGATTTTTTGAGATGAATAAGGGGGTGTTTGGTATAAGATTGGATTTATTTTTAGTAGGATTTACTAAATCCAGTAAATCCGGATTTAGTAAATCCTAGGCTCATAAATCCTGAATTGTGTTTGGTATGAAAAAAATTTAAATCCTGTTAAATCCAAAAAGATGTTTGGCAACAAATTACAGGATTTAAAACGGTTGGAGATTTAAACTAGGAAGAGTAATATGGCAAATAATTAATCAAACATAACATAATTCAACATTCAACGAAAATAACTAAAAGCATAAAGAGTGCACGAGAACAAGAAATTTTTTGTGGACATCGTTTAACAACTACAAGATAACGAACAACAACATAATGGTGATGTTGATATTGGTTGGATTTGAGAGATTCTTCCTCACGATGATCGATTTCTTTGACTACTTATCTGAAAAAGAAAAATGAAAAAATTAATAAATATTGTAATGGAAGATAAATTAGTTTAAATGCATACAACTATCCTTACCCGGGCATTCCACATATCATTTGCAATGACATGTCTTATCGCTTCTCCTTGAATTCTTTCTCCTATTGTAGTGTGCAAGTTTGGATCTTCATCCAACATTTCAACATTCCCATGTTCACCATCGTGTGTCATTTCTGTCTGTGACATATTGAAATACATGTCATGTCCGTGATAGCGTCCTATAAAGTTGTGCAGAACTGCACACGCAATAACCAGATCAGCTTGAACGGTAACAGGAAACTTTTTCATATGAGACAACACCTGAAAACGTTCCTTTGGGTTAACCTAGAAAAATGAAGTACTGTTGATTTAGATGCATTAAATTAAATAATTATATATGATTGTAAAGACCCAAAAATACCTGTTGAATTTCATCCCACAACTCGTCAGTAGCTACAGGGATGTGTAATTCCTCATCCCAACCCCATCCGCTACGGTTTGTTAGTTGATATAGTGTTCTAAAATCAGCCTTCATATTTTTAAATCTTATCATTACGGACGAGTCAGTGTAGTTTGTTCTAAGACGCCTGTTTAACACAACCACTAAGCTAGTCCATTGTTCCTTTCGCATATTCCCATTACAAAAATTGCCATTAACATGTTGTTCAAATAGCAACTCGCCTAGTATAGCATTATGATCTTCTGGCCACTTTGGATTTCGAGTTGTACTTTTGGGCAAGCTGGAATAAATTGAGATGTCGTCACCATCAGGACGTTGCTTACTACCGCTTGCACGTCCAACTCCTTTGCCTTTTAAAAATTTCTGCATTTCTGTCATACATTAACGAGGATATTATTTCTAAGAAAATTAAAAGTTGTGCAAACAACTAATTTTTTTTTAAGGTTTCCTTTAAGAACTTTTACCAGTCTTACGTAGGTAGATAGCGTTTGATGACTCGTTGTCGCTCACACTTGCTACTTTCATATCGACGAAACCTAATTTTTTATTACAAGAGCATATATTCTCATTGTGTTATATTTATCAATCAAAGTAGTATAATACTTTGTATAATTTTAAAAAATTAGTATAATACAATTAGGACAAAGTTCAACTAAAGATCAACACATTAATATCATAATCCAATTATACCATTGCTTCCTAAATAAATGATAGTATCCTTAACTTCAAACGAAATGCCAACAGTTCAGTACAGAACAAGAAAAAAAATTAAAACGTTTCAAACAAAATAATTGCTTACAAAATTTTAGTCATGCTGAGGTAAAAACAAAAAAAAGAAAAAAAATCTGTTCTGAATAGGAACATCTCCGTCGTGCTTGTGAAGCAAACAAAAATAGGGCAGCAATGAAATAGCGAGCATGACCGAGATTGTTCGGTGTTCTCTCCGTCGTTCTACTGAAGAACAAAAAAAAAAAAAAAAAACAACTCGCTCTTGCTCGATCGGGAAGAAGAAAACCAATCAGCCGCTGAAAAAAAAAATTTACCTGTGCGACCTTGAGCGGGAAACAACGACTTGGCTTCGGGAGCGGCTAGGGCACAGGATGAAGATGAAGCTGCGCCTTCCTCCATGTACAAATAGTGGTCGAGCAGTAGACGGCGACACGGGCGCCGCGCGAAGAACTTTCGCAATGTAAAATGCGTTAAATCCGATGGTAGCTCGCTCGCTGTAACTTTCTCCCTTTCGCGCGGTTCCTTGGCCAAATCCCGTAAATCTGACTTCTACCTGGATTAGGATTTACCGGGATTTAGCGGATTTACGCCGTAAATCCGCAAATCCGGGATTTACGAATTTACCGGATTTATTGCGACGTTTTTTGCGTTTGGCTGGATTTACCGTAAATCCTACTTAAAAACCGAAATAAATCCGATACCAAACACCCCCTAAGAGTTGAGTAATTTTATTCCTGTATTTTGAGATTGATTTCTAAGTGGTGAATTCTTTCTCCAAAGAATTTTTGGGATCCTGCTCGGCCTCGGATCATCAACGAGTTGTCCACGACTCTTGTACAGTGTCAATAACCCTTTTTTTATTTAGTATAATAGAAGAAATGGTGATTATAGTGATTAGTTATTGATAATTTTACCCTCCATCATCTTGCTCTCCTCCTCCTCCATTGTATCGCTGATTGCGCGCCCCCTTGTTTCTGGCAAGAACATAATAAATAACCCACAAAAAATGATAACTATCCCAAACATCCCAAAAGAAAGAACTTTTCCTCTCCTCCCCAGCGCCACCATCGCTGGCGCTGCCACCCCGCCGAGCACCACTGCTTGCCTCTGCAGCGCCATGGCCGAGTTCCTTACACATGTTGGAAACAGTTCCACAGCATAAATTCTCTCAATGTATAACGCTGTACAAGCCCCAAAGAATGCCACCAACTCGAATACCACCGCCGACCACCCGCCCTTTGCCGCACAGGCAAGGCTACACCCACCGCTCACAATCGTTAACTCCACCAAAGTTCTGCGGCAGCTAATCACATTAGAGATGAAGAAGATAATAAGCGCTGACGGAAGCTCAGCCACCGCATTCAGCGCCGCACTTATATAGAAGTTGGCGTTGAGGTTCCAGAGATTGAGCAGCATTCCGTGGTACATTAATCCGATGCCAAAGCTCCCAATCAAAATCTCTACTAATCGCTGCAACGCCCCTGGATTCTCCCATAATATCCTTGCCACAGAGTATAAACGTCATGGCTTAGTTTTTTCAGAGTAAGTCAATGCCAAGTCTGAGAAGTTCTCTGTTTCTTCTAAAGATGAGAGCTTTTTTAGTGTTTAAATGGCTTCTTTTCTCTTGTCTTTCAGAAGAAGCCAACGAGGAGTTTCTTTCATGAAGAAATGGAGAAAAAATGCAATAAAAAAGTGAGGGGATTGAGGTGTAGACATAGAGTAGTCGCCAGGAGTTTGCTTTGTTTAAGAAGGCAATGGCGGGAAGGGAGAGGAAGCCTGTAGTGGAAAAAATAAAGGTGATGATGTTGACGTGCTTGCGCTGGCGCCGGGAGACGAGTTCGGTGGAAAGGACGTAAGCAGAGGTTCCGACGTTGGCACGGCTAGGTTGGGAGAGAATGTAGTAAGGGCGGCAGCTATAGACATGATTAAAGTGGAGAGAACGAGGGTTTTTTTGCGGCCGAGGCGGGAGTCGGCGAGGGTGCCAAGGGAGAGGCCTCCGACGAGACATCCAGCGTAGAAGGAAGAGCCAGGAAGGGCGAGGCGAATCGGCGACGAGCACTCGAGGGAGAAGTCAGAAATGGTGGAGATTTTGCGGGGTTGAGAGTAGAACCAGGAGGAGTTGGATGGGAGGTTACAAGGTCTGCTGAAATCGCAAGTAGAGGAGGTGCAGTGCCACGACGGTGGTTTATCAGAGAAGACATTGATGAAGGCCTGTTGGGAGTCAAATATCAAGGTGAGGCAGGCCAAAAAGGGGAAGAGGAGGTTGCCGGCGGCCGCGGTCATGTAGCGCGCGTTCAACGACTTCATCGATGGAGCTAATTACGGTGCCTTTATTTAAATTTTTGCTTATGTCGATTATGTGGCCGCCGGTAATTTCACCGGTGGAAGGAGCCGGTGATGGGGAAGCTTTATCCATCTTGTTGGCTTTGTGGAGATGAATCTCAGATAGAAAACAGGATGCCTTTAAAAAGAAAAGAAAATCTCAACGACTTTTTCTTCATAAATTCTTAATTAATAGGGGTCCTTTTTGATAATAACTTGTAATAATAAAATTGTCTAATGTACTTTTTTCAATGTAAAAATATATGGAAAAAGCTTCTTTAACTATTGGAATATTAAAAAAAAAAAGTAGATATTGACTTCATTTCAGATAGTTTGTTTTAGAAATTGTTCCAAAGAGAAATGTTATCAACATGAAAAGACGAATATATCAACATAAGAAAATGATAAATATTTCATAATTGTTATTGTCGATATTGTCCTCAAATATGATCATTCAACTTTTTTGGTTTATAACATCAAGGAGATTAAAAAATAATAACACAAATATATTTTTTAAAATTTTCTTGTTTTAAATGTTTTGAAACAATCAAATTTAATGATGATAAAAATATTTATAATGTGGTTTGTTTTCAAAAATAATTTCCTTATTTTGAAAAGTTTAAAATAAATAAATAAAGTTTTTAAATTATTTTTTACAAAAAATGATTTAATTATTTTAAATTAAATTGTGAAAATAACTAAAAACTAAAATATTTTTTTTTATTTTTTATACTTATTATAATCGTTTAAATGAATAAAAAAATTCTAATCAACTGAAATTTTAACAACAACATTAGTTCCTACTATGTGGGGTCATCTACATGAATCATTTTTCATCATTGTGTTAAGTTAAGACTCAAATTCTCATCTAAATCTAATAAAGAAGAGTATTTCTAATATTTTCTAATAAAGTATTTTTAGATCAACCTCTACTAACATAAGTCAATTTTTTTTTTTAAACATAAGTCAAATCTTATACATCTGCTTTCTAACCGAGCCATCAGAAGGCCGCTATTTTATGTGACCAAACCATCTGAGACGACTCTCTCTAATATTATCTTCCACTGAAGCTACTCCAACCTTTTTACGTATATGCTAATTTTGTATCATGTCTTTAAGAGTAAAACCACTCATCCACATGACCATGCATCATCATCTCTGCAACACTTAACTTAATATTATGCTTCTCTTTTAATGACCAACATTCAGCACCATTAAGCATTGTTGGTCTCACTACCATCTTATAGAATTTTCCCTTAAATTTGAGATGTGGACTTTCTATCACAGAACAAGCCCAATGCATTGCACCACTTTAAAACCATCCAACTTGAATTCAACTAATAATATCTTTATCTATTTCACCATCATTTTGAACAATAGATCCAATATATTTAAAACATGTACTGTTATTAATAACTTGATTGCCCAAAGTCACATTCCCCCCACTAGATCTAGTATTACTAAAATTAAACTCCATATATTCAATTTTAGATCTACTCTAACGAAAGCCTTTAGACTCTAAGGTTGATCTCCATAATTCAAGTTTACATTCAACTCCTTCTCTAGTCTTATCAACAAGAAGAATATCATCAACAAAAGCATACACAAGGATGCAACCTTTTGGAAATGTTAATAGCCTACTCATATTAATTATAGTGTTAATAGTCAACCTTCCTTGTTTGTATGTAAACGTCTCATTCGTCAAGTAGCAATTGCATCATTTCAACTGTAAATGCAATAATATAGAAAATATAGAAAATTTTAAAAAATATATAATATCTTCAAAAATTCATAATTAACATTTTACTCAGTGAAATTCATAAATATTTTAATCAAAATGCTCATATTAACGACATCTATCACATACCAAAAAGTTACATAGTGAATGTTCATTTAAACGATATATAAATGCTTCTTATCATGTTTAAAAGGTAAAACATATCAGACTTATAATCATTGAAAAAAGAAGTAGAGTAAATGTCACTTACTACTAGTAGAATAATTTTTCTAATAGAAATAATAGATGAAAAACCCTTGAAAGTTCCCTTTCTCTTCCCGAAGCTTTCTTCACATTTTTTGATCGTTTCCATTTTTTTTTTTTTCATTTTCAAAGCACAAGGGAGCAAGAGTGAGAGATTTGACAGAATCATTGAGGCTCAAGTTTTTATTATTTTAGTTATTCTTTTGTGCTCATGACAAATTATTTATAATATGAATATATAGATTCTGAGAAGTGTATATGATTTTTTGAAAAATGAATACAGATGTATATGTTGATATTTTCATCAATAATTTTATTTTCATTGGTATTTATATTGATAAAAGAAATTAGATAGCTCTAATTATCGTATATTAAAATATAAAAGAATTATTCTTTCAAATTAGATTATGGGATGACATCACAAATTAAGTCCTCTCTTAGTTAAGACTAGCATAAAATTATCTCTTTTGATAGGATTTTTACCTAAAATTATTAGGTTCACTTAGATAATGCAACTCATGGTTGAAGATAAGGTCTTTTGGTTAGATTAGGTTAACTATAACCATTAACTAAGTAGACATTTTAGTCCATGAAAATATTATATTTTCTAATGATTTGATTTTAATCATAGACCAGAAAAAAATCAACTCTTCATGGATATAAATTTGTCTTTGAATGACACCTATCTTTATGAGCAAAGCAATCTGCTAAGTTGGGATCATAAAACCTGATGGGACTTTGGTGACTATGGAGGTGAGAGAGGGAAATAGAGATTAGAATATATAGTGTACTAAAAAGTTATAATGGATTTTTAATATTATGAAAAGATATTGGGAGTGGCAAAATGATTTAGAGATGTTCAAAAAAACTCCCAAATGTACCTCCTTATCCCTTATTCATGGGGATTAGAGGGCTATAGAGAGGGTTGTACATAATGAAAAAAAAACTAAAAATTAAAATAAAATATTTTATAATGACCCATTATAGTCTGTACATGACATATAATGACCCATTTTCCAAAAATTGCCCTAGAATAATCCATCATGAGCATTCTATTTCATTTCATCTCCTGCTCTCCTCTCTCCTGCGCGACGCTCGCCCTGGTCTCCTCCGTCCTCTCGCGATCGAGACACGCCCTCCGGCCGCCGACGAGGTCCCTCCGGCCACCGATGAGGTCCTCCAAATGAAGATCTCGCCCCCACAGCAAGGCCGAAGATCTCTCTCCCGCTCCCTACTCGTGCGCGAAACTGGCCTCCATGGTTTGCGTTTTTAGTCTTTTTTTTTTTTAATTTTGAAGTTGTTTTTGAATTTCGGTTAGATTACATCAAGGATCAGCCTTAAGCCAATATATTTTTGCTTTAGTCATGGATGTTCTCACTAGACATTTGCGAGAGGATGTACCTTGTTGTTTGCTTTTTGCTAATGATATTCTTCTTGTTGATAAGACTAGAGAGGGAGTTGATGGTAAACTTGAATTATGGAGGTAAACCATAAAGTCTAAAGATTTTCTCTTGAGTAGATCTAAAACTAAATATATAAAGTGTAATTTTAGTAGTAATAGACCTAGTGAGGGGTTTGTGACTTTGGGAGATCAAGTCATTAATAAAAGTACACATTTTAGATATCTTGGATCTATTATTCATAATGATGGTGAAATAGAAGGGGATATTATCAGCAGAATTCAAGTTGGATGGTTGAAATGGAGGAATGAATTGAGCTTGTTGTGTGATAGAAAAGCCCCCCTCAAACTTAAGGGTAAACTCTATAAGATAGTGGTGAGATCTGCAATGCTTTATGGTGTCGAATATTGGTCATTAAAAGAGAAGCATAATACTAAGTTAAGTGTTGCGGAGATGAGAGTGCTCAAGTGGATGAGTGGCTTTACCCTTAGAGATAGGATACAAAATTAGTATATACGTGAAAAATGTTAGAGTACCTCCAGTGGATGTTAAGATTAGAGAGCGTCGCTTTAGATCGATGGTTTGGTCACATAAAACAACAGCTTTCATATGACCCGATTAGGAAAGTAGAGGTATTAGATATGACTTATGTTAAAAAAGGTAGAGGTAGACCTAAGCATCCTCATCTCTTCAACACTTAACTTAGTATTATGATTCTCTTTTAATGGCCAACATTCGGCACCATAAAATTATGAAGTTTTTTTTTGCTTGGGTGGATGCGTGGCTTGACCCTTAGAGATAGGATACAAAATGAGCATATATGTGATAAGGTTGGAGTAGCTCCAGTAGAAGATAAGATTAGAGAGAGCCGCTTTATATGGTTTGGTCACATTAAACGGTGGACTTATGATGACCCGATAATAAAAGTTGAGGTATTAGATTTGACTTATGTTAAGAAAGGTAGAGGTAGACCCAAGTATCCTCATCTCTACAACACTTAACTTAGTATTATGCTTATCTTTTAATGTCCAACATTCGACACCATAAAATTATGAAGTTATTTTCGCGTAGGTGGATGAGTGGCTTGACCCTTAGAGATATGATATGAAATGAGCATATACATGATAAGGTTGAAGTAGCTCCAGTGGAAGATAAGATTAGAGAGAGTCGCTTTAGATGGTTTGGTCACATTAAACGGAGGCCTTCTGTTGACCCGGTAAGGAAAGTTGAGGTATTAGATTTGACTTATGTTAAGAAAGATAGAGGTAGACCTAAGCATCCTCATCTCTGCAACACTTAACTTAGTATTATTCTTCTCAACATAAGCATTATTAACTTTCTTTTCAAGAACTCTCTATAGAACTTCTCTTGGAACTTTATCATATGCTTTCTCTAAATCAATAAATATCATATGAGATGATTGTGAGACCTACAATGCATTCCAATTCAAGTAAAGTACACTTATTTGAAAGTATAGCACATACACTTATTCAGTGTGTATATCTTCTAATAATTGTTTTCATAATTATGTAGGGGGACGTTTGCTTCAACGTTCAAATAATTTTCCAAGAAGAGAGATATTGGATGTATAACAGATTGTTACCAGGTCGAAGAGGATTGACAGATGGATTTAAACAAGGAGTTGAGATTTTCATTCAAGTTGCATCTCAATTGCATTCCTTTAAGTTTGATAAAATGTTTAGATGTCTATGTTCGAAGCATAAAAATCAAGCATTTCTTAAGCCCGATGATGTGAAGCTTGATTTATATCGTAGGGGATTTCTTCCAAATTATTGGATTTTTACATCACATGACAAGTATGAGCCACACAGAGATACTCATGCTGGTCCATCCACAACTTATGAAACATTTGATGAATATATGATGCTCCTTACTTATCATGGAAGAAGATCCCAAAGGAAATTAGAGATATGTTGTTTGGAGAATTTCAGGTATACTTATTTGACATGAATTTAAATATTTGATTTAATTTGTATTAATATTTTTTTTTTATGCATATATTTTTTTACATAAAGAATTTAGGTGGTTGCCTGTGCATAACACGAGGATCAGAACAAATTTTGAGAGGAGAGGAGCGACCTATCTTAGGGACATGTTCATGAATATTAAAAAGTCCGGGCAGCGTCCAATATTGATTGTAGAGGGCATGTGGGAAAATTTCAGTAGAGCTTCGGCGACCCTTGAGTTCATAAAAATAAAAGAGCAGAATAAACAAAACAGAGCATCTGACTATAGGGGTTTAAGATGCTCTCTTCAAACTGGTGGATATGTTCCTCATACGGAACATAGATGACAACTAGTAAAAGCTTTAAATTAGTTTATTAAATATATTTATGTTATTATAACTATATCTTATATTTTTTGAAAGAGTTTCTTGATCAGGAGCCAACACCACTAGAGTTACATACGAGAACTCACCAACATCAAGCTGATAATCAGTGGGTTGAGGAAAAGGCTAAAAAAGATCATATGAGTATAATTTTTTGGAGTTTGGGAATATAAATTTATTATAATAAAACTCATTCTAATATCAATATATTTTATGGATTTATTATTGTAGGATGATTTTATACGAACTCGAGGAAGTCGTCAGCCCACTGGTGAGGGATAATCTTCAAGATTGACCCAGATTTCTGAGTATAATACATGGTCAGATGTTGTTGGAGGAAGGCAGAGGGGATGGGTACATGGCTTGGGTTCGCAAGGCTATGATTATGAGGGTAGTTTATCCACCTCAGTATTTTATGTGTTGCAAATATATTTTCATGACTTATGTTTTGATGATTGACAAACACTTTTGACTCTCTTGGACTGCCTGTTACTTCTAACTTTTGAGAAATCGAAGATCGGACGAACAAAAGAAGCCATCTCAAGATTCGTAGGTTTAGGGTTGAGTCAGTCTGTACTTTGTTTTTTTTCTTCTTGAGTCTATTTGTAATGTTCAAAGAGACTGATGCTAAATAACCCTACACACACACACTTGAGAGACTTAAAATTTATGTTTTTACTCATATCGGCCAGGACGATATTTACATCGTCCTGGACGATCGAGCTTAAAACAGAAAATCTAAATAAGGATTCTTAATTAAGGCAGCCGTCATTAACAGATCATCCTGGACGATACGTGTATCGGCCAGGACGATAAGCTCAAAACAGAAAGAAGTTGCCGCCATAAATAATTAAGGTATTATATAATTTTTGGGAATCGGCCAGGACGTTCTTGGATCGGCCTAGACGATATTCATAATTATGCCTTAATTAATCAGACAAATCAAAAAAGTAATTAAGGATGATTGAAATGATCATATCATCCTGGACGATCGTAGGATCGGCCAGGAAGATCTATTCAAAAACCTTAGTTAACTTATGGACGATCGGGATCGGACAACTTGAATTCAGGAAGATGCTCTGGACGATTTTTCTCTGATTTGAACTGATTGGCATGGACGATCAAGCCAATTTTAAATCATCCAGTTTGCATTCAGGGTGATGCTCTGGCCAATCTTCTGAGATTTATACTGATCGGCTAGGACGATGTCCATATCAGCCTGGACGATATTATCGGCAACTTGCAATTAATGCGCTCCTTTGAAGTTCTTCTTTTTAACAGCTATTATTCAACGTTTTGAACAATCTTTTACTACTGCCTTGACCTGAGAAGACCTTGAGGAGAGAAAGAGAGAGAGAGAGGGAGAGAGAGAGAGGATCTTGTGAGGGGGAGCTTGTGAGGGGATTCACAAGGGTTGCTTCAAGGATCGTTCTACTTCTTCTTCGTCTAGAGTTTCTCATCCGTGGAAGGGTCGATAGAGGTAAGGATTCAACATCTAATTGTGGTTCTTTGCCAGCTTCAGGAGGAAGTAAAAGGAGATAGGTTCTCTGCCATGTCGGGGTGGCAAAAAGAGGTTCTTTGTAAAGGCTTCTCCGCCTAGCTGTGGGTGCTAAAAGAGAGACACGATTGTAGTGCAATACTCGGAGGGCGGATGTAGGTCGAGTTGACCGAACCACTATAAATCTCTGTGTTCTTATTTCTTGCTTCCGCACTTTAATTTCTGCACTTTTTTTTGCAGTGTGATTTTGGTTTATGAGATTTTACTTCTTTGTGAAAAGAAATTTTTTTAAAATACCAATTCACCCCCCTTTTGGTTAGCTTGGGCCAGTTCTATAGAGCTTAACATTCCTAACGAACTTTCAAGTGGTATCAGAGTGGAATTCATAAAAACTGAGTTTGAAAACTTTTTGAATTTTTATCCATGGCTAACCTTGGGAATCGTAACACTACTGAAGGGTATTCTATTACACGACCTCCACTGTTTGACAATTTACCTTTTGATTTCTAGAAAACCTGCATGTCTACTTTTTACAATCAACTAACTATCGCATGTGGATGCTTATAAAAGAAGGTTATTCTCCACCTTCTCGTGAAATTAATGGTGTTAAAATTGTAATTGCTTTTACTGAATGGACTTTCGATGAAAGAGATTTAGCCCAATTGAATGAAAAATGTTTGAACTGTTTTTTCTGTGCTTTAAAATCTGAGGATTACATGCGTGTTTCTACTTGTTCAACTGGTAAAGAGATTTGTGATAGGTTATGTATCACTTATGAAGGAACCAATGAAGTAAAATAATCTCGTTTGAATATTCTCTTGCATGACTATGAACTTTTTCGTATGAAATCTTTTGAATCTGTTTCTGACATGTATACTAGGTTTACTCAGATAGTTACTTCACTGCATGTATTAGGAAGAGAACTTTCAAACTTTAAAAAAGTGAACAAGATTTTACGATGCTTGCCTTCCTCTTTTGATGCAAAAATTACTGATATAACTGAATCTAAGGATTTAAACACGTATTCGATTGACAACCTACTTGGCTCACTCATTGCTTACGAGCTAGAAGTGAATCAAAGAAATCTTGATGTAGGTAAGAAAAAAAAGGAGAAAATAATTGCACTGAAGGCGCACAAATCAGATTCTGAATCTTCCGGGTCTGAAAGCAATGAATTTGCCTTGATTACAAGGTAATTCAAAAGCTTTCTAAGGAAGAAACAAAAGCATCATTGGAGAAAAGGTAGGGATCATAAATATTCTAAAGGATCTTCTGATGTTGTTTGTTATGAATGCAGGAAGCCTGGACATGTGAAAGCCGATTATCCTACACTTCAAGAACACTCGAGCAAATAAAAGGAAAAAGGTGAGGAGAAACCTAAGTTTAGGAAGGACAATAAGAGAGTCCAAAAGGTGTTCTGGGCAGAATCTGGTGATTCCTCTGAAACTGAACCAGAGGAAGAGACAACAAACCTATACTTAATGGGGGAAGATCATCTTGAGCAAAGTGAGGAGGAAGAGGTATGTAAACCAACTTATGATGAATTGTTTGAGATTTGTGAGAAAATACATGCATCATATAAAAACTTAAGAAGACTCATGCTAACCTAAAATTGGAACTTTTAAATTTACAAAAAGAGCATGAAGTTTTTCTCAAAGATCATGCAACAATTAATTCAAATCACATGGCTCTTCTTGATGAATTTGATGACTTAAACAAGAAGCATTTTGAAATAATTGATGAACATAATGCATTAAAAGTTTCACACACCTCACTTGATTATGATTTTAAGAAATCTAAAGAGATCGAGAAAAATTTGAGGATTAATAATGATACCTTAAAAAGAACTAACTTGATGATTCAAAATGACTTGAATACATACAAGAAATCTAGGATGACACCAACTCCTAATAAAAAAGCAAAACCTAGGAAGAGGCATCATAACTCAAAGCATTTAAGAAAACCTTTTCCTGGAGTTAGATGCTTTTCATGTGGCATTCTAGGACACATCTCACACACTTGCACTGTTCACCTTAGTACACATTGGGTGTGGAGACCTAAGATACATGATTCACAACATACCACACCTGCATTGTATTCTACTTTTCCTAAGAAGGGACCCAAACTAGGTTGGGTTCCTAAATATGACTGTTGTTGAGTTTTGCAGGTGTGCTCTCACCAAAGACCTTGTGGGAGCATAGGATAATTGAACACATGGAGGCTCGCAGCTCAAAATGCTTAAAGATGCTTCTTCATAAAATTTCTTGAATTTTTTTTAATTAGTGTTGTTTTAGTCTTTTGGTTGTGTGCTAGTTTTTTGTTGTTTTTTTTAATTTATTTTGTTTTCACTTTGCTTTCTTTCCATATGATGAACTTTTCAAGCTTTTAAAATTTTGGAGTTTTAGAGATTATGTTTAGCATTTCTAAATCGGTTAAAGGGAGAAATACCGTTGATGGTTTCCCTCATTCTGACCTTGTTTAGTGGTATGATTTTCTTCTCTAAATAAAAGTCTAACTCGTTTTAGCCAATGATTTTTGAAACTAAGATTTTTTTTTATCTTGCTACAAAAATCTATCTTGTGTATAATATCCAAAGTTCTTATATATCTCTCAAGTTAATTGAAATCTTGCCATTGCATTGATCATATGATTTTTGGTTTTGTTTTGTGGGTAATTCTTCCCTATGTTAGAGAGAGTGCTCCTATTCTCTAATATCTAGAAGATATACTCACAATTAAGAACATCTTTTAAGAGTTGGCAAAAGAGAATTGAGCTTGCAAAAGATAAAAAGGAAAGTGGTAAAAAAGCCAAAATTGAAATAAAAAGTATATACACAAACATGTATAAAAAATCAAAAGATGCTCAAAGAGCCAATCAAAGATTCAAGAGGCATAAAATGAGCCCACTAAAAAGTAAGCTATCATCTCTTTTCAAAACTTTTAAAACTCAGTAGAACTTATGAGTTATGTGAGATTTTTAAAGGCTTGATTTCAAATTCCATGATTGAGAAAAATTACTTTGACATATTATTTATGAGATATTTTCTTTGTAAACAAGTTTTGAATGGATCTTCTTTTTATCCTATTTAGTTATTCTGAGTTAGGCCTCCATTTTTCAAAAGATAATTTATACCCTGAAGGATGTCCGATCTAGGGTTAATAGAATCGGAATATTCTTCCTTCTTCCGATTGAAATTTGTTAACCTAGTGATCTCTTGAAACTCTAAAGTTTAAATTATTTGAGAAATTCTCATATGAATTGCTCTGATAAAACTAAAAAAAAAAAAAAAAAAATAGAAAAATTAAAAACAAAATATTTGGTTTCTTTTCAAATTGGTTGTTTTTAGCTTTTTATCGCTGTTCTTTTTCTTTCCTTATGCTTTTCTTTTATTTTATTTTTGAGGGCTTTGATCATCACCATCCTTCATTGATTTTCAAATTCTAGTCACATCGTCCTGGCCGATACGTTTATCGTCCTGGACGATAGGACAAATACTCCTCAAATTCCCATATGCTGAACTTTTTTGTGCTTACTGTAACTCTTCATCCTGGACGATCCATTATCGTCCTGGACGATCTGATCGAACTCTGTTACAATCTTGATGATAGTCCTGGCCGATAACATATTTCATCCAGGCCGATGCATTTATTGTCATCGTCCTGGCCGATACACTAGATCGTCTTGGATGATCCACGTGTCAGCACGTTTAAATCCTTAAAATCGGCCCCGGACGATCTATTATTGGACAATCGTCATGGCCGATCCTCTGTTCGTCTTGGACGATACACGTGGCACAGATTTAAAATATTTTAACTTCGGTCGGTACGATCAATTATTATGCATCGTTTTGGACGATACACCTAATCGGCCCGGAAGATCTGCTTTTTCAACGGTCATCCGGCTAGACTCCTCGGGACGATCGCCTGTGTCTAATCGTCCTGGCCGATATCTAATCGGCCCAGACGATCGGACCGCTTTTTTGACCAATCAGCCCGTACGTAATTATTGTGCCATATCGTCCAGGACGATTCTGCGATCGGCCTGGACGATATGGCCGCTTCTTTAAATTCTGGCCGTTCCAGCCATGTTTTTTACTTCATATCCCTTCTCCTCTTGTGTTTCCTTGCTAACTCCTTACTATGACTAGTGGGAAATGAGTTCGACAAACTTCTAGGAGTTCTTCGAGGGCTAGGATTGACCCTTATTTCAGGGAGGCAGAAGATGAAGCTGCTTACCATCGATATAAAGAATGTGGGATAACTGTCTCCAAAATCATCAATCCTGTCCACATTTCATACCCGGTAATGGATCTTTTCGCTCACTCTTCTCTTTGTTTCATTCTGTCTCTCGCTTTCCCCTTTCATACTGAACTTCTTCGTGAATTCTTCGCAAACCTTCGCATAAATCCTACTTTCACAACCTTGAACTCCTATGTGAATCGACGCCCGATCGAAATCACATATCAGGACTGTGTTGATCTTTTACAGTTATCCGCCACCGGGGATAAGCTGCACTTAATTGCTTCAGATCCTGACTTTGACTGGTCCACGACAAATCACTTCCTTCGCCAGACCAATGCACCTTTTCATGTTGGAGAGACTAGCTCTTTAGTCAAAGATGCTAGGACAATCCAACATGTCATTCGCACCTCCATAATTCCAAAAGTCGGGGACCGAATCCACATCACTCATCTACTTTCCCTGACTACTTTCTACATCATGGAACATAGAGAATTTAATACTACGGACTTAATTTTTTGGTACATTGATCACTTAACCACAATCCACGATCCAGGTCATAAGCGGAAACCCAATCTGGCTTTAGGACACCTCATAGCCTATGTCCTTGAAACTAAATATCAACTTCAATATCATGTTCCACCTAACCTCCCAACTCTCTTCTACTCAAACAGCTCCTTCAGTACCCTTCACAGTACTCGTCTCCACCCTAGGGATGAGGAACCTCGGCGGGCTGAGGAGGAGGAGGCTCCCGCTCCCGCTCTTGTTCCTGATCCTACTCCTCTTTGCCAGCACTCTCAGTTTGACCAGTTAGTGGAGAGGTTTGATCGATAGGAGACCCACTTCGACGCTTACGTTGCTGCATAGGAGCAGCAACATTCTGAGGATATTGCCCACTACGAGCAGCACCGCACAGAGGATTTAGCCCATTTTGATAGCAACATTACTCACCAGTAGCAGCAGCATGACCAGGACATCGCCTGGTTTAATGCTCAGTTTACTTCGCTAGCTAGCTACTTTCAGCAGCCACCTCCACCACCTCCATCTGATGATCAGGGTCCCTCATTTTTCTAGTTTTTTTATGTTTTCTATTTTTCTATTTTATGTAGTTTGTTTTGTAGTTTATGTTAGTTTCTACTTTTTTTTTCTTTATGTGTGTCTAGGACCCTCGTTTTCTGATGAAAAAAGGGGGAGCAGGATGTGGTAGGAAAAAGTTGATGTGCTTGTAACTTTGAAATTTTAATGAACTGCTATTTTTACTGAGTTTTTTCCTACTTCTGTTTGCGATCATCAAAAAGGGGGAGATTGTAGCAAATCTATTTTCATGACTTATATTTTGATGATTGACAAACACTTTTGACTCTCTTGGACTGCCTGTTACTTCTAACTTTTCAGGAATCAAAGATCGGACGAACAAACGAAGCCAGCTCAGGATTCGAAGGTTTATGGTTGAGTTCGTCTGTACTTTTTTTTTTTCTTCTTGAGTCTATTTGTAATGTTCAAAGAGACTGATGCTAAGTAACCCTACACACACACACACTTGAGAGACTTAGAATTTCTATTTTTATTCATATCGGCCAGGACGATCGAGCTTAAAATAGAAAAATCTAAACAATGATTCTTAATTAAGGCAGCCGTCATTAACAGATCGTCATGGACGATACGTGTATCGGCCAGGACGATAAGCTCAAAACAGAAAGAAGTTGCCGCCATAAACAATTAAGATATTCTGTAATTTTTGGAAATCGGCCAGGACGATCTTGGATCGGCCTGGACGATATTCACAATTATGCCTTAATTAATTAGACAAATCAAGGAAGTAATTAAGGATGATTGATACGATCATATCGTCCTGGACGATCGTAGGATCGTCCAGGACATTCTATTCTACGATCGTCCAGGACGTTCTATTCAAAAACCTTAGTTAACTTCTGGACGATTGGGATCAGACAGCTTGCATTCAGGGCGATGCTCTGGATGATTTTCCTCTGATTTGAACTGATCGGCATGGACGATCGTGAGATCGTCCTAGACGATTAAGCCAATTTTAAATCATGCAGTTTGCATTCAAGGCGATGCTCTGGCCGATCTTCTAAGATTTGTACTGATCGGCTAGGACAATGTCCAAATCGACCTGGACGATATTGTCGGCAACTTGCAATTAATGAGCTCCTTTGAAGCTCTTCTTTTTAAGAGCTCTTGTTCAACGTTTTGAACAATCTTTTGCTGCTGCCTTGACCTGAGAAGACCTTGAGGAGAGAAAGAGAGAGGGAGAGCGAGAGAGGATCTTGTGAGGGGGAGCTTGTGAGGGATTCACAAGGGTTGCTTCAAGAATAGCTCTGCTTCTTCTTCGTCTAGAGTTTCTCGTTCGTGAAAGGGTCGGTAGTGGTAAGGATTCAGCATCTGATTGTAGTTCTCTACCATCTTCAGGAGGAAGCAAAAAGGAGATAGGTTCTCTGCCTTGCCGGGGTGGCAAAAAGAGGTTCTTTGTAAAGGCTTCTCCGCCTAGCTGTGGGTGCATGCTAAAGGAGAGTCACGATTGTAGTGCAATACTCGGAGGGTGCCTCCAGGGAGTGGACGTAGGTCGAGTTGACCGAAGCACTATAAATCTCTGTGTTCTTATTTCTTGCTTCCGCACTTTAATTTTCGCACTTATTTTTGTGTTGTGATTTTGGTTTATGAGATTTTTCTTCTTTGTGAAAAGAATTTTTTTTTTAAAATACCAATTCCCCCCCTCTTGGTTAGCTTGGGCCAGTTTTATAGGGCTTAACATCCCTAATGAACTTTCATTATGATCCTAATTGAGCTGAATAAAGTGTAAGCCAGAGGGTTGCAGCGCTGACGTGAGAGATAGAAGAGATGAAAAAGGTTCAAAATGAGATGCAGACAGAGCTAGAATCATTTAGAGATAAAAATCAAAAGAAGAAAGAACAAGAGCAAGAGCAAGAGCAGCCACATGTATCACCTGACAGCGAGGATACGGAGGAGGATTAGTACTCTTTTTTGTTCGATGAACTTATTGTAAACTTATTTGGTTATGAACTTATTTGATTTCACTTTTTGAACTTAGTTATGAACTTATTTGGTTAAACTTATAAACTTATTTGGTTTTACTTATTGATTTATTTTAATGAATATATTTGTGACAATTATTGTGATTGACTATAGTGGCGTGTCACCCAAATTTGTGAAAATTATTATATTTTTTATGCAGGTTTAGGGTGAAATTCAGTAAAATAGATGGGAGGTTGTAAGTTTTTTTTCAAATGCTATAGATTTCCGGCGGCCTACCGGCGGTTTGGCCGTCGGAAACTTCAATACCAGACGGCTAATAAAGCTGCCAGAAAACTACTACAATTGCTGGTAAATACCAATGGTGTCCGGTGGTATACCGGTGACACGCCCGCGGTCTCACTGACGGCACTTCCTTCGATTTTAACTACCGGTAAGATCATTGACGGCGTACCGGCAGTCTACGCTGTAATAATGACGATAATTATACCGGCGGTTGAACGGCCGGTACGCCGCCGGTAACTAAACCGGCGGACATCGGCGCTTTGACCGCCGGAACCTAACTGGAAGTATAAACCGCTAGAAATGAAAAAAACCGCCGGAAAAATGCCACCGAAAATTTTCTGGTGCGGTTTTTACCGGAGGTTTCTGGTGCGATTTTTACCTTGAAGATGTCATCTAATGGGCCACCATCGACTGATAGGCCATACATGCTTGATTGAATTGAATTCTTAGGTTGTAGTTGTTCGCTTAAGGTGAGTTCTCATGTAGACTAGTGATATTCTTTTGAATTGAGACCATGTGGTCGTAATAAGCTAGTCTTGAATTATGTCAACTTTCCTCGAACAATTTAGTTTGATATGTGCGAAATCATCTAATTTGGGTTTCGTTTTAGTATTTTTATTTCTATTTTTTATACTCATGTAATAATATTATTATTATTCTTTCTTTATATATAGGGAATTATAATTATTCCAACATATGAAAGAGGAAGATACTTTTTCTCTTTCATAGATAATTGCTCTGGGTAAGTTTGGATTTATATTTATAAATACAAGAATGGGGCTAAGGTAAAAGTGATATGATGTTTTATGGTCAATACAAAGGGAAGAAGATATAATGGTACTCTATAATCATTATCAGGAAAAATGTTAACGCAACTTATTGATGTATTCTATGAAAATGCAATTGATAGCGTAAGACTTTGACATCTTATTCTTAGACATATTAATCAAAAGGATTCATAAGTTTTACATAATCAAGGAATTTTGAAAAGAACAAAGTGACAAGATAGAATTATGTGAGCATTGCATTTTTTAAAAATAGGCAAAGATAAAGTTGGTAGGCAAACTCAATACCCAAGGTACAATGGATCCTATACACTATAATATATAGCACTACAATAAAATTGTTTATTACAAGCGGATTTTTCTAACGAAAATTGGTGAATTTCCTATGAAAATTAAGATTTTAGGTAGCTTTCCGCCGGATATTTTTCCGCCAGTAAAAGCCGCGTAGGAAATGATACCGGGGGCTAATTTCCGTCTGAATAATGCCGCCGGAAAATAAAAATTAGTCGGACATATTCTGCCGGAAATATGTTGGAAAGCCGTCGAAAAGTCGCTGGTAATGAGCGATTTTCCTGTAGTGTAGGATCTATATCAATATATTTCAACATATGGATGATGAATATAATAGCCATCATTAAAGGTTTATGTTTTCACGTTTAGAAGAACTCAAACCCTTTGTGAAATCTAACAATTAATTAGACCTTCTAATTTTTTGCTTTTCATGTTCATATGGTAAATGTGTCTTAAGATTGGGATCTCAGATTGGTGCTTGGTTTTGTGGGTGATCTTCTTTTTTTACTAATTGGATAAAAATGTAGCATAGATCTTATTGAATGGGGCACATAATTTTGAGTCATAGCAGTGGATTTGGGCAATGGAAGGTTCAACTATGAATCTATGATATGATGTGAAAATTATAATATAAACGCTTTAATATAAAAATTATATTCAATATTTAAATATAATATTTAGATAATTATTCTTGACATTCTAATTAAATATAAATAAATTTTAATATCCCATAAATCAAATTGTTAGTTTTCTTGTTTTTTAATATAAAATATTTTAAATATTAAAACTAAAATAATTATAGTAACACAAGCATTAAACTTTATGTCATTTGGGTTCTATGTAGGGTGGTAGAAAAAGCCAATCATTTGTAAATAATTTATGCTTGACTAAACAAGAAGCTCAACAACCCTCCTTAGCCTATTGGTTGAGAGCTTAGGCTTCCAACTAAGAGGTCCAGGGTTCGAGTCTATGTGTATGCGTTGTGTGTGCGAGTTTGCCTTAAATGGCCTAAATGTCCAAAAAAAAAAAAAAAACAAGAAGCTCAAATTTAATTGGTTTACTACATCAGATAGAGCCTTGAAATATATAACATATCACACTTAAAATCAAATATTTGCTTGTATAACACCCAAAAACATTTTAACACCTATGGGCATCTCCAGTCGAACTGTAAACATCCTCTTGTAGTTACCGCAAACCTCCACCGAACCCCAAAAAGAAACACATTTTTGGGGCTATGAACAATGCGATGCTAATATTCGCGTCTCACAATTCACCAAAACCCATTTTTGAAATATATATATATATATATATATGTATATATATATTTCGGTGTTAGAAATGGAGTTCAGTTGGAGATAAATTATTATTTGAGATGAATATTACTGTATTTTGAAGTGAAAAATGAAAATTATCACTCCATCACCACATTCTAACTCCTAGTTTTCTCTCCCATAGCTTCATTGAGATGTTGAGGCTTTTTTTTGTGTAATATAAGGAAATTAAAGTTAGATTTTGTGTGTGATATTCTAAATATAGAAGTTTTATGTGATATGCATTTAAATCACGATGCCGGAGCTAAGCTGATTACTCTTGTTAAACTTCAGACTAGTTTAATTCTATTTAATTGTTAGTATGATTGTATAAGATTAGAGCTTTCTTCTACTGGGTGTAGTCTAATATGTTGCTACATTTGTCTATAAATACATAACCAATCCTGTAATAAGGGAGATTTTTTGAGATGAATAAGAGTTGAGTAATTATATTCATGTATTTTGAGATTGATTTCTAAATGATGAATTCTTTTTCCAAAGAATTTTTGGGATCCTGCTCGGCCTCGGATCATTAGTAAATTGTATGGAAGAAATATCTAGAATATGCAATAACTTGTAGTGGTTGGTGGTTGGTAGTTGAGTCTTTATTATAGAAATCTCTAGAATAGGTTTCTAGAATTGTCTTTGTACTAGTATAAATAGGCATTGAGTTTTGTCATATGGATGTAAGAGAGAAAATTTTATAATAGAAGTTCCTCTTGTTTTTTTATCCTCTTCCACTCTTCATTAGAATAATTTCTCTCTAACAAAGTGGTATCAGAGCTAAGTTCGATGGCAAGTAGTATGAATCTACAAGTGCCTCGTCTCACAAAGGAGAACTATGAGAATTGGAGTCTTCAAATGAAGGCACTATTTGGCTCTCAAGATATTTGGGAGATAGTCGAGAAAGGCTATGTCGAGCATCAAGAAGAAGCAGTATTATCAACAGCCCAAAGGGAACTGTTGAAAGAAAGTAGAAAGAAGGATAAGAAGGCGCTCTTCTTCATTTATCAAGCACTAGATGAAGCAAACTTCGAGAAAGTGGCCAGTGCATCTACCTCCAAGCAAGCATGGGAGATACTTCAAGTTGCATACAAAGGCATAGACAAGATAAAGAAGATTCGACTTCAAACTCTCTCGAGCCGAATTTGAGGCACTTCAAATGAAGGAAGCAGAAAATGTGGAGGACTATTTCACAAGAGTCTTGACTATCGTCAATCAACTACGAAAGGTATGGAGAAGCATTAGAAGATATTCGAGTGATAGAAAAAAATTTTACGCTCGGTAAATGATAAATTTGAGAATATTGTTGTTGCAATTGAGGAAGCTAAAGATTTAGAGACAATGACTGTTGATGAACTAATGGGCTCTTTAATGGCTTATGAGCAAAGAAAAAAATAAGAAAAAAGCAGGATAGTATCGAACAAGTTCTCCAATCAAAGCTCTCATTGAAAGGTGACAAAGACGACACAAAAAAAATGAAGATAATTCAAATGATCGAGACATTTATGGACAAGGCCGTGGTCGAGGTCGCGGTCGTGGTCGTGGCTTTTTGGAAGAGGCCAAGGACGTGGACGAGGACGTGGTGGATATCAAAGAAATAATGAAGAAAATCACAACTCAAGAAATGAAGAGTGGAAGAAAGAGCCAAAATATCAAAGGTACAAAAAATCTCATGTTCGTTGTTATATTTGCAAGAAATTTGGTCATTATGCTTTTGAATGTTATCATAATCAAGAGAAAGCTAATTTTGTTAAAGAGAAGGAAGATGATCCAGTCTTATTATTAGCATTGAAAGGAGAAGAAGATGAAAAAGAAAACAATTGGTATTTAGATACTAGAGCAAGTAATCATATGTGCTGGGATAAAAACATGTTCGTAGAAATAGAGGCGATGGAGAGCCAAATTTATTTTGGCGACTCTTCAAAAATTCTGGTAAAAGGAAAAGGTAAAATCCTTATTTTTCTTAAAGATGGAACCCATCAATTTATTCCTGAAGTTTATTATGTTCCGGATATGAAAAGCAATATTTTAAGCTTGGGGCAATTACTTGAGAAAGGATTTGACATTCATATGAAGGATAAAAAGCTCACAATTAAAAATAATTCAAATGAATTAATTGCCCAAGTGGAGATAACAAGAAATAGAATGTTTATTCTTAATATAAAAAATGGAGTGATGAAATGTTTAAAGTCATGTGTGAAAGATCAATCATGGCTTTGGCACATGAGGCTTGGGCATTTAAATTTTGGAGATCTAAATAATATGTCAAGAAAAAGATTGGTGCATGGCTTGCCAGATATCAATCATCCAAATCAAATTTGTGAAGGTTGTGTATTTGGAAAACAACCAAGAAAGAGTTTTCCAAATGAAGCAAGCTTTAGAGCAAAGAAGCCTCTTCAATTAATCCACACGGATGTATGTGGACCCATTGCTCCAGCATCTTTTGGTAAGCATCGATATTTCTTAACTTTTATTGATGATTATTCAAGAAAAAATGGGTTTATTTTTTGAAAGAGAAATCAGAAGCTTTCACTATGTTTAAGAAGTTCAAAGCAAGTACAGAAAAAGAAAGTGGATTTTTAATAAAATCCATCAGATCTGATCGAGGAGGCGAATTCACATCCAAAGCATTCAAAGAATATTGTGAAGAGCATGGCATTCGACATCAATTAACAGCACCATTTTCACCCCAACAAAATGGAGTAGCAGAGAGGAAAAATCGTACTATTCTCAATATGGTACGAAGCATGATCAAAAGCAAGAGTATGCCTAAAGAATTTTGGGCTGAGGCGGTGACATGTGCTGTCTATACACTCAATCGTTGCTCAACTTCAAGCTTACAAGATATGACGCCACAAGAAGCATGGACAGGAAGAAAGCCAAATATATCTCATTTGAAGGTGTTTGGGAGCATTGCATATGCACATGTCCCTGAACAAAGAAGGACTAAGCTGGATGACAGAAGCTCCAAACTCATCTTCATCGGGTATCAATCTAAATCTTATAAGTTATTTGATCCCAAAACTTCAAAAATCATTTTTAGCAGGGATGTTGAGTTTGATGAAGAAGGAGCATGGGATTGGCAAAATAAAGACACACAAAAGGAAGAGCAAGTACCGGTGGAGCTACAAGATGAAGAGCAATTATCTACAAATTTGCAAGATTCTCCAAGTACTTCAGAAGATAATCAAAGGCAAAGGAAGACAAGAAATTTAAGAGAGCTTTATGAGGTAACTGACGAGCTTCATTTTATTTGCTTGCTTGCAAATAATGAACCATTACAATTCGAAGAAGCGCGATAAAAGATGAAAGATGGAGAAGTGCTATGGATGAAGAGATCAAATCTCTAGTAAAGAATGCAACATGGGAGCTCACAACATTACCAAAAGGACATGAAGCTGTTGGTGTAAAATGGATATACAAAGTGAAGAAAAATGCAAAAGGTGAAGTAGAAAAGTACAAGGCACGACTAGTAGCAAAAGGATACAAGCAGAAAGAAGGCATCAACTACAATGAGGTATTTGCTCCAGTTATTCGTATGGAAACTATTCGCTTGATTATTTCTCTTGCTTCACAAAATAATTGGTCTATTTATCAAATGGATGTTAAATCTGCATTTTTAAATGGAGTCATTGAAGAAGAAGTTTATGTCGAACAACCACTGGGATATATTAAAGAAGGGCATGAATCAAAAGTTTATAAATTAAAAAAGGCTTTATATGGGTTAAAGCAAGCTCCAAGAGCATGGAATGCAAGAATTGATTCATACTTCAAACAAAATAATTATATTTAATGCCCTTATGAGAATGCCCTCTATTTGAAGAAATATAATAATGGGGATATATTATTTGTTTGCTTATATGTGGATGATCTTATTTTTACAGGCAATAATCCACTTTTATCCAAGGAGTTTAAGCAAACGATGGTAAAAGAATTTGAAATGACAGATTTTGGACTCATGTCATTTTTCCTTGGCATTGAAGTTAAGCAAAATAAAGAAGGAATTTTTATCACACAAGAAACATATGCAAAGGAAGTTCTGAAGAAATTCAACATGGAGAATTGCAATCCAGTAAACACTCCAATGGAATGTGGAATCAAATTATCAAAGAAAGAAGAAGGGAAGCCGGTCGATCCAACAATGTTCAAAAGTTTGATCGGAAGCCTGAGATATCTAACAAGTACAAGACCAGACATTCTATATGCAGTTGGAATTATTAGCCGCTTCATGGAAAATCCTACTGAGACACACATGAAGGCAGTCAAGAGAATTCTTCGATATATTAAAGGTACACAAAATCATGGACTTCTATATTCTCATTCTAACGAATTTCAACTTTTAGGATATTCAGATAGTGATTGGGCTGGAGATCAAGACGACGGAAAAAGTACAAGCGGATTTTTATTTTATATGGGCGACACTGCTTTCTCATGGAGCTCACAAAAACAACCAGTTGTTGCTCTATCTACTTGTGAAGCTGAATATGTTGCTGCATCATCATGTGTATGTCATGCAATATGGCTAAGGAAGCTGCTGAAAGAGATTGGATACTCTCAAGTCGAAGCTATAAAAATCTCTGTTGACAATAAGTCAGCAATTGCATTATCAAAAAATCCAGTTTATCACAAGAGAAGCAAACATATTGATGTTCGGTTTCATTATATAAGAGACCAGATCAAAGATAAAGAAGTTCAAGTGGAGTATGTGAAATCTGAAGATCAAATTGCAGATATTTTCACAAAGCCATTAGCTGCAGAACAGTTCATAAAATTAAAGATACTTCTTGGAGTGGTTGATAAAAATTTTGGTTTAAGGGGGAGTGTTGAAAATATAAACCAAAATTAATGTTTAAGTTTTTTGTGTATCTAGTAAATTGTATGGAAGAAATATCTAGAATATGCAATAACTTTTAGTGGTTGGTGGTTGGTAGTTGAGTCTTTATTATAGAAATCTCTAGAATAGGTTTCTAGAATTGTCTTTGTACTAGTATAAATAGTAAGCGCCGACGGAAGCTCAGCCACCGCATTCAGCGCCGCACTTATATAGAGGTTGGCGTTGAGGTTCCAGAGATTGAGCGGCATTCCGTGGTACATTAATCCGATGCCAAAGCTCACAATCAAAATCACTACTAATCGCTGCGACGCCCATGGCTTCTCCCATAATATCCTTGCCACAGAGTATAAACCTCCTGGCTTATTTTTTTCAGAGTAAGTCATTGCCAAGTCTGAGAAGCTCTCTGTTTCTTCTAAAGATGAGAGCTTTTTTAGTGTTTCAATGGCTTCTTTTCTCTTGTCTTTCAGAAGAAGCCAACGAGGAGATTCTTTCATGAAGAAATGAAGAAAAATGCAATAAAAAAGTGAGGGGATTGAGGTGTAGACATAGAGTAGTCGCCAGGAGTTTGCTTTGTTTAAGAAGGCAATGGCGGGAAGGGAGAGGAAACCTGTAGTGGAAAAAATAAAGGTGATAATGTTGACGTGCTTGCGCTGGCGTCGGGAGACGAGTTCGGTGGAAAGGACGTAAGCAGAGGTTCCGACGTTGGCACGGCCGAAGCCGCAGGTGAAGCGCAGGGCGGCGTAGACGGCTAGGTTGGGAGAGAATGCAGTAAGGGCGGCAGCTATAGACATGATTAAAGTGGATAGAACGAGGGTTTTTTTTGCGGCCGAGGCGGGAGTCGGCGAGGGTGCCAAGGGAGAGGCCGCCGGCAAGACATCCAGCGTAGAAGGAAGAGCCAGGAAGGGCGAAACGAATCGGCGACGAGCACTCGAGGGAGAAGTCAGAAATGGTGGAGATTTTGCGGGGTTGGGAGTAGGACCAGGAGGAGTTGGATGGGAGGTTACAAGGTCTGCTGAAATCGCAAGTAGAGGAGGTGCAGTGCCACGGCGGTGGTTTATCAGAGAAGACATTGATGAAGGCCTGTTGGGAGTCAAATATCAAGGTGAGGCAGGCCAAAAAGGGGAAGAGGAGGTTGCCGGCGGCCGCGGTCATGTAGCGCGCGTTCAACGACTTCATCGATGGAGCTAATTACGGTGCCTTTATTTAAATTTTTGCTTATGTCGATTATGTGGCCGCCGGTAATTTCACCGGTGGAAGGAGCCGGTGATGGGGAAGCTTTATCCATCTTGTTGGCTTTGTGGAGATGAATCTCAGATAGAAAACAGGATGCCTTTAAAAAGAAAAGAAAATCTCAACGACTTTTTCTTCATAAATTCTTAATTAATAGGGTCCTTTTTGATAATAACTTGTAATAATAAAATTGTCTAATGTACTTTTTCAATGTAAAAATATATGGAAAAAGCTTCTTTAACTATTGGAATATTAAAAAAAAAAAGTAGATATTGACTTCATTTCAGATAGTTTGTTTTAGAAATTGTTCCAAAGAGAAATGTTATCAACATGGAAAAAGACGAATATATCAACATAAGAAAATGATAAATATTTCATAATTGTTATCGTCGATATTGTCCTCAAATATGATCATTCAACTTTTTTGGTTTATAACATCAAGGAGATTAAAAAATAATAACACAAATATATTTTTTTAAATTTTCTTGTTTTAAATGTTTTGAAACAATCAAATTTAATGATGATAAAAATATTTATAATGTGGTTTGTTTTCAAAAATAATTTCCTTATTTTGAAAAGTTTAAAATAAATAAATAAAGTTTTTAAATTATTTTTTACAAAAAATGATTTAATTATTTTAAATTAAATTGTGAAAATAACTAAAAACTAAAATAATTTTTTTTTATTTTTTATACTTATTATAATCGTTTAAATGAATAAAAAAATTCTAATCAACTGAAATTTTAACAACATTAGTTCCTACTATGTGGGGTCATCTACATGAATCATTTTTCATCATTGTGTTAAGTTAAGACTCAAATTCTCATCTAAATCTAATAAAGAAGAGTATTTCTAATATTTTCTAATAAAGTATTTTTAGATTAACCTCTACTAACATAAGTCAATTTTTTTTTTAAACATAAGTCAAATCTTATACATCTGCTTTCTAACCGAGCCATCAGAAGGCCGCTATTTTATGTGACCAAACCATCTGAGACGACTCTCTCTAATATTATCTTCCACTGAAGCTACTCCAACCTTTTTACGTATATGCTAATTTTGTATCATGTCATTAAGAGTAAAACCACTCATCCACATGACCATGCATCATCATCTCTGCAACACTTAACTTAATATTATGCTTCTCTTTTAATGACCAACATTCAGCACCATTAAGCATTGTTGGTCTCACTACCATCTTATAGAATTTTCCCTTAAATTTGAGATGTGGACTTTCTATCACAGAACAAGCCCAATGCATTGCACCACTTTAAAAAACATCCAACTTGAATTCAACTAATAATATCTTTATCTATTTCACCATCATTTTGAACAATAGATCCAATATATTTAAAACATGTACTGTTATTAATAACTTGATTGCCCAAAGTCACATTCCCCCCACTAGATCTAGTATTACTAAAATTAAACTCCATATATTCAATTTTAGATCTACTCTAACGAAAGCCTTTAGACTCTAAGGTTGATCTCCATAATTCAAGTTTACATTCAACTCCTTCTCTAGTATTATCAACAAGAAGAATATCATCAACAAAAGCATACACAAGGATGCAACCTTTTGGAAATGTTAATAGCCTACTCATATTAATTATAGTGTTAATAGTCAACCTTCCTTGTTTGTATGTAAATGTCTCATTCGTCAAGTAGCAATTGCATCATTTCAATTGTAAATGCAATAATATAGAAAATATAGAAAATTTTAAAAAATATATAATATCTTCAAAAATTCATAATTAACATTTTACTCAGTGAAATTAATAAATATTTTAATCAAAATGCTCATATTAACGACATCTATCACATACCAAAAGTTACATAGTGAATGTTCATTTAAACGATATATAAATGCTTCTTATCATGTTTAAAAGGTAAAACATATCAGACTTATATTCATTGAAAAAAGAAGTAGAGTAAATGTCACTTACTACTAGTAGAATAATTTTTCTAATAGAAATAATAGATGAAAAACCCTTGAAAGTTCCCTTTCTCTTCCCGAAGCTTTCTTCACATTTTTTGATCGTTTCCATTTTTTTTTTTCATTTTCAAAGCACAAGGGAGCAAGAGTGAGAGATTTGACAGAATCATTGAGGCTCAAGTTTTTATTATTTTAGTTATTCTTTTGTGCTCATGACAAATTATTTATAATATGAATATATAGATTCTGAGAAGTGTATATGATTTTTTGAAAAATGAATACAGATGTATATGTTGATATTTTCATCAATAATTTTATTTTCATTGGTATTTATATTGATAAAAGAAATTAGATAGCTCTAATTATCGTATATTAAAATATAAAAGAATTATTCTTTCAAATTAGATTATGGGATGACATCACAAATTAAGTCCTCTCTTAGTTAAGACTAGCATAAAATTATCTCTTTTTGATAGGATTTTTACCCTAAAATTATTAGGTTCACTTAGATAATGCAACTCATGGTTGAAGATAAGGTCTTTTGGTTAGATTAGGTTAACTATAACCATTAACTAAGTAGACATTTTAGTCCATGAAAATATTATATTTTCTAATGATTTGATTTTAATCATAGACTAGAAAAAAATCAACTCTTCATGGATATAAATTTGTCTTTGAATGACACCTATCTTTATGAGCAAAGCAATCTGCTAAGTTGGGATCATAAAACCTGATGGGACTTTGGTGACTATGGAGGTGAGAGAGGGAAATAGAGATTAGAATATATAGTGTACTAAAAAGTTATAATGGATTTTTAATATTATGAAAAGATATTGGGAGTGGCAAAATGATTTAGAGATGTTCAAAAAAACTCCCAAATGTACCTCCTTATCCCTTATTCATGGGGATTAGAGGGCTATAGAGAGGGTTGTACATAATGAAAAAAAAACTAAAAATTAAAATAAAATATATTTTATAATGACCCATTATAGACTGTACATGACATATAATGACCCATTTTCCAAAAATTGCCCTAGAATAATCCATCATGAGCATTCTATTTCATTTCATCTCCTGCTCTCCTCTCTCCTGCGCGACGCTCGCCCTGGTCTCCTCCGTCCTCTCGCGATCGAGACACGCCCTCCGGCCGCCGACGAGGTCCCTCCGGCCACCGATGAGGTCCTCCAAATGAAGATCTCGCTCCCACAGCAAGGCCGAAGATCTCTCTCCCGCTCCCTACTCGTGCGCGAAACTGGCCTCCATGGTTTGCGTTTTTAGTCTTTTTTTTTTTAATTTTGAAGTTGTTTTTGAATTTCGGTTAGATTACATCAAGGATCAGCCTTAAGCCAATATATTTTTGCTTTAGTCATGGATGTTCTCACTAGACATTTGCGAGAGGATGTACCTTGTTGTTTGCTTTTTGCTAATGATATTCTTCTTGTTGATAAGACTAGAGAGGGAGTTGATGGTAAACTTGAATTATGGAGGTAAACCATAAAGTCTAAAGATTTTCTCTTGAGTAGATCTTAAACTAAATATATAAAGTGTAATTTTAGTAGTAATAGACCTAGTGAGGGGTTTGTGACTTTGGGAGATCAAGTCATTAATAAAAGTACACATTTTAGATATCTTGGATCTATTATTCATAATGATGGTGAAATAGAAGGGGATATTATCAGCAGAATTCAAGTTGGATGGTTGAAATGGAGGAATGAATTGAGCTTGTTGTTTGATAGAAAAGCCCCCCTCAAACTTAAGGGTAAACTCTATAAGATAGTGGTGAGATCTGCAATGCTTTATGGTGTCGAATATTGTCATTAAAAGAGAAGCATAATACTAAGTTAAGTGTTGCGGAGATGAGAGTGCTCAAGTGGATGAGTGGCTTTACCCTTAGAGATAGGATACGAAATGAGTATATACGTGAAAAATGTTAGAGTACCTCCAGTGGATGTTAAGATTAGAGAGCGTCGCTTTAGATCGATGGTTTGGTCACATAAAACAACAGCCTTCATATGACCCGATTAGGAAAGTAGAGGTATTAGATATGACTTATGTTAAAAAAGGTAGAGGTAGACCTAAGCATCCTCATCTCTTCAACACTTAACTTAGTATTATGATTCTCTTTTAATGGCCAACATTCGGCACCATAAAATTATGAAGTTTTTTTTTTGCTTGGGTGGATGCGTGGCTTGACCCTTAGAGATAGGATACAAAATGAGCATATATGTGATAAGGTTGGAGTAGCTCCAGTAGAAGATAAGATTAGAGAGAGCCGCTTTATATGGTTTGGTCACATTAAACGGTGGACTTATGATGACCCGATAAGAAAAGTTGAGGTATTAGATTTGACTTATGTTAAGAAAGGTAGAGGTAGACCCAAGTATCCTCATCTCTACAACACTTAACTTAGTATTATGCTTATCTTTTAATGTCCAACATTCGACACCATAAAATTATGAAGTTATTTTCGCGTAGGTGGATGAGTGGCTTGACCCTTAGAGATATGATATGAAATGAGCATATACATGATAAGGTTGAAGTAGCTCCAGTGGAAGATAAGATTAGAGAGAGTCGCTTTAGATGGTTTGGTCACATTAAACGGAGGCCTTCTGTTGACCCGGTAAGGAAAGTTGAGGTATTAGATTTGACTTATGTTAAGAAAGATAGAGGTAGACCTAAGCATCCTCATCTCTGCAACACTTAACTTAGTATTATTTCTTCTCAACATAAGCATTATTAACTTTCTTTTCAAGAACTCTCTATAGAAATTCTCTTGGAACTTTATCATATGCTTTCTCTAAATCAATAAATATCATATGAGATGATTGTGAGACCTACAATGCATTCCAATTCAAGTAAAGTACACTTATTTGAAAGTATAGCACATACACTTATTCAGTGTGTATATCTTCTAATAATTGTTTTCATAATTATGTAGGGGGACGTTTGCTTCAACGTTCAAATAATTTTTTTTCCAAGAAGAGAGATATTGGATGTATAACAGATTGTTACCAGGTCGAAGAGGATTGACAGATGGATTTAAACAAGGAGTTGAGATTTTCATTCAAGTTGCATCTCAATTGCATTCCTTTAAGTTTGATAAAATGTTTAGATGTCTATGTTCGAAGCATAAAAATCAAGCATTTCTTAAGCCCGATGATGTGAAGCTTGATTTATATCGTAGGGGATTTCTTCCAAATTATTGGATTTTTACATCACATGACAAGTATGAGCCACACAGAGATACTCATGCTGGTCCATCCACAACTTATGAAACATTTGATGAATATATGATGCTCCTTACTTATCATGGAAGAAGATCCCAAAGGAAATTAGAGATATGTTGTTTGGAGAATTTCAGGTATACTTATTTGACATGAATTTAAATATTTGATTTAATTTGTATTAATATTTTTTTTGTTATGCATATATTTTTTTACATAAAGAATTTAGGTGGTTGCCTGTGCATAACACGAGGATCAGAACAAATTTTGAGAGGAGAGGAGCGACCTATCTTAGGGACATGTTCATGAATATTAAAAAGTCCGGGCAACGTCCAATATTGATTGTAGAGGGCATGTGGGAAAATTTCAGTAGAGCTTCGGCGACCCTTGAGTTCATAAAAATAAAAGAGCAGAATAAACAAAACAGAGCATCTGACTATGGGGGTTTAAGATGCTCTCTTCAAACTGGTGGATATGTTCCTCATACGGAACATAGATGACAACTAGTAAAAGCTTTAAATTAGTTTATTAAATATATTTATGTTATTATAACTATATCTTATATTTTTTGAAAGAGTTTCTTGATCAGGAGCCAACACCACTAGAGTTACATACGAGAACTCACCAACATCAAGCTGATAATCAGTGGGTTGAGGAAAAGGCTAAAAAAGATCATATGAGTATAATTTTTTGGAGTTTGGGAATATAAATTTATTATAATAAAACTCATTCTAATATCAATATATTTTATGGATTTATTATTGTAGGATGATTTTATACGAACTCGAGGAAGTCGTCAGCCCACTGGTGAGGGATAATCTTCAAGATTGACCCAGATTTTTGAGTATAATACATGGTCAGATGTTGTTGGAGGAAGGCAGAGGGGATGGGTACATGGCTTGGGTTCGCAAGGCTATGATTATGAGGGTAGTTTATCCACCTCAGTATTTTATGTGTTGCAAATATATTTTCATGACTTATGTTTTGATGATTGACAAACACTTTTGACTCTCTTGGACTGCCTGTTACTTCTAACTTTTGAGAAATCGAAGATCGGACGAACAAAAGAAGCCAGCTCAAGATTCGTAGGTTTAGGGTTGAGTCAGTCTGTACTTTGTTTTTTTTCTTCTTGAGTCTATTTGTAATGTTCAAAGAGACTGATGCTAAATAACCCTACACACACACACACTTGAGAACTTAAAATTTATGTTTTTACTCATATCGGCCAGGACGATATTTACATCGTCCTGGACGATCGAGCTTAAAACAGAAAATCTAAATAAGGATTCTTAATTAAGGCAGCCGTCATTAACAGATCATCCTGGACGATACGTGTATCGGCCAGGATGATAAGCTCAAAACAGAAAGAAGTTGCCGCCATAAATAATTAAGGTATTATATAATTTTTGGGAATCGGCCAGGACGTTCTTGGATCGACCTGGACGATATTCATAATTATGCCTTAATTAATCAGACAAATCAAAAAAGTAATTAAGGATGATTGAAATGATCATATCATCCTGGACGATCGTAGGATCGGCCAGGAAGATCTATTCAAAAACCTTAGTTAACTTATGGACGATCGGGATCGGACAACTTGAATTCAGGAAGATGCTCTGGACGATTTTTCTCTGATTTGAACTGATTGGCATGGACGATCAAGCCAATTTTAAATCATCCAGTTTGCATTCAGGGTGATGCTCTGGCCAATCTTCTGAGATTTATACTGATCGGCTAGGACGATGTCCATATCAGCCTGGACGATATTATCGGCAACTTGCAATTAATGCGCTCCTTTGAAGTTCTTCTTTTTAACAGCTATTATTCAACATTTTGAACAATCTTTTACTGCTGCCTTGACTTGAGAAGACCTTGAGGAGAGAAAGAGAGAGAGAGAGGGAGAGAGAGAGAGGATCTTGTGAGGGGGAGCTTGTGAGGGGATTCACAAGGGTTGCTTCAAGGATCGTTCTACTTCTTCTTCGTCTAGAGTTTCTCATCCGTGGAAGGGTCGATAGAGGTAAGGATTCAACATCTAATTGTGGTTCTCTGCCAGCTTCAGGAGGAAGTAAAAGGAGATAGGTTCTCTGCCATGTCGGGGTGGCAAAAAGAGGTTCTTTGTAAAGGCTTCTCCGCCTAGCTGTGGGTGCTAAAAGAGAGACACGATTGTAGTGCAATACTCGGAGGGCGGATGTAGGTCGAGTTGACCGAACCACTATAAATCTCTGTGTTCTTATTTCTTGCTTCCGCACTTTAATTTCTGCACTTTTTTTTGCAGTGTGATTTTGGTTTATGAGATTTTACTTCTTTGTGAAAAGAAATTTTTTTAAAATACCAATTCACCCCCCTTTTGGTTAGCTTGGGCCAGTTCTATAGAGCTTAACATTCCTAACGAACTTTCAAGTGGTATCAGAGCGGGATTCATAAAAACTGAGTTTGAAAACTTTTTGAATTTTTATCCATGGCTAACCTTGGGAATTGTAACACTACTGAAGGGTATTCTATTACACGACCTCCACTGTTTGACAATTTACCTTTTGATTTCTAGAAAACCCGCATGTCTACTTTTTTACAATCAACTAACTATCGCATGTGGATGCTTATAAAAGAAGGTTATTCTCCACCTTCTCGTGAAATTAATGGTGTTAAAATTGAAATTGCTTTTACTGAATGGACTTTCGATGAAAGAGATTTAGCCCAATTGAATGAAAAATGTTTGAACTGTTTTTTCTGTGCTTTAAAATCTGAGGATTACATGCGTGTTTCTACTTGTTCAACTGGTAAAGAGATTTGTGATAGGTTATGTATCACTTATGAAGGAACCAATGAAGTAAAATAATCTCGTTTGAATATTCTCTTGCATGACTATGAACTTTTTCGTATGAAATCTTTTGAATCTGTTTCTGACATGTATACTAGGTTTACTCAGATAGTTACTTCACTGCATGTATTAGGAAGAGAACTTTCAAACTTTAAAAAAGTGAACAAGATTTTACGATGCTTGCCTTCCTCTTTTGATGCAAAAATTACTGATATAACTGAATCTAAGGATTTAAACACGTATTCGATTGACAACCTACTTGGCTCACTCATTGCTTACGAGCTAGAAGTGAATCAAAGAAATCTTGATGTAGGTAAGAAGAAAAAAGAGAAAATAATTGCACTGAAGGCGCACAAATCAGATTCTGAATCTTCCGGGTCTGAAAGCGATGAATTTGCCTTGATTACAAAGTAATTCAAAAGCTTTCTAAGGAAGAAACAAAAGCATCATTGGAGAAAAGGTAGGGATCATAAATATTCTAAAGGATCTTCTGATGTTGTTTGTTATGAATGCAGGAAGCCTGGACATGTGAAAGCCGATTGTCCTACACTTCAAGAACACTCGAGCAAATAAAAGGAAAAAGGTGAGGAGAAACCTAAGTTTAGGAAGGACAATAAGAGAGTCCAAAAGGTGTTCTGGGCAGAATCTGGTACTGATTCCTCTGAAACTGAACCAGAGGAAGAGACAACAAACCTATACTTAATGGGGGAAGATCATCTTGAGCAAAGTGAGGAGGAAGAGGTATGTAAACCAACTTATGATGAATTGTTTGAGATTTGTGAGAAAATACATGCATCATACAAAAACTTAAGAAGACTCATGCTAACCTAAAATTGGAACTTTTAAATTTACAAAAAGAGCATGAAGTTTTTCTCAAAGATCATGCAACAATTGATTCAAATCACATGGCTCTTCTTGATGAATTTGATGACTTAAACAAGAAGCATTTTGAAATAATTGATGAACATAATGCATTAAAAGTTTCACACACCTCACTTGATTATCATTTTAAGAAATCTAAAGAGATCGAGAAAAAATTGAGGATTAATAATGATACCTTAAAAAGAACTAACTTGATGATTCAAAATGACTTGAATACATGCAAGAAATCTAGGATGACACCAACTCCTAATAAAAAACCAGAACCTAGGAAGAGGCATCATAACTCAAAGCATTTAAGAAAACCTTTTCCTGGAGTTAGATGCTTTTCATGTGGCATGCTAGGACACATCTCACACACTTGCACTGTTCACCTTAGTACACATTGGGTGTGGAGACCTAAGGTACATGATTCACAACATACCACACCTGCATTGTATTCTACTTTTCCTAAGAAGGGACCCAAATTAGGTTGGGTTCCTAAATCTGACTATTGTTGAGTTTTGCAGGTGTGCTCTCACCAAAGACCTTGTGGGAGCATATGATAATTGAACACATGGAGGCTCGCAGCTCAAAATGCTTAAAGATGCTTCTTCATAAAATTTCTTGAATTTTTTTTAATTAGTGTTGTTTTAGTCTTTTGGTTGTGTGCTAGTTTTTTGTTGTTTTTTTTAATTTATGTTTTCACTTTGCTTTCTTTCCATATGATGAACTTTTCAAGCTTTTAAAATTTTGGAGTTTTAGAGATTATGTTTAGCATTTCTAAATCGGTTAAAGGGAGAAATACCGTTGATGGTTTCCCTCATTTTGACCTTGTTTAGTGGTATGATTTTCTTCTCTAAATAAAAGTCTAACTCGTTTTAGCCAATGATTTTTGAAACTAAGATTTTTTTTATCTTGCTACAAAAATCTATCTTGTGTATAATATCCAAAGTTCTTATATATCTCTCAAGTTAATTGAAATCTTGCCATTGCATTGATCATATGATTTTTGGTTTTGTTTTCTGGGTAATTCTTCCCTATGTTAGAGAGAGTGCTCCTATTCTCTAATATCTAGAAGATATACTCACAATTAAGAACATCTTTTAAGAGTTGGCAAAAGAGAATTGAGCTTGCAAAAGATAAAAAGGAAAGTGGTAAAAAAGCCAAAATTGAAATAAAAAGTATATACACAAACATGTATAAAAAAAATCAAAAGATGCTCAAAGAGCCAATCAAAGATTCAAGAGGCATAAAATGAGCCAACTAAAAAGTAAGCTATCCTCTCTTTTCAAAACTTTTAAAACTTAGTAGAACTTATGAGTTATGTGAGATTTTTAAAGGCTTGATTTCAAATTCCATGATTGAGAAAAATTACTTTGACATATTATTTATGAGATATTTTCTTTGTAAACAAGTTTTGAATGGATCTTCTTTTTATCCTATTTAGTTATTCTGAGTTAGGCCTCCATTTTTCAAAAGATAATTTATACCCTGAAGGATGTCCGATCTAGGGTTAATAGAATCGGAATATTCTTCCTTCTTCCGATTGAAATTTGTTAACCTAGTGATCTCTTGAAACTCTAAAGTTTAAATTATTTGAGAAATTCTCATATGAATTGCTCTGATAAAACAAAAAAAAAAAAAAATAGAAAAATTAAAAACAAAATATTTGGTTTCTTTTCAAATTGGTTGTTTTTAGCTTTTTATCGCTGTTCTTTTTCTTTCCTTATGCTTTTATTTTATTTTATTTTTGAGGGCTTTGATCATCACCATCCTTCATTGATTTTCAAATTCTAGTCACATCGTCCTGGCCGATACGTTTATCGTCCTGGACGATAGGACAAATACTCCTCAAATTCCCATATGCTGAACTTTTTTGTGCTTACTGTAACTCTTCATCCTGGACGATCCATTATCGTCCTGGACGATCTGATCGAACTCTGTTACAATCTTGATGATAGTCCTGGCCGATAACATATTTCATCCAGGCCGATGCATTTATTGTCATCGTCCTGGCCGATACACTAGATCGTCCTGGATGATCCACGTGTCAGCACGTTTAAATCCTTAAAATCGGCCCCGGACGATCTATTATTGGACAATCGTCATGGCCGATCCTCTGTTCGTCTTGGACGATACACGTGGCACAGATTTAAAATGTTTTAACTTCGGTCGGTACGATCAATTATTATGCATCGTCTTGGACGATACACCTAATCGGCCCGGAAGATCTGCTTTTTCAACGGTCGTCCGGCTTGACTCCTCAGGACGATCGCCTGTGTCTAATCGTCCTGGCCGATATCTAATCGGCCCAGACGATCGGACCGCCTTTTTGACCAATCAGCCCATACGTAATTATTGTGCCATATCGTCCTGGACGATTCTGCGATCGGCCTGGACGATATGGCCGCTTCTTTAAATTCTGGCCGTTCCAGCCATGTTTTTTTACTTCATATCCATTCTCCTCTTGTGTTTCCTTGCTAACTCCTTACTATGACTAGAGGGAAACGAGTTCAACAAACTTCTAGGAGTTCTTCGAGGGCTAGGATTGACCCTTATTTCAGGGAGGCAGAAGATGAAGCTGCTTACCATCGATATAAAGAATGTGGGATAACTGTCTCCAGAATCATCAATCCTGTCCACATTTCATACCCGATAATGGATCTTTTCGCTCACTCTTCTCTTTGTTTCATTCTGTCTCTCGCTTTCCCCTTTCATACTGAACTTCTTCGTGAATTCTTCGCAAACCTTCGCATAAATCCTACTTTCACAGCCCTGAACTCCTATGTGAATCGACGCCCGATCGAAATCACATATCAGGACTGTGTTGATCTTTTACAGTTATCCGCCACTGGGGATAAGCTGCACTTAATCGCTTCAGATCCTGAATTTGACTGATCCACGACAAATCACTTCCTTTGCCAGACCAATGCACCTTTTCATGTTGGAGAGACTAGCTCTTTAGTCAAAGATGCTAGGACAATCCAACATGTCCTTCGCACCTTCATAATTCCAAATGCCGGGAACCGAATCCACATCACTCATCTACTTTCCCTGACTACTTTCTACATCATGGAACATAGAGAATTTAATACTACGGACTTAATTTTTCGGTACATTGATCACTTAACCACAATCCGCGATCCAGGTCATAAGCGGAAACCCAATCTGGCTTTAGGATTGGGCTTTAGGACACCTCATAGCCTATGTCCTTGAAACTAAATATCAACTTCAATATCATGTTCCACCTAACCTCCCAACTCTCTTCTACTCAAACAGCTCCTTCAGTACCCTTCACAGTACTCATCTCCACCCTGGGGATGAGGAACCTCGGCGGGCTGAGGAGGAGGAGGCTCCCGCTCCCGCTCCTGTTCCTGATCCTACTCCTCTTCGCCAGCACTCTCAGTTTGACCAGTTAGTGGAGAGGTTTGATCGATAGGAGACCCACTTCGACGCTTACGTTGCTGCATAGGAGCAGCAACATTCTGAGGATATTGCCCACTACGAGCAGCACCGCATAGAGGATTTAGCCCGTTTTGATAGCAACATTACTCACCAGTAGCAGCAGCATGACCAGGACATCGCCTGGTTTAATGCTCAGTTTACTTCGCTAGCTAGCTACTTTCAGCAGCCACCTCCACCACCTCCATCTGATGATCAGGGTCCCTCATTTTTCTAGTTTTTTTATGTTTTCTATTTTATGTAGTTTGTTTTGTAGTTTATGTTAGTTTCTACTTTTTTTTTCTTTATGTGTGTCTAGGACCCTCGTTTTGTGATGAAAAAAGGGGGAGCAGGATGTGGTAGGAAAAAGTTGATGTGCTTGTAACTTTGAAATTTTAATGAACTGCTATTTTTACTGAGTTTTTTCCTACTTCTGTTTGTGATCATCAAAAAGGGGGAGATTGTAGCAAATCTATTTTCATGACTTATATTTTGATGATTGACAAACACTTTTGACTCTTTTGGACTGCCTGTTACTTCTAACTTTTCAGGAATCGAAGATCGGACGAACAAACGAAGCCAGCTCAGGATTCGAAGGTTTATGGTTGAGTTAGTATGTACTTTTTTTTTCTTCTTGAGTCTATTTGTAATGTTCAAAGAGACTGATGCTAAGTAACCCTACACACACACACACACACACACACTTGAGAGACTTAGAATTTCTATTTTTATTCATATCGGCCAGGACGATATTTACATCGTCCTGGACGATCGAGCTTAAAATAGAAAATCTAAACAATGATTCTTAATTAAGGCAGCCGTCATTAACAGATCATCATGGACGATACGTGTATCGGCCAGGACGATAAGCTCAAAATAGAAAGAAGTTGCCGCCATAAACAATTAAGATATTCTGTAATTTTTGGAAATCGGCCAGGACGATCTTGGATCGGCCTGAACGATATTCACAATTATGCCTTAATTAATTAGCCAAATCAAGGAAGTAATTAAGGATGATTGATACGATCATATCGTCCTAGACGATCGCAGGATCGTCCAGGACGTTCTATTCAAAAACCTTAGTTAACTTCTAAACGATTGGGATCAGACAGCTTGCATTGAGGGCGATGCTCTGGATGATTTTCCTCTGATTTGAACTGATCGGCATGGACGATCGTGAGATCGTCCTAGACGATTAAGCCAATTTTAAATCATCCAGTTTGCATTCAAGGTGATGCTCTGGCCGATCTTCTAAGATTTGTACTGATCGGCTAGGACAATGTCCATATCGGCCTGGACGATATTGTCGACAACTTGCAATTAATGAGCTCCTTTGAAGCTCTTCTTTTTAAGAGCTCTTGTTCAATGTTTTGAACAATCTTTTGCTGCTGCCTTGACCTGAGAAGACCTTGAGGAGAGAAAGAGAGAGGGAGAGCGAGAGAGGATCTTGTGAGGGGGAGCTTGTGAGGGATTCACAAGGGTTGCTTCAAGAATCGCTATGCTTCTTCTTCGTCTAGAGTTTCTCGTCCGTGAAAGGGTCGGTAGAGGTAAGGATTCAGCATCTGATTGTAGTTCTCTACCATCTTCAGGAGGAAGCAAAAAGGAGATAGGTTCTCTGCCTTGCCGGGGTGGCAAAAAGAGGTTCTTTGTAAAGGCTTCTCCGCCTAGCTGTGGGTGCATGCTAAAGGAGAGTCACGATTGTAGTGCAATAATCGGAGGGCGCCTCCGGGGAGTGGACGTAGGTCAAGTTGACCGAACCACTATAAATCTCTTTGTTCTTATTTCTTGCTTCCGCACTTTAATTTCCGCACTTATTTTTGTGTTGTGATTTTGGTTTATGAGATTTTTCTTCTTTGTGAAAAGAATTTTTTTTTTTTAAAATACCAATTTCCCCCCCTCTTGGTTAGCTTGGGCTAGTTTTATAGGGCTTAACATCCCTAATGAACTTTCATTATGATCCTAATAGAGCTGAATAAAGTGTAAGCCAGAGGGTTGCAGCGCTGACGTGAGAGATAGAAGAGATGAAAAAGGTTCAAAATGAGATGCAGACAGAGCTAGAATCATTTAGAGATAAAAATCAAAAGAAGAAAGAACAAGAGCAAGAGCAAGAGCAGCCACATGTATCACCTGACAGCGAGGATACGGAGGAGGATTAGTACTCTTTTTTGTTCGATGAACTTATTGTAAACTTATTTGGTTATGAACTTATTTGATTTCACTTTTTGAACTTAGTTATGAACTTATTTGGTTAAACTTATGAACTTATTTGGTTTTACTTATTGATTTATTTTAATGAATATATTTGTGACAATTATTGTGATTGACTATAGTGGCGTGTCACCCAAATTTGTGAAAATTATTATATTTTTTATGCAGGTTTAGAGTTTAGGGTGAAATTCAATAAAATAGATGGGAGGCTGCAAGTTTTTTTTCAAATGCTATAGATTTCCGGCGGCCTACCGGCGGTTTGGCCGTCGGAAACTTCAATACCAGGCGGCTAATAAAGCTGCCAGAAAACTACTACAATTGCTGGTAAATACCAATGGTGTCCGGTGGTACACCGGTGACACGCCCGCGGTCTCACTGACGGCACTTCCTTCGATTTTAACTGCCGGTAAGATCATTGACGGCGTACCGGCAGTCTACGCTGTAATAATGACGATAATTATACCGGCGGTTGAACGGCCGGTATGCCGCCGGTAACTAAACCGGCGGACATCGGCGCTTTGACCGCCGGAACCTAACTGGAAGTATAAACCGCTAGAAATGAAAAAAACCGCCGGAAAAATGCCACCGAAAATTTTCTGGTGCGGTTTTTACCGGAGGTTTCTGGTGCGATTTTTACCTTGAAGATGTCATCTAATGGGCCACCATCGACTGATAGGCCATACATGCTTGATTGAATTGAATTCTTAGGTTGTAGTTGTTCGCTTAAGGTGAGTTCTCATGTAGACTAGTGATATTCTTTTGAATTGAGACCATGTGGTCGTAATAAGCTAGTCTTGAATTATGTCAACTTACCTAGAACAATTTAGTTTGATATGTGCGAAATCATCTAATTTGGGTTTCGTTTTAGTATTTTTATTTCTATTTTTTATACTCATGTAATAATTTTTTTATTATTCTTTCTTTATATATAGGGAATTATAATTATTCCAACATATGAAAGAGGAAGATACTTTTTCTCTTTCATAAACAATTGCTCTAGGAAAGTTGGATTTATATTTATAAATACAAGAATGGGGCTAAGGTAAAAGTGATATGATGTTTTATTTATGATCAATACAAAGGGAAAAAGATATAATGGTACTCTATAATCATTATCAGGAAAAATGTTAACGCAACTTATTGATGTATTCTATGAAAATGAAATTGATAGCGTAAGACTTTGACATCTTATTCTTAGACATATTAATCAAAAGGATTCATAAGTTTTACATAATCAAGGAATTTTGAAAAGAACAAAGTGACAAGATAGATATGTGAGCATTGCATTTTTTAAAAATAGGCAAAGATAAAGTTGGTAGGCAAACTCAATACCCAAGGTACAATGGATCCTATACACTATAATATATAGCACTACAATAAAATTGTTTATTACAAGCGGATTTTTCTAACGAAAATTGGCGAATTTCCTATGAAAATTAAGATTTTCGGTAGCTTTCCGCCGGATATTTTTCCGCCAGTAAAAGCCGCGTAGGAAATGATACCGGGGGCTAATTTCCGTCTGAATAATGCCGCCGGAAAATAAAAATTAGTCGGACATATTCTGCCGGAAATATGTTGGAAAGCCGTCGAAAAGTCGCTGGTAATGAGCGATTTTCCTGTAGTGTAGGATCTATATCAATATATTTCAACATATGGATGATGAATATAATAGCCATCATTAAAGGTTTATGTTTTCACGTTTAGAAGAACTCAAACCCTTTGTGAAACCTAACAATTAGACCTTCTAATTTTTCGCATTTCATGTTCATATGGTAAATGTGTCTTAAGATTGGGATATCACATTGGTGCTTGGTTTTGTGGGTGATCTTCTTTTTTTACTAATTGGATAAAAATGTAGCATAGATCTTATTGAACGGGGCACATAGTTTTGAGTCATAGCAGTGGATTTGGGCAATGGAAGGTTCAACTATGATATGATGTGAAAATTATAATATATGCGCTTTATTATAAAAATTATATTCAATATTTAAATATAATATTTAGATAATTATTCTTGACATACTAATTAAATATAAATAAATTTTAATATCCCATAAATCAAATTGTTAGTTTTCTTGTTTTTTTAATATAAAATATTTTAAATATTAAAACTAAAATAATTATAGTAACACAAGCATTAAACTTTATGTAATTTGGGTTCTATGTAGGGTGGTAGAAAAAGCCAATCATTTGTAAATAATTTATGCTTGACTAAACAAGAAGCTCAACAACTCTCCTTGGCCTATTGGTTGAGAGCTTAGGCTTCCAACTAAGAGGTCCAGCGTTCGAGTCTATGTGTATGCGTTGTGTGTGCGAGTTTGCCTTAAATGGCCTAAATGTCCAAAAAAAAAAAAAAAACAAGAAACTCAAATTTAATTGGTTTACTACATCAGATAGAGCCTTGATATATATAACATATCACACTTAAAATCAAATATTTGCTTGTATAACACCCAAAAACATTTTAACACCTATGGGCATCTCCAGTCGAACTGCAAACATCCTCTTGTAGTTACCGCAAACCTCCACCGAACCCCAAAAAGAAACACATTTTTGGGGCTATGAATAATGCGATGCTAATATTCTCGTCTCACAATTCACCAAAACCCATTTTTGAATATATATATATATATATATATATATTTCGGTGTTAGAAATGGAGTTCAGTTGGAGATAAATTATTATTTGAGATGAATATTACTGTATTTTGAAGTGAAAAATGAAAATTATCACTCCATCACCACATTCTAACTCCTAGTTTTCTCTCCCATAGCTTCATTGAGATGTTGAGGCTTTTTTTTGTGTAATATAAGGAAATTAAAGTTAGATTTTGTCTGTGATATTCTAAATATAGAAGTTTTATGTGATATGCATTTAAATCACGATGCCAGAGCTAAGTTGATTAATCTTGTTAAACTTCAGACTAGTTTAATTCCATTTAATTGTTAGTATGATTGTATAAGATTAGAGCTTTCTTCTACTGGGTGTAGTCTAATATGTTGCTACATTTGTCTATAAATACATAACCAATCCTGTAATAAGGGAGATTTTTTGAGATGAATAAGAGTTGAGTAATTATATTCATGTATTTTGAGATTGATTTCTAAATGATGAATTCTTTTTCCAAAGAATTTTTGGGAGCCTGCTCGGCCTCGGATCATCAACGAGTTGTCCACGACTCTTGTACAGTGTCAATAACCCTTTTTTTATTTAGTATTGTTGGTGTCCTGGAATATTCGCGGCGGTAGAGAAATATATAGTTTAACGTCTTAGCATTGTACGAAGATCCAGCACACAAGCAGATAAGAGAGAGGGTGAAACATTCATAAGAGACACCAGAGTTTTTACGTGGAAAACCCCTGAAAAGGGAAAAAAACCACGGAGCCTGGCCCAGTTTGAATGAATCCACTAATATTTGCAATCGATTACAAATGATGCCCTTCCTTTGGAGAAGGTCTTGTATTGATGTAGCAAATATACATCATATATATTGCATTACATGGTAGGAGTTATATATACATGTTTGTTTGGTCGGAAGGACCGTAGTCGGCAGGAGACCGGGGTCAGAAAGACCGTTGTCTGTTAATGGAGGTCGGACGGACCATAGTACGCGACAGAGGTCGGAAGGACCATAGTCGACAGGAGACTGAGGTCAGAAAGATCGTTGTCTTGTGATGTAGGTCGGAGTGATCATAGTGGGCGACAGAGGTCGGATGAATCGTAGTTGGCAAGAGTCCAGGGTCTGAAAGACCGTTGTTGGCAGGAGATCGGGGTTTGAAAGATCGTTGTCGGCAGGAGACCAGGGTCTGAAAGACCATTGTTGGCAGGAGAACAGGGTCTAAAAGACCATTGTCTTGTGATGGAGGTCGGAGTGACCGTAATAGGCGACGGAGATTGGAGGACCGTAGTCGGCGGGAGATTGGGGTCAGAAAGACCGTTGTCCTGTGATGGAGGTCGGAGTGACCGTAGTAGGCGACGGAGGCCGGGTGGACCGTAGTCGGCAGGAGACTGGGGTCAGAAAGATCATTCTTTGTTGGTGGAGGTTGGAAGGACCATTGTAGGCGATAGAGGTCGGAAGGACCGTAGCCAGCAGTATTATGGGAGAAATGTGGGCATCAGGTGGTGGCCTAGTGGAGCTCAAAGCCTCAAGTAGTGGTCCGGTGGAAGTCTGGGCCTCATGTGATGTTCTGGTGGAGTACACGGCCTTTGATGATGATCTGGCGAAGACAAGGGCCTCTGGCAGAGGTGAGGGCCTCTGGCAGAGGTGAGGGCCTCTGACGAAGGTGAAGGTCGTTGGTAAAAGTGAGGGCTTTTTGCGAAGGTGAGGGCCTCAGATGAATACGTTAGACTTGAACGTCAGGCCTTGAGCAAAACGTCGGGACTTGAGCAGAATGTCGGGCCTGAACGTCGGGCCTGAACATCGGGCCTTGAGGTGGTGTTCCGGCAAGGCTCTGGTGGTGGTCCGGCGAGGCTCCGACGGTGGTCTCGCGAGGCTCCGGCGGTGGTCTGGCGAGGCTCCGGTGGTGGTCGAGGAGGAGCTTCTTCCTTCTCCTCTTCTCTTCTTGCTTGGCCTCTTTTTTAAGAGAAATGAGGGGTCTATTTATAGATTTTCTGGAGTGGCATGCCCCGTAAATAGGTGAGAGATCAAGGGTAAATGGGAAGTGGTTGGATGGACGGCTGATATTGAATCCCTTGATCATGGACCGTTCGTAAGGAATTTGGAGGCCTTAGAGATGTCAGAATTCGGCGATCTTGGGCTCGTTGGATTTGTCTCGTCGAGCCGTTCGATTCGAGTATAAGCTCGTTAAAATCAGAGACCGTTTGGTATCTCAAATTGCGGTTTGAACCTTCCAACAGCGCTTCGGGTCCATGATTCGGACCCATTTGGGCTCATATCGAGTTGAATTTGGTGTCGTTGTGTTCGCATTTCCGAGACGCTCAGTTCGACTGTAAGTTTGTTGAAATCGAAGTTCGGATGGTCTCCGAATTAATTTTTGAAGTTTCCAACTTTATTTTGCATCTAGATTCGCGCCGGATTAAGATAATTTTTTGGAGGACGTATCAGTTGCCCCCCCTATTTTCGGACGTTGACGCTCCAGAAGTCCGAAAATATATGTGTCGATATTTTGCATTGGCAGAATCGCAAAAATTACGTTTCAAAAGTTGAACACTTGCACAAACTTGATGTTAGAGGCGTCGTTGAGCCCCGAAAGTATCGAAATTGAGTTCGAAACGTCGAAAAACGTGTTCGAAGACCCCAAAAACGTCCAATTTTGACCGTCTGGGCCGAAAATCGGGCCCGGACACGTTTAGGTGACCGAACCGGCCGACCAGCCGGCCGGCCACCGGCAGCCGCCGCCGGCGGTAGCCCGCGCTGACGCACCGGTGAATGGGCGCGCTGTTTGGGGCATGCAGCCGGCAGTTGCCGGTACAATTTTTTTTTTTTTTTTTTTGAAACCGCATTGGCGGTTTTAGAAAAAACCGCCGGGTGGGCGGTTTGGTGCCAAACCGCCCACCGAAACTTTTTTTTTTTTTTGAAAGAGAGAGAGAGTGGGAGAGTGGAGAGAGAGAGAGGGAGAGTGGGAGAGAGGGAGAGAATTCCTTCATCTTCCTATAAATAGCCCCCCCTCTGAGCTTTGTTTCTTGCACCTTCTTCTCCCCTTCTCTTTCAACTGAGGCATTCCCTCAGGCCCTATACAGGTGGCATCCCCTGTCCAGGCCCGGGGTCCCTCTTTGCAAGAAGGAGACTTCTCCCCATTTCTTCTTCTTCTTTCATTTGAGGCCTTCCCCCGGGCCCTACACAGGCGGCATCCCCTGTACAGGCCCGGGGCCCCTCTTTGCAAGAAGGAGACTTCTCCCCATTTCTTCTTCTTCTTTCATTTGAGGCCTTCCCCCGGGCCCTATCCAGGCGGCATCCCCTGTACAGGACTGGGACCCCTCTTTGCAAGAAGGAGACTTCTCCCCATTTTTCTTATTCTCTTTCTCATGCTAAGGCATTCCCCAAGTCCTGTTCGGGTGGTATCCCCTATGCAGGTTTAGGGCCCCTCACTGAGTAGGATTCTCTTCCTCGTTCTTCAAGAGATCCTGTAGAGGTCCGATATTAATCAGTGGAAGTTTGACAACGGATAAAAATCCTACGTTGGAAAGAAGTCTGGTGACGAGTGAAAATTTGACATCAAGTAAAAACCCAATGAAAGTTCAGCAACGGGCAAGATTCTGGCGTCAGGTAGAAGTACATCGTCGTGTAAAAGACTGACAAAAGTCCGTCGACGGGCAGTAGCCCGACGACAGGTAGTAGTCTGACGACAGGCAAAAATTCGACGTCGGGTTGAAGTACAACGTCAGGTAGAAGACCGATGAAAGTCTATCGACGGATAGAAGTCTGACGACGGGTATTAGTCCGACGGCATGCAGAAGTCCGTCGTCGGGTAGAAGTACTGAGTCGGGTAGAAGACCGACGAAAGTCCATTGACGAACAGAAGTCCGACAACGAGTATTAGTCTGACGGCAGGCAGAAGTCCAACGTTGGGTAGAAGTACTGTCGGGTAGAAGACCGACGAAAGTTCGTCAACGAGCAGAAGTCCGACGACAGGCAGAAGTCTGTAGTCAGGTAGAGATACAGCATCGGGTAGAAGACCGACGAAAGTCCATCGACGGGCAGAAGTCTAACGACGGTTAGTAGTCCGACGGCAGGCAGAAGTCCGCAGTCGGGTAGAAGACTGACGAAAGTTCGTCGACGAGCAGAAGTCCGACGAAGAGTAGAAGTTCGCTAACGAGCAGACGTCCGACGTGGGGTAGAAGTCCGCTGACGAGCAGAAGTCCTACGTCAAGGAGAAGTCCGCTGTGGAGCAAAAGTCCGACGTCTGGTAGAAGAGCGACGAAGGTTTGTCGACGAGCAGAAGTCCGACGACGAGTAGAAGTCTGCTAACGAGCAGAAGTCTGATGTCGGGTAGAAGTCTGCTGACAAGCAAAAGTCCGACGACATGGAGAAGTCCAATATCGGGTAGAGGTGCAGTGTCGGGAAGAAGACCGACGAAAGTCCATTGACGGGCAGATGTCCGACGACGAGTAGAAGTCTGCTAACGAGCAGAATTCTGACGTTGAGTAGAAGTCTGCTGACGAGTAGAAGTCTGACGTCGGGTAGAAGTCCGCTGACGAGCAGAAGACCTACGTCAAGGAGTAGTCCGCTGAGGAGTAAAAGTCCGACGTCAGGTAGAAGAGCGACGAAGGTTTGTCGACGAGCAGAAGTCCGACGACGAGTATTAGTCCGTCGAAAGTCCTGTAAGGCAAAAATTTAGCGACAGGAGGAAATTCAACAACATATAGAAATTTAACTTTGTGCAGAAGTCCATTGACGGAATTCTGGTGTCGTTAACCAAGGATGTATAATCTATCCGAGGTTGTTTCTCAGAGCCTTTGCTCGATGATATTAACCAATATTGGATCCACCAATGATGTAAGACCTATCCAAGGTTATATGTCAGAGCATTTGTTCGATGACATTAACCTGTGTGGAAGAGGTCGATATAATCCACCAAGGATGTAGGACCTATCCGAGGTTGTATGTCGGAGCCCTGCTCGACGACGTTAACCTGTGTGGATGTGGTCAGGAGAATCCACCAAGGATGTAAGACCTATCCGAGGTTATATGTCGGAACATTTGTTCAAAGACATTAACCTGTGTGGAAGAGGTCGAGAGAATCCACCAAGGATGTGAGACCTTTCCGAGGTTGTATGTCGGAGCCTTTGCTCGACGACGTTAACATGTGTGGAAGAGGTCGAGAGAATCCACCAAGGATGTGAAACCTTTCTGATGTTGTATGTCGGAGCCTTTGCTCGACGACGTTAACCTATGTGGAAGAAATCGAATCGAATCCCCTTGGGATTGATTTTGCTTTGATTGGGAGGGGGCGAACGCCGCGTATATCCCGAATCGAAAGTGAAGAAGGTCTATCTTTAGACCGTTACTGCCTTTTTGAGGTCGAGGTTAAGACCTTGCTCAAGGAGTAGAAGTCCTACAAGGGACTACATAAAGCTTGCAATTGATTTGAAGTATCCTTTTATTTGCTTGGATATTCCTGAAATATCAATTTGATGTTGAAGGTATTGGAGGATCTATTTGACCATGGTTTGAGTCAAAGTTGCCCCCCAGTCCGCATCTGCTTCTTATGATATTGATGCTATGTGTGAACTTTTGAGATTGGAGCAAAAGTTGCCCCCCAGTCGGGAACCACGTTCCCACAGACGGCGCCAAACTGTTGGTGTCCTGGAATATTCGCGGCGGTAGAGAAATATATAGTTTAATGTCTTAGCATTGTACGAAGATCCAGCACACAAGCAGATAAGAGAGAGGGTGAAACATTCATAAGAGACACCAGAGTTTTTACGTGGAAAACCCCTGAAAAGGGAAAAAACCACGGGGCCTGGCCCAGTTTGAATGAATCCACTAATATTTGCAATCGATTACAAATGATGCCCTTCCTTTGGAGAAGGTCTTGTATTGATGTAGCAAATATACATCATATATATTGCATTACATGGTAGGAGTTATATATACATGTTTGTTTGGTCGGAAGGACCGTAGTCAGCAGGAGACCGGGGTCAGAAAGACCGTTGTCTGTTGATGGAGGTCGGACGGACCATAGTAGGCGACAGAGGTCGGAAGGACCATAGTCGACAGGAGACTGAGGTCAGAAAGATCGTTGTCTTGTGATGTAGGTTGGAGTGATCATAGTGGGCGACAGAGGTCGGATGAACCGTAGTTGGCAAGAGTCCAGGGTCTGAAAGACCGTTGTTGGCAGGAGATCGGGGTTTGAAAGATCGTTGTCGGCAGGAGACCAGGGTCTGAAAGACCATTGTTGGCAGGAGAACAGGGTCTAAAAGACCATTGTCTTGTGATGGAGGTCGGAGTGACCGTAATAGGAGACGGAGATTGGAGGACCGTAGTCGGCAGGAGATTGGGGTCAGAAAGACCGTTGTCCTGTGATGGAGGTCGGAGTGACCGTAGTAGGCGACGGAGGCCGGGTGGACCGTAGTCGGCAGGAGACTGGGGTCAGAAAGACCGTTCTTTGTTGGTGGAGGTCGGAAGGACCATTGTAGGCGATAGAGGTCGGAAGGACCGTAGTCAGCAGTATTCTGGGAGAAATGTGGGCATCAGGTGGTGGCCTAGTGGAGCTCAAAGCCTCAAGTAGTGGTCCGGTGGAAGTCTGGGCCTCATGTGATGTTCTGGTGGAGTACACGGCCTTTGATGATGATCTGGCGAAGACAAGGGCCTCTGGCAGAGGTGAGGGCCTCTGACGAAGGTGAAGGTCGTTGGTAAAAGTGAGGGCTTTTGGCGAAGGTGAGGGCCTCAGATGAATACGTTAGACCTGAACGTCGGGCCTTGAGCAAAACGTCGGGACTTGAGCAGAATGTCGGGCCTGAACGTCGGGCCTGAACGTCGGGCCTTGAGGTGGTGTTCCGACAAGGCTCTGGTGGTGGTCCGGCGAGGCTCCGGCGGTGGTCCGGCGAGGCTCCGGCGGTGGTCCGGCGAGGCTCCGGTGGTGGTCGAGGAGGAGCTTCTTCCTTCTCCTCTTCTCTTCTTGCTTGGCCTCTTTTTCAAGAGAAATGAGGGGTCTATTTATATATTTTCTGGAGTGGCATGCCCCGTAAATAGGTGAGAGATCAAGGGTAAATGGGGAGTGGTTGGATGGACGGCTGATATTGAACCCCTTGATCATGAACCGTTCGTAAGGCATTTGGAGGCCTTAGAGATGTCAGAATTTGGCGATCTTGGACTCGTTGGATTCATCTCGTCGAGCCGTTCGATTTGAGTATAAGCTCGTTAAAATCGGAGACCGTTTGGTATCTCAAATTGCGGTTTGAACCTTCCAACAGCGCTTCGGGTCCATGATTCGGACCCATTTGGGCTCAGATCGAGTTGAATTTGGTGTCGTTGTGTTCGCATTTCCGAGACGCTCAGTTCGACTGTAAGTTTGCTGAAATCGAAGTTCAGATGGTCTCCGAATTAATTTTTGAAGTTTCCAACTTTATTTGGCATCTAGATTCGCGCCGGATTAAGATAATTTTTTGGAGGACGTATCAAGTATAATAGAAGAAATGGTGATTATAGTGATTAGTTATTGATAATTTTACCCTCCATCATCTTGCTCTCCTCCTCCTCCATTGTATCGCTGATTGCGCGCCCCCTTGTTTCTGGCAAGAACATAATAAATAACCCACAAAAAATGATAACTATCCCAAACATCCCAAAAGAAAGAACTTTTCCTCTCCTCCCCAGCGCCACCATCGCTGGCGCTGCCACCCCGCCGAGCACCACTGCTTGCCTCTGCAGCGCCATGGCCGAGTTCCTTACACATGTTGGAAACAGTTCCACAGCATAAATTCTCTCAATGTATAACGCTGTACAAGCCCCAAAGAATGCCACCAACTCGAATACCACCGCCGACCACCCGCCCATGGCCGCACAGGCAAGGCTACATCCACCGCTCACAATCGTTAACTGCACCAAAGTTCTGCGGCGGCTAATCACATTAGAGCTGAAGAAGATAATAAGCGCCGACGGAAGCTCAGCCACCGCATTCAGCGCCGCACTTATATAGAGGTTGGCGTTGAGGTTCCAGAGATTGAGCGGCATTCCGTGGTACATTAATCCGATGCCAAAGCTCACAATCAAAATCACTACTAATCGCTGCGACGCCCATGGCTTCTCCCATAATATCCTTGCCACAGAGTATAAACCTCCTGGCTTATTTTTTTCAGAGTAAGTCATTGCCAAGTCTGAGAAGCTCTCTGTTTCTTCTAAAGATGAGAGCTTTTTTAGTGTTTCAATGGCTTCTTTTCTCTTGTCTTTCAGAAGAAGCCAACGAGGAGATTCTTTCATGAAGAAATGAAGAAAAATGCAATAAAAAAGTGAGGGGATTGAGGTGTAGACATATAGTAGTCGCCAGGAGTTTGCTTTGTTTAAGAAGGCAATGGCGGGAAGGGAGAGGAAGCCTGTAGTGGAAAAAATAAAGGTGATGATGTTGACGTGCTTGCGCTGGCGCCGGGAGACGAGTTCGGTGGAAAGGTCGTAAGCAGAGGTTCCGACGTTGGCACGGCTAGGTTGGGAGAGAATGTAGTAAGGGCGGCAGCTATAGACATGATTAAAGTGGAGAGAACGAGGGTTTTTTTGCGGCCGAGGCGGGAGTCGGCGAGGGTGCCAAGGGAGAGGCCTCCGACGAGACATCCAGCGTAGAAGGAAGAGCCAGGAAGGGCGAGGCGAATCGGCGACGAGCACTCGAGGGAGAAGTCAGAAATGGTGGAGATTTTGCGGGGTTGAGAGTAGGACCAGGAGGAGTTGGATGGGAGGTTACAAGGTCTGCTGAAATCGCAAGTAGAGGAGGTGCAGTGCCACGGCGGTGGTTTATCAGAGAAGACATTGATGAAGGCCTGTTGGGAGTCAAATATCAAGGTGAGGCAGGCCAAAAAGGGGAAGAGGAGGTTGCCGGCGGCCGCGGTCATGTAGCGCGCGTTCAACGACTTCATCGATGGAGCTAATTACGGTGCCTTTATTTAAATTTTGGCTTATGTCGATTGTGTGCCGCCGGTAATTTCACTGGTGGAAGGAGCCGGTGATGAGGAAGCTTTATCCATCTTGTTGGCTTTGCGGAGATAAATCTCAGATAGAAAACAGGATTCCTTTAAAAAGAAAAGAAAATCTCAACGACTTTTTCTTCATAAATTCTTAATTAATAGGGTCCTTTTTGATAATAACTTGTAACAATATAGCTTGTTATATTGGAAACTAGGTGTTTCCACATTTTCTACTACTAAAATTGTCTAATGTACTTTTTCACTGTAAAAATATTATATGGAGAAAGCTTCTTTAACTATTAGCATATTTGAAAAACATAGTATATTTTGGCTTCATTTCATATAGTTTGTTTTAGAAAATAATAATAAAGCTATTCTAAACAACCTAAGAATAATGCCAACAAGAAGTATTATATGACTAAACACGTTTTTTAACACATATATTGGTTTACATTCATAAATATTTCAACATTTTGGGCTAATTAAGAATATAATAAGAGTTTGTATCATGAGTTCTTTACGTAGAATCTAATGAAAACACGAATATTTCAACATAAGAAAAATACTATTATCTTCATTTTTTAATGGGTTTAAAATAGATCGATAAATCTTTCGTAATTGTTAGTGTTGATATTGTCCTCAAATATGATCAAACAATTTAACTTTGTTGGTTCATAACATCAAGGAGATTAAAAAATAATAAAACAAATATTTTTTAAATTTCCTTGTTTTATAATATTTTGAAACAATCAAAATTTAATGATGGTAAAAATATTTATAATATAGTTTGTTTTCAAAAATAATTTCATTATTTTGAAAAGTTCAAAAAAAACTAAAGTTTTTAAATTATTTTTTTAAAAAATAATTTCATTATTTCAAATTAAGTTATGAAAATAATTAAAACCTAAAATAACAAAAATTTAAATTTTTTATACTTATTATAATCCTTTAAATGAATAAAAAATTTATAATCAATTAAAATTTGAACAACAACATTAGCAACAAAAAGCCTTTATCCTACTATGTGGGGTGGGCTACATGAATCATTTTTCTCCATCGTGTCATAATAAAAGTCAAATTCTCATGTAAATCTAATAAAGAAAGGTTATTTCTAATATTTTCTAATCGTGCATTTTTAGGTCTACCTCTACAAACAAAAGTCAAAATTATATATATATATATATATATATATATATATATATATATATATATATATATATATATATTAATTTTTTAAACATAAGTCAAACCAAATACATCAACTTTCCTAACCGGGTCAACGGAAGGCCATCGTTTTATGTGACCAAACCGTCTAAAACGGCTCTATCTAATATTATCTTTCACTGGAGCTACTCCAACCTTTTTACGTATATGCTCATTTTGTATCCTGTCTCTAAGAGCAAAGCCACTCATCCACATGAGCATCCTCATCTCTGCAACACTTAACTTACTATTTTGTATGCTCTCTTTTAATGACCAACAATCTGCACCATAAAGCATTGCATGTCTCACTACCGTCTTATCAAATTTTTTCCTTAAGTTCGAGAGGGACTTTTCTATCACACAACAAGCCCTATGCATTCCTCCACTTCAACCATCCAACTTGAATTCAACTAATAAAATCTCTATCTATTTCACCATCATTCTAAACAATAGACCCAATATATCTAAAATGTGTACTCTTATTAATGACTTGATCACCCAAAGTAATCATAATACCCCCACTAGATCTATTATTACTAAAATTATACTCCATATATTCAATTTTAGATATACTCAAACGAAATCATATAGACTCTAAGATTGATCTCCATAATTCAAGTTTACCTTCAACTTCCTCTCCAGTCTTATCAACAAGAAGAATATCATCAACAAAAAGCATACACCAGGGTGCAACATCTTGCAAATGTTAAAAGCCAACACATATTAATTACATTATTAATAGCCAACTTCCTTATTTGAATGTAAATGTCTCATTCATTAAGTAGCAATAGTATCATTTCAACTATAAATGCAATAATATAAAAAATATAGAAAATTCTACAAAATATGTAATATCTTAAAAAATTCATAATTAACATTTTACTCAGTGAAATTCCAAAATATTTTAATCAAAATGCTCATATTGACGACTTCTATTACATACCAAAAGTTATGTAGTGAAGGTTTACTTAAAACTAGATATATAGGCTTCTTATCATGTTTAAATGTAGAAAATATATTAAAATTAAAATAATTGAAAATAGATACAGAGTAAATGCCACTTACTACTAGAAGAAAAAATTCTAATAGAAATAACAAACAAAAAAAGGCTCGAAAGTGCCCTTTCTCTTTCATCTCTCCACTCCTCTTGCTCCGCTTCTCCCTTTCCTACTCTTTGTCCTTCCACAATAGGCAATGAAATAGGGATGTCATGATACTTTAGTGCTTAGGGTTTTCAATTTAATATATATATATATATATATACTATTAGTGGTCTAGCACCGCAATGGTACATGTTGAATCTAGAATTACTGTAGAATAGAGCCTCAACTACTGTGGCAGAAGTGTCTAGCATTGCTGTGCTCTCAAGCATAGTGCTAAAGCGCTGTAGTTCAATTCAAATATCAAATTTCTTATTTTTCAAAATACATTTCATATTTTAAGGTTTTTACACATCCATCCCAGAAGAAAAACATTCAACGTGGGTCATTGGTTTACTCAACCAAAGTAGATAAGGAGTTAATTGCTATCTTTATCACTTAGCTTTGCCATTGCCACCATGGATTCTTACCACTAAATTAACTATTACAGTACATACACATTGGCTCATAATCATATAGGAAGGTCAATAGGAAACTTGATAGTTTATATAAAAGGACACCTAGAAGTAAAGGCTTGCCTCAAAGAAGATTTCACACTTTAATAGAGTTTTAACAAGGATGTCAAACCTTGAAAGCTAACTTATCAAAGAAATAGGTTGCTTTATAGGATGAGTTATTAAATAAAAACACCCTCTTGAAGACGCAATGTAATCAATGAGAAAGGGGACTAAATAACACATACATGATATCAACTTAGATGAGCCACTCCATTTACTATACTATGGCCTTTGCAAGTAACTACTTTGACTTACTAAGTAGAAGGAAATAGTGTGCTACCAATGTAAATCTTATCACAAAAGGCGGTGGGGAAGTCACCTAGCTTTCAGGGAAGCAACTTTCTTAGCTCATCATTGCCTTGGATGGGCCTTGCTTTTTGCTAAATAATTCATCTTCTTGTGGGTAGCTATTTAGACTCACTAGTTAGAAGGGGCTCATGTGCCACTCAAAGCGATCTTCCATAATGGGTGGACCAACCTTTAAAGGTTTGACTCTTGCAAGTGCTAGTTTTTAGTTGCTTCTCACTCAGCTTCCCACATGGTTTCTTAAAACGTAGAGGGAAATATATGACAAGTTAAATTAATGATTAAGTGTAATTTTTCTTATAGTTTCTCATCTTTCCTTAGGATCTAGCAAGATCATAGAGTGATGGTCTTTATAAGTTGTTAGAATTTTTAAACTTACTAGTTTGACTCAGCTTAAATAAGGAAGTGACCTCTCGAAGCATAAAATATTCTTCTTTTGGTTGGCTAACGGAGCATTTAGCTTGCCTATAGGGTTCCCTTTGACTTAACTAGGTTGTAACTTCGACCAAGTTAGTTAATTTTTTTTTTTTTTAATGAATCTCATCACTTTTTAGGGGTTCAAATTTGGCTAACTTCAAAGTAAGTAGGTTAAGGAAAAACCTAATATATAACATTATCATTCTAATTTGGCTCACATCAATAAGCGAGTTTCCCAATCTATTTGAATTTGTAAGAAAATTTTTCCCATGCCTTAATAATGTTTGATTCCTTGAACGTATAATGGGAGGGGGTAAGTTCCTTGAGTTAGTATTTTATTATTAGTTTAATTTACAGTGGACACTTTGGACATAAAAACATGACTACAGGAAAATAGCTCATTTCCGGCAGAATTTACGGCGGAAGTAAATTCACCACAAATTCCGACAGTTTTTCCGGCGGATTTTCGACGGTTTTTCCGGCGGATTTCCGACGGAAAATTTTTGACGAATTTCCGACATATTTTTTGACTGTCTTTCCGACGGATTTTTTTTCGAAGGAATTTTTGGCGGAAATCAAAAAAATTAAGTTATATTTTAATAACTTATTGTCAAATTAAATATTTTATATTTTAAAAAATAACTTAAATTATTTAATTTAATAACTTAAATTATAATAAAATAAATTAATTAATAATTTAATTATTTAATAACAAAAAATGAAATGATTTAAATGAAAACTTAAATTATAATAAAATTTGATAATTATTTATTTTGTTAAATTAAGTTAATTAATTTCACAATTTATTATTAAATTAAATTGACTAATTGTATTTTTTATCTATAAAAAAAATTTACTTTAAGAATATTTATTACTTTAAATATTTATCTATTATAAGTTAAATAAAAAAAAATGTATCATATATTACAGGTTTTGTCTATTGGCTAGATGGTAGAAGGCGCGAAAGCCTTCGCGCCACCATGGAAGGCCTTTTCCGACTCGCGTGGAACCGGCGAAAATATTTCCGCCGGAAATGCAAATTTTTGACTGATTTTGGCCATTTTCCGAAGAAAATGGCCGTCGGAAAATGACATTTTTCCTGTAGTGATGAAAAATATTATTTTATTAACAAATAAGACTATATATATATTGACAATCATTAGGGGTAAAAAATTTTTAAATTATCAGCACTCCATAATCTTGACACATGGCTAAACACCCTTGTTTGAGGATTCGAAGGATAAACTCCTTTTTCTTAAGCGGCACTATATTCACCTGTGCACTTCCTTTAGAACTTTCTCAACTTCGCTCTCTGTTACATCGAAAAATTAATGAGATAACCAATCTTCTAAACAATTCCCCTATAATTAGAAGTTATTGATTAGCTTTGATTTTGAATCATCGTGGCTCTGTTAGGTTAGGAAAGATGTTCCCTTCATTTCAATACTAAAAAATCAACCTTAATTTGTGCCACCTAACCTTTTTGGTACTGGGTCAAGATAACCTCGAAGATGCTCACCCATGAATTCCAAATTTTGATAGTAAGCTAATTTGTAAATTTTACTCCTTGGTATTTGTATTATCTATAAGTTGTTGAATCACTCAATCTCTTTAAGAATATATCTCTATACAACTTTGTTGCGTCCAGGAGTATTCGCGGCGGTAGAGAAATATAAAGTTTATCGTCTTGGCGTTGTACGAAAATCTGGCATGCAATCAGACAAGAGAGAGGGTCTAGCATTTATGAGACACCAAGATTTTTACGTGGAAAACTCCTGAAAAAGGGGGAAAAACCACGGGGCCTAGCCCAGTTTGAATGAATCAACTAGTATTATAGTCGATTACAAATGAGGCCCTTCCTTTGAGGAAGGCATGTGTTTGATGTACATTATATGAAGTACATTACATGTTGGGAATACAAAGAGTCACTGTTGACGTATTCACTTTGTTGGAATGACTGTAGTCGGCGGGCGACGTAAGTTAGGAGGACCGTAGTCAGCTGGCGACGGAGGTCGGAAGGACTATAGTCGGCAGGCGACGTAAGTCAGGAGAACTGTAGTCGGCTGGCAATAGAGGTTGAAAGGACCGTTGTTGGAGGGCAACGGAGATCGGGAGGATCGTTGTCTTGCGACGGAGGCTGGAAGGACTGTGCCTGACGATGAAGGTTAGAAGGACGGCGTTAGGTAGAAGTCCAACAATGGAAAGAAATATATATTCGGATATACGTCCAGCGAAAGTCCGATAACCGGTGGAAGTCCGGCGTCGGGTAGAAATTTGGCGAAGAGTGAAGGTCCGACGACGAGTAGAAGTCGGACGTGTAACATCAAAATCTGCTCCAGGATCGTCCGGGCCGATCTGGATCGTCCCGGGACGATCAGTGCAATTTTTGTTCCAGTTTTCTGTCCAGAAGTTACAGGAAAATTTCCTGTATGGATCGTCCAGACCTATCTGGGATCGTCCCGGGACGATCAATGTAAAATCCTTAAAAAGCAGAATTTTTTTTAGTGCAGTTAGTCTGTACGAACTGGATTTAGTACGGGACGAACTGAAGAAATTTGTGAAGAAATCTGTCATTTTTGCCTGTACGAACCTAGAGCGTCGGGACGATCCGTCTGGACGAAATTTGTCCAGAGAGCAAGTCGCCCGGGAAGAATTTTAATTTCGTCTGTACAAAATTTTGCCCGAGGCAAATCGTCCCAGGACGAATTTTGGATCGTCTGGGACGATCAGTGTTAATAAATATCGGATTCGAGATATTTTTGAATCATTTGAAGAGAGAGAAAGAGAAGGCAGGAGAGAGAAAGAGAAGGTAGGAGAAAGAAAAGCCGGATTTCGGAGGCCGCGGAGCGCTTTTCGTCCTACGACGTAGTTGGAAGATTTGTTTGTCTCGCAGTAAGGACTCCGAATCCTATTTCTGTTTTCAGAGATATTGATTTTTGATCGAGTTGTGCACTGTTTTATATTTTCGTAGTCGAATTTTGGACATGATTTTGTATTGAGACAACTTTCACCGCACAACTTTTAGAATGTTATAGATATGAATATTGTACACAATTTGAGTATTTTCTACGATGATTTTACCGGTCGGAATTGGTTCTACGCGATTTTAATTGAATAGAAAAATATCAGGATGTTATTTGATATGGATTCAGTAGAACAATAGCCTTATATTGATGTTGTGAACGTTCTGTGTGAATTTGGAAATTAGTGCTTTTTGCAGTTTTTTGTGTAAATCGGTAGACGGTTATTCTGTCAAATTTTCGTAGGATTTCTGATTTGTCTGAGATTGATAGATTGAATAGATATGAATGTGAATATTGATATGATTGCTTTAATATTGACTATTGAATTGATTATTGATTGATTATTGATACTGGAACACAAGTGAAACCTGGTTGAACGTTGGTTGGAGATTGAATTGATCTGTACATGATGGTGGGTTGACGGGCTTTCCTTTAAACATTGATTATGGATATATGGATGAGAGTCATAAGGAGTTCTTATAGATATGCCGACGGGCGGCCGATGGGTAATAGAGTGACGACTCTTTTTATTGAAACCAACGTATGGATATCTATAACAGCAATATGGATTCTACAACAACAACATAGCCAGTTGATTGTACTTGTCCAGTATTATGGTATTAAATGCATGTTTACTGTATTGACATACGGATTTATTGCTTTATCGATTTCTGCTTTATTGATTTGATCGGATTTACTGTATTGTACGATTTCATAAATTTTATTGATTGATCATTTGAGCATGAATACTATTGATTATTGACATTGATATGGATAGGATGGATATAGATATTGTATAGATTCATTGCTATGGACATGGATATTATAGATTTATTGATAGTATTGCCTATAGACTCATTGATACTATTTATTCTGCATTATATTGACTTGCTACATTTGATTTATTGATTGGGTAGATTGAAATTTATCGTATTGCTTTTCCCGATTGATTTTATTGACTAGATATCATAGATTTGATTTGATTTGATTGATTGATTCGACACGACTGATTTGACGGATTGATTGATTTTCTTCTGTGTACGGATTTCTTTGAGATTGACGTGTATTGATTGAGCTTGATTTATCGATTTGCCTGCTGCTGCATTGACTTGTTTTATTGACTATGGATTTCCATATTGCATAGACTCATTGACCATTGACTGATATGGATTTGATTGACTGACATGCATATTGATAGCATCGCCGTGCTTTGATTTCAGTAGTAGGTTTTGGTGACCTGCTGGGCTATTTAAGCTAATTATATGTGGTTAACAATTTCAGGTCAGAGCAAGGGAGCAGGAATGGTGGTTGATCAAGACTGTCGACGAATCCTTTCACTATGGATGCCTGGGGCGTCACAATTGGTATCAGAGCAAGTGTAGTGAAAGGATTTGATTGATAGTTTGATAGAATGAGTAGTTTCAAGTGCCTCATTTTGCATACATAGTGAATGACATGTGATTGAATGCATTGAATGACTGTATGGATTCTCACGAGTTTTGATTTTAATTTTGATTTTGATTCGATTCGGTTCCATTCGATTTGAGTTTTGATTGGACGGATTTGCTTTGTATCGATTTTGCATTCGATCCCTTAAGTGAAATGTCGAGGACGACATTTTTCTTAAGGTGGGCAGATTGTAAAACCCTTAAAAAGCTGAATTTTTTGAGTGTAGTTAGTCTGTACGAACTGGATTTAGTACGGGACGAACTGAAGAAATTTGTGAAGAAATCTGTCATTTTCGTCTGTACGAACTTGGAGCTTCGGAACGATCCGTCTGGACGAAATTTGTCCAGAGAGCAAGTCGCCCGGGACGAATTTTAATTTCGTCTGTACAAAATTTTGCCCGAGGCAAATCGTCCCAGGACAAATTTTGGATCGTCCGGGACGATCAGTGTTAATAAATATCGGATTCGAGATATTTTTGAATCATTTGAAGAGAGAGAAAGAGAAGGCAGGAGAGAGAAAGAGAAGGAAGAGAAGGAAAAGCCGGATTTCGAAGGCCGCGGAGCGCTTTTCGTCCGACGATGTAGCTGGAAGATTTGTTTGTCTCGCAGTAAGGACTCCGAATCTTATTTCTGTTTTCAGAGATATTGATTTTTGATCGAGTTGTGCACTGTTTTATATTTTCGTAGTCGAATTTTGGACATGATTTTGTATTAAGATAACTTTCACCGCACAACTTTTAGAATGTTATAGATATGAATATTGTACACGATTTGAGTATTTTCTACGATGATTTTACCGGTCGGAATTGGTTCTATGCGATTTTAATTGAATAGAAAAATATCAGGATATTATTTGATATGGATTCAGTAGAACAATAGCCTTATATTGATGTTGTGAACGTTCTGTGTGAATTTGGAAATTAGTGCTTTTTGCAGTTTTTTTGTGTAAATCGGTAGACTGCCGTTACTCTGCCGAATTTTCGTAGGATTTCTGATTTGTCTGAGATTGATAGATTGAATAGATATGAATGTGAATATTGATATGATTGCTTTAATATTGACTATTGAATTGATTATTGATTGATTATTGATACTGGAACACAAGTGGAACCTAGTTGAACGTTGGTTGGAGATTGAATTAATCTGTACAGGATGGTGGGCCGACGGGCTTTCCTTTAAACATTGATTATGGATATATGGATGGGAGTCATAAGGAGTTCTTATAGATATGCCGACGGGCAATAGAGTGACGACTCTTTTTATTGAAACCAACGTATGGATATCTACAACAGCAATATGGATTCTACAACAGCAACATAGCCAGTTGATTGTACTTGTCCAGTATAATCGTATTGAATGCATGTTTACTGTATTGACATACGAATTTACTGCTTTATCGATTTCTGCTTTATTGATTTGATCGGATTTACTGTATTGTACGATTTCATCGATTTCATTGATTGATCATTTGAGCATGAATACTATTGATTATTGACATTGATATGGATAGGATTGATATAGATATTGTATAGATTCATTGCTATGGACATGGATATTATAGATTTATTGATAGTATTGCCTATAGACTCATTGATACTATTGATTCTGCATTGTATTGACTTGCTACATTTGATTTATTGATAGGGTAGATTGAAATTTATCGTATTGCTTTTCTGATTGATTTTATTGACTAGATAGTATAGATTTGATTTGATTTGATTGATTGATTCGACACGACTGATTTGACGGATTGATTGATTTTCTTCTGTGTACGGATTTCTTCGAGATTGACGTGTATTGATTGAGTTTGATTTATTGATTTGTCTGCTGCTGCATTGACTGGTTTTATTAACTATGGATTTCCGTATTGCATAGACTCCTGACCATTGACTGATATGGATTTTTGATTGACTGACATGCATATTGATAGCATCGCCGTGCTTTGATTTCAGTAGTAGGTTTTTGGTGACCTGCTGGGCTATTTAAGCTCATTATATGTGGTTAACAATGGGGACGATCCGTCTGGACGAAATTTGTCCAGAGAGCAAGTCACCCGGGACAAATTTTAATTTCGTCTGTACGAAGTTTTGCCCGAGGCAAATCGTCCCAGGACGAATTTTGGATCGTCTGGGACGATCAGTGTTAATAAATATCGGATTCGATATATTTTTGAATCATTTGAAGAGAGAGAAAGAGAAGGCAGGAGAGAGAAAGAGAAGGAAGAGAAGGAAAAGCCGGATTTCGAAGGCCGCGGAGCGCTTTTCGTCCGACGATGTAGCTGGAAGATTTGTTTGTCTCGCAGTAAGGACTCCGAATCTTATTTCTGTTTTCAGAGATATTGATTTTTGATCGAGTTGTGCACTATTTTATATTTTCGTAGTCGAATTTTGGACATGATTTTGTATTGAGACAACTTTCACCGCACAACTTTTAGAATGTTATAGATATGAATATTGTACACGATTTGAGTATTTTCTACGATGATTTTACCGGTCGAAATTGGTTCTACGCGATTTTAATTGAATAGAAAAATATCAGGATGTTATTTGATATGGATTCAGTAGAACAATAGCCTTATATTGATGTTGTGAACGTTCTGTGTGAATTTGGAAATTAGTGCTTTTTGCAGTTTTTTTTTGTGTAAATCGGTAGACTGCCGTTTATCTGTCGAATTTTCGTAGGATTTCTGATTTGTCTGAGATTGATAGATTGAATAGATATGAATGTGAATATTGATATGATTGCTTTAATATTGACTATTGAATTGATTATTGATTGATTATTGATACTGGAACACAAGTGGAACCTAGTTGAACGTTGGTTGGAGATTGAATTAATCTGTACAGGATGGTGGGCCGACGGGCTTTCCTTTAAACATTGATTATGGATATATGGATGGGAGTCATAAGAAGTTCTTATAGATATGCCGACAGGCAATAGAGTGACGACTCTTTTTATTGAAACCAACGTATGGATATCTACAACAGCAATATGGATTTTACAGTAGCAACATAGCCAGTTGATTGTACTTGTCCAGTATTATGGTATTGAATGCATGTTTACTATATTGATATACAGATTTACTGCTTTATCGATTTCTGCTTTATTGATTTGATCGGATTTACTGTATTGTACGATTTCATCGATTTCATTGATTGATCATTTGAGCATGAATACTATTGATTATTGACATTGATATGGATAGGATAGATATAGATATTGTATAAATTCATTGCTATGAATATGGATATTATAGATTTGTTGATAGTATTGCCTATAGACTCATTGATACTATTGATTCTGTATTGTATTGACTTGCTACATTTGATTTATTGATAGGGTAGATTAAAATTTATCGTATTGCTTTTCCCGATTGATTTTATTGACTAGATAGCATAGATTTGATTTAATTTGATTGATTGATTCGACACGACTGATTTGATGGATTGATTGATTTTCTTCTGTGTACGGATTTCTTCAAGATTGACGTGTATTGATTGAGCTTGATTTATCGATTTGCCTGTTGCTGCATTGACTGGTTTTATTGACTATGGATTTTCGTATTACATAGACTCATTGACCATTGACTGATATGGATTTGATTGACTGACATGCATATTAATAGCATCGCCGTGCTTTGATTTCAGTAGTAGGTTTTGGTGACCTGCTCGGCTATTTAAGCTCATTATATGTGGTTAACAATTTCAGGTCAGAGCAAGGGAGCAGGAATGGTGGTTGATCAAGACTGTCGACGAATCCTTTCACTATGGATGCCTGGGGCGTCACAATCAGTGTATGGCAAAAGTTAGAGAGCAAATCGTCCTGAGAAATCGTCCCAGGACGATTCAATTTTGTTCAGATCGTCCAGGACGATCGTGCGATCGGCCGGGCCGATCAGTGTATTTTAAAACTAAAATCAACTCATTTTGAAGAGAGAGAGAAAATCAAATAAATATCTAAATTCAGCTGAGGAGAGAGAAACTCGAGGAAAAGATTGGAAAAGTTGATTTTCGGGCGACGCCGGTCCGTTTTCGTCCGACAAGACTATTCAGGAAAGTGTTGTACGCAAGGTAAGGCACATTCCGCCTTTCTCAATTTTCAGAACGGTGCAGTTTGAACAAGTTTTCTATCCGGATTTTGTTTTTGTTAGCGAATTTCGTCCGTATTTTCCGATTGGTTCAGTTTTTATTGCGTAACTTTTGGTATGTTTCTGAGGTGTCGAGTGTGCACATTTTGATTATTTTCTGGAGAATTTTGACAGGATATTTTTGATTCCGCGGTGTTTTCTTTCGACTGTAATTTTTGACGATGTCTAAGAATGTTGTGGCAGTAGAATAAAAGTCTTGCAATGTCGTTGTGAACATTCTGTGATAATTTTGTAATTTGTGATTTTTTAGAAAATTTTGTGTAAATTCCGTATACTGCCGTTACGCTGCCGGATTTTCGTATGATTTCTGAAATTTGTCCGGATTTGTTCTGAAATGAATTGATATGATTGTGTGCTATAAAAATGGAGTTTTAAGGGGTCAGGATCCTGTGAGATTCTATCTGTGTCAAAGAAAATCTGAAATGAGCTCTGAAATCTGTTTCTGAATACAAGTTCCGGATCCGATGATAAGTTCTTTTCTGGTGCTATAAGCACATCTGTTCTGGTGCCTTGAGCACAAAGGGAGGCATAAGGGGCCAGAATCCAAGAGATTCTGTCAGTGTTTGGGAAGGGAGGCATAAGGGGCCAGAATTCGTTGAGATTCTGTCAGTGTCAGGGAATCTATTCTGCTTTGAGCTGTTCTTATTTAATCTGTTCTGATTTCTGATATCCTCTGAATTGATATGATTTCTGATCTGTATTCTGATTCTGATTCTGTCTGTTCTGATATGACTTCTATTCTGATATGATTTCTGATTTCTGATTTCTGATTTTTGATTTCCGTACGTTCTGTTAGTTCTAATGTGATGTATTTCAACTTTATTCTGATTTGATCTGATCTGTACGATTCTGATTCTGTTCTGATTTGATATACGATTCTGTCCCGATTTCTGTACGGATTTCTGTCTGATGTGTTTGATGTGGACTCTGAGGATTTTGATTGGAGGTTTGTTGTCTTGCTGAGCTGTTGTAGCTCATCCTTGTTTTCTGCGTGGTTTTTAGGTTCTGGAAAGGGGAAGGAAGTTCAGGAATAGAAGTTCAGAGTCTGATCTGTTATAGGTATTTTGTCCTTTTGATTTTTGTACAGTCATGGCTTTTCTGTTCTGTCTTTCTTTCTGTCTGAAAGCCATGAGCTGTATTTGTATATGATTCTTTTGAGGAAGAAAAAAAAAGATAGATGATCTGTTCCGCTGTCTATTGATGTTTATAGTAGCTCTGTGTGTCTGTTTGTGTGTGTAATATTTGGAAGAAAGTTCTGAAACAAATTCCAAAGCCAGATCCTGGAATCAGTTCAGTCAGTCTGAATGTTTCAGGCCTCACGACCCGATGCGAGCGGGACCCGTCCCGGTCAGGTTGGGTCGTGACAGGACGTCTTTTGGTGGCAGAGGAGAACTCCGGCATCATTCTAGCAGAGTTTCGGCGTCAGGAGGAAACTCTGTTGTTAATTGGAAAGAATTTCAGAAATCCGTGGAACTTGGGTAGAATTCTGGCGTCCCGTGGAAGTCGGGCAGAATTTTGGCGTTTTCCCGAATATCCGGCAGAATCCCGGCGTGTTCGGGCGGCGGGAAGAACTCCAGCGGTGGTCGAGGAGGAGCTGATTCTCCTTCCCCTTCTCTTCTTCTTCACTTCTTCTTCTTGCGTCTTCTCCTTTCTTACTTGAGTCCTCTTGTGAAGAATGATGGCTCTATTTATAGTTTTTCTGGAGTGACATGGCTTGTAAATAGGTGTGAGATCAGGGGCGAACAGGGAGTGGTTGAATGGACGGCTGATATTGAATCCTTTGATTATACACCATTCGTAAGCCATTTGAAGGCATTAGTGATGTCGGAATCCGGCGATCTTGGGCTTGTTGGATTTTTCTCGTCGAGACGTTCAATTCGACTATAAGCTCCTCAAAATCGAAGACTGTTTCGTAACTCAAATTGTGGTTTGAACCTTCCAACATTGCTTTGGGTCCTTGATTTGGACTCATTTGGGCTCGGATTGAGTCAAATTTGGTGTCGTTGGGTTTGTATTTTTGAGACGCTCAGTTTCACTGTAAGTTTACTGAAATCGGAGTTCAGGTGCTCCTGGATTTAACTTTTGAAGTTTCAAACTTGATTTTTGCCTCGAGATTCGTGCCCGATCAAGATAGTTTTTGCATAACGCATCAAACTTTAATCTTATGACTAAGTCTTCATACTCTGCTTGGTTGTAAGTGAATCGAAAATCAATTTGAATATCCTGTATTAATATAATTTTAGTCCATGCTTGCATGACTTAGTGTACGTGTGTGTTTCTATGCATTTTGTATTTTTAACTAAAAATTGGTGACAAATCCTCAGCAAAGAATTATAAATGAATAGCAAGTTAAATATTTTTCTCTCCAAATGTCCTCCTTTTGATGCCTCTCATATACTCTACAATATGGAGAAAAGAAAATTTCTTTGAACTTATATAGGAAGGACTTATTTTACTTTAAAATAACATGTTGTCGAATTACGCATCAGATTCCTTTATTAGAAAGGGATTTTCTAAGATGGAGATAAATCCACTCAAATATTGTACTAAGTGTGGGCATCTATAACATGGAATTTTCTATACAAATCACATCATAAAAGATATAATAAGTTTTCAAGTCTTTGAGGAGCTCAAACCCTTTGTGAAATAGTACAATTGGACCTTCTAATTTTGCTCCTCATGGTCAAATGATTAGTGCATCTAATGATTGGGATCTCTCATTGAAGCTTGCTTGTATGGATAAATTATTCTGTGCAGAGGCTGGACGTGGCTCTACATCCTCCAGAGGCCGGACGTAGCTCTACGTCTGGAGGCGAATCAGGTGCATCCACGTCAGCAGTACCGAGAAGTACCGAGCCACGAAACACAGCGAAGAGGTGACGTGGTGTATTCTGATTGGCTTCTAGACGACGTTTGACATATGCACAGAATAATTAATTGCTTGTGTGGGTCCTCTTCCTTATATGCAATTAGCATATTTTAACATTATTATTTTAAATATAAACTAGATTCAATTTTTAGTAATTATTTTTTAGTAATTTTTAATATAATAGAAGAAAATGTAGACCAATTTTTTTTAACATATTTAAATTAATTAAGATAAATTAATACATTCACCACATATTAAAATTTCAAATTCAAAATCTACCCACTAACATGTCAAGATGAACTTTGGCCCTCCCTCATCTTATGCTCCTCTTCCTCCATTGTATCGCTGATCGTACGCCCCCTCGTTTCTGGTAAGAACACAGCAAACAACCCACAGAAAATGATAACTATCCCAAACACCCCAAAAGAAAGAAACTTTGTCTTCCTCCCTGCCACCGCCATCGCCGGCGCCACCACCCCACCGAGCACCAACGCCTGCCTCATCACCGCCAGCGCCGAGTTTCTTACACACGTTGGAAACAGTTCCACGCTATAAATCATATCCACGCTAATTGCCGTAAAAACGCCGAAGAATGCAACTAGCTCCACCACCACAGCGATCCATCCGCCTATTGCTGTACAAGCAAGGCTACAGCCACCGCTCACAACCATCAGCCCGACCAAGGATTTCCGTCGACTCACCACATTTGCGAGAAAGAAGACGACAAATTCCGATAGAAGCTCTGTTGCCGCATTCAGTGCCACACTAATGTATAAGCTAGCGTTAAGATTGCTGAGATTGAGCGGCATTCCGTAGTACATCATTCCGATGCCAAAGCTCACTATCATAACTGTTCCCAACCGGCGGAGCGCCCACCGTTTCTCCCATAATATCCTCGCCGCCGAGAACAGATCATGTGATTCTGTTTTGTCAGAGGACGTCAATGCAAAGTCAGGGAAGCTCAATGTTTCTGTTAAACGTGAGAGCTGTTGCAGTGTTTTAATGGCTTCTTTTCTCTTGCCTTTTAAAAGAAGCCAACGAGGGGACTCTTTCATGATTAAATGGAGAATAATGCTGTAAAAGAGTGAGGGGATTGAAGTGTAGAGATAGAGCAGTCTCCAGGAGTTTCCTCTGTTTAGGAAGGCTATGAGGGGAAGGGTGACGAAGCCGGTGGTGGAGAAGATGAAGGTGAGGATGCTGACGAGCTTGCGGTGGCGGCGGGAGACGAGTTCAGACGAAAGGACAAAAGCGGAGGTGCCAACGTTGGCACGAGCAAAGCCGCAGGCGAAGCGAAGGGTGGCGTAGACGGCGAGGTTGGGAGAGAAGGCGGTGAGGGCGGCAGTGAGAGACATGGTCAAGGAAGAGAAAACGAGTGTCTTTTTGCGGCCGAGGCGGGAGTCCGCAAGGGTGGCGAGGGAGAGGCCGCCGACGAGACAGCCAGCGTAGAATGAAGAGGCGGGGAGGGCGATGAGAACAGGAGAGGCGCACTCGATTGAGAAGTCCGAAATGGTGGAGATTTTACGGTGCTGGGAGAAGGACCAGGAGGTGGATGGGAGGTTGCATGGTGTGGTGACATTGCAAGTGGAGGAGGTGCAGTGCCATGGCGGTGGATTATCGGAGAAGACATTGATGAAGGTTTGATGGGAGTCAAAGATCCAGGCGAGGCAGACCAGGATGGGGAAGAGGAGGCTGCCGGTGGATGCAGACAAGTAGCATTCGACGATGTCGTCGATGGAGTTAACTGCGGTGGTTTTATTTGAATTTTGGTTTATGTCGACAGTGTGGTTGCTGGCAATTTCGCCGGCGGAAGGTGGCGCAGATGGAGGAGCATTAGCCATCTGGTTCTATTTGTGAAGTTCAGAAGATGCGAGACTCATACAGAAAGCAGGCTGCTTTTATAAAGAGAACAAATCCTATCAACTATTTCATGATAACTTATTAATTCATTGGGTCGCTTTTCATAGCTTTTTTAGATTTATTCTACAAATAGTTGTACAGAACTACAGATGCTTTCTGATTCTACCAAAATTGTTCCATATAATCTTTCCAAGCAAAATTATATCTAGAGAAATTCTCCAAAGATGGGTTTGTGAAGAAACTACTCAGTGCAGATACCGGACGGTCTGGAGACTAATTTGAACGGTCATATCATCCGGTACTGAGCACCAATATCGAGAAAAAAATGACATGACGCAATATAACTGGTCTCCGGACGCCATCTGGATCCGCACATGTGATAGCTTTCTAGTTAACTTATCAACATGAGCCATTATTTTGACCGCCGCTTTTTAATTGTTTCGAGCTGGCTTCTCTTTAGAAATTTATGTATTAAAAAACTATTTTTAACAATTAGAGAAAACTATTTTTACAGCCCGATACAACTTTCATTATTTTAATTTTATAATAGAAATAAAAATTTCGTTCCACTACTATTTTCTCAAACTTCTTAGAAATTTATATAGTGAAAAGCTAGTTTTTATAACTAGAGTAGTAAAGTTGGGTAAATTTTTAAAATAAATATTATTAAGAATTTAATTAACTATTAAACCACCAAAATAAATAAATTTAAAACTAGGCAAAGTCGCCCACTGAAGGGGCGACTTGCTCAACTTATAAAATCTTTAAGAAAACATTTTAGGAGAGAGAAAATAAAATAGAAATAAACTAAAAGATAGAGAAAAATTAAAGAATGAGAGATAAATACAAAAATTCAAAACGATTCTTTTTTTATTCACGGGGTCTTAGAGATGAGGTACATCAAATTTTTTTTTATTTTTTGTTAAAATCTTAAATGCAAATATTTTTTTCTTATTTTTAAAAAAATTTAAATAAAATTTTTTTATGAGTCAATATGTATTAAAAAATTTCACAATTTAATTTTTCATAATCAATTTAAAAATAAATATTTTTTTTTTATTTTTTGTTCATAATACAGTATTATTATTTTAAATTTATCTTGCTTTAAGGAAATAAAATTTTATATAATTATTTATCTTATTTTTTCATTAATCAATTTAATGATTTTTATTAAAATTAGATATTTTTTAAAAAATCACGTTACTTCTATATTTAATGAAAAAATATAACGTAGTTTTTATTTATATTTAATAAAAATTAAGTTACTCTCTAAATTTAATGAAAGAGTAAAATAAATATTTATTTAAAATATCATTTTCTTTGTAACAAGATAAATTTAAAATAACGGAAATTTATTATGAATAAAAAATTATAAAAAAAAATATGTATTTTTAAATTGATTATGATAAATTAAATTGTAAAATTTTTTGGCACGTAAAAACTCATTAAAATTTTTTCATTCTAAATTATTTATTAAAAATAAGAAAAAAAAATTTGCATTTAAGATTTTAATAAAAAAAATAAAAAATCTGATATACCACCTCTCCAGAACAACATGAATTTTTTTATTTAAATCTCATACTTTATTTCTCTATTTTTAATTTACTTCTCTCTCAAACTTTCTCTCCCCTAAAATCTTTTTTTTATATATTTTATAACTTGAGCAAGTTGCCAGTTCATTGGGCGACTTTGCCTAGTTCTAAATTTAATTTTTTTGTTGATTTAATAACTAATTAAATTTTTAATGATAATTATTTTAAAAATTTACCCAAGTTACTTTTACCATAATAATTTCACAACCAACTTAAAAAAAAAAAGGTAGGGCCCAAAATTACTTTTTTAATAGCTACTTCAAATTAGGGTGTAAGCGAGTCAAGTCAACTCATGAGCCGGTTCGAGTTTGACATGATTAACGTCTCGTGAGCGGAGCTCAATGCGCTAATAAGGCAAGCTTGAGCCAACCATGATTAGACTCGTTAGCTTGTGAGCCAACTTATTAAAAAAATATTAATATAAAATGCATTTAAAATATACTAGCATTTAAGATTTTAAATACAAAGTTGCGTAAAATTTTTTAAAATATATCTCACTTTTTCACATTAAATGACTTATTATTATTATTATTTTCTAATAAAGCTGGAGTTCAAGCTCGAATATGATTAATTAATCAAGCACAAACTCAAGCCAAAGAAACCCTTCCTATTTACATTTTGGGAAAGAATAAAATATTTTTTTATTATTTATCCTTGATTTATTATACAAATTTAAATCATAAGATCCAAGAAAATTTATCTTCCTTGGTAAAGTAGATATTATAATTTAAATATTTAAATGCTAGTGAATGATTGGTCATGACCTTCATCCTCTAATAATATGAGGACGCATATAGAGCCACTCATTGAGAATATTATGTTGTTTTTAGCACAAAGATTGTGACAATTTTTTTTTTTTTTTTGTAAATTATTATAAAAGAATAAACACTAAGACTTGGTTTGGCATATTTTTTTTATTATTTTCAAAAATAAATTTTTAGCACAATTTTTTTTTTAAAGCTATTTCAGAAAGCAATAAGAAAGCTATTACAAACACAACTTAAAATATTTTTCTCCTCAAATACCTCCTCTTTATATTGCCTCTCATAAACTTATACATTAAAGATACTCTATTGATTTGGTCAAAATATTTTGTCCACTTATATAAATGGCAGATTTAATATATGATATCTAAATTTTAATATAAATTTAATAATATAATACTCAAATTTATAAATAAATAAAACATATTTCTGATATTAATTTATTTGAATTAAAAAACATTTCATATATATATATATATATATATATATATATATATATATATATATATATATATATATATATATATATATATATATATATAAGAAAAAGCATAATTCAGCAAAATCAATAAGAAATTAAATATTCAATCTCTCCAAATGACCGTTTCTTGGATATGGTGCCTCTCATATATGATATAAGATGAAGAAATGAACTTTTCTTTTAACTTATATAGTAAAGAGAACTTATTGGCTTTAATAAGCTCTGAGATAATTAAATCATTAGAAATTTTTTTAATCATTATCATCAAGGATTATTTAAATTATAATTTCATCATGAAAATGCTAGGATAACTTTATACTTGCAAAACTTGCATCATTTAACTTTTTGCATGTTATAGTTATGATAATTTTTAATATATGGGTATGTTTCTGGAAAATTTTTATTGGGTAGTTTGAAACTATGTTATTTTTTATTTTTTAAAAATAATTTTGATCCTAAAAAATATTGTCATAAGAAAATTAAAGCTTTAAAATAATATTCTAAATAATCTCTACTAATATGATAATATACTGAAATTTTGAACATTATGCTCAGTAGATCATTTTGTTGCTTGCTATTGAGACATTTTGTGAAATTGAGCAATCTATTTAATCATGTTTCTTTTACTATAATGCAATGATAAATATGCTTATAATGCTAGGTTGTGTGGATTTTAGGAGTTCAGATGTGTGGTAGAAGTAGAAGTTCTGGTGCTAAATACATAGGAAATCATAAGGGCCTTTTTTCTATTATGATAGTACTGGAGTCATAAGGGCTTGAATTTTGATGTTTGTTTCTAATGGGAGGTATAAGGGCTTAAGATAAATCTATTATTTTATGCTCTAATATGTAAAGTGCTTATTTATTTACTTTCCATACACAATCTACTTCAATATTTAAGATATCTATAATTATCATTATGCTTAGTCCAATACATTTCTTATGAACTACTTTTACATTCAGTTAAATGCTAAATAAGTAAATTGTTTAAAATTTTAGACCAGTGGGTGTGACCTTCTAAGTTGTGTTAGCTCGCACATATTCTCATCTCTTTCAAGTTAGGCGAAAGGGAAAGAACCAATTGAGTAGCTGAACATTCATGATCTAATTTTTTTGAATATGTATATGTATTTCCCTAATTTTTATAAAGTCATAGCTTTTTGTTTTATTTATCTATGTCGGGTCTGTGTTGTTATGTACTTTACTATAAATTCTATAATAACATTTTGATGAAATAAAAAAATTATGGATAAGTTTATTTTATTTTATTTATTAAAGTTAATTAATTAGAAGCTCCATGGTCTATATAAATTAATAGAAGACATTTGATTAGTCCCCCTGAACTTAGATCTTGGGCTGACCAATCTCAATTCAATACGATATGACCTATCTATCAGTGAGTCATATTGAGTTGGGTTATGATAGTTCATTTTTAATATCAGAGCAGTGATTCTTGGGGAACTGATTATAAAAACGAGCTATAAGAAATAATTTACAGTCGAGTGAGGTGGTTCTGGATAATGTTTGGGTATTCATTTTTTATAATATATATCATCTATAATTAATGTAATTTTTTATCCATAATTACTAATTTTGAGTTAATTAATAATTATGAGCATTAGAATGTTTAATGTCGTAGAAAGTAACTAAGATTTGGAGTTTGAAAAGTGAAACCTGAAGATTGAGAATTTGCTTTATAAGTACCGTAACACTAGGGACGATGGTGCCTCGACATTGAGTTATCATATTTTTAGATAGAAAAATAGATTTAGGTGTGCACAGTGGCACTGAGGATGCACTGCCATAGTGGCATGTCTCAGGTGATGACATTATGGGAGAATTTTTAAGATTTTATGGGAGTGCAATGATACTGAGAAGTTGGGCGCCATGGTGCTATGTCAAGATAGTGATTTTTAATTAATAATAATATATAAAACCATTTTACAAAACCATTTGTTGAGCCATTTTAGAAGAAGAAAAGAGGAAAAAGAGGAGGAAAAGAGGAAAGATAAAGGAAGGGAGAGAGATTTCGATGCTGAAACTCAGGATTTATCCATCAGGCCAATTTGGGATATATTAGAGCTTGAGGTAGACTCCTAAACCACTATCTCTGATTTTAATTCCAGTATGATTATAAGAAGATATGAATAAAATACACTTTTTCTTGTAATTTATGATGTTTACACCATGTGATTTTTAATATATTATTGCATTTCTTAATAAGAACATTTGACTATACGAAATTGAGGTTTAACAATTATTTTTCTTGTATAATTTTTTGAATGTACTGTTGAATGTATGCTTTTCTGGCAAGTGAAGTAGTTATATCAAAGTATTAAATTATTTTTGCGAATGTTTCTCTGAAGTTAGAAATTGAAAATGGAAAGTTTAATAAGTATTCTATTTTGCAAGTAATGTGACTTTACTAGACTTTCATGCACTTATTGAATATTTTATCAATATTAATTATTGCATTGTATTTACAATATTCTACATTACATTACATTGGAGATATTCTATTATGTAAAGTGGAAAAGTAAACTCTATTTTAGGTTTTAATGGCTCTAAATGTACTCTTCTAGCCTCATCAGTATGTTGCTGATTTGGGAGAGATTCTATCCCAACTTGGTGAAAGTGGGTGTGAGAGGTTAAGTAATGTTATAAGTACTCTTTTAGTCCCATTTGCTTGATGCAGATCTAGTAGGGTATCTAACCCCACATATTATATGCAAGTGTAGGAGGTAAAGGGAGGCATAAGTGAAAGTGGAGATATAAGCAAGCATCTTGAACTATGCATTATAATGATTACATTTCTTAAGTTAATATTTTAATGAATTAATTTATGAAATATTCTAAAATATGTATAGTAAACTCCAAATTTCTATATGAATTCTATTAAAAGTAATTAAAGTTAATTAAAGTGATATGTAAGTGACCCTCTCAGAATAAGTATTCTATATATCATTTGGAGGCTTCTATGAAAGTAGTCATATGGTTATAAAAGTGTAAGTGCTAGCTCTAAGATCAAGTATACATTGAAACTATAACAAATTAAGGTTTTGCTTGCACTCTAGTTACTTCACAAGTCTTTATATTTTTCTTTGATGCTCTTTTAATTCTTGCATTGTATATTACTATCTATAAAGGATAAGGTAGGGAGTATATTAAGCTGGTTAAGCTTAATCTATTATTTTCTAATGTTTTAGGAAAAGAAAATGATCCGATGAAAAAGATCAGGTCTAGAAGAAGTTTCTCTTAGCTTGGAGTAAAAGGTACCAATTTTGTAATCCAATTTACTATTTTGATGTGTAAAATTTTTTTAGATGGATTGTTATATTTATTGCATGATGAAATGAAAGTTGATTATATTACTTTTAAGATTTAGAAAATATAGCATGTATGGTTATTTGCTATTGCTAGATGAGTTGATTAATTATAATATTAAGAACATCATTAGGTCCTATGACATCATAATTTCTGCTGGTTTAAATGTGCATGTCTGTTCAACTTTTTCCCGTGCAATTTTCTTATGGATCCGATAGACCCAGATATGACAGATAGGTGGAGTGCGAGTTAGGCAACAATAGTGTAGAGTACCACTACTCTTACGTGATAGTTTGTTAATATTGTTAAACCCTTATGAACTAGCCCGAAGCTAACCAAGAAGAGGGGGGGGGGGGGGGGTTAAAAATTCTTAAACAAAAGAAAAATCTTTTTGAATATTTTAAAACAAACAAGATCAACCCTTGATGTGGAAGCAATTAACAACACAAATCAGAGATTTTAACCATACAATCAACCATAGAATATTAAAGTGTGAAAATTAAAATGAGGAAAAGTAATAAGAAAGAACACAAGATTTATAGTAGTTCGATCAATTTGACCTAAGTCCACTCATTGGAGACACCCTGTCCAAGTATTGCACTTAACCTTCAGTGACTCTCTTTTTACTCTCATAATAAGGTGGAGAAGCCCTTACAAACTCTTTCGACCATCCCGATGAGGCATAGAATCTTGAATCCTTTTTCACCCTTATGGTGAAGGAATAGAACCTAGAATCCTTTTACTCCCTCCTAGAGTAGGCAGAAAATTAACCTGATCTGATGCTTATAATCATCTCCCTACAACAACCAAGGAACTAAGGATGAAGCTTGAAGAAGACGAACAAATCATTACTTGGAGCAACCTTTGTGATTTCCCTCATAAACTCCCCCTCATAAGATTCTCCCTCTCTCTCCCAAACTCACATTCTCCTTCTCTAAGCTCCTTTAGGTTAGGACTTCAGCATAAGATATAATCATCAACAATTAAGAGAGCTTAAATAGGAGGCTTAAAAAAGAGCCCTAATTTTTAACTTTCCATCAAAGATCATTCAGGACGATCTGTCGATCGTCCTGTACGTTAGTTTAAATCAACCTTCCAACTAGGATGATTTAGGATTCATGTACGATTAGAACATAAAGTTTATTCTTATCCTTTACGATGATGTGTACATGGTCTTGTATGATTAGTTCATATATACGCTTTCATCCAGGAAATAGTTCGGGATGTCCATGAGATAAGTCAAGTTGATATGTGGAAATATAACTTATCGTATAGGATGATGTTGCGATTGTCTTGTACGATTAGTTCAAAATCAGACATTATCATTCAATAGATCATTCGGGATGTCCAGGACACTTAGGAGAAAACTAAGGTTTTTGTTATAGATCATCTAGTACGATTACGATTGTCCCTAATGATATGATAGATCAATCTAACCTTAATTACTCTCCTAATCACCTGAATAATTTAGGCATGATTTTTACAAATTGTCCATGATGATCAGTATTGTCCTATACGATTAGTCCAAATTTGAGAGTTATAAAATCTTACCTAAATGAGTTTGGCGGCTAGTTTTTTTATGATTTAAGCATATCGTCCAGGATGATGTGAGTATCATCCAGGATGATTTGCTTAATCAGATTTACTTGGACCATATGACCTAATTAAGGTTTTGAGTTGAACAAATCATCCAGGATGATAAAAAATCATCTTGTACAATTTGGTCAGAAAATTAATTTCTCTATCTCCATTTACTCACTCCCTTGAGTGTGTGTACAAGGTTACTTAGCTTCATTATCCATCATATTAGAATTGACTTAAGAAAAGATAAAAAATGCATTTAAATTAAAATTATAGACAAAACTCAGTCCTAGTCTACCCAATCTTAAGCTGGCTTGAGAGTGAGCTTGTGGACCTGAAAATGTTAGTATTCAACAGAGAAAACAAATATGCAATGAACTTTAATTATTAGAATATAGAAAAGTAAATAACAATAATAATACTTATTATTATAAAAAATCACAAGACTTGGGCCCAGATCTGCAACACTACGGTCAATTCAGATTTTATTTTATAGTTTGCTAGTTTGGTAGCCCAGCTAATGGGCGAGACTCAGAGCCATATTTACTCTATCTGATTTGATGATGTTGATAAGCCTTTATATATGTTTATTATGGTTAAAGACTCTGAGATTTGAGAGTTATGGTTCGTTGATAAGAATAGAAGATTTGTTGATAAGGTTGGAAAAGACTTAGATAAGATGTAGTGGTCTCCTGAGAGGAAGGTACTACTATCTATTTTTCTATTAATTGGTGAGATAGAGAACTGGTGGTTGGGACAACATAAGGAGAAGTTTTAGGGGAGTCTGAACTCTCTAATATGTTGGGATGAGTTTACTTATATTTTTTGAGCATGCCTTATACCTCCATTTACATAATGATAGATGTAGGATACTTATATGTGGCTTATTCAAGGTATCAGGATGGTTATATAGTATGAGGAAGAGTTTCCTTCTTTGGTGAGGTATACTTCACAACTAATTAGCACTTTTGAGAGAAAGTGACATAGATTAATTATAGGGTTTCGAGATAGTCTGAGATAGTCTTTAGTCCCGTGTCATATTATTAATTTTTTTGAAGTGGTGGAGAGAGTCTAATTGATTGAAAATAATAAAGCACGATGGGTACTAATAGGAACATATTTGGCAAGAAGGCATCCGATAACAAATTATTTAGAAAGAGGTGCAGGTTCTGACCTAGAGATTCCATGAGAGGTTGTCGGTCTACATAAGTTCCAGGTGGTGGTAATATGGCTAGTTCTAGTGCTTCTGAAGGTTTTGTTAGTGGGGCACCACTATGCCAAAATTATGACAGGAGACACTTTATTCGGTGCTACATGATAATGGAATAATACTTCTAATATGGTTACACAAGATGCTGGGTAGTTTAATGTCCACAGGTAATACATGATCGACATTCTTAGTCCATATATAAGAGCTTTGTTACTAAGGATAATTCCACCTTAGATATTTGTTAAGGGATCATATAGCCGAGGTAGTAGTTCTAGTTCTATGGTGGGTTCAATAGTAGGAAGGTCGTTTGACAATATACATATAGTGTTTAGAAATCCTATTACTACAGCTCTAGTTCATGCACATATATTAACTTAACTCAGTACGAAGGCTAGATATACTACAAATATAGATACATGTACAACCTTTGTTTCTGATATTCCTTATTATATTTTTCTTGATTTTGGAGTCAGTCACTCAGATTTTGACAATATACATATAGTGTTTAGAAATCCTTATCATATTGTTTATGTCTATTACTTTACCAACTAAGGATGGTATGTTTAGTAGCAGAGTATTTCTATAATATTAAGATATCATGCAAAAAGTGGAATCTAATTTGATCTTATTTCATATCTCTTAATTTGACATAATTTAGGGTATGTACTAGTTGAGTCAATATGAAGCTTAGATTGATTGTTTGATAATGAGTGTTACATTATTTCTTGATGGTGAGAGCTATTTATTCCAGGGAGTTAGAGGAGATCTATTGTGTTATATATATGTTGTTCAGGTGGATAAGTTATGGAAGAAGGCTTGTAATATATTGTTAACATCTGTTTGATATAGGAGCATAAACTCTCAATCTCTGTCTGATTTCTCAATAGTGTGGGAGTTTCCTATGTTCTTTTTTGAGGAGTTAGTGATTTTACCACCTGAAAAAGAGATTAAATTTAGTATTAACATATTTTTGGGTACTACTTTGATATTCAAGGCTCCATATAGGATGGCTCCTAAGGAGCTTAATGAGTGAAATATATAGCTTTTAGAGCTAGTTGACAAATGTTTTGTTCATCCTAGTGTTAGCGTGTATTTGTTCTATTTATAAAGAAGAATGATGATATGTTATACATGTGTTTCAATAGTAGAGAGTTGAATAAGGAAACATTGAAGAACAAATATCTTCTACCTATGATTATTTATTGATTTTACCAACTTATAGATACATCTATGTTTTCCAAGATCGATCTGAGATCTGAATACTATCAGGTGAAGGTGAGATAAATAGATATGATGAATACTAACTTCAATATCATATATGAGCATTATGAATGTTTAGTTATGTCTTTTGGGGTGACTAATGTGCCTGCAGTTTTCTCAGATCTCATGATTAGGGTGTTCAGAGAATATTTAGACTTATTTGTTATCAAGTTTATAAATAATATTCTAGTTTACCGAGCTTCTAAGGAGCATCATGTGGTTTATCAGAGGATTATTCTAGAGATATTAAGTTAAAATAATATGTTTGAAAAATTTTCAAAGTGCAAATTATGGTTGAAGAGTATCCCATTTTTGGGGCATATGGTGAGTAGTGTAGATATCTATGTAGACTCTCAGAAAGTTCAGGCTATTACATAATAACTGAGGCCTAATACTATATCCGAGGGATGCAATTTTTTAGGTATGTATGGTTATATAAGAAATTTATAAGAAAATTTTCTCAGATTTCTGCATCTTTGACGAGATTGGCTTAGAAGTTAATGGCTTTTGCTTGGACATACAATTGCGAAGAGAATTTCAAAGGTTGAAATATTGTTTGACATTCACTCCAGTTCTAACTATATGAATGGACTTCCGATGTAGTTGAAGCCACATGAGATGAACTATTGGTCATACATGATTTGGAGCTTGATTATATATTTGTTTTAAAGATTTGGAGGCACTACTTGTATAAAGTTAGGTGTGAGGTTTAAATTGATCATCAAAGCTTGAAGTATATATTCACTCAGAAGAATCTAAATTTTGAGGAAAAGAAGATTTCTTAAGCTGATTAACGATTATAATCTAAATATCTAGTATCACCCATGTAAGATAAATATCATAGAGATGCTCTGAGCAGAAAATCTTTTTAGAATATCAAGTCTTTTTCTTACTTCTTTTACTACCAAATGAAACTCTATTAATCTAGCTCATTCTACTAACTTAGAAAACTTTTTGTTCCATAAAGGCACTAATAAATATGTCAGCTCCAAGTTAAACCCCTACAGAAACCTATAATACTTTTCCTCAGTAGTTGGGATCAAGTGAGGAGCATACCCATCTAATGTAGATAACTCAACATCATATTTTATCACAATCTTATATCTATTCTCTAGTTTAATAAATGATTTATGTATTATCACTGAGCTAACGGAGGTACAAACCACATCCTGAACATTAAAGCGAACTCATCCCAAGTGATCTCAACATTAGTCTTCCCCTGGAGTTTCTCTCTCTTAGGTCCAACCCACCATCTCTCTGCCTCTCCTTCAAATAGAAACATACTAAAGTACCATCATGCTCTCTAGACACTACATGTTGTCAAAGATATTTTTTATCTTCAATAACTAGTCTTCTGTAGCCTGAGGTCCTACAATTGAATAATGAAGGCTTCAACTTATGGAATGTTTGTAAGTGTCTGTCTCCCTCTTCTTCTTTACTCCCAACTATTTTTCTTTGTTCATCCCTATTACCCATGCTATAATAGTAGTAAATTCCATCACATTATTTGATGGTATTGAAGCTGCATTATGTTGCTCATTAGGTATATTTAGCTCAAGTAGACCCATTTCAACTATTTGCTTACATAATTTTGCTTAATCTAAATAATTAATATATACAATCATTTATATATGTAAAATAATGCATCTTAATCTACCCAATCTATATAAATCACAATCAATTCTTACATTTATGGTAAATATCAAGTCTTCGAATAACATTGCTCTGATACCAAGTTTTTGATGCCCCAAAATCTAATTTAGAAGAATTATTATTTTATCTAATAATTAGAGATATCTAATTTCTTTTATCAATAAAAATATTAGTAAAAATAAAACTATATATTAAAACATAAATATATACATATGTATTCATTTCTTAAAAAAATTATATACACTATTAAGGATCTATACAATCATATCATAATTAGTCTTTCCTAAGTATAAAAGAATAACTAAAATAACAAAAAATTGGACCTAAAGGATCCTGATCAATCTCTTACTCATGATCACATGCTCTGACTCGAACACATTTAATCACATATGATAAGCTTAAGAGCCAAGAAAATAACCAAATCCTACGATTGGATTGAAAGCACGACAAAGGAGAAATCGCATGAAAGTAGTCAAATAATAATAATAGTATTAATATGATCATGAATCAATGCAGAAATAGTAAAATATACATGACAATGGAGCAATAAAGTTATGTAGTAATAGTAAAATCTATAACCAATAAAATAGTATAATACGAAGCTAGTAAAACAATATGTTGGGAAAACCAACTGTAAACTATTACAGGTTAAGAATGCATAAAACAATCATCTTAGTGGAAAAATTGTATTAAGCGATAAAACCAAAATATCGGTAAGAACTTTCAGAAGTATATCAATGTAATAAAACATTATTAATGATTTATACATGCTATCCCATTTTTCTATATTAGTATCAAATAAGAATTTTAATCATATGCTCTGTATATCATGTGCTCAGTATCAATAATTAGTATAGTGAATCAATTATAGTAACAGTAATAGTGAATCAGTAGTAGTATTAATAATAGTATCATTGTTCATATCTGTATCAATAAAACTAGTTGCAGTAGCAATAAAACAATACAGTAATAGTAAATCCATATAGTAAGAATAAATTCATACATTAATAGAAATAATGCTTCAATAACATGCATTTTAGTAATCAGACAAAGCAAGCAATAAGTCCCAACTTAATCGATGATTTTTTAATATCATATTAATTAGTACCAATAAATCATTGGTTTGATAAAGGAATCTTCACTCTTTGCCTGTAGGTACAATAATCATCTCCTTATAACTCTCAATCAACATCACATGAATCAAAAGAGGATAACATCAAACTATAGTGTTTAAGGGAAAGTTCATCGATTCACTATTATAGGTCAATCAATTTCCAGCCAACGTTAGTGAATAATTAGTCTTTACTTATTTTTCTCCACACACATTATTATCATAATACTATAATAGAAATAGTGACAAGCTATTACTCAATCACATATCGATAATAAAGCTTAATTAGACTTAATTCCAAAAGTACAAAAATATCCTAACAATAAGTAATAGAAAACCTTAGCAGAAAAATTCACATTTTAAAAAATTAATAAATTTATTAAAGAACATATATAACAATATTGTGAAACTTTAATTTAACTAAAATATTATTTTTAGATGTCAAAATAAAACTTTTGAATCGATAAAAATCACCACTTTTTAAAAATTACATAGTAAAAAAACTCAAATAAATACTAAAAATATTCATATTCTCAATCTCTATAACATATTAAAAGTTAAGTTATGAAAGTTTTACTAATATAAAATTATCCTCATTTTTTGGTAATAAAAATACAAATTTGATTAGAAAAATTCCAAAAATATTAAATTATTGAAATCAGACATAGGATAAAGGTTCCTTACAATGAGACAAGCAAATATCCAATAGGGTCGACTGGAAAAAATTTCAAGTTTTCTTTTCTCCCTACTATCTTTTCTTTCTTATTTTTATCTCTCTGTTTCATTCTTTGTCAGCCAACTTAGGAAGAAAGTGATTTTTTTGGACATATGACGGTCATAAAACCCTCACTTGTACTAACAAATATCAATTTTTTAAGGATTTACACCAATGTCAAAAAATTCTGAAAAAAATTAGTGTAATTAAAGAACTTTAATATCTATATCATGACGAAGATGATTTATAATTTAGATTTATAATGAATCCTTTATTTGACTGGATAAAATATGAGTTATTATAAGAAGCCAGGCTGATTAAATAAAAAATAAAAAAATTTGTATAATATTTATTAGGCATATACAATAAGAAATTGGGAAACCACTGATTAAAAGAGATGCACTACCTTGCCTAGATCTCTAATGTGGTCATGGTGCAGAAAGCTAAAAGGAAAATGGAGGATGAGCGTCAATTTCACTAAACTCAACTCAACATGCTCAAAAGATGGGTAGCCACTTCTTATAAAATGTTGGATTTACAATGACCATGGTTCTTTTTTAGGTTAATATCAGATTAAGATGAGACCCAACAACTATAAAAAGACATCCTTCATCACTTCTAAAGACCTTTGTTTCTATAAGGCCATGCCATTCTATCTTAAGTAGATTGGGAAAACTATTGAAAGAAGGTGGATTAGATCTTCAAAGAACAGAAGGATGCAATGTAGGAGTGTATGTGGACGATCTACAGGTAAAGTGCAAGTTACCAAAGCATCACTTATTGGGCCTCAGGGAGACATTCATCACACTTAAAAGGAAAGGTACAATATCTGAATTAATTCTCTAAAATGTATTTCCCTTAGTGCCTTAGGGCAATAAAGTGATATCAAATAAGGTTGATACAATCATGGATATGCATGTCATTACCCAAAAATCTAATGAATGTGCAACGACTCATAGGCATTGTGCTTAATTGCTTCATCTCTAGGTCGAGTAAGTGATGATAACCCTCTTAAAAGTGTTGAGGAGTGTCAAGAAGTTCACTTAGATTGAGTAGTGTGAAATTTCCTTCCAACAACTTAAACTCCTTTCCTCACCACCATTACTCCAAAGCTCAAGATTAAGGAAAACCTGAAGGATGTAATGAGTTTGGTACATACTTAGGAAAAAGGAAAAAAGAAATGGCCAACCTACTCCATCAACAAAACTCAACATGGCATCGAATAAAGATACCTGACACTTATGACCTATGCTCGATGACTAGAGTCATATTATAGCTCATTAATCCAAGTGGTCAATGACTAATCACATACAACTTCCTCATGCATAGTCAAAATCATAAGATATTGAATATTGCCATTCCTAGCTATATGTAATAATTTAAAATAAATATGTTTTTTTTATATGTCATTCATCCTTAAGCTAATAATACGAGGACATATATAATGCCACTCATAGAAAATATTTTGTTTTTAGCTTAAAGATTGTGACAAATGTATTGCATGCAATTATAAAAGAACAACAAGTTCATTGTTCTTCTGTCCAATTGTCTGCTCCTTATGATACCTCTCATATATATTACAATACAAATAAATGGAATTTTCTATTAACTCATATATTAAAAATAATTTATTAACTTTGAAAAGGTATTTTGCTGATTTGCGTATCAAATACTTTTATTAAAATTGAGATTTACAAACATAACTTAAAATTCACATATAATTACATATATTATATCTGAACATTTATATAAATTTATTTATATATTACTCAAATCTATAAATTTATTATAAAATATTACTAATATTAATTTATTTAAAAAAAATTACACCGCATAACCATTTGATTGCAAAAAGAAAATATGCCCATTTGTCTTTGATGAGTAAAATTGTTTTTTATTATGTCTTCACCAACCACTCAATAAGAATATTATTTTTTTTCTGCTCTAAGAATGAGATAAAATCCACTTAAACAATTATAAATGGATGCTTATTTTTAAAGAATATATATTCAAAAGTCAAATAATTAATAAGAAATTAAATATTCTTTTCTCCAAAAAATTGCTCCATATGGTGCCTCTCATTAATGATACAACATAAAGAAATAAAATTTTATTTTAATTTATATGTTAAAGATAATTTCATGACTTCAATAAGCTCAGATAAAATTAAATCCTTTAAAAAATCTTATAAATTGAATCATTCAAAATATACGTTTTCCAGTTTAGAACAACTCAAACTATATACTCGTACGTGTTAACACAAATATTTCACATCTATCTAACATGTTCTAGCACGACAAATGACCCGAAATAGTCACATCATGTGCATAAGGGACTCGCCAGTAGTGAAAGTAGACCAACTTTAGAATTTGTCCCAGGCATGCACATCAAATTTGTCCTTTAATATCCCTTTATCTAGCAATAGGAAATGAACTCTTTAGGGTTCATAAGTACAACCCTCAAGACTTGGACATTCCTCATCTCACAGGTGTCATAACTTTAAAGGACTTGGCTATTGAGCCTGGAGGACAATATATGCCTTATAAGGACTTGCCTTGGCATCCAAAGGAATCACCAACATAGATTTGCCATACATAACATATCCAGAAGACTAGCCCATAGGAATTGCCATGAAATCAAGAGTTGCATTAAGAATATAGAGTCATGGTGGCACCTATTGATTAATGCCACATGTCATGTTTAGTCTATAACGGGTCTTAACTATTATTGTAATTTATTTTTATTGTGTGCAACATTCCCGGTAGCTTTGTAAGTCTTATGAATAAAGAATGAAGAGGTACAATTTATATCTTCTTCACACATACTTCCGAATATTTTTAGCATATTTAACATAGAGATCAGAAAGTCTAACATAAGGTGAGACACATCAAAGGTGATGACGATTTCTATTAAGATAATTAGCCGTACGAGGCAACTCTGTACTTTACAACAAGATCCACAATGAGTAGTGCATGTGTCTATTCTAGCCTTCGAGTTTAGGATGTTACCCTTAAGGAGACTAGAAATTTTTGTGTAAGGTGAGATCCACCAAAGTGACATCTTATTGAGTTCATACTATTCAAGTTCCATTTATTGGTCCATAAGTCATAATTCGATTTTCTCACCACAAAGCATTGAGTACTCAATATATTATCAACATTGATTGATCCAAAAGCTTATAATGATTAGATTTTTTTAATATAATCCACCGAGTTAAACACTTAGTGAAAAGAAACTTTTTATATCTTGGGATTCTACATTATTCATTAAATTTGCCAAAACAACTTGTTAAGAACCTATCAAGTTCAGTTTTTTTTTTAAGGTTTGTTGAGTCCTTTACTCGATAAATTTTTTAATTAAAGTCTAGTTCAATATTCATTTCATTAGTTCACTTACAACACCCTAACTATGTTAATATATTATGATGTGTATTAATATGTTCTTCTTAATAAGCTGGCCCTCTACCTCTAGCCATGAAGCCATATACTCTTTAAGATACTAATAAACAGATGAGTACACTTTTCTTATGGACCTCACCTAAGGCAAAGAAGTTTTGCCAAATATTCCCTATTAATTTTACAGCTACAAAGACAAGTTCATCCTTCGGGACTTATTTCATAATCTCCTCTAGCAACTTGGAGTAGACTGACTACCTATGGTCATAACACCTCCTCAGAGGGTGGATGGAGTCCTCACCATTTTATCAACTCTGAGGGGAGGATGGACTCATGCTCATCCTCAAGGTTGATGATGACCTCTCTGCCCTTTTCATCTACTACCGCAACACTCAAACTTTGGACGGTCGCGGTGAAGCAGTTGCCAACATGAAGAACTGCACCACCTCTATGAAAAGACATGCCAATGCAATCAGTAACCATGCCATATTAACAAGCACCACAGTAGATCTAATATTATAGCATTGAGGCACTAGTTCATTTTTCACTACCCACAACATGAAAACCGGCAATTACCAGCGCTTAGCATTAATTTTTCGGCGGATTTGAAAACTACCGGCAGTTTTTCGATGTTTTATAAACCGCCGATATAAAGTGCGTAGGAAACAAATTTCGGCTGTCAATTTCTGGCAGTTAATTTTACCAACGGCTTTCCGGTGGCATAAACAGCCAGTAATTTCCGGCGGTCATAGCACCGATGACCGCCAGTTAATTACCGGCATCTTATCAGCCATCTCAAAAGCAGGTTTTACCGGCGGTTCAGCCGCCGGTTGATTGGCGTTTGTTTCTAGCGGCTAAACTACCGGTTAGCCACTGAAAATCTGTAGCATTTAATTTTTTTTTTACAGCGCCCCCTCTATTACTCAAATTTCCACAATACGTACACAAAATTCAAAACATATATAGCACGCCACGATTAAAAAAATTACTTAACACCGGTGGCTTGACCTCCGATAAAGGTGCCGTGAAAACAGAAAACCGGCGGTGTACCCTCGGGTTAATATACCACCAATAATTCCGGTGGTGTATTATTAAAAACCACCTGATAAAGCGCAGGTTAATACCAGCGGTTAGACAGCCGGTTTAACTGCCGGAATTTAACCTACACATAATATAAAGATATTAGAGATTTGCGTAACTTCTATTGAAGGAAAATAGATTGAATTCAAATTGATTTGTAAATTGGATGGTATTAATTCTCATGTAAATCTATGTGAACAAATTAAGAATAATATCAAAGCATTTATCCTAGTACGTGGGGTTTTCTACATGGGACCAAACCATCTAAGCAACTCTCTCACTCTCTCTAATCTTATCTCCATAGGAGCTTCTCCAAGCTTTTCATGTGTATGCTCAATTCGTATCTTGTCACTAAGAGTAAAGTCATTCTTGAGCATTCTCATCTCTGCAAACACTTAACTTAATGTTATGCTTCTCTTTTAATGACCAACATTTTAAACCATAAAGCATTACAGTCTCACCACCATCTTATAGAACCTTACCCTAAATTTGAGGGGAATTTTCTATCACATAATAAGGTCAAAACATTGCTCCACTTTAACCATCCAACTTGAGTTCTATTAATAGTATCCACATCTATTTCACCATCAACTCCTTCTCTAGTCTTATCAACAAGAAGTATATTATCAACAAAATGCATACATCATGGTACAATCTCCTGCAAATGTCTACCGAGAGCATCCATGACCAAAGCATAAAAATATGGGCTAACGATAGAAAAACTTACGGCGGCTCCAACGACCGAGGCGGTGAACGACGACGACGAAGGTGGTGTACAAAGGCTACAAAGGTGATGTTAAGTGGGAGGTGACTCACGCGACTAGGACCAAAGCGGGAAATGAAATGAATAGCAAGACAATCCCGAACAATGCCTAGAGGGGAAATAGGGCCTTTTCCAGCATTACTGCAGGCTGATTTTCTGTTAGAGATGTCTCTGGAGGCTTTTCCACTGAAAAATTTTGTAGTGTTTAAGTAAGCCAATGGGTTTCCACCGGAAGTTATGCTGAATAATTTCCGACGCATTTTTCACTAGTAATGTTCCAGCGGTTTATCCACCAAACAAATCGTCAGTAAGTGATCGTCGAAATATCCGCCGGTTACACAACTACTACCGACTGATATAATATCACCGAAGAGTCCACTGTTAATGCTAGTTTTTCCTGTAATGTCAAAAGGAACTGTAAAAATGAAAGTAAAAGAGAAATGATGTAAGTTTGGGGATGCTTTAATTATTTGTGTTATATATGAAATTTTTAGGCTATTGGATTTTGTTATTGATCCTAATGATGAATCTTCGATAATAGATTCTAGTTTTTTTATCCCCTAATAGACAATGATGATTCATGTAAGGAAGCCAATGATGGAAAAATTAATACAAGTAATTCTACTTGTAAAATCACTGAGATTAGCAATATTAAGGTCAATATTCAAGATAGGGTGAATAAAAATTTCACTTACATAAGTTATAAGATATGTAAAGATAAAACCTATTGTCACTTGACACTCTAATTGCTTTGAAATTGCCCATTCAAAGTTAAGAATGGAGCTTTAAGGGTTATAATAGGCTTTATGATCAATACGAAGGGGAGGAGATAATAATCTATATTCACCATCATGACAATATTAAACAACTTGTTAATGTATCATTTGTAAGTGCAATTGATTTATATGTTTTATTAATCATGGAAATTTTGACAAGAACAATATTGACTAGAAAAACTTCTATAAACATTGCATTTTTGAAAAAGACAAAGGATAAAGAAAGGTATGATAAATTATATATATTATGATACGTGGAATTATTTCTATGCTTGGAGGAAAATATACTAGTATGGTATGATCTATTTTATATATAATTACTCTAAAAATGTTTGGATTTATATTTGTATATATAATAATATTGGGATAAATGACACAACGGAGAAAAAGATTAACGTAGCTGACCCCACGTAGTTGGATAAAAGCTTGATATTGTTGTTGTTGTTGTTGTTGTTGTTGTTGCTGCTGCTGTTGTAAATAAGAATAAGGATTCGTTTGGGATGATGGCTTTCTTATTGTTAGGGGTGTCAATATTTCACACGACACGAAAATCCGACCTGATTTCAAAACGGGTCGGGTTCAGGTTGACTCGACCGCCGGGTCAACCCGAAAACCCGTTTAATTTAAAAAATTTGGATTCTAGCCCGCTGCTTGCTGCCCCTGCCCGTGCTGCCCCCGCCCGCACTGCCCGCACCCCGCGCTGCCCGCTGCCCCGTGTGCCCAGCTACCCGCTGCCCCGTGTGCCCAGCTACCCGCTGCCCTTGCCCGCGCAAGCCCTCGCGTGTTGTGTCTGCCCCCTCGCCCGCCTTCCGCCCGCCGCCGTTCCTACGTTCTGGCGCCGGCAGAACCCAAATTCGGGTGGGGTCGGGTCAACCCAACAACCCGACGGGTTGGGTCCGGGTCAGACTTTTCGACCCGTTTACATATCCGGGTCGGGTTAGGGTTGACCCGTTTGAACCCCGGGTCAGTTCGGGTCTGACCCGAACCCGTCCCGAAACCCAATTTTGACACCCCTACTTATTTCTTCTTAAAGCAAATTTTTAATATAAAATTTTAATTTTTGTACTTGAAATTAAGCTGCAGCAAGAAAGCCATCCCAAACGAAGCCTAAGTCATTCAAGGTATTCAAGTAATTTATGCAATGTAAAGTCTAAATTTAGACTTAGGCAAGCAAGAAAAATAATATATTGAGGGCATATATGATTTGGAATACCATGATGGAGATTTTATTTAATTTTGAAAAGATTAGGAGAATATTAAACGAAAGATAGTAATTAGAATGACTCCCCAATGAGACATCATTGATCAAAGGCTGTATAAAGCTATGGTAAAGAAAGATTTCTTTAGGAAAAAAAATGAATAAATATTTTTGAAATAAGGACAATTGATGCCTACTGATCATTAGCCATTGAGAACTGCCGCATAGCAATTAACGACCTACCCAAGAACTAGTCGTTACTAGAATTTTTTTTTAATAAATTATGTTCATAAACATATATTTTTTTTTAATTATTGTTATTAAGTCATCTTATCAATATAAATAAAGTAATTTTTTAGTATTAACTTGCAATAAAATGAAATCCTAAAATAAGAGAATAAAATTTATATTAACTGATTATTCTAATTATTAGTATAATGTTTTGATTTTCTAAATTACTTTGTTAAATTTTAATTATTTTGTAATTTAAAGATTTTAACTATAATTTTGATTTCAAATTAACTAACAATTATTAGACAAAAATTTCAAATTGTATTTGTATTTAAACTATAAATAATTTAAATTAAAAAAAGAATAGAATAATAATTCTAAATATGTATTGTGATTTCCATCAACAGCTAATCCTAATATTTTTTTGGACTTCTAATTTTAAGCATTGGATCATTTCTATATTACATGTCAATTTAGTAAAGGAGATCTTTGGATACTCCACTTGTGTTAAAGGTGAAGGAGAACGAAATTTTTAGGCGTTGCATACATGAATTGACAGAAGATAGGATTTGCTTGCTTATGCATTTGCATGATAATGCTAGCCAATAGAACATGAGATATGTTAAATGATATGGGTTGGATATATCTAAAGTAGAAGTTCTTAGAGCTTGATCATCATATGGTTGGCTTGCACTTTCTTTAAATGCATTATCATAAGTTACAATGGGAAAGAAAAGGTCGACATTTGGATGATGTTCAAAGGAAATAACTTGACTTTGAGCATGTTATTCTGTATCATCCTTAGATTTCAGGCAATCATGTGCAATGATTCTTTAGTGCATTATGCATAGAGACAATTGCTTTCCAACTTCTTCATTTGTAATCTTCCTAATTGTCACATGAACATACTTACGATGTTGTAGGAAATTGCAGTAATCAAAGCTTGAATAGGCAATCCACGGGCTCATTTAAGGAAATTGTTAAATAATTTAGATATGTTTATAGTCATTACTCCAAACATATGCCTGTTGTCATGTATAAGTGCCATACGTGTAACATCACGGTCTACCGGCCATTTATGTACTTCCTGCTTGATGTTTTGTAAGTTAATCATGCATCTATTGAATGTAGGAAGATCATCGGTGGTACCTGATAGGTATATTTCCTAGCATAAAAATATACATCTCTAATGTCTATAGTGCGCACTACTTTCTTTAAGTTATCCCTTAAATGTCGGAGGCAATGATGATGAGCTACATTTGGGAATATATCTTGACACTCACATACTAAACATGTATATGTCTATCCGAAATAACATAAATGTAAAGTATTGTCCTAACTATTGGTAAGGTGTCGTACAGACAACTAAGGAACTATAACTAAGATTCATTGCATTTCGACTCATCAATGGAGAAAGCTAAGTGGAATAGGCCATTATTTGTATTAATATCAACTACAATAAGCAAGGTACCCCTTTATTACCAAGAAAGGTTCCATCAAGGCTCAAAATTTGCTAGCAATACCTCTAGCCTACAATTGATGCCTACTGATCATTAGCCATTGAGAACTGCCACATAGTTATTAACGACCTACCGAAGAACTAGTCGTTACTAGAATTTTTTTTTAATAAATTATGTTCATAAACATATATATTTTTTTAATTATTGTTATTAAGTCATCTTATCAATATAAATAAAGTAATTTTTTAGTATTAATTGCAATAAAATGAAATCCTAAAATAAGAGAATTGTTGCGTGCGAGAATATACGCGGTGGTAGAGTTTATAATTTTGCGTCCTAGCGTTGCACGAGTATTTTGCACACAAACAGAAAAGAGAACGTGAACACCAAGGTTTTTACGTGGAAAACCCAAAAGAGGGAAATAACCACAGGGCCTCGCCCAGTTGCAAAGTTCCACTAGTGTTTTTGTAGATTACAAATGACGGATTCGTCCTACAAGTTGGGATAATCCGAATACACTTTGCTTCCTCCAAAAAGTTTACAAAATTCTGCAAATTCCTTGCGTTTCCTGAAAATCCGGCAGAGTTCCGACGTCTTCAGGCGGCAGGAAGAGTTTCGGTGGTGGTCGAGGAGGTGAGGAATCTCCTTTTCCCTTTTTTCCTCTTCTTCTTCTTTCTTCTGCGAATTCCAGGCGTTTCACGAAAATCCGGCAGAGTTCTGGCATTTTCAGGCGGCAGGAAGAGCTTCGGCGGTGGTGGTCGAGGAGGTGAGGAATCTCCTTTTCCCCTTTCTCCTTCTCCTTCTCTTCTTCTTCTCTCTCTTCACTTGAGTCCCCTTGGTGTAGAATGAGGGCTCTATTTATAGTTTTTCTGGAGTGGCATAGCCCGTAAATAGGCGTGAGATCAAGGGCGAAGAGGGAGTGGTTTGAATGGACGGCCAATATCGAATCCTTTGATCATGTACCGTTTGTTGGACATTTAAAGGCCTTAATGATGTCGGAATTCGATGATCTTGGGCTCGTTGGATTAGTCTTGTCGAGCCGCTCGATTCGAGTATAAGCTCGTCAAAATCAGAGACCTTTTGGTAACTCAAATTGCGGTTTGAACCTTCCAATAGCGCTTTGAACCCTTGATTCGGACTCATTTGGGCTCAGATTGGGTTGATCTTGGTGTCGTTGGGTTTGTATTTCCAAGACGCTCAGTTTGACTATAAGCTCACTGAAATCGGAGTTTGGGTACTCCCAAAATTAATTTTTAAAATTTCCAACTAGCTTTTGCCTCGAGATTCGTGCCCGATCAGCTAATTTTTGGAGTACGTATCAGTTGCCCCCCTATTTTCGGACGTCGAAGCTCTAGGAGTCCAAAAATATATACTTTGAAAATTTGTATCGGCCAACACCAAAAATTATGTTCCAAAGATTAAGTTTTTCTCGAAACTTGATCATAGAGGCTTTGTTGAGCCTAGAAAGTTACAAAATTGAGTCCGGAACGTCGAAAAACGTGTCCGGGGACCCCAAAAACGTCGAATTTGGCCTTTTCAGGGCAAAAAAATGGATCCCGTATGGACCGGGCGACCAAACCGGCCGAACCGGCCGGCCGGCCGCCGCTGCTGCCACTGCCGGAGGGCAGAACCTTGGCCGCGCTGGGCCTGCAGCGCGTAGTGCTGCCGTGAGCCGCACCTGCATGAGCCGCACTGGGTTGAACCGCGCCTGGTCTGTCCGCGCGTGAGCCAGACCTACCCGCTCCTGGGCTGTCCGCGCGTGAGCCAGACCTGCCCGCGCCTGGGCTGTCCGCGCGTGAGCCAGACCTGCCCGCGAGGCTTTTCGCGCGGCAATGCCGCTGCTGCTGCAGCCGGCGGGTGCCGGCCGTTGGCCACATTCAGCCACCCGCAATCCGCGCGCCGTGTCCGCGGATTGATGCGCTTGTCGCGTCGTTTCGGGATGCCGATTGACTGCACTGCCTTAAGTGGGCCCCATGTAGGTAAAAATTGATTTTTTATTATTTTTGGGTCCAAAAAATTCCGAAAAAATTCCAAAAAATTTGAAAAAAAATTAGAAAAATTGGGAATTCCGAAAATTGCAATAACTCCCCCTCATTCTCTTGAAAACCTATGAATAGGCCCCTTAGGCCTTGAGAAAACTTGCACCTTCTCTTTCTTTCTCCCTCCGTCTCTCTGGCGGCTGAGGCCTCCGCTATTTACGAGCGGGAAACTTCCCCTGCTCGAATTAGCGCCCCTCCTCGCGTGCAGAAGCCCACGGGACTTCTTTCTCTCTCTCCGGCTTACTGGCGGTTGAGGCTTCCGCTATTTGCGAGTTGGAATTTTTTCCTGCTCGACTTAGCGCCCCTCCTCGCGTGCAGAAGCCTACGGGATTTCTTCCTCTCCCTCTGGCTTACTCGCGGTTGAGGCTTCCGCTATTTGCGAGTTGGAATTTTTTCCTGCTCGACTTAGCGCCCCTCCTCGTGTGCAGAAGCTTACGGGATTTCTTCCTCTCTCTCCAGCTTACTGGCGGTTGAGGCTTCCGCTATTTGCGAGTTGGAATTTTTTCCTGCTCGACTTAGCTCCCCTCCTCGCGTGCAGAAGCCTACGGGATTTCTTCCTCTCTATCCGGCTTACTGGCAGTTGAGGCTTCCGCTATTTGCGAGTTGGAATTTTTTCCTGCTCGACTTAGCGCCCCTCCTTGCGTGCAGAAGCCTACGGGATTTCTTCCTCCCTTCAGTTCTTCGAGAGATTTGTTGAACTGCTGAAATACGGCGTTAGGTAGAAATACATCATTGGGTAGAAGACCGACGAAATTTCTATGACAGTCAGAATTCCGACGACGAGTAGGAGTCCGCTGACGAGTAGAAGTCCGACGATAGGGACAAGTCTGATGTCGGGTAGAAGTCCGCTGACGAGCAGAAGTCTGACGACAGGGAGAAGTCCGTCATGGGTAGAAGACCGACGAAAGTTCATCGATGAGCAGAAGTCCGACGACGAGTAGGAGTCCGCTGATGAGCAGAAGTCCGACGACAGGGAGAAGTCTGACGTCGGGTAGAAGTCCGACGACAGGGAGAAGTCCGTCGTCGGGTAGAAGACCGACGAAAGTTTGTCGACGAGCAGAAGTTCGACGACGAGTAGGAGTCCGCTGATGAGCAGAAGTCCGACGGCAAGTAGGAGTCTTCTGACGAGCAGAAGTCTGACGAAGAGCAGAAGTCCGACGCAAGGGAGAATTCCGACGTCGGGTAGAAGACCAACAAAAGTTCGTCAATGAACAGAAGTCCGACGACGAGTAGGAGTCCGCTGATGAGCAGAAGTCCGACAGCGAGTAGGAGTCTTTTGATGAGCAGAAGTCCGACATCAGGGAGAAGTTCGACGTCGGGTAGAAGATCAACGTCGGCTAGAAGACCGACAAAATTTCGTCGACGAGCAGAAGTCCGACGTCGGGTAGAAGTTTGACGTCGGGTAGAAGACCGACGAAAGTTCGTGGATGAGAAGAAGTCCGACGACGAGTAGGAGTCCGCTAATGAGCAGAGATCCGTCGACAGGGAGAAGTTCGACGTCGGGTAGAAGTCTGCTGACGAGTAGAAGTTCGACGACAAGGAGAAGTCTGACGTCGGGTACAAATTCGATGTCGGGTAGAAGTCCTATCCCAGATTGTATGTCAGAACATTTGTTCGATCATATTATCCTGTGTGGAAGAGGTCGAGAGAATCTATTAAGGATGAAATACTTATCCGAGGTTGTATGTCGGAGCCCTGCTCGACGACGTTAACCTGTGTGGATGAGGTTAGGAGAATCCACCAAGGATGTAAGACCTATCCGAGATTGTATGTCAGAATATTTCTTCGATGACATTAACCTGTGTGACAGAGGTCGAGAGAATCCACCAAGGATGTAAGACCTATCCGAGGTTGTATGTCGGAGCTCTGCTCGACGACGTTAACCTGTGTGGATGAGGTCAGGAGAATCCACCAAGGATGTAAGACCTATCCGAGGTTGTTTGTCAGAACATTTGTTCGATGACATTAACCTGTGTGGAAGAGGTCGAGAGAATCCACCAAGGCTGTAAGACCTATCCGAGGTTGTATGTCGGAGCCCTGCTCGACGACGTTAACCTGTGTGGATGAGGTCAGGAGAATCCACCAAGGATGTAAGATCTATCTGAGGTTGTATGTCAGAACATGTGTTCGATGACATTAACCTGTGTGGAAGAGGTCGAGAGAATCCACCAAGGATGTAAGACCTATCCGAGGTTGTATGTCGGATCCCTGCTCGACGATGTTAACCTGTGTGGATGAGGTCAGGAGAATCCATAAAGGATGTAATTCCTAGCCGAGGTTGTATGTCAGAACATTTGTTCGATGACATTAACCTGTGTGGAAGAGGTCGAGAGAATCCACCAAGGATGTAAGACCTATCCGAGGTTGTATTTCGGATCCCTACGCGACGACGTTAACCTGTGTGGATGAGGTCAGGAGAATCCACCAAGGATGTAAGACCTATCCGAGGTTGTATGTCAAAACATTTGTTCGATGACATTAACCTATGTGGAAGAGGTCGAGAGAATCCACCAAGGATGTAAGACCTATCCGAGGTTATATGTCGGAGCCCTGCTCGACGACGTTAACCTGTGTGGATGAGGTCAGGAGAATCCACCAAGGATGTAAGACCTATCCGAGGTTGTAAGTCAGAACATTTGTTCGATAACATTAACCTGTGTGGAAGAGGTCGAGAGAATCCACCAAGGATGTAAGACCTATCCGAGGTTGTATGTCAGAGCCCTGCTCGACGACGTTAACCTGTGTGGATGAGGTCAGGAGAATCCACCAAGGATGTAAGACCTATCCGAGGTTGTATGTCAGAACATTTGTTCGATGACATTAACCTGTGTGGAAGAGGTCGAGAGAATCCACCAAGGATGTAAGACCTATCCGAGGTTCTATGTCGGAGCCCTGCTCGACGACGTTAACCTGTGTGGATGAGGTCAGGAGAATCCACCAAGGATGTAAGACCTATCCGAGGTTGTATGTCGGAGCCCTGCTTGATGACGTTAACCTGTGTGGATGAGGCCAGGATCAAATCCCCCTGGGATTGATCGTCTGTTGATTGAGATACAATATGGATTGTGTATTTCTCGAATCACGGAGAAAGAGTTTGAGAAGTTTTTTTTCTTATCTTTCATAAGAGAAAAAATCATATCACAACAACATGAACATTATATTATTGCATTACGTAAGATAGTACAATAGTTCCCTAGTACGACTAACACATTACAAAGTACTCAACACACAAGATGTACGCACGGTGACAATACAACAACATTTAACTTGGGAGAAGATATTCGAGATATCAAAGTGACACTCAACTCAACATAAAAGTGACAACAAGATAAGTAATATTTGCTAATACAAATACATAGTGCGTGATCATTCAATCTCTCCAACCATTTGAATAATATTCAATGGTTTTCTTTGTTGTTGATTAATCCCCCAGTCGGACCAACTTCATCTCGGGTTGGTGTATTCTTGATGAATTGTCGGAGATATCCCTGTCGGATCAGTCTCTCAACTTCTTCCTTGAGCTGCCAACATGCTTCAGTAGTGTGCCAACGGCTACGGTGGAAGTGGCAATATTTCTCCTGGTTTCCGATATTGGGCTTCAAAGGGTGTGGCCATTTCACATTCTCCTGATCCCGGATGGCCATTAATATATTTGCTTGGGATGTATTAAGTGGTGTGTACTCCTTTTCTTGGCGAGGTTCTCGTCGTGGTGACGGAGACCTATGAGGTAGATTATTCTTCTCATGCTTTTTCTGCTGTGAGAAAGAATTATCCATCCCAGGTGCACCTTTGTGCTTCCTGCTGATTTGCTCAAACTATTTCCTATGAGCATTTATAGCTTCCTCCGCAGAGATTTGTGCCTCCACGTGATGGATCAAGTCAGCGTACGAATGGACGGTGTCTCGCATAAGGGCCGAATAGAAGGGGCCAGGACGAAGACCTCCAAGAAAGACCCCTCTGAGTAATTCAGGGTCTACTCCTGGAATCTGTCGTGCTTCAGTGGAAAATCGTTGAAAATACTCCTTCAACGATTCTCCCTCATTTTGGCGAATCCCGGAGAGGTGGGAAGAATCCTTAGCAATTCTTCGATTGGCCACAAATTGTTCGACGAATACTTTGGCCAATTTGACAAAAGAGGGGATCGTTCCAGGTGGAAGCGAGTAGAACCATGTTCGGGCCTGTCCTTTAAGGGTGGCGGGAAAGACCTGGCAGAGGAGCGCGTCTGATGCTCATTGAATATGCATGATGGTTCTGTAGTAGTCAATATGCTCATATGGGTTGAACGCAATGTGTGGTTGGGGAGAGCCTTCGGGTAGATCCGAAAAAATGCGAGGATGTGTTGAACTCGCTGTATCAGCAAGTTCATCTTCCTGTTGTGATTGAGGATGTCTCCGAGGTGGAGGAAGACGAATTTCTTCCTGACGATGTTCGAATTGAATATTTTAAACCCTTGGTGGATCCCGAGGGAGAAGGATCTCCTCCAACGTCGGCTGTCGATCATCTCGTAGGAGTTGGAAGATCTCATTTTGCGATTCTTCCATCTTCCGGATTCTTTCTTTTAAAGAAGGTCCCAAAGTTCCTTCTCCGGCAGCATTCTGCACCCCAGGGTGAAAAGATGCTGACATCGGTTGTCTATGGTTAATAGACGGAATTCTGGATTGATGAGAGTTGGAGCGAGAAGCTCCAACTAAACGACTGTTGCGCCTATTCACCATCGTAGCAGTAATCGAAGTAGTGGGATTGTGATTTCCCACAGACGGTGCCAAACTGTTGCGTGCGAGAATATACGCAGCGGTAGAGTTTGTAAATTCGCGTCCTAGCGTTGCACGAGTATTTCGCACACAAACAGAAAAGAGAAAGTGAACACCAAGGTTTTTGCGTGGAAAACCCAAAAGAGGGAAAAAACCACGGGGCCTCGCCCAGTTGCAAAGTTCCACTAGTGTTTTTGTAGATTACAAATGACGGATTCGTCCCACAAGTTGGGATAATCCGAATACACTTTGTTTCCTCCAAAAAGTTTACAAAATTCTGCAAATTCCTTGCGTTTCCTGAAAATCCGGCAGAGTTCAGACGTCTTCAGGCGGAAGGAAGAGTTTCGGCGGTGGTCGAGAAGGTGAGGAATCTTCTTTTCCCCTTTTTCCTCTTTTTCTTCTTTCTTCTGCGAATTCTGGGCGTTTCCCGAAAATCCGACAGAGTTCCGGCGTCTTCAGGCGGCAGGAAGAGCTCCGGCGGCGGTGGTCGAGGAGGTGAGGAATCTCCTTTTCCCCTTTCTCCTTCTCCTTCTCTTCTTCTTCTCTCTCTTCACTTGAGTCCCCTTGGTGTAGAATGAAGGCTCTATTATAGTTTTTCTGCAGTGGCATAGCCCGTAAATAGGCGTGAGATCAAGGGCGAACAGGGAGTGGTTTGAATGGACGGCCGATATCGAATCCTTTGATCATGCACCGTTCGTTGGACATTTGAAGGCCTTAATGATGTTGTAATTTGATGATCTTGAGCTAGTTGGATTCGTCTCGTCGAGCTGCTCGATTCAAGTATAAGCTCGTCAAAATCGGAGACCGTTTGGTAACTCAAATTGCGGTTTGAACCTTCCAACAGCGCTTTGAACCCTTGATTCAAACTCATTTGGGCTCAGATTGGGTTGATCTTGGTGTCGTTGGGTTCGTATTTCCAAGATGCTCAGTTTGACTGTAAGCTCGCTGAAACTGGAGTTTGGGTGCTCCCAAAATTAATTTTTGAAGTTTCCAACTAGCTTTTGCCTCGAGATTCGTGCCCGATCAGAATAAAATTTATATTAACTGATTATTCTAATTATTAGTATAATGTTTTGATTTTCTAAATTTATTTGTTAAATTTTAATTATTTTGTAATTTAAAGATTTTAACTAAAATTTTGATTTCAAATTAACTAACAATTATTAGACAAAAATTTCAAATTGTATTTGTATTTAAACTATAAATAATATAAATTAAAAAAAAAGAATAGAATAATAATTCTAAATATGTATTGTGATTTCCATCAACAGCTAATCCTAATATTTTTTTGGACTTCTAATTTTAAGCATTGGATCATTTCTATATTACATGTCAATTTAGTAAAGGAGATCTTTGGATACTCCACTTGTGTTAAAGGTGAAGGAGAACGAAATTTTTAGGCGTTGCATACCTGTATTGATAGAAGATAGGATTTGCTTGCTTATGCATTTGCATGATAATGCTAGCCAATAGAACATGAGATATGTTAAATGATATGGGTTGGATATATCCAAAGTAGAAGTTCTTAGAGCTTGATCATCATATGGTTGGCTTGCACTTTCTTTAAATGCATTACCATAAGTTACAATGGGAAAGAAAAGGTGGACATTTGGATGATGTTCAAAGGAAATAACTTGACTTTGAGCATGTTATTCTGTATCATCCTTAGATTTCAGGCAATCATGTTCAATGATTCTTTAGTGCATTATGCATAGAGACAATTGCTTTCCAACTTCTTCATTTGTAATCTTCGTAACTGTCACATGAACATACTTAGGATGTTGTAGGAAATTGCAGTAATCAAAGCTTGAATAGGCAATCCACGGGCTCATTTAAGGAAATTGTTAAATAATTTATATATGTTTATAGTCATTACTACATACCTATGCATGTTCTCATGTATAAGTGTCATACGTGAAACATCACGGTCTACCAGCCATTTATGTACTTCCTTCTTGATGTTTTGTAAGTTAATCATGCATCTGTTGAATGTAGGAAGATCATCGGTGGTTCCTGATAGGTATATTTCCTAGCATAAAAATCTACATCTCTAATGTCCATAGTGCGCACTACTTTTTTAAAGTTCTCCCTTAAATGCCGGAGGCAATGATGATGAGCTACATTTGGGAATATATCTTGACACTCACATACTAAACATGTATATGTCTATTCGAAATAACATAAATGTCAAGTATTGTCCTAACTATTGGTATGGTGTCGTACAGACTACTAAGGAACTATAACTAAAATTCATTGCATTTTGACTCATCAATGGAGAAAGCTAAGTGGAATAGGCCATTATTTGTATTAATATCAACTGCAGTAAGTAAGGTACCCCTTTATTTACCAAGCAGAAAGGTTCCATCAAGGCTCAAAATTTGCTAGCAATACCTCCAGCCTACAATGAAGGGCCCAAAATCCCATAATATTCTCTAAAAATGTATGTTGCTGGAATGCATTATGTACACTTTGTCTGGTATAATTGAGGCAATAACTTTTTTGAATAAGTTCACTATTATATAGGACTCCTCCAAAGTACCAAATACAACTCTAAACCTAGCACCCCATGATTTAATGAAAGACACCTTATTGTTGAATTTAGCTTCAATACAACTTATTATCTCCTTGGGTTTTAGGTCCATTTGTTGTATAACTGTTGGCACGATGAAGAAGATTATAAATTTAGAAGTGCATTAACTATGGCCCATGGAAAGAATGGGAGTTAAAAAGTATGATGATTTCTAATGATTGAAATATTGCTTGACCATCCAAGAAACTTGCTTCAGCATTCATGCAACTAACATAAACAAGGTCTACATGCTGTGCCATACTATAAACATGCTACCATCAACTTCTCCTTATTTGATGCTAACATTATAAATTCCACATTATTCAATATTGACTAGACATAGAAGGTGAATTGTAGGTTTTCCTTACTTAGGAAGCACGTCTCTTCAACGAACTCCAATGAAATCTATAATTCTTCTCCTACCCGATTGCTCCAATTCAAATCAGCAAAGGCAATCTCCTTATCCCACTCCTGAGTCATTTAACATATGATATAGAAAAGTCGTTATTACAAATCATCCTTTCTTCTGTATTTATAGAGTTAACACGATAGTCTCTAATAAGATTTTGCATGACATCGTGATCTGCTTTGTCATGTTGATCTAAATGAGATGAATTGAAGAGTCATTTACATTGTCATCAGACTCATCGTCAGAGCCACTTATCATTATCCCATAGCCTTCAGTACCTACTGGCATAGGACCCCACAGATCTTCCTCATCAATCATGCCATAATGAAATGACTGTCTTCACTCCTCATGAACTTAATGTACAAACAATTACTTTGCATCATAATTATGGCATAGAACAAATGAATATTTTGATGATTGAAAATAAAGTTATTTAAAAACATATTGTATAGCTTCAGTGAAATCTGCCAAAATAGTATGAGTGATTGAACATCCTTCATGCACATAATCTAACTCACCAGATTGCATTATATGAAAATTTATATTTTTAATATTCATCATTTCGATGCCCACCATCTCCACTTCAATATACAAATAAAAAGTTCTCCAAAAGAATAATACAAGACAACTTCACACACTTCATCATCATCAACAAAGCTATGATAAAATCATTTCCAATAGGAACACGACATATCAAACTCATTGTGGTTCTTGATGTGTCATATTTAAGTGATCTAATGACTCGTAATTTGGGTTGCTCTAGATTAGTATGTCAGGACTTGCAATGGATGGATTAGGCCTCCAGCATATGTAGGTGAGAACTTGTCATTCACACACAACTATCCATTATATAAGAGCATAGTTGATGCCAAGTATCTATTCTTTGTTCTAAGTACACAACTAACAATATAACATAATATATTCATATGTCAACACAAAACTTCATACTATATCAAACTAACATAAAATATCATATTATTCTTGGAGACATCACAAGAGTTCAAATCACACTGCAATATTCTCTGCTCTCCATTATGATTATTATTTAAATCACAATACAAAAAATCACTGTAAATGATAATAAAAAAATCAAAATTTATACCAATGTAAAAGTTATATATATATATATATATATATATATATATATATATATATATATATATATATATATATATATATATATGAGAATTTCTCAAAAATTAACACTAAAACATATGATTATAACACAAACATACAACAAATTTTTCCAAAAAAAAAAAAATCAGAAAAATAAATGATTTTTCAAAAATATAACACTAATTTAAAAAAAAAAAAACTTCTTTGCTTTCAACAGGATATACTATGTAGAGAAAAAAGAAAAACTTCCCCCCATTCAACATAAAGCTTTTTTTTTTATTCCTTCTTTTCTTTTTTTTCTTCTGTTACACATAAAGATGTTTTTCCACCAATTTTAATAAAGAAAAATAGTGTGATTACATTTCTCATAAATAAGGAACATTTCTCACAACAACTAATTTGTTTGTAAAATCGTCCTAAATAACTCTTAACGAAAATGATCGCCGGCGAAATCCTTCGACAAGAGATGAGATTGGAGGTCGATGAGAGAGGCGAGATCAAAAGGCAAGCACTGAATAAAGCTTCCTCCTCTCCTATCTAAGCTTCTTCAAAAATTCACTTGACTCACCCTACAATGGCCAGTGGGTAGCGGCTGTGTCAAGTCGCCAAATGCTGGCCTAGAGAGACTATTACATGTGGATTTCAGACAGGAGAACTGTCCGGATTCTGTGAGTGTGCACAGTAAACCATAGGAGTAAAAGCTATATTATCGTGCATATTGCACTTTTACTGCACACACTCATAGAATTCGGACGTAATTCTATTTCAAATTCTGCACATACTAATTTATCCCTCTCTAGACAAAGGCAACTTTTTTTTTGGGCGTGAAATAAACTTAACTTTAATGGTTTTTAAATTTGTCCAGATTATGATGAAGATTATGATGATGGGTAGATGGTCTTTCTACCCTCCATCATCTTATGCTCCTCCTCTTCCATTGTATCGCTGATGGCACGCCCTCTGGTTTCGGGCAAGAACACAATGAACACCCCACACAAAATGATAACTATACCAAACACCCCAAAAGAAAGAAACTTTCTACTCCTCCCCGCCGCCACCATCGTCGGCGCAGCCACCCCACCGAGAACCACCGCCTGCCTCACCACTGCCAGCGCCGAGTTCCTTACGCATGTCGGAAATAGTTCCACAGTATAAATTACCTCCATGTAGAACGCCGCGCAAGCCCCGAAGAACGCCACCATTTCCAATACCATCGCCGGCCATCCGCCCATTGCTGTACAGGCAAGGCTACACCCACCGCTCACAATCACAAACCCTATCAAAGATCTCCGTCGGCTAACCACATTAGCGAGAAAGAAGACGACAAATGCCGACGGAAGCTCGGATGCCGCGTTCAGTGCCGCACTCATATAGAGGTCTACGTTGAGGTTCCCAAGATTGAGCGGCATTCCGTAGTACATTAATCCGACGCCGAAGCTCATAATCATGATCGCTGCCAGCCGCTGCAACGCCCACGGCTTCTCAAATAATATCCTCGCCGCCGAGTACAAACCTTCTGACTCTGTTTTTTTGGAGTAAGTCACTGCCAAGTCTGGGAAGCTCTGTATTTCTTTCAAAGATGTAAGCTTTTTTAGTGTTTCAATGGCTTCTTTTCTTTTGCCTTTCAAAAGAAGCCAACGAGGGGATTCTTTCATGAAGAAAAGGAGAAGAATACTATAAAAGAGCGAGGGGATTGAGGTGTAGAGATAGAGTAGTCTCCATGAGTGTGCTCTGTTTAAGAAAGCGATGGCCGGAGGGGGTGAGGAAGCCTGTAGTGGAGAAGATGAAGGTGAGGATGCTGACGTGGTTGCGGTATCGTCGGGAGACCAGCTCGGACGAAAGGACGAAAGCGGAGGTGCCGACATTGGCGCGGGCGAAGCCACAGGTGAAGCGGAGGGCGGCATAGACGGCGAGGTTGGGGGAGAAGGCGGTGAGGGCGGCAGCCAGAGACATCGTTAAAGAGGAGAGGATGAGGGTGTTTTTGCGGCCGAAGCGGGAGTCTGCGAGGGTGGCGAGGGACAGGCCGCCGACGAGACAACCAGCATAGAAGGAAGAGGCGGGGAGGGCGAGGAGAACAGGGGAGGAGCACTCGATTGAGAAGTCAGAAATGGTGGATATTTTGCGAGGTTGTGAGAAGGACCAGGAGGCTGTGGATGGGAGGTCACAGGGTGTGGTGAAGTTGCATGTCGAGGAGGTGCAGTGCCACGGCGGTGGTTTGTCAGAGAAGACATTGATGAAGGTTTGCTGGGAGTCAAAGATCCAGGCGAGGCAGGCTAGGAAGGGGAAGAAGAGGGCGCCGGCAGCGGCAGACATGTAGTGTTCGACGATGTCGTCGATGGAGTTAATAACGGTGGTTTTACTTGAATTTTGGTTTATTTCAACGGTATGGTCGCCGGTAGTTTCACCGGCGGAAGGTGGCGGGACTGTTGGAGCCTGAGCCATCTTGTTCGATTTGTGACGATGGGACTCTGGTCGAAGCGGTCGAAGCGCGATCCTTTTAAAAGAAAACAAATCCTATCATATTCTCAGAAATTATTAATTGACGGAGTTTTTTTATAGGGATTTTTTTATCATTGTTTTATATACAAAGATTGAAAGACTTGAACAAATACTTATTACCGGTCTTTTGAAAATTGGATCCTGCCAGCCAGTTCAACTTTAAACCGGCCAAGTTATCATTTCAAAGTTGAAAATAATATTTGTATCCATAATCCACCTGGCTTCAATCTGTTTGAACCGCTGGTTCGACCAAAAAAACCATCAAATAAATTCGGTTTTGACGAACCGATTGATTCTATAAAAATTATAATTTTATTTAATTAAATTTTAAATAACATGTGTTTAGGTAGGAGTGTCAAAATGAGTTCTCCGGTTGGGTTTGGATCGAACCAGGATTTGACAGAAGTCTAAACGGGTTGAACTAAATTTGACCGGTTTTATAAAAATGGCCAAATATTCAGACCCAGACACAAATCACCCGCAACCATACTAGGTTGGCTCATTGTCGTGCGGGAACACGCTATGCCATCTGGGTGCAGACTGCGGAGTCCGAATGCAGGCGAGAGACTGAGCGAAGCTGAAGGTTCGAACCCGGGGTAAAGTGAGCGAGCGAGCGCGATGTAGGTTCGAACTCCAAAAGCGAGGTGAGGGGCGATGGGTGACGGGCGAGCGACTGAGCGCGGTGCGAGGTTATTCCATCTGGTTGAGGAGTCTAAGGATTGCGGAGTCGGGACACATGCGAGCATCGAGCACGGTGCGTGTCCGGACGCAAGGCGAGCTGCCGAGCATGGTGAGCGTCTTGTCGTTTTGGTGTTGACTGCAAAGTTTGGATGCGAGGTGAGAATCAAAGGATAGCGCTGTGTGGGCGAGGAAAGTGCGACATGTTAGATTTCTGCTTCATCCCTGGTTCCCAGGTATATCTGAACCCAACCTAATTTTTTAAAAAACCTGAACCTCTACTCGCACAGCCAACGGGTTGGCCCAAACCAAAAATTTTCTACAGGAGGTTATTAAATCATTTTAAAATTATATATATATATATATATATATATATATATATATATATATATATATATATATATATATATATATATATATATATATATATATATATATATATATATGCGTTTTTGTAAGTTGTATCCTTTTTGTAAGTTATATGTACTTATGCTAAATAAGGACAACTACCTCAAACTCTGTTATGATATGAGACTAAAAAAAAAAACTACGTGAATGCTATATGAGTTAGAATGCAAATTTGGGCTGGATTTGGCTGCAAATTTAGGCGTCTTGGGCTAAAAGTGTTTTTTATTTGTATTATTAAAATATATATTATAAAATTTTTATAATTTGTAATATAAAAATTATTAATTTATTTTTAATATTATAAATTTATGTATTGCATAAAATATTTTTTTTATTATTTAATTCACATATATTTATATTTATAATCCGAATTATAAATTACACGAAAAATTTCTTACATAAACTTTTCGTCGGACATTCCCACGGATTTTCGACGTAATAATTTCAACATATTTCTGACAGAATTACGGCGGATTCACGACGGAATTTAAAATTTTGTGTAAGAATAATTATAGCAAATGCTTAAAATTAAATGAATAGTTTTAATAATTATTAATTAAGTTAGATTAATTAGTTTAAATTAACTAATTAACTAATTCAATAAATAAATTTAATTATGGTGGAAAATTCTAGAATTTTGAATTAAAAATCTTTCATTTGGCTATTAATTCCTGTTACTTTCTTATTATTTTTCAAAAAATTTATAATGAAAATATATTTTTTAAATGCAGAATAACTAGGTTATTTTCTTTACAATAATTTCACAATCAACTTTATAAAATATTATAGTCAACCTATACAAATCCCATATTTGAAAAACATAGAAGATTTCCTTAATTTTTATACAAATTTTAGTCAAATGCTCTAATTACATTGGTAAAGTAGATGCCATAATGTAGATATTTACATGCCAATTGTTGACATTCACCACTGAGTTAATAATTTAAAGACACATATAGCGCCACTCATTGAGAACATTATGTGTTTTAGCTCAAAAGATTGTGACAAAATTCTTTGCAAACAATTACAATATATCTTTCTCTCTCCAAATGTGTGCTCCATATGCTGACTCTTATGTATTATACAATATAATATGAAGAAATGATATTCTTATGTATTATACAATATAATATGAAGAAATGATAATTCTTTAGGCTTTATATTAAAGTTTTTTTTTTTTTTTTTTATGTTTGGCAAAAGTATTTGACATTTGTTACTTGTACGTACCAATGTTATTATTGATAATTTTTCAATATGATCAATTTCTCTTAGGTTTTGTTTGGGACGGCTTTCTTATTGTTTTTCAAAATACTTTTTTAGTACAAAATTTTTGTTTTTGTGCTAAAAAGTTTCTTTAAAAATCAGTAAGAAAGCCGTTCCAAAGAAAGTCTTACACTTTCTTTGGGATAATATTTTTTATTGCTTTTTAAAGGAGCTTTGTATTACACAATTTTTTAGTTCATAAAAATTGTGTCCTAGAAAGCTGCTTTAGAAAATAAAAAAAAAAAAAAAAAAACCATTTCAAACGATGCCTTAGTTTTTGCAAGTTTGAAAAGCATAATAGATTTTGTCTCTAAATGTTAACAACTAATAGAATTACATGCAAATGGTTGAACAACTAACTTTTTTAAAAGATTAAAAAAGATTATTTTTTAACAAGCAATATTGGTTGGAATTCAATATTCTAAAATTTGTTCATAAATATTTCAACTTCTTTGAGCCACATTGACCTGAATAAACCTTTGTATCATGAGTTCTTTGTAGGAAATAATTTTTTTCAGAAGAGACGAATATATTTACATAAAAATCGCATGACATTATCTTGAAGTAATGAATTATTGAGAGTAGATTTTTTCTTGCTAACTTTTGAAGGATGAGATAGTGCTTGTAATAGAGTTGAAAGAGTTTTATGATGATTTTCTAAAAGCAAGCTTGATGTTGTTCAATCTATTTGCAAAATGCTAGAAGAGGGTCACCTTTAGCAAGAGTGTACCAAGCTTCTTAAATGATCTCAAGAAAATTAATCCAATAAGTCTAGTAATTTTATAAAAAAATCTACACTTGCTGACAGTAGAGTTATCCATAGTAAACAATAAGAGGACAATGATCGAAAGATAGAATGACCGGGAGTTTAAAGTGTGATAGAGGGAAGGTCCACCATCTTTTTATCGACCTTCCTATCATTTGAGGTGGAAGGATTGACTTTTTCTATATGTTGGCTATTTTCAACAATGGAATTATGAGATAAGGTAAAAGAAGTAGTAGAAATGTCCATGTATGATTGTTTTTGTTCTTCAAGGTGCTAAGAGAAAATGATATGTTTGAAACTGAAAGTTTTAACTTTTAAGTTTAAAGGAGATCAAGGAGAGGGGGAGGACTTTTTGATACATTATCACCCAACTACTGAGAATCAATAAGGGAAAAGTCTTCATTGTGGTTTACAAGAGCTTGGGTTAGTATGTTTCAATATGGTTGAGTATTGGCATATTTAATAATGGTAGAGGAGAAGGATATGACTTTATTATCATTTTTGCCACTTGCACTTTGATCACAATTTCTACCACATCAAGAAGTAAAGGTAGGTAGTTGAATGAGTTAATATTTTTTATTTTTAGAGCAACAAGAGTTGGCATGAGCAAAAGTGTCACAAGTGTTACAACAGGAGGGCCCCATTCATAAATGAGTAGGATAGATATGTCTTTCCCTTTCATCGAAGTCAAATGGTTATAAGTAGATCTAAGGTTCTATAGATTTACACATTCACTTGGACATATGTTAAGTTATTTTGATTGTGAGGTGGTCAACAGGTTGGGGGAGGCTAATCTTGCTTATGATTTTCATAATCCACACATCATTCAAGCAACATAAAGGAAGATAAGAGAGTTTAACCCAAATTGAGACTTCTTTAAAGTCTTCTTTCTTTAGAAAAAAGTTGGAAGCCATCTTTTGAAAATAAATAATCTCCCATTTAAGAACCATTATCTCCCGTTATTAACCATTTCATAATCTTTAGCACAAGAAAATTTGATAAGAAAATAAATCATCTATTAAATAGTGAAGCTCAAAGGAACCTTTATGCTTCCACACTCTATTGACTAATTACAATGAATTCCCATAAAAGGGTCATTTTCTTAGGCATACTCAACAAGAGTGGAGTTCCATTCTTTTGAGCTTCCATAATTTCATCAATGACAAAAATAACCCAATCATTGGCACACGAGATAGAGTTAGGGGTGTCAAAATAGGTTGATGGGTATGTTTTGGATTCAACACGAATAAAGTAAACTCGAACCTAACACGTTCAATAAACATGTCGAAAACACAAACCTGAACATAACCTATTAACCCATTTTTGGTACAATTTTTTTAATAAACTATTAATTATAAATTTTAGGATATTTAATAAAAATATAAGATTATACCCACGAGTAAAAAATAAGGAAAATTTTATATTAAACATATTATTTTTGGGTCAAAACGGGCTTGTGGGTCAATTTGAGCGTGCTCATTTCGTAGAACTCCTGAGATGGGTAATCCCTTGAAAAGTTATATTAATAGAATAAAACTGTGAGGCCTCTTATGCCAAAGTGAATAATATCTTGATAGTTAAGAGTTTGGGCTATTACAAATGGTATCAGAGCAATACACCAGCCGAAAGATGAGAATTAAGTGTCATACAAGAAAAGTGCTTTGTAGTGGAATCCACCTCTTGAACCCTATATTGACAAAGTGCTACGTGGTGGAAGTCACCACTTGAACTTGTAGGCACCACCTTTAGAATTCTATCTTCCTAGTGGATGAATTTGGGATTAAGATGTTGATCAGGACGTCTATTATTCAAGTGGGAGAGATTGTGACTTCTCTTAATTAAAAGAAGTTTAACTCTTAAACATTATGGCGTTTTTTTGTGTAATAGTTGAAATTTCATTAAGAAACTTTGCATTCACTACAGGAAAATGGTTTATTACCGACGGAATGATTTTCAACGGATTACAATTAAATATTTCCGACATATTTTTTTGCAGATTTTCTGATGGATTTTCCGGCAGATTTCCGACGGATTTGTTTCCGGCGAACTTTCTGACAGATTTTAATAATTTTTTTAAGTATTCCAGCATAATTTCTCCGCCGGACAACTGCCGAAAAATTTTCAACAGCAAAATTCAACTGGAAAATTTTTCTGTTTCCGACGAATTTTTTTCGCCAGAATTTTTTTCCGACGCTGGTTTTACCCACGAAAAATATTTTCGCTGGAAATCCGCCAAAAAATAAATAATTTTTAGCCGGAAAATCCGCCGATAATACATGATTTTCCTGTAATGATTTAAGGGTGCTCATCTCAGAGAAATCTTGAGATGTGTGACTTCCTGGAAAGTTACACCAACAAGAAAAAACCATGAGGCCCCTTAGGCCAAAGCGAACAATATCTGGAAAGCCACCAATTTGGGTTGTTACAAGATATCTCACCAAGGGTTCAATATAGGACTGATTCTTCTAAGTAATGCACTCTATAGAACTATGATGATCATTGAAAGACAGAATCTGATTGGTAAGCTAATATAGGTCAATCTGAACCTACTTTTTTCCTAGGTTAGTGAGTCGGGTCATTTATTAACTCCCCTAGACAAAGTTAAGAGAGAAATTAGAATTACTTGGTAGCTGATTGGTAAGCTAATCTCTCTAGTTAAGCGCATAAGCTACCTAATTAGAAGGGCCCACACCTCATTTGCCATTAGGACCTAAAAATATCCAAACAAAAGTGTGATGTCCCACATGTACTGATTGGGGAAATCTATAAAAGTAAAATAAGATAGGAGATAAGGAGATAACTAAGGGAGAAGGCAACCACATGAAACCCTAGCAAAGAAAGAAACCCAGACATCAACAATATCTCATTACTTGAGAGAGTTCAAAATTTAAAATTTTATGAGTAATTTTGGCTATGACTTTCAACAAACAAGACATATTTGCAAATGAACAATTACTTGAATAAATTAAATAATTTTCTCGCTAAATTTCAATTCTATACATCACTTAATGATGAAATATCTCAGAAAAAAAAAGAACTTTTATGTCATTTTATTAGTAGGAAGCTGTTCACTTGCCAAAAGTGTCACCCATTTTCTTATTTTTTACTTCTAATAAAATTACTATAAATAAATTTCAACACAAAATTGTATACTGAGAAATTATATATCTTTGCTAGCATTTCTTAAAAGCATATTTTTTTTCTCTAATTGATTGTCTTCTAACACTACAATTAGATGTAATTAATTATAGAAAAAATTACATAATTAAATAGGATTTTTAACAATGTGGTCTCTTCTCTCTCAATGATTTTCTTTCAGCTTTTACATTCTTGCAAGAGCCCTTAGAATGTACCTAGGAAATGTGATGTATGTGTCAGAGTCTATAAAAGTATATTTATATATAGATCGAGTTGTACAGTGTCTAGTGTTGTAAAAGAATTAGAATTACCTGCTTATACATGCAAGTGAGGCCCAAAAAGACGATATCCATACCTTCGGGAATAATATCTTTTGAGAACCCACATAATATTTAGACATCGATGACACTAAGCACGTGTATATATATATATATATATATATATATATATATATATATATATATATATTCTAGGCTTAGAATCCAAATTTGTTGTGGTGGAGCCAGTCCACCTTTCTTTCCTGCAAAGCCAGAGTCTGCTGTAAGGAGAGATAAAACTGCCAAGCCGGACCACCAAGTGACATTGGAATTTCATCTAACCTTATTTGTCACTAGACTTCAATCATATAGTTGACATTTATAATCTGATCTCCCTTAAGGATGAGTCAACCCACTATACTCTACTCAAATTCTAGTGAAATCAGTTTCAACTGGGCTAGGCCCCATGGTTTTTCCCCTTTCTACGGTTTTCCACGTAAAAAATCTTATATTCTCTGAGTGTGATTTAGATATTCATACAACTCTAAGATGTAGAATTATAACTCTATCGCTGCGTATATTCTAGCCAACGACTATTTGGATCCGTCTGTGGGAACCTCCAATCTAACTATTCTAAGCACCACTTCAATGGCCAACAAGTGTAGAAATCACATTTTTGTAGCCTCTTACTCCAACACACACAAATCTAGGAATCAGTCTATGAACCACGGATGCCATGTGTTGGCCTCTTTTCTCCCGGTGGGTGAAACCCTACCAGGGAAGAGACATCAGGACCATCCCTAGAAGATCACATCCAAAAAATGGAGGAATCTCATAATGAGATCCTTAAACTCCTACGAGAAACTCGGCAACTGGCGCTAGCACCATAGAAAAAGATTCTTCTCCCTCGAGATCCACCACGGTTCAAAGATGTTCAACCTGAACATATTCATGTCAAGATTCCTCTTCCTCCACCAAGGATGCATCCTCCAACACTTCAAGATAATAAGCGTAATGACACAATAAGTTATATCAATCCTTCACATGCAGTTCGACAACCTTGCATTCCTCTGGATGTCCCCGAGGACTTAGCCCAACAGCTCATTGTTGAGCTCCCTCGTAATGCCCTACGATATGAACTACGAAGATTAGTCTGTGAGAGTTTTCCAGAAGAGTTTCCCATGGGAGGTGTAAGCTAATCCCTTTGTTAGTGGGACTTCCAAGAGTCATCACCCCTGACTGAATCTATCCTTAAACACCCATTCCGACAGGATTCAAACTACCAAGCATCAATCCCTACAATTGAATATTTGACCTATATGAGTATATAAATAACTATAGAACCATGATGCATATCCAGCGAGCCTCTGACGTGTTCCTCTACTAGGTTTTCTTCTACATCATCAAAGGATAAGCACAAATATGGTTATATTCACTTCCAGCTGGAACAATCCCCATATTTGTTAAATTGGTCAAAGTGTTTGTCGAACAGTTAGTTGTCAATCAAAGAATTGCTAAGGAATATTCTCACCTCTCTGGGATGCACCAAAATGAGGGAGAATAACTTAAAGAGTATTTTAATGATTTTCCACTAAGGCTAAATAAGTTCTAGGAGTGGATCCCAAATTACTTATAGGAGTTTTCCTCGGAGGGCTTCGTCCTGACCTCTTTTACTCAACACTCATGCGAGATACGGTTCATTTGTGTGCTGATCTAATCCATCATATAGAGACATAAATCTCTGCCGATGAATCCATTAATTTTTACATGAAGCAAATTGAGCAAATTCTTTGAAAGCATAAAATTTCTACTATAATATATAACTCATTCTTGCAATAAAAGAAAATCCTGCCTCCTAGATGGCTAGCCCCACGACATGAGTTTCAACGACCTGAGTTTCAGCAAGAATATGAGTATACATCACTTAATGCTCCTCGAGCAAATATGTTGATGGCCATCCAAGATCAGGAGAATAAAAAATGGTCAAATACTTTAAAGTCGAACATAGAAAATCATGAGCAATACTATCATTTCCACCATAGTTGTGGACACACTACTGAAGCTCACAGACAACTCAAGGATGAGATTGAGAGGTTGATCCGACAAGAATATCTTCAATAATTCATCCAAAACCCACCTGCTTGAGATGAAGCTAGTCCCACTAGAGGGGGGGGGGGGGAATCAACAACGATAAAGATAACCATTGAATGATATTCAAATGGTTGGTGAGATTAAATGACCATGCAGTTTATATATTTGTGTAAGTAATAATATTCGTTTTATTTCATCGTGTCTCTTTTATGTTAAATAGGGTGTCACTCTGATATCCATATTATTTTCTTCCAAGTTAAATATTGTGTTGTCCCTGTATGTATATCTTATGTACTTAGTATGGTTAACTCTTATATTCCTAAGTTGTACTATAAAGTTATTATATTGTCGTGCAAAATACATTAATGCATCGTTCACTTCATTTTTATATTATATCATTTCTTTAAAAAGGATAAAAATGATAATAAAAATTAATGACAATCTAATATATTTACCCATGATTTAAGAAATACATAATCTTTATTGCATCTCAATCACTGGATGATTAATCCAAGGGAGATTAAATCCAACCCCTTATACACAGGTTAACATTGTCGAGCACCGATCTAACATACAACCTTGGATAGGTCAAATATTCTAGGAGGATGTCAATCAAATCTTAAATCTTTGATTCAAGAAATATTTAATTTTTATTTCATCACAATCACTGGATGATTAATTCCAGGAGGATTCAATCTGACCTCTTGCACACATATTAGTATCATCGAGCAATACTCTGACATACAACATTGGATAGGTCAAACATCTTAGGAGGATGTCAATCAAATCTTAAATTCTTAATTTGGAAAATATGCAATCTTTATTACATCTCAATCACTGGATGTTTAATCCCACAGAGATTTGATCTGACATCTTCCATACAGGTTAACATTGTCGAGCACCACTCTAACATACAATCTTAGATTGGTCAAACATCCTAAGAGGATGTCAATCAAATATTAAATCTTTTATTCAAGAAATATATAATCTTTATTGCATTTTAATTACTAGATGATCAATCATAGGAGGATTCGATCTGACCTATTCCATATAGGATAACATCATCGAGCACCGCTCTAACATATAACATTGAATAGGTCAAAAATTCTAGGAGGATCTCAATTAAATCTTAAATCCTTGATTTGAATTTTCATTACATCTTAATCATTGGATGATAAATCTAAGAGGGATTCGATTCGACCTCTTTCACACATGTTAACATCATCGAGTACCACTTTGATATACAACCTTGAATATGCCAAACATCCTAGGAGGATGTCAATAAAATTTTAAATTCTTGATTCAAGAAATATGTATTCTTTATTGCATCTCAATCATTAGATGATTAATCCCTTGGGGATTTGATCCATCCTATTATATTTAGGTTAACATTATCAAGCATCACTCTGATATACAATTTTAGATAGATCAAACATCCTAGGATGATATCATTCAAATCTTAAATCCTTGATTTGAGAAATACACAGCCTTTATTATGCCTCAATCATTGGATAATTAATCCCCAAGGGATTTGATCCATCTTCTTCCATATAGGCTAACATCATCAAGATGCCCTTTAACATTATATAATGATCATTCTGACCTATATCGCCAGACTACAGTCTTTCTGACCATCATCACCAGATAATGATCTTTCCAACCTATGTCACTAGACAACATCCCTTTCAACCTCTGTTACTTAACCATGGTCCTCCAAACCTTTATCGCCATTTTATGGTCTTTTTGAGCCATATCTCCAACTAACTACGACCCTTCTGACCTTTGTCGCTTGTCGACTATGGTCCTTCCGACCTCCGTCACCTTCCAACTTGTTGACCTCATTTTTGTATGAGGTCACTTGGACTACCCATAGCCCTAAAATTAATTTAATTTCCAAATTAATTTAACTTCTAGAATCATCCTAGAATCCTTACCTTAGGATCTATGCTAGGATTCTTCTAGAGCTTAGACCTTAGGAGCTACTCTAGATCCTAAACTTCTTATAGACTCCAAGTTCTAGGAATTTCTTAGGCTCTAGGATCCTTCTAGATTCCTAACTTTAAGATCTATTCAGACCTTAGGATCTACCAAGATCTTAGGTCAATCAAGCCAAATCCAAGGTCCAAAGGTTTTGTCCTAAAGGCCTTTTCCATTGAAATTTCAAACACTTTGAAACCCAATCAAATGACCTCCGATTCAGAGTCTTTCAGTTGCATACTGATGGGACATGTCTCTGGAGGCAACCCTCCAAATCTGAGCCCATTCTGAGGTCTCTAACCTCAAAAACTTAATTAAAATCCATAGGCTGTAAAACCTTCAAATATTTACAACCTATGCCACTGGACCTGTCACTTAGAAGTTTCTGACCTTAGAGCATTCACCAAAGCCTCTAGTCACTTCTAGACCATTAATTTTGATTTGTTGAACATTAAACTGCATTTTTTTTGGACCTATTTTGACCCCGAGTTAACCAGGGGTCAAAATCACCAAAATACCCCTTAAGGGCTCAAACATTGATTTCAAACCAAACGACCTCCGAATTGCTTGGAACCAATTCCATCAAGTTTCAAATGTCATTTCAAATCTGTTGGACCCATCCCCAACCCTTGGGTCAACCTGGTTGACCAAGTCAATAGGTTTGACCCAAAAGGTCCTTTAAGGGTCCAAACAGGTATTTTGAAACAAATGACTTCTCTAGGACTTGGGACCACACCCAATAGACTCTAAATATCATTTTGAATCTGTTGAACCATTTCCAAACCCTGGACCTAATTGGTTGACCAAGTCAAATAATTTTGCCTTAAGGGCCCATTTAAGCCCTCTTAAACCAATATCTCCATGACCTTAATATCATTTCAATGTATGTCCTAAACACCATTGAATATGCGTTGAGTCCAACCATGGTCATATTGACCAAGTCAACAATCAAGACTAGGTCAAATCACTTTGAAACCTTCCCAAACATTAATTATTTGATCTTAAGCCACTAGGGTCCTTCCAAAGTATTTCAAGTCACCCTTGCCATGCCACCTCACCTTTTGTTGACCAGTTGACTAGTCAACATGGTCAACAAGGCTCCTTAAGAGGCTTAAAAGCCCATTTGGTTTGATCCAAGCTAACCCATTCCCTCCTTAATCCATTCCAGCAATTCCATTTAATTCCCAAGGCCCTTTCCATGCCACCTCAGCTGCCACATGACATTGGAACCAGTCAAAGGGTCAAACCATGCTTTGGAGTGGTCAAATTTGGTTAAAAATATGTTTAAACTTAATCACATTCTAATCCAAATCAATCCAGCAGATTCCTAGTCTCTAGAACATTCCTAAAACTGTTTTGAACCCTCAGATTTAAATCCAAAGGTCCCTATCTCTCCATGTGTCCAAATAAAGGACAAAATACCCTTTCCACCTAGGATGTCCTTGAGCTGTCCTTGGCTGCTGCTCCCACCAACTCCCTGGACAGATGTCATTCATCTGGGAGCTCACTCAAGTGATCTCAGCCCTTCATTCAATCTGGAGGAGATTGAATAGGGCAAAAGGCTCAAAATGAGCCTGATTCGAAAACCTAGCCTCTCTCTCCACTCAAGCTCTCCCAAACCCAGTCTCCTGTCTCATTGAGCTCCCCAGAGGTCCCTCCACACATCCTCACTCAAAACCCGGCGATTGGAGGCTGTCGACAACTGGATTCCGGCGAGCTCAAGCAAATCACCGTCCATGTTGATTTCCCCGTGATCCAGATGTTACCAGCTCGTGGACTCTTCTACAAAAAGGAGCGTGGACAGTCTACAAGTGCAACAAGTCCATAAACGGTCCAAACCATCCATTAAATCAAGGTAAATCTTGGACCCTAGGTTAGGACACTTAGTCTAAAATAGCTCTTCATTAAGCGATTTTTAAGTTATCAAAATACATCCCCATTATTTATGTTCATTAAGGGCACCTATGTTTAAAATTTGAAAAGATTTGGTGCACCCAATCGAAAGAACGAGCCCAAAAACGCCTATAGGGCTCGGTTCGTGCAACTCCCCAGCGAGGCTGAATCGGAACCGTTGATCTAAGGATCCATGGTTCAGATTTAGCCTTTCTGCGGCTCGATCCGACCGCGTGCCAACCTATTGCGCGATATCATCGTTCGATGCAATCCTGGTCGTCTATCTCAGACGGTGCTCGATCGGACGGCGGCTGTGCCGAGCCGACGTGGTTAAGTGCCGCGTTTTTCGAAAATGCGTGGGCCCACTTGACCGCCGCCGCCGCGTTTTGGTTGGCCGAACCAGAATGCGTCACGTGTTAATCCCGCCGCCAGATCGAATTAATTAAGGTTTAATTAGTGTTTTGATTATTTTAATCACCAGAAACTTCAAAAAAATATTAAAAATTAAATACTTTTTAAAAAATTAAGTATTATATATCAAACTGCTCGGATTTTCAAGGCCTTTAATTTAAAAATAAAATTGCTTTGAAATATTTTATATATTTTAATTAATTTTAAATATTAACTATTTTGTTATTTTAATTATTATTTAATTAAAATAAATCCAAATATTTCTAAATTTTAAGGAAAAATTATTTTAATCTATTTTGAACTTCCAGAGAGATTTCTAGAATTATTTGAGTGAAATTTAATATTAATTTGAATTATTAAAGTTATAGTCTTTATTTTATATATAATTTTAAATCAATTCTTTTTAAAATTATATGTGTGTCTAGATTGTTTTGAACATTTTGAATTTGACTTTAAATCTTAATCATAGATTGGATTCGATTGAATTGATTTAATGGGGATTAGCTAATGGGTGATTAACTTGTTAATTACTCATTATTTGAGCTTTATTTTCAAATATTCAAAATGTAATTTGATTTTGTGTAGGTTACACACACTTGCACCTAGTCTAAGGCTCTCTTAGATTTAGGAATTGATTGTGGCTATGCATGTTTATATATATGTTATGTTCAAGGGTTAGAATGACATTGATTGCAAACCTACAACTTAGTGACATTAATGATAATAACTAAGAACCTATATTTAGAAAACTTAGAATATTCCCAACAATTAGGATTTACTTCCTCTTGAGTTGAAACCTCAAACAATTGAACTTAGTGACATGTACAGCCACTAAATTTTTTTTTTACTGGTTTTAGAGATCATTAAGACCCTTAATCAATTTTTCTCAATTTAACCCTTAATTAAGCCATTAAATCTTCCAGAAATTGTAATAAATCCATTTTAAATCCAAAAATTATGTGTAAGCCCTCTAACTGACCAGAATTCAGTCCTTAACCCAAGAAAATTGAAATCAACTAGATTTGAGAGCAATTTTGTGATTTATTTAATTTTAATTGAAAACCTATATTTAATTCATATAATTAATTAATAATTATTAAAAATTCCAAAAACTTCCCAAACACTTTGGAGCTGATTTCAAGGAGTTGGGACCTCATTTGGAGTAAAATCACAAAAAGGGGCCTTTAATTAAGGATTTTTAATAATTCAATAAATAGTCAAAACTTTAAAGACTCATAACTAATTCATGAAAAATCCAAATCACCCAAACTCACTTGCATTCAACTCATAACAAAGTCTAATATTTATTAAAAATATTAAACTTCCAGAAATCTTTCAAAATCAAAAAGTCAACTTTTTGGTCAACCATAGGTCAAAATTAGTTCAAAACTTCAAACCTTCGTAATAAAATGTAGAAAAATCCGATTTCAACGTACTTACCTTCTAACTGATCATAGTAAGGTCTAGTATCTTAATAAAATACAAACATTCCAGAAAACACCTTTAATCAAAAATTCAACTTTTGACCCTTTAATTAAATGATTAAAATATTCCATAAATTCATAAAAATTCAAAATTACTTTAAAACTCCAAAAAATGTTAGCTTAATGTTTAAATCAATCAACAAACTCTTTAAAACACAACAACCATCATAAAGATGAAGTTTATTGGCTGGACTACTCCGGGCTACGGGGCTAAGTGTCCTAAGGAGGCTGGTTCCTCGAGCCTGGTGGCACAACGCCACGAATGGATTCTAAGGGGTGTTAAACCTTAAAATAGATTAATCATTAATTATTTAACCTTTTAAAATCTTTAATTCAATTACATTAATTTAATTTATCGGCTGTACTACTCCGGGTTGTGGGGCTAAGTGTCCTAAGGAGGCTGGTTCCTCGAGCCTGGTGGCACAACGCCACGAATCAATTAATGGCAAACTTAAATTAATCAACCTTAAAAATCAGCAATCAAACCTTAGGCAATTTCAACCTAATATCCTATTTAGGAAATATCAAAACCACACGACCTATCTCACACACTTTAGATGGTTTGCTAGGGCAATCAACTCTAGTTTTAGGCTAGGTCGGTGTTTACTTTCTCATTGTGTGCCGGATTTTTGAGTTTTCACTGCATGCTGTTTGCTAGTTTAGAATTGAATGATTGTTTATTTATTTATTGCAATCTGTTGAGTACTTTAAATTTCAAATATTAACTGCTTGAGATCAAATATTAACTGCTTGAGGATTATATATAACTGTTGATTATTAGGATAACCTTGCATGATCGAGTCTAGATTTTTCATTTTGCTTAATATAAATTTGATTGAATAAGATTGTAATTATTTGAAATAACTTGAGTTTGGGATATTAATATCCAATTTGAATTCCAAAGAGGTGAAGACATCCCTAAAGGGGAGAGTCTTCTTCCATTTGGAAGTCAAATTAGGATACCATTCAAATATCCAAAGAGGGAAGATAACACCCCGTTCAAGGGGGAGTTTCTTTTCATTTGGATATCCGGAATCGAAGAATCAAGATGTTCCTGAGAGGACGAAGAAGTGGATAACGAGAAGGCCCATTCTCAAAGTCACTTGAGTCTTAGGATCAGAAATCCGGGTTGTTGTCAGTGGTGCCCGGCCACTTTACTTTTCTGCAATTCTGGATGTAATAATAAGTGGCACTTGCCATATGGACTTTCAATTTGAGCATTTAATTTGATTGATTTATTTAATTGATTGTGTAGTAGAACTACCTGTTTTCCTAGTCTTTTTACCTGCATGCCGATTTTGATTTGACCCGGAGTTCGATCATAGGCTCTTAAGGACTTAATAAAATTTTTTTACTTAAATCAAATTAAAAACTTTAAGCTCACATAGAAACTCCAACGTTTTAAGAAATAATCCCGGGACCGCTGGGAGTTTTCATTTCATAGCATACATTCAAATTCAAATTTTTAATCGAGTCGATTAGCATGCATCATATTAGTAACTAATTTAAAAAATCTTAAAATCTTTAATTATATTAGCTTAAGCATCAAACCCAATATAAGTTAAGGGGCCAATTAGTATCCGCTCTAGATGTCGGCCCCATTCTCAAAAACTTTTCTTAAACAATGTCCCTACCCACTCTAACATTAAATGACTTGATACATGTTTTTTAAAGCGCCTAGGTGGTTTAGTTGGCTCCCTAATCCAGGCCGGGGTAAGACCAGACTCGCATTGCACTAGCTAGGTTCGGGGCACTAACTTTTAGTGCCCAATTTAGTTTTAGGTTCCGAGGCTGGCCCGGGCCATAAGACCTCAACTTCTGGGAATTGAATCCCACTTTCTAATAAATCCCACTTTCTAATAAAATTGACCATTCAAACTTAAATCACTTTCAATCAAATTTAAGCCCAACACTTAGGATAGACTGGGGTGTTTCTGAAGTAATTCAGAATCTCAAAACATCTCCTACCCTTCTTCCTTTGACTCTAGAAATAACTGTTCAACATTGAACCAATCCCATTTGAAAATTCCTACCCTTTTCCTCCTTTGATATTGATCTTTGAAAATCTTAAATAAAACTTATACCGCTATTTTAATCGAGAGTTTTCGTAGGAGAATTCCAATTCCCCTACGATGTAATTAACTACGAGGGCTTGCGCTCATAGGAGATTTAGTAACCCAGATCTAATTTTCAAAATCAATTTTTTAAAAACCTTCAATTAATTATCTTTGGGAATTCAAACAAAAATGGTGATCGTTATCGTCATATTAAAATAATCGATAATAGGTAATATCATCTTTCTTCGGGAAGATATATTATTTTATTATCGTTATTTTGATTATGAAATTAACGATCTCTTATTCGAATTATTATTGTTAAATAATTGATTGAATGTCTTCTTGATCTTTCAAGAACATATGTCGTTCCTCCTTGAGTTTGACTAAGATAATTCTGATGAATTTAAAATTCTAAAATATGAACCCATTAGAGAACGATATGATCATCTCCCGATTTGATATACTGTTCATAATGATGCGTTCAATTTAAAAATTTAATATTTAATATTCCCAAAGAAAATTAATATATTTTCAAAACCTATATATACTTAAATATTTTTTTTAATCAAAACACAACTATGACCCTTCTGACCTTTATCTCTTAATAATGGTCTTTACGACCTCCATTGCCAATCGACTATAGATGTGAATCTCTCTTGGTTATGGGATCTCTCAAAGCAGGGTGATCCCCCATGTTAACCTTGATATAGGGAGGAACCTTGTAGTTAGATAAGGAATATCACTTATCTAAAGATAGGGGAAGTTCTCATGTATAGGAAGAGGACTATAGGGGAGAGAAGGGGGAAGTAGGAAAAGATCCTTTTAATATAGAGAGGGGCTTTAGCCCTGGACAGGGGATACCACATATACAAGACCAGAGGATTGTCACAAGTAGAAAAGTGGAAAGGAGGAAGACATTCCTACTAAGTGAGGGGCCCTAGACCTAGACAGGGGATATAATCTAAATAGAACTAGGGGAAGGCCTCAGCCTAAGGAAAAAAAGGGAAGAAAAGAGAAAAGGAGGAGGCAACTCCTACTCAGTGAGGGGTCCTAGATCTGGACAGGGGATACTGCCTGAACAGGACCAAGGGAAGGCCACAGCCTGAGGAGAAGAGGAGAATGGGCAAATTTTTCATACCTCAATGGAGGGTATTTGTAGCAAGAGGGGAAAATGGAGCTGTGGAAGTTAACAAAAAATCACTGGCGGTTAGCCAGTAGACAACCGGCGGTTAGCCAAACTGCCTGCTAATCGCAGTCAGGTGGCATGGGCAACGTCAACCTTGGCGCGTGGGTAGCACGTAGGTCAGGCAAATGCATAGGAGTGCCCGGCCAGGCTACGAAAACACGCAGGAGCGACCAGGAAGGCCAGGAAGCAGCTACAACTGGTGGCTGCTAATCCATTCGGATCCATTTTTGGACCCTATTTTTTTGTCCGAAAATGCCAAATCATATATTTTAGGGTCCTTGAAGCTATTTTTTGACATCCCGAACAAAATTTTGGCACTTTTAAATTTATCTGGGCCTCTACGCCAAATATTAGATTACTTTTTTATTCTAAATTGCGTCAAAAATTCTCCAAATGCTGCAAAATATATTTTCAGACTCAATAGAATTTGACGTCCAAAAATAAGGGACAACTGATATATCATAAACAATTATCTTGATTGGGCATGAATCTCGAGGCAGAATCAAGTTGGAGGCTTTCAAAATTAAAATTTCCAATTGTAGTAAACTTATAGTAGAACTTAACGTTTCAAAAATATGAATCCAATGACACCAAATTTGACTAAATCCGAGCCCAAATGGGTCCAAGTCAAGGGCCCAAAGTGCTGTTGGAAGGTTCAAACCACAATTTGGTTTACCAAATAGTTTCTAAATGTGACATGCTTATAGTAGAATCGAGCGAATCAACGAGATGAATCCAACAAGCCCAAGATCACTTAATTCTAATATCATTAAGATGTTCAAATATCTGATAAACAGTCCACAATCAAGGGATTCAACATTAACTGTCCATCCAAACCACTCCCAAAATACCCTTAATGTTTCATCTATTTACAAGAAATGCCACTCTATAATATCTATAAATAGAGCCCCCTCTTTCTCATGAAAGGGGCCCAAGCCAAAGGAAGAGAAGTAAAAGAGAGATCGGAATTCGCTCTTACCTCCTTGCCTCCTCAACCACCAGCATGATTTCTACTAGACCACCGCCTAACACCGGAGTTCTCCCAGACCACCGCCTGATGCCGTACTTTCTGAGGGTCAGTGAGTGATGTCGGACTTTCTTTGGGCCAACGCCTGAAGCTGGAGTTCTGTCGGATCACCACCTGACGCCAGAGTTACGTTGAACCATCAAGTGACGCCCAGACTTCTCTCAAACCACCGATTGACTCCAGAGTTATGTTGAACTTCCAACAAACCATCGACTGATGCCGGAGTTCTGCTAAACCACCCTCGGGACTATAAAAGGATGCCCGAACATCTAAGTGATGTCGGACCACCAAGTGACATCGGACTTTCATCTAACCCCCATTTTTCACTAGACTTCAACCATACATATGACATTTGTAATATGATGACCTTCAAGGATAATTCAACCCACTGTTCTCTACTCAAATTATAGTTAAATCACTTTTAATTGGGCTAGGCCCCGTGATTTTTCCCCTTTCTAAGATTTTTTACATAAAAAATCTTGTGTTCTCTATGCGTGAGCTGGATATTTGTACAACGCTAAGACATTGAAATATAGCTCTATCGCCGCATATATTCTAGCCCGCAACAAATATTAAAACATCTCTATAGATATATGCAAGATTATCATCAAGTGGAACATTAATCTCACTCTCCTATCACCACGTTTCAATAACTTTTTGATGTTTGGCACTCAATCCTTTACATTTGGTCTCATTATATGTTCTTCTCATTGTAAAACTTTTTAATTTTGTGTTTTCTCCATGACTAGGGGGTTGATCATTAACCACGAAAGTTATGCTTATATGAGACATTGAACTTGTTAAAGTCTCCTAATAAATCATCTCAAACTTGTGTTTTTTAAGAGTTAATATGAAGAAATTAGAAGTCATGCTAGGGATTTATTATAGTTGTAATAGAGAGATCAATAAAGTTGAATTGATTAAGTTTTAATAGCCCACTATTATTTCACAAGGTCTACAACATTCTTTGTTGCTTAGCTTTTATATTAGTAGCCTACAATTAAAAAAAATTAATCAGTACAACCCCTCCATCAGAATCACTCATTGGATTCTCTAAGGAAATCATATTGAGAATATAATCTATATATGTACTTAAGCATCCATTTGATATTGTTTAAATATTAATGTTATTAAATCATGTAAAATTATGGAAAACACCTTCATTACCCACAGTCCTTTTTATGAATATTTAGGATATAGGGCACATATAGTTATAAGTGATATGATTAACAATGGATTATTGGGTGTTGAAGGTCCATTTATAGGTATTAGGCAAAGCTCGACTTGATTTAACACTAGGGCTTCATAAAGAAAGATATGTAATGTAATTTCATAAAAAGTGTGCAATAAATACTTGTGTAGCGGTAGGATTGTAAGTGAAATAGTACGTTTGATGAACAATTTGATTTTCCTTCATATGAGGTTCACATATGTAAATTTATATAGATAATTGAATAACCTTGATTTTTTTTTTCATATTTTAAAGATAAACAACTCATTTACTCATGTTCATAAGAATATTCATATATTTTTTTAACGTATAAATCGATAATAATTTGATAAAACACTCATTTATGTTGACTTTATCAAATTATAATATCAACTTCTTATGTTTAATAAGTAATAAAAAGTATATAAAATAATAAATTCATAAAATTTATTTAAATGTTGATCAAATAGTTAATGAAAATATAAAAAAAATGATTTTATTATTCATAAATTTTAAAAAATAATGCTTAGTGCACTAAATGAATTAAGAAAATATTTCTGTTATATTCACTAGCTAGTTGACTTGGCATTAGGCCTCAAGTAAATAATATGACATACATAACGCCAAAGATGATTTTTCTCTAATTTAAATGTTATAAATAACACCATGCACCCATTGAGAATACTATTTGTCTTTAGATTAATAAAGTTTTTGTTGAGTTTGTCTATTAATTTTTCTGTTGATTTTTTTGTTATCCATATATGAACTTGATTTTGAGCTTTTGATTTTTATGATGGTGTTAGTTGGTACTATATTATTTGGGTTTTTTTGGTGCTTTGGTTTCTATTTTTTGGCTCATTGTTATGGTGGTCAGGAGATGATTTTTATATTGGGTTGTTGTTGTTTTTTGTTATTATTTTGGATGGTTTTTGTGTTTGGCTATATGGTTGGGTGATTGAAGTTTGTATTTGTCTAGGGCTTTTTTATGAATTAACACATAAGTCCTTATATAAATTTTATCAAAAAAAAAAAAAATTGTCTTTAAAATAATAATTTAGACAAATACCTTGTAAGCAATTACAAATTGATTTGTGTTTTTTATTCACAAAAAGTCTAATTCAACAAAATCAATAGATATTATTATTTTAACTATTACTATTTTTAAAATTAAAAAAATCAATTTTTATTTAATTATTATTTTGATATGATTATTATTAATTATAAAATTCATATCAATGTTTTTAATCTGCTAATTAAAAATTAATGATTTGTAATACCAACCATAAAATTGCTTGTTTTCTATTTTTTTTTTTCTAAATATATATTTTAAATATCAGAAATAAAATAATTGCATTGACAAAAGCATTAAACTTTAGTTTGTTTTTATTAAGTTTAATTAGTAGAGAATTTGTATGTATTAAATTAAAATAAAATAATTGCTATTATAATTAAAAAATACATAAATTACAACTTTAGGTCTTAAGTAGGGCCATAATAAGCTCAAATTCAATTGGTTTGTTATATCTATCACACTTACTATTTATTAAGAAAATTAATTATCATTTTAGGTGACTTTTACTAATCTATGAAGAGTTATCACTATGGACCTCCGAAAGGAAATTACTGCGGCTGCAAGATTGCGGAGGGGTATACGACCACACCAACCCTGAGGGGTAGAGACGATCGCGGGCCACTGCGCTCATAGTAAATGGGCCGATGGAAGGGCAGATTGGATCATGCATACGACTAACTATTGAGGATAGCGGCTCTCGCCAGCACACCACGATGGGTAGTAATATACACGACATGATCGAAGTCACGGGTTTCCCCCACCCGATACATCAGCTTGGATGGGGTTTGGTAGATGTGGAATTCAGTTTCCCATGGGTGCAAACCCCCGTGGTTAATCACATCTTGGGCCAAAGCCTGAGAAAACTCTCGATTAAGGATCATATATTATCCTTTCCAAAATGGGATTGACACATAGGGTGAAGACTAGGCAGTCATATTCAAAGGGAAGAAAGATCCAATTTGGCTCAATTAACATGCGTGGTTCACACCAGCATTCGAAGAGACTAAGGTAGTGAGAAGAAACTGGAGAAAAGAAAATCAAGCACTCGACACATGTGCGAGAGAAAGATGGAAGTGGCGTCATCCATGTGACGCAGATAAGCAGGATTTATAATCCCTAAAAAATAGAAAACTTACCCACTATTTAGGCATACTATGAGACCAAATGTATTAGCCTTGAATCCTAAATCTAAATTGAGTTTAATGTTCTACGCATACTTACACCCGTGTCCTAACTAATGTTGTGCAAAACTTGGACTTACCCGGCCTAGATTGGGGAGCCAGCTAACCACCTAATCGATTCAAAACCATGCTGTCTACATGTCATTTATGAAAGATGGATGGGTGGTTTAGTTCTTCGAAATTAAGGCTGACATCTAGAGAGTTCCTAAGTAGCCTTGGACTTATGTTGGGTGAATGCTCCTAAATAATGCAATTAAAATTTTAATTAATTTTATTTCTAATACAATGCATGCTAGTTGAAGGTCTAAATCATAAATGCTTCATATTTTAAAAACAGGCTTATTATAAAAATAATTTTTAGAAGGAGATTAGGCTTCCTCAAGTCCGGCACCTCATTCTCATAGGCCAGATTATCCAGACTCTACCCGCAGGCAGGGAAGTGTCTCAAAGCAAGGAGAATGAAGAATGCACCCCAAATGACTCCGGCAATTCATTAGATTTGTTAAGTTTCTATGTTATTTAAATCTTAAAATTTTAAGTATTAGTTATGAGTAGAAAAATTTTATAGTCCTTAGAGAGCCTAATGAGATCCAGACTAAAATAAAAGCGGCATGCAGATCGTCAATAAACTAAAAAAAGCAGGCAACCCTAGAGGCACACAATCATAAATAAAACACATCAACATAATCAAACTAATAAATAAACATCCATAGGCCAACTTCCCTTAATTACAACCTAGGGTCTACAAGAAAGTAAAGTGGTCGGGCACCATTGCCAACAACCCGGATTTCTAAACCTAGAAATGACGCAAATGACTTTTAGTGAGATATTAGGTCTTCAGCTCTTCAATCTTCTTGGACTTCTTCTCCTTAGACTCCTTGGATCTCTCATCCTTGGACTCCTTGGATCTCTCCTCCTTGGATTCATTGTGGCTTGAATATTCAAACAAAGAGACAATTCCCCCCTCCAAGGGGTTTTGCCTTTTCTCTTTGGATATCTAAAAACCATCCAAACTCGATCATCAAAATAGAAGAAGACTCTTCCCTTTGAGGATGTCTTCTTCTTTTGAAATTCGAGTTGGATAAAAATATCCCAACTCAAATGTCATTTTCATAACTCTCACCAATATTATAAATTATTGCATTAATTGAAATTAATAAATTTTAGACTCTCTTGCGAGGTTAATCTAATAAAAATTCCCAAACAATTTATATATAAATGAAAGTACACATCACAGCCACACACTTGGCCATGCTCTTAGTCATTTTTTAGGGCTAAGTAGTCCACCTGTAGCAATTATAATTATGATTTTAGCCCTCATTTATTTTAGGGGGGGGGGGGGGGGGGGGGGCTAAGCAAAGCAAATTATGAAGCACGTGTATAAAATATTATTAGAAATCATGACATTTGCCCCCCCCCCCCCCCCCCCCCCCCCCCCCCCCCCCCCCCCCCCTTTATTTGGCGTTGTTATTTAAGCATGGTCACCTACAAAAAAGTAATATATCATCCCTAACCTAGGGGTAGATCTAATGCACAATCACATCAATTCCCAGAGTGCAATAAAAGTAAGCAAATATACTAATCAATTTTTCACAACATGCAATAAAACCTCGAAAAGCCCGGCACACAACAGAAAAAGTAAGCACCATCCTAGCCTAAATATAGAAGTGGTACCCTAGTAAACAATTCAATGTGTGTGTAAGGCTTGTGTGACTTCGATAGGTCCTAAGCTGGATGTTGATTTAAATTTTATACACATTGCCAAAGATGATTTCTCTCTAATTTAAATGCTATAAATAACACCCATTTAGATTAATAAGGTCTTTGCTGGTGTTTTTGTTGGGTTTGTTTATTAATTTTTTATGATATTTTTTTCTGTATGAACTTGATTTTGGCTTTTGATTTTTATGACAGTGTTCAATGGTGTTGTATTGTTTAGGCTTTTTTGGTGCTTTGGTTTTTATTTTTTGGCTCATTGTTATGGTGGCCAAGAGTTGATTTTTCTATTGGGTCGATGAGTTGTTGGTGTTTTTTGTTATTATTTTGGGAGCTATTATTTTGTGCGTACATCGGACGGGAGAACCGTCCGGTTAAGCACTGGTTACCCAGCGGTACCGATGGGTACCGAGTGCGGGTATCGAGCTGGGTACCTAATAAGGGGGTGACGTGGCGTAATTTTATTGGTCTCCGAACTCTGTACAGAATAATAAATCTTTTTTTTTTTTTGCTTGGGTTGAGTTGATGATAATTGTTGTTGGATCTATCTCTGGGTTTATGATTTGTGGGCAGTTCTGTTTGGCTATATGGGTGGGTGATTGGAGTTTGTATTTGTCTTGGGTTTTTTTCTTATTTAATAGTTTATTTTATGATTTTCTAATCATCCAATTGGGTTCTAGTTTTTGTGAGAAAATTTTTATTGCAAATCTTTAAGGATTCAGTTACTAATAGTGGATTGGAAGAAGGATGTATGTACTGATTGAGCTTTGGAGGGAGCTTACTCTCTCTTGGAGATTATTTGGAATGATCTTTTGCAGTTGTGGATCTTTGGCTTTGTTGATCTATTGATGGGGCTATTATTTGATTGGGCTTCAAATTTTATTTGAGCATGGGCTTATTTTGGGGCGTTGGCTCCATGCCTCCCTTTATTATTTTTCCTTTTATATTGTATCTTAGTAGGGATTATTGGCTCCTTAGTTTATTATTATTATTATTATTATTATTATTATTATTATTATTATTATTATTATTATTATAGCTCTTGGAGCTTTAGTGAGCATTTGATCGCTTTAAGAACTTGTAATCTTTTTTTATGAATTAACACATAAGCCCTTATATGAGTTTTGTGCAAAAAAAAAAAAAAAGTGTCTTTAGATTAATAATTGAGACAAATTCCTTGTAAGCAATTATAAATTGATTTGTATTTTTTTCACATAAATTCTAAATTAAAAAAAATCATTATATATTATTATTTTTAACAATTAATATTTTTTAAAATTTAAAAAAATCAATTTTTTTGTAATTAGTATTTTTATATTATTATTATTAATTTCAAAATTCAGATCAATGTTTTTAACCTACTAATTAAAAATAAATGATTTGCAATACCATGCATAAAATTTCTTGTTCTCTTTTTCTTTTCTAAATATATATTTTAAATATCAAAATAAAATCATTGCAGTGACAAAAGCATTAAACTTTAGTTTGTTTTTATTAAGTTTAAGTAGAATTTGTATGTATTAAATTTAAATAAAATAGTTGCTATTAGAATTAAAAAACACATAAATTAGAAATTTAGGTCTTAAGTAGGGCCATAAGAATCTCAAATTTAATTGGTTTGTTATATCTATCACACTTATTATTTAGTAAGTAAATTAATTAATTTTAGGTGACTTTCAATAATTTATAAAGAGTCATCACTCTCTACCCGTCAACAAAATTCGGTCATTAATTACAGGTTGTAAATAAGATCACACCACATACCTTTTATTTTTAAGAAAAGCTCGTCGGCCCACCCTCATATACATGAAATTATGTTTTAAAAGACAACTCATATGAATTAACGTTAGTGTTAATAGCTAGCCTCCCTTGCTTACATGCAAATAACACATTTATCTTGAATCAATGGAATTAATTTTTCTATAATGTATGAAATGCAACATGAAATGTTTAAATCTATTAAATATAAGAAAATTTGTATATTAGCCTACAATTTCAAAAAATCATAACTTTCATTTTACCCTACGAAATTCAATAATATTACAGCCAAAATGCCAATATCTTTCATATTTGTTAAATACAAAAAAGATGCAAGATAAAAGTGTGGTAAATCGGAAAAAATACATTTTTATCATTTTTGAAGGAAATTAAATCAGTAGATACAAAACCATTGAAAACAAAAGTACATTTTAGGTTATTTACTATGATTATAATACTTTTCTCAACCAAAGCAATCGACGAAAAAGACCAAAACTCGGCTTTTTCTTTCTTCCCTCTCTCCTTTTCTTCTCATTTTCCCCATCTTCTTCCACGGCAAGTCACATGAATGGGAGGACGAGGAATGGCTTAGTGCTTTAAATTTGGAAATTTTTTTAAATTAAGTATTATTAGTAATTAAATTATGTGATTAAGTATGTTATAAAAAAAATTAAAAATAGGCATAGTCGTCCATTCATCTGGTAACTTACTTTCCCATTCAGTATGTAAAAAGAATTAAAAGTACTGCAATAAGTTGCCCGTTGAATGAGCGACTTGCTACATCACACAATTATTTTTTATGTTTTTTCTTAAATCAAATGAATATTTTTCAAATGAAAGGATTAATTAAATTACATTAATTTTAATATCATTGTTAATTTTTAAATATTTAATTTTATAATTTAATATTGACAAATGGATATCTATTTTACATTATTTTTATTAATTTTAAAGATATTTTATTAAAATTTAACATCTTAAGGCTTGTTTGGGATTCCAATTTATAAAAAAATAATGCTTAGTGCACTAAATGAATTAATAAAATATTTCTGTTATATTCACTAGTTGTCTTTAGATTAATAATATGACACACATAATTCCACTCATTTAGAATACTATTTGTCTTTAGATTAATAAGGATGTTGATTTAAATTTTATACACATTGCCAAATATGTTTTCTCTCTAATTTAAATGCTATAAATAACATCACTCATTTAGAATACTATTTGTCTTTAGATTAATTAATAAAGTCTTTGTTGGCGTTTTTTGTTGGGTTTGTTTATTAATTTTTTTGTTATCTATCATATATGAACTTGATTTTGGGCTTTTTATTTTTATGATGGTGTTAGTTGGTATTGTATTATTTGGGTTTTTTTTGGTGTTTGGTTTCTATTTTTTGGCTCATTGTTATGGTGAGCGGGCAGAGAGATGATTTTTCTATTGGGTTGATGAGTTGTTGGTGTTTTTTTGTTATTATTTTGGATGGTTTTTGTTTTTTGCTTGGGGTTCTGTTGATGGTAAGTGTCGTTGGATCTATCTATGGGTTTATGATTTGTGGGCAGCTCTGTTTGGCTATATTGTTGGGCGATTGGATTTTGTATCTGTTTTGGGTTTTTTTTTCTTATTTAATTATTTATTTTATGATTTTATAATTATCCAATTGGGTTATAGTTTTCAATTACTAATGGTGGATTGGAGGAAGGATGTATGTACTGACTGAGCTTTGGAGGGTGCTTACTCGATCTCTCTTGGAGATTATTGGGAATGATCTTTTGCAGTTGTGGATCTTTGGTTTTGTTGATCTATTGATGGGCTCAAGGTACCGATGATATTATTTGATTGAGCTTCGAAGTTTATTTGAGCATGGGCTTATTTTGGGGTGTTGGCTCCATCCTTATCTTAGTTGTTTCCTTCTATATTGTATCTTAGTAAGAATCATTAGCTCATTAGGTTTTTTTTTATTTTTTCTTGTAGCACTTAGAGCTTTAGTGAGCATTTTATCCTTTTAAGGACTTGTAAAGTTTTTTTTATGAATTAACACGTAAGTCCTTATATAAATTTTATCAAAAAAAAAAAAAAGTCTTTAAAATAATAATTTAGACAAATACCTTGTAAGCAATTATAAATTGATTTGTGTTTTTTATTCACAAAAAGTCCGAATTCAACAAAATCAATAGATATTATTATTTTTAACTATTACTATTTTTTAAATTAAAAAAATCAATTTTTATTTAATTAATATTTTGATATAATTATTATTAATTATAAAATTCATATCAATGTTTTTAATCTGCTAATTAAAAATTAATGATTTGTAATACCATCCAAAAAATTGCTTGTTTTCTATTTTTTTTCTAAATATATATTTTAAATATCAGAAATAAAATAATTGCATTGACAAAAGAATTAAACTTTAGTTTGTTTTTATTAAGTTTAAGTAGAGAATTTGTATGTATTAAATTAAAATAAAATAATTGCTATTATAATTAAAAATACATAAATTACAAATTTAGGTCTTAAGTAGGGCCATAATAAGCTCAAATATAATTGGTTTGTTATATCTATCACACTTACTATTTATTAAGTAAATTAATTATCATTTTAGGTGACTTTCACTAATCTATGAAGAGTCATCACTATGGACCTCCGAAAGGAAATTGCTACAGCTGCAAGATTACGGAGGGGTATACGACCACACCTACCCTGAGGGGTAGAGACGATTGCGGGCCTCCGCGCTCATCGCAAATGGGCCGATGGAAGGGCAGATTGGATCATGCATACGACTAACTATTGTGGATAGCGGCTCTCGCCAGCACTCCCCGATGGGTAATAAAATCGGCATGCAGATTGTCAATAAACTAAAAAAAGCATGCAACCCTAGAGGAACACAATCATAAATAAAACACATCAACATAATCAAACTAATAAATAAACGTCCATAGGCTAACTGCCCTTAATTACAACATAGGGTCTGCAAGAAAGTAAAGTGGTCGGGCACCATTGCCAACAACCCGGATTTCTAAACCTAAAAATGATGCAAATGACTTTGAGTAGGATATTAGGTCTTCAGCTCTTCAGTCTTCTTGGACTTCTTCTCCTTGGATCCCTTGGATCTCTCATCCTTGGACTCCTTGGATCTCTCCTCCTTGGATTCATTTTGGCTTGAATATTCAAATGAAGAGGCAATTCCCCCCTCCAAGGGGTATTGCCTTTTCTCTTTGGATATCTAAAAGCCATCCAAACTCGATCATCCAAATAGAAGAAGACTCTTTCCTTTGAAGATGCCTTCTTCTTTGGAATTCGAGTTGGATAAAAATATCCCAACTCAAATTTCATTTTCATAACTCTCACCAATATTATAAATTATTACATTAATTGAAATTAATAAATTCTAGACTCTCCTGAGAGGTTATCCTAATAAAAATTTCCAAACAGTTTATATATAAATGAAAGTACACATCACAGCCACACACTTGGCCATGCTCTTAGTCATTTTTTAGGGCTAAGTAGTCCACCTGTAGCAATTATAATTATGATTTTAGCCCTCATTTATTTAGGGGGGCTAAGCAAATTCTGAAGCAAATGTATAAAATATTATTAGAAATCATGACATTTGCCCCTCCCCCCCCTCTTTTATTTGGCGCTTTTTGAGCATGGCCGCCTACAAAAAAGTAATATATCATTCTTAACCTAGGGGATAGATCTAATGCACAATCACATCAATTCCCATAGTGCAATAAAAGTAAGCAAACATACTAATCAATTTTTCACAACATGCAATAAAACCTCGAAAAGCCCGGCACACAATAGAAAAATTAAACACCATCCTAGCCTAAGTATAGAAGCGGTACCCTAGCAAACAATTCAATGTGTGTGTAAGGCTTGTGTGACTTCGATAGGTCCTAAGCTGGATATTACTTTTAAATTTTATACACATTGCCAAAGATGATTTCTCTCTAATTTAAATGCTATAAATTACACCACCCATTGAGAATACTATTTGTCTTTAGATTAATAAGGTCTTTGCTGGTGTTTTTGTTGGGTTTGTCTATTAATTTTTTTCTGTATGAACTTGATTTTGGCTTTTGATTTTTATGACGGTGTTCAATGGTGTTGTATTGTTTTGGCTTTTTTGGTGCTTTGGTTTTTATTTTTTGGCTCATTGTTATGGTGGCCAGGAGTTGATTTTTCTATTGGGTCGATGAGTTGTTGGTGTTTTTTGTTATTATTTTGGGAGCTATTATTTTGTGCGTACACCGGACGGGAGAACCGTCCGGTTAAGCACTGGTTACCCAGCGGTACCAAGGGGTATCGAGTGCGGGTACCGAGCTGGGTACCTAATAATGGGGTGACGTGGTGTAATTTTATTTGTCTCCGGACTCTGCACATAATAATAAATCTTATTTTTTATGGTTGTTATTTTGGCTTGGGTTGAGTTGATGATAATTGTTGTTGGATCTATCTCTGGGTTTATGATTTGTGGGCAGTTCTGTTTGGCTATATGGTTGGGGGATTGGAGTTTGTATTTGTCTTGGATTTTTTTCTTATTTAATTATTTATTTTATGATTTTCTAATCATCCAATTGGGTTCTAGTTTTTGTGAGAAATTTTTTATTGCAAATCTTTAAGGATTCAGTTACTAATGGTGGATAGGAACAAGGATGTATGTACTGACTGAGCTTTGGAGGGAGCTTACTCTCTCTTGGAGATTATTTGGAATGATCTTTTGCAATTGTGGATCTTTGTCTTTGTTGATCTATTGATGGGGCTATTATTTGATTGGGCTTCAAATTTTATTTGAGCATGGGCTTATTTTGGGGCGTTGGCTCCATGCCACCCTTTATTTTTTTTTTTCCTTTAATATTGTATCTTAGTAGGGATTATTGGCTCCTTAGTTTATTATTATTATTATTATTATTATTATTATTATTATTATTATTATTATTATTATTATTATAGCTCTTGGAGCTTTAGTGAGCATTTGATCACTTAAAGAACTTGTAATCTTTTTTTATGAATTAACACAAAAGCCCTTATATGAGTTTTGTGCAAAAAAAAGTGTCTTTAGATTAATAATTGAGACAAACTCCTTGTAAGTAAGTAATTATAAATTGATTTGTATTTTTTTTTCACATAAATTCTAAATTCAACAAAATCAATAGATATTATTATTTTTAACAATTAATATTTTTTAAAAATTTAAAAAGAATTAGTATTTTTATATTATTATTATTAATTATAAAATTCAGATCAATGTTTTTAACCTACTAATTAAAAATAAATGATTTGCAATACCATCCATAAAATTGCTAGTTCTCTTTTTTTTTTCTAAATATATATTTTAAATATCAAAATAAAATCATTGCAGTGACAAAAGCATAAAACTTTAGTTTGTTGTTATTAAGTTTAAGTAGAATTTGTATGTATTAATTAAATTTAAATAAAATAGTTACTATTAGAATTAAAAAACACATAAATTACAAATTTAGGTCTTAAGTAGGAACTTTTATTTTATCCAGTAAATGTACGCAGAGGAAGGTTCGGTTTTAGGCAAAAAAGCGTCTGTACCGAGTTTTTTGAAAAAACTTGAGTTTTTTGAAAAAACTCGGTACAGGCGCGAAAAACTCGGTACAGACACTTTTTTGCCTAAAATCGAACCTTCCTCTGCGTACGTTCACTGGATATAATAAAAGTTCCTTAAGTAGGGCCATAAGAAGCTCAAATTTAATTGGTTTGTTATATCTATCACACTTATTATTTATTAAGTAAATTAATTATCATTTTAGGCGAATTTCAATAATTTATAAAGGATCATCACTCTCTACCCGTCAACATAATTCGGTCATTAGTTACAGGTTGTAACTAAGATCACACCACATACCTTTTATTTTAAGAAAAGCTCGTCGGCCCACCCTCCTATACATGAAATTATGTTTTAAGAGACAACTCATATGAATTAATGTTAGTGTTAATAGCTAGCCTCCCTTGCTTACATGCAAATAACACATTTATCTTGAATCAATGGAATTATTTTTTCTTTAATGTATGAAATGCAGTATTATAAGTTGCCCATTGAACGGGTGACTTGCTACAGTACACTTTTTTTATGCTTTTATTTTTAAATCAATTAATATTTTTTAAATGAAAGGATTAATTAAATTACATTAATTTTAATATCATTGTTAATCTTTAAATATTTTAATTTTATAATTTAATATTGACAAATGGATATCAATTTCACATTAATTTTATTAATTTTAAAGATAATTTATTAAAATTTAACATCATAAGGCTTGTTAGGGATTCCAATTAGAATATATATACTTTAAAAACTGATTACATGTTTAAATTCAAAATATTTATAGATAAACATACATTGAACTTGTTTTTTTTAATTACAACTAAGAAAATGACATTTCATTTTTAAAAATATAATGATAATTTATTAGAATAAAAAACTTGAATTAATGATATAACTTTTATATTTAAAAATAAAACTTTGGTTCAATCGCCTATTCAACGCGCAACTTGTTACAATACTTGTAAATTTATTTTTTAAAATGCTAACTGGATGCTCGTTGGGCAAGTAAGTCACCCATTAAACAGTCAACTATATATATATATATATATATATATATATATGCGATCAAACATCGCAGCACCACATGCTAGCTCGTAACGCCGCCATATTTGAAATCTCGGAGTCGCCAACCTGAATTATTTTAATTTTTTAAATTTTTTATAATTTTCATATTATTCATTTTAAAATAATCTTCATAATTATCCGTTTGTACCCGAACTATGATCCCCTGACTATCTTGCTCAAAAATAAGGTTATCTAGCCACCGCCATCCTGCTCTGAAGTCCCTACCGTCGTTGTATAACTATAATTCTCTTGTCATTATTGCCCTACTGCGATCATTCGACTAATGTTACCTTATTACGTTCCTCCAACTACCATCGTCAAATTATAATTATAAGATAATTATCAATCTACTATGATCCTCAGACCACTATCTACTGACTATGATCCTCTTAAAATCGTCGTCTGATTACGATCTTAATTTTGATAACCATTGATTGATGTTTTTGATATCTTAAAATAAGAATAAAGAGTAGAGGATATATGGGTTCACCTTGTTGATGCCCAAGACATTATGAATTACAAGGAAATGATAATCATCATGATTTACATATAGAATAGAAGAAAAAAAAGATTATGAAGAGGAGATGATATTTCTGCCATGGATCATCTTATGCTCCTCCTCCTCCATTGTGTCGCTTAGCGCACGCCCCCTCGTTTCTGGTAAAAACACAATAAACAACCCACAGAAAATGATAACTATCCCAAACACCCCAAAAGAAAAAAGCTTTCTCCTCCTCCCCGCCGCCACCAATGCTGGTGCTGCCACCCCGCCGAGCACCACCGCCGTCCTCAACACCGCTAGTGCAGAGTTCCTCACACACGTTGGAAACAATTCCACATTATAAATCATCACCAAGCTTAACGACGTATAAACCCCCGAAGAACGCAACTAATTCCCCCGCTACCGCCAACCATCCGCCTATTGCCGTACAAGCAAGGCTGCAACCGCCACTCACAACCATTAACACCACCATAGATCTTCGTCGGCTCACCGCACTGGCGAGAAAGAAGACAATGAACGCCGATAGAAGCTCCGCCGCTGCGTTCAGCGCCACGCTTATATATAAGTTGGCGTCGAGACTGCCGAGATTAAAGGGCATTCCATAGTACATCATTCCGACGCCGAAGCTCACTATTATAATTGATCCCAGCCGACGCAACGCCCACCGCTTCTCCCACAACATCCTCGCCGCCGAGAACAGATCGCTTGACTCTGTTTTATCGGAGCGTGTCACCGCCAAGTCTGAGAAGCTCACTGTTTCAATTAAAGGTAAGAGCTTTTTTAGTGTTTCAATGGCTTCTTTTTTCTTGTCTTTCAAAAGAAGCCAACGAGGGGATTCCGTCATGAAGAAATGGAGAAAAATGCTGTAAAAGAGCGAGGGGATTGAGGTGTAGAGATAGAGTACTCTCCAGGAGTATGCTCTATTTAAGAAGGCAATTGCGGGAAGGCTGAGGAAGCCTGTAGTGGAGAAGATGAAGGTGAGGATGCTGACGCGGTTGCGGTGGCGACGGGAGACGAGTTCAGAGGAAAGGACGAAAGCGGAGGTGCCGACGTTGGCGCGAGCGAAGCCACAGGCAAAGCGGAGGACAGCGTAGACGGCGAGGTTGGGAGAGAAGGCAGTTAGGACGGCGGTGAGAGACATGATGAAGGAGGAGAAGACGAGGCTGTTTTTGCGGCCGAGGCGGGAGTCGGCGAGGGTGGCGAGGGAGATGCCGCCAACGAGACATCCGGCATAGAAGGAAGAGGCGGGGAGGGCGTGGAGAACAGGGGAGGAGCACTCAAGGGAGAAGTCAGAAATGATGGAGATTTTGCGGGGTTTGGAGAAGGACCAGGAGGTGTTGGATGGGAGGTTACAGGGTGTGGTGAAATCGCATGTGGAGGAGGTGCAATGCCATGGCGGTGGGTTATCGGAGAAGACATTGACAAAGTTTTGCTGGGAATCAAAGATCCAGGTGAGGGAGGCGAGGAAGGGGTAGAGAAGGTTGGGGGTGCTGGCGGACATGTAGCGCTCCAAAACGTCGTCGATGGAGTTAACTTCGGTGGTTTTATTCAAATTTTCGTTTATTTCGACTGAGTGGCTGCCGGTTATTTCACCGGCGGCTGCTGATGGCGGTGAGTAAGCATTTGCCATCTTGCTTGATCTGTGAAGGTGGGACTCGAATACAGAGAAGGATGCCTTTTTAAAGGGCAAAAAAGTCTTAGCAAGTATTTCTTCATAAATTGAAATCTATTTTTATTTTATAAATAATTATATTTTTATTTTATAAATTTATTCCATATTTATATAATTTATGTGATAACTATATATATATATATATATATGCTTAGTCGCATGTTTCTATAACAAATATTTTATTTTATTTTGAGTAAGTTTTTCTGTAATAGTTAGTAAGATGGAGCATCCCAACAAAATAATAATAAGCAAAATGTTATAAAATTAAATACTTCTTCTCTCCAAAATGTTTCCTATTTGTTGCTTCTGCTTAATTTATTGAATATTATTCTCAAACACAAAATTCTCTTTAGAAAAATTATTATAGCTTTGGCATAGTTGAAAATTACAAAGGAATTTGTCTCTTCTCCCTAGGAGAAGACATCTTGGAGCATCACTCCAACATCCATATTTTCATTTTTCTCGTGTGCAACAGCCGTTGAATCCCTTCCTTCTCCTCGTTCTTCTTCTCTTCTCCCTAGGAGGAGAAAGTTCTCAGCCTTCCACCTCCTTCGACCTAATGTCAAAATTGAAGAAAGCCCTCCTCCGTAAATCCTAAATTCCTTCTTTTCTCTTCTTATTCGCCTTCACCTATGTAATGAGAGCATATTTACTAAATCAAGTTATCTTCTTAAATCAAAACTTTGTTAATTTAGGTTAACACATTTTCTTTGATTTCAAATAACATCTTTTGTATTTTAGGATGATAGAGTTAGAGAGATTAGTTTTGATTTTTTTGGTATTTTGGTGACTTAGAGTAGCCTATGCCAATTAGATTTGCCTAATGACTTTCGATGCTTTACTTAACGAAATAACACAATGTTCGAAAAATTAGGTCTTAAGTTATTAACTATTTAATTCATGTTTATAGTCACGAATAATAATTGAAGACTCTCTTACATAGAACATTCAATTCCATCTTCACTCAATGCATGTTAATGATATATACCTCAATTGAAGAAGAATTTTCATTTTGATAGCTACAAGATAAGTAATTATATTTATTATTAGATAGGCATATCATTCTTTGTTAGGAGTGTTATTCTTGTTACTTGTACAAGGTTCATAGATATTAGGTTATCAATCGTACTTTCAATCTTATTTGTTATTATGTATTTATATTGGATGTTGCTTATTGTTCTTAATGAAAGTATCATGTAGTAGAAGCATTATCACCTTGATTTATTGTTGCACGAGCTCTTATCCTTTAATATGTTTCTTGTCATAGAGAATTTATTCATGCATATATATCAGTTACACTAAACGTAATTTATGATACTCATGTTATTGTAAATCATATTAGTTATACAATTTATAATTATCATGGTAAATTATATAATAGATGTTGAAACACATTTGTTAAAGCATAAAGTACACATCAAGTCATCCTCCAAACCTCATCATACTGGCATCCTACATATTTTGGGTGGACATCAAGTTGTTCTCCACCAAACATGCTCTCTCCACAAGTTCAAAAAAGTCATGAATATCAAATGGCACTAACGAGTGCCATATACATTCTCTCAAGACTCTCAGAAAATTATAGCACTTCTCCTCAAGGGTACTAACCAATTTGGGAGCATATTTCGTGAGAACCATGAACTCTACCTCATATTGCATCATTGTTTTGCTCCCTTGCACTACTCTTAGAAATGACTTTTGCATCAAAAAATGATACCATCTGATGATTGGAATGCTTCATATTGCAAGATTATTTTGCTATTGATTGTCCCTTTTTGCAGTATAGGTAGAAGGAGCACACAACAATGTAGGAGACACACCTATGGTTAATAATGAAGGATCCGCAAAAAAGAAGGCCTTATAAAAATAAATAAATGAAGAAACTTCAAGTAGTCTGTTATAGAGGATCATTATCACAATATACAAGCCAAACACCCACTATGCCAATGCTTGAACCTCAAACTATCTTGATGAATGACCAAGTAACTAGCTAAACATGAAGCGCACTATGGACTTGCTAATGGCAGAAGATGTTGGAGCATCAGAAAATTTTGTTCCAAGGCATTCAAGTAGTTTTTCTTACCTTCCTTTGGGGGTGCAATTAACTCGACCCTAGCTAAGGGGACAATGACCTTAGTAGAAACTACCTCCTTCATAATCGATTCCTCCATTGGAAACTTAAGAGGACTCGTATTACCTTACTCAACATTAGAGGGACATCCTTCATACTCTTGGAGAGTACTTCTCTCATCATACTCACTCCAACCTCGACTCTAGTGATAGGTTTTGGAGGGTCCACGAATTTTGTCAGCAACACTCTGGTTGCCTTTACCACACTAGGCTCCACCTTTAGCTTCTTTGTCGAGATATGGGCGATGGGCCCAATAGACCCTTGGATTATTTGAGGACCCACATTAGTATCCTTTGCCTTACTATTCAAAGATTCAAGTTGCCTCTCTACACTCTCACCCTTAGAAATGAAAATTGTTACCATCCTCACAAATTTCATGCTCGAAATAGCCAACTCAACAAGGTCCATTATTTCTTATTCACATGTTGATATGAAACTAAATACTCAAAGTACAATAGTATTAATCACATGATCACTTTTTATAAGAGAAAAATGTGAGTAGCATCACACACTATCATTATGAGGAATTAGCATGGCAATCGGGACTATGGTAAAAATAGAATATTAACTTAGTATTTACTTTTCTTTTAACTATTTAGTAGCTACAATGAATGCTTGCTATTAATTCACTTGTCCTGTATATGACACCATCCAAAGGCTTAATTGAATTTAAAAACAAAATATATAGTCGTGTATGTCTTCTCATGTGCTCCACAGCTATTTAATAAGTCTCAATGGGTGATCTCAAATCCCATAAAACTTTGCAATGAAGACTCGCATAAGGTGAATCATCTTCAATTCAATAAAGAAATCAGACGGGAGTTGCCTATCTGAGAAATATTGAAGGCTTGCAAAGGACCCTTCAAAGTGGGAGCACTCGCCCCTCCTATGGGAAGCACACCACCAAAGCAACTCGTTGTCACCTTGAGTGATGGGCCATCAAGGGAATTCATCATCCTAGCTATAAGGAATGATCATCCAAAGAAGTCTCAAACTTGCCTCCACTTGTTTAGCTGATCTTGGAGTCCATTATCCTTGCAACTCAAGTAAACTTGTCCCTCCTATCAAGACAGCGCCTCGAGGACTTCATTGAAGAGAACATTAGCACTACCAAAGAATTTATTAATAGTAGTCCTTCCTGCTCAACCAATTTGAGGACTCCCCTCCATCATCTCACCCATGTACACTTCGCACAAGGGAAGTAGCCTGTAGGCTAAGGAATTGAACAAAAAAATAACAACCAAACCAAACATCTATTAGAGCTAGACACATGTCCATGTTAGTCCATTTGAAATTTTTTTTTTTTTTTTTTTTGGTATAACCTTCCCTATATCCCTTGGATTCTTATAAATAGAGGATGAAGAGACATATTTTAACTGCGCTATTGAGCTGGTTATATATTTTCCACAAAAATTTCTGCTTCTTTCCATACTTACCAAAGGTCTTTGGGTTTGAGTCTCTTGATCTTGCTTGCTAGTAAGGTCAAGTTTCACCCAGAGAAAAACTTAGATCCAACACTTCCATCTTCCTGATCTCAACTAACACATTTGTCTATTCCTACTTCCAAGCTGCAAAGGTTCACCTTATTCTACAAAATATGGCTATCCCAAGTTTGTATGATACCTTCTCCGTTAGATCCAGCAAATATCATGTGATGTTCCATCTCCAAGCCGTCGCTATTAGATGTATCTATGTTGTCATATATTGTTGCCTCGGCCTGAAGTCTTTACACCTATCAACAATTATTCCTTTTTTTTTTGTATTTCCTTTTTGGCATAATGAGCGCTCGAATCTAGTCCAACATGATTCTTAAATTTTTGTTTTTCCAACCAATGTGCACAAAGTTTGAGAGCTCAATCATACCTTAACTCACACCAAACCTACCACTTCACAATTCTTCATAAACTCAAATCATGCCAGTGTTTCGACCATGAGGGAAAGTTCACCGTCAAGGGGTGAGTAATTGACAGAATTAGAGTGATTTAAAGAGTCATTGTGAGTCATAATAGTTCATATGTAATTATTAGGCCATTGGGGGCTGACATATTCTATTAGTACTCCTCCGAGAGTATTAGGATTATACAAAATGAGCGAAGAATATTTTAGTTGCTCCCTCTCTCCCCTAATAGGTTCCATGAGTTGTGGGCATTTTCAAATTATTTGTCTTTTCGTTCTTCATTAATTTATAAAACTTTAGACCAATTTGAAAGTGCCTAATCATCATCTAGCCCTTTTATTTTGTATAATTTATGTAATTTTTTATTTAACTTAGTATAACATACCATCTAAATACATAATTTGCTAGGTCTCGTAGTCTGCTGTATGGAATGATGAGTTATCTTTTAATATTCCTCATTTAATATAAGTAGGCAAAGTATAATAATCAAACACCTAGAGCATAAAAAATATCTAAAATATCATTAACTAAGATATAAAATACCCATTCAAAAACTTTTTTTACTTACAAAAATCATCAAGACAAATTATGTAGATTTTGTCCTCTCTCTCTCTCTCTCTCTCTCTCTCTCTCTCTCTCTCTCTCTCTCTCTCTCTCTCTCTCTCTCTCTCTCTCTCTCTCTCTCTCTCTCTCTCTCTCACGAGAAATTATTAGGTGCGGAGTGCAGACGGGGAGAACCGTCCGCACACTAGTATAAAATCTAGCTAGATACCATTCAGTACCGCTAGGTACCACTAGGTACCGCTTGGTACCCTGTGTGTGTGCAGACGATGCTCCCCCGTGTGCACTCCGCACCTAATATTTTTTCCACACACACACATTCATTGTACACAACCTTATTGCTTGTAAATGATCCTATTCATCTATCAAGCTTAGAAAAATTTTGATCAACACTTGAAATTTTTCTCTCGATGAGAAATTGAGACAACGATTCATTAGCGATTTTCACAAAATTTTACACTTGCCCTTTATTTTATAGAAATCCTTTTATTCATATACTTTTAGATTTCACTTTGGACAACTTTCTTATTGCTTTCTAAAACAGTTTTCTAGTACAAAAGTTTTTGGCTCAAAAAATATTTATACTCAAAACTGTTTTAGAAAACAATAAAAAAACTGTCTCAAACAAAGCCTTATTTTCTATTAAGAAAGCATTTTACAATAAAAGCAATTTTTAAAAAATGGGATTAAATTACTAAGATTGCCATTAATATTACTTTAAAAAAGTTCTAAATATAGAAATTCAAAAAAGGAATTGGCTTTGATGCTAATAGAAAGAGAATTTGTTGAATTGAATTAATCAAATAGAATTAAATGTTTCTGTCAACCCATAATAACCGTTCAAACGAACAGCACATTGCTTATAGATAAAACATTGAATTGGCTTTGATGCTAAAAGAAAATTAGTATGTGCATTCTTCTTCTTTCTTTTAAACTTTAAGAGCAACTTCGAATAAAAACAATATCTAAATCAATTTAATGTCATAGTAATATTTTAAATAATTTTATGAAATTACATAGGAATATTGTAAATGTGGGCTTTGAAAATTCACGGCACAACTTCTTCGTGGCCTCTTTCTTTTTTTTTTCGGGTTGTCAACGAGAGTTTTAACATTTAAGTTCCAGGGCAAATTTTCAGAAGGTATGTTGGATTTTAGATAAGACATTACCCAGAAATTTCGCCCTCGTTTTGTGAGGACTTTATAATCTAAGTTCAGGTTTCTTATAGGCACAAACTCCTATATATAGTTAATTACCCCTCTTAATAACGAGTGAGAACTTTTGATTAAGGCTTGTTGTCAAACATATGCATAGTATCTGGCATATAGTAGCAACATGTTTAGGTATTTAAAATTTAATATTTAAATTTTGATATTCACCATCTTACACTTAAAGCAAATAGTGGGGGGAAATGATGATGAACCCGATCAAGATCCCATGGTTCCGTCTTCTTGGGTCATCATGGTTCCTGGTCTACTTAGTCAGAGGAGGTAGTCGACCCAACCTGACAGACGGATCCTTGCTGGCAGCCATAGGTTGCATCTTCCAAAGGTACCTTGTAAGCCTAGGGTGAATATTTGTCTAAGGGGATAAATTTGAATTCACTTTAGATAACATAGAGCTTTGTGCTCTATCAATCATATCTTATTGATTAATTACTCAAAGAGTTAGCATAGTTAGAGAACATGCAAGCTCTCACCATGACTAATTTAATAATACCATTTGGCAGTAATGTCACCCAGTTAGAGGGCCCCGATCAAAATTGTTTACATGTGATGTCATTTGGCGATGAGACCATTGATTAGAGGAAAAGTGTCACATCTTTATTGGCAAGAGATGATTTGAGAATGAATCTTAATGATATTCTCGACAAGATGTTTGCTCTTTTTAAGTTGAAGTGTTTTTTAAACTTGTCTACCTCGACAAGCTGTTGTGAATGGTCGATTAATACTGTACTTTAAATATTTTGGTATTTTATTTCAAATTTAAATGTTAATATCGTTCGTGAATACGTTAAAGTCAATCAAATGTATTTTATGAAAAATTAAAGGCATTTTAAATGATTGGGGTCCCCTCCATTTAAGATTTTCTATCAGCACGACCATCATCAAGGTGATTATTGGTAATCTTGCTTTATTAGTCAAACTTTATTGACATTGTCTACTCGTCAATAGAGGATCGGGTCTATCATCGGTTTCATGCTTTTATTAGTGAATTTTTCTTGTAATAAACCTTGAAGGTCTAATATGAACATATAAAACAAATATCTCGGCCACCACTACAACTGTATTTTTATTTGACGGTTCAAACTATGTCAACTTCTATCTATTCATATAGAAGAATCTGACTCAAACTTAAGTTCATTTCTTGAGCCGCGCAACATCCTTAGACGACACATGTGTGCATACAACACGTTCGGCAGGGCCTATGCGGGTATTTAATTATATATATGCATGTATGTTGGCACATGCATTTGCTCAATACTTAATCGTGCTTGCATGATGTCTTGATATGTAGTGCAGTGGCCTACTGCATCAACATAGTGTATGATGTATTTGTGTAATGTATAATATAGTTGTGGGTCAATATGATGTGCTACTAAAACACAATGTGTTTCGCATGTTGGATGATATGCTCACACAATGTGTTTTGCATGTTATAATATGCATGTATATATAATACAATTGTATGTAAATGTGATGTGATACTATAGTATAATGCATCTTGAAATGCTGAATGACATGCTTGAATGAAACATTCTGTCTGTTGCAATGCATACACTAATCAGCTATGCGAATGATTGTCATTTGAGTGTGTGCAACATTCTATTTAGAAGCTTGTAGACATCTTATGTCTGCTTATATGAGTGTTACTAGTAAGGTTCCAATTTGAAAACATATTGGACTCTGCAGATCGAGGGCACTTGCATATGTTGTAGGTTTTCTACCCTTGCAATAGAGAATTGATGTGTTTGCTGCCTCCTACATGATGAGCTTCCTATAATAGCTCGTAATAGTCTACCTTTGTTGCATATTATTCGTCTTTGCTTGTAGGAGACTAATGTATTTGCTAGATGTTTACTTATTGTTGACTATAGAAATGATCTAGTATCTACTATATGTTTTTCGTCGTCACCCATAGGTGAACTATTGTGCATATTATAGTGCCCATATATGGGTTGCACATATGCTGCAAAGGTCCTGTGCATACTGGCATGCAGTATATATTCTCAGGAAGTTAATTGACATTGCCTATAGGCAGATTAGTGTGTTTGCTTGCATGTTGATGTGGGCTACCAGTTGAGCTACATTCATTATTGGTTTCCCTATGCACGTAAGATGGTGGGTTTATATATCCACTGTAGTCGCTCAAAAATAGACTAATGCTCTCATATATCGATTAGTCGTTGTTGATTGCAAGCGGGTTATTTTCACCATAGCCCCTTTTTTGTTTCTAGTAGAGATGCACTCTTCGTACACGATCATAGGTAAATCATTTTATCAATTACATGTCTCTTATTGCCACCGCCATTTCTTGCTTATGAATGTGCTGTTGTATTCATTGCACTCATCCCTTCTTATCCATAAGTTATTATTATTCGTAGGTGAATTATATTATTCATTGCATTTATCATATAAGTGTTTGGATGTACATATCTCTTGTAATTTCACTGTTCGCCGTTTGTCCTTTTCTTGCTTATTGATATTCATGTGAATGACCAGGGCTATTGTTATTATTATTTTTTATCATGATCATGCATTTCAAAGTTTAAGGTATGGTTCCTTGTGGTTCAACTCAAGTTATATTTCCTATGGTTCAAATTTTGGCAGTCACCCCGGGGACGAGGCCTCCCCACCATGCTAAAAAAAAAACATGTATAATAGGCGTTAGGTAACACTGCGGCCAATTTTTTTAATATCACCGCGTTAAGAAAAGCATGTATGGGTCTTCAAAGTGCCTATGCGAAAAAATTTTAGCTTTTCCCCCACAGGCATAAAAGCACGTGCATAGATACTTAGGAGTGCCCCTGCCATGTTAAGAAAAGTGTGTACATGGCCTACTCGTCTTGCCGCAAGCATCACACTGAGTTCCCTCCCATCACGCTAAGAAAAACGTATATAGGTGATCCTCCAACTCACTGCGAGCATCGAAAGGGGGTCAATGGTGACAATGTTGAGGTGACGGCAACAAAGCTTGCAGGGAATCGGAGTTCAGAGCTCTTGTGTGTGAGTAGGGGCAGAGTTTGACTTCGACTACGAGGAGGGGATTGGGGCCTGAAGGCTCTTGTGTGTCGAAGAAAAATGTACTTTGCTTCGTCTTCATTTTATCAATGAGGGTGGGAGTTCGGCACAGGAAATGAGAGCATAAAGATTATTATCACACGTGAAGAGACAGTTCAGCACCGATTTGAGTAGGATAAGGAAACGGGGCAACCGTTTATAGTGGATTTCAACAGGATTTAAGCAGCTAGAAAAGGTTTTTTTTTGTTAATGATAATAATAATAATAACAATAACAGCATTGTTGTTGTTGTTGTTATTATTATTATAGAATGACAGCATGTAGAAATAGGGTCAAAATGTCTCAATTTTCATGTCGTTGGCTTGAGATTCACACAAATTTTTCCGCATAAATTCCTTTGGGTGAAATTACAACCATTTTTTTGGTATTGTTAAAGTTTTGAACGTAACGACAAAGTCCATTTTGCGAACAGATATTTGTTTGGGCAGCATCACACATCATTTTCGAGTATCAGTCACTGATTTTGATAATCTTCGCCCAATTCATCTGCGAATGTATGGACTGTTTAGGGATATCCTTCTGATTTGTATGCATTAAATACTTTGTTTTCCTAGGGTTATGGCATCTTGAATTTGGCTGAAATTTGAGATCTCCTAGATTTAGGTTTTTCTTTGGGCTCTAGCTACGTCTAGAGATTTGTGGAGATTGATCCTCCTTTCAAATAGAGGATCAATTGTATCTTGATATTTTATGTTTCTATTTCATCAAATAATACAAATTATCTACTGTTTTGGTGATTTTGTGCGGCTTTTTGGGGAGAATTCTCACTGTTTTCCGAAGATTGATGGGAAATACTTGAGATCTACTTGATAATTATAGATATCTATATATCTCTAGAAGGAAAAAATTCTATCATGATAAAATTTAAATTCTTCTAGAAATTTTAATGAACTGAGGAGGTCAATTCTCTTGGGGAGTAATGCGATCCTTCTATTGAATTTATTGAAGATAATGTGAGTAAGCTTGTATTGATTTACCCTTATCACTCTAGCACCCCTTAGTTTGAAGATTTTGATCTTCAAGCGAGGAATAAATGCTAGGGGTTCATCGCATATTGCATCACATATGAGTTGGCTAACTAACACATATATTATCATAATGAATTTATGTTTATGGGGAGTGATAGTATTATTGCTTTGGTTGAGGCAGCTTTCTTACTTCTTTCTAAAACAGTTTTTTAGTAAAAAAAAATTTAGTTCAAAAGAATTCTTCAATAAAAAATTGATTTAGAAAACAGTAAGAAAATTGTACCAAATGAACAATATCTAGAAAGCTTATTGATTCTGGAACATGTTGTAATCAACTTGATGATCTTTAAATAATTGAAACAAAAATTAATGTCCCCAAATTCAATATTTGCTCTTTTCTCTTTCTGAATAAAGTTGTATGCATCCCTCTTAAATAATCCAACATTATCGATACCTCCAACTGCATCTGCAAGGTAAGAAAATGCATCAACGATTCTTATCTCGGCTTTTGACATTGATTTAAGAACTGAAGTTTTATCATCACATATATTCTTACATGATCTTAGTAGATGACAGTCTGCTGGCCTAGTCAATTCATGATTGTGGCTTTCAATAAATTTTTTAACCTTCCAATTATCAGCTTCATCTACTATAAACCTAACCATAGCTGGATAACTCGTTTTGGTCTCTAACTTTTGATATTTCGTTTGGGAATTCATATCAAGTCTCTTCTTGAAATCATATCTTGAACATACAAAGTCCTTGCATTTTATCTATCTGGAATTTGACGAGTAACTATGATGATCATTCCGAACACTAAAACCAATATTATGGGCATAATTGCAGTAAACTCGTATGCCTCTTGCTCATTCTTATAGCAACAACCTGGACAATATGCAGTCAGTAAGAAGTTAATACGCAATCAGTATGCATATAATACAAAGTAAACACACAGTGAATATGCAATCAATACATAGTGAATATGCATTTAGTATATAGTGAATACATAGATACGCAGCAAATACGCAATCAATATACAATCAATACACAGCAAATACTTACAGATATACAAGTAAATACGCAGTAAATATACAATAAATATGAAACATAAATATGGTAACATGTAGTTAATATGCACCAAATACGCTGTAAAGTTATATTGACTGGATCAAAATAATTATTCCTTATATGTTCAAATTCTTAATACACATTCCATAGGGTGAATACACATTTTCAAATACGCAGTTTGTATGTAATGGCTACAAGATTGTATACATCACATATTGACTTCGTGTTGAATGTCTACAAGCTTGTTCACAATGTGTTGTTATAAGAACACCTAAAAACTTGGGATGAGTTTAAACTCTACTGATAAGTTCAAACCTACAACACCTCCAACTAAGGTAACTTTCGCTTCATACCCTAAACTCAGCATTCATTCAGGCTGCAATTTTTTTAACTTTAGGTCTTCCTTTTCCTAGACATTTGCATACCGCCTTTTGGCATCCGCTTCCTGTGGGCATATCATCTGCTCAAAGAATGCAACATCCTCCTCCAAATAAGCCTTCATCTTCTTCGGCTTTTTCTCTTTTTTTTTTTTTTCTTTCTCGACAGGTATCAAAAGTTTCTTGACCTAAAATCCTAAATATTGAAAAACTTTCATGGATTTTTTTCGTTAAAAAGAAACGTCAATCATAAACCTTAAATTTGAATAGGATGGTAAAGTCTTTTTTGAAAAAATATGAAATCCATGTGGCCAAATTTTTGAAACGAGCTTGTCAGCAGTTTAATTTAGGAGAAGAAGCATGTTTGCTAAAGTATTTGAGAAGGAGCAGATACGCCGGCATGAATGGCGCATTAATGGAATGCGCCTAATGAATTGGCGCATTCTTTGAATGCGCCTAATAGAATGGCGCATTCAACAGAATACCTTGACTGCGCGATAGTATTCGGCGTATTCTTCCTTTTTCCTGACTTCATGCATTCAGTGCTTTTGCAGGCGAATTTTTGCCTCAAATTTGATGCATTTTCTTTTTTAAAAAATTTTCTAGGAATTAGCATTATTCTATGTTTTGATGTTTTGGTACGGTAAAGTAATAATTTCTCTAGCAATCATTCAGTGCTTTTTTTAATTAGTTGATACGTCCCGCATTGTATGTTAGTTTTTGTAAAAGTTTGAGTATGAACAAAATGTATTTTATTATGAAATAGAATTTTGTTGAAAATTAAGCTTTTCATGAAAAGTTTGAGTATCTAAAAGTTTGAGTATCTAAAATTAAGCTTGTTACAAAATTTTCATATAATTGTGTTGAGGTATTACTATATTTTATGTTTTAAATTAGGTTTGATTAAATAAAATTAAATTCTTGCACAAATTGTAGAGTTTTTCATTTATAATAAAGTATGAAGAAAATGTTGATTTGTCCTATCATGTAAGTTAGTTTCTTTGCGAAAGTATGGAGAGTTTATCATCTTAATTTTATACGTATAAATTTAAAAAATATATGCAACAATAATAGTCAGAAGAAAATTATGTGAAATCAACTGTTGAGATAATTGTTGAAAAATAAAATTTGTTATCTCATCATTTAAATAATTAATTATTTCTTTAAAAAATATAAAAAATTTATAACTTTTATGTATTTGTTTTTCCTTGATTGAAAAAAGAATTAGATTAGATAATTTAAAGGCATTATTTAATGGCCAAATTTTCGAAACAAGCATCGTAAATGCGACATTTAAAGATTCGAGCAGTATTTTAAAAAAAATTAAAAATTTAAAAAAGTTTCAAGCATATTCTATATTTAAATCTAATATAGAACTAGCTAATAATTTTAGAAAATTGGGAAATGAAAGTGCCAAAAGTCATTAACACAAATTCAAGAAAATACAAGATTAGTTCAGTAATAAAATGGATGACATATCATAATAATTGAGAAATGGTAAACAAATTATTATTACATTTGGCTCAGAACTATGCGCATACATGCTTGGAGTTGGGTTAGTGTTGGACAGCATAAGAATTTTGCTGTGAACTGCTGTTAGATGTATTGCCAATCTTTTATGTTAAGAAACTCCTCCTTCTTTTGACCATCTATAATATTCAGCTCTTTATATTTTTCTGATAGAAATGCATCTTGATTAGTATGCCACCTTTTATAAAGGATACAATGTTGCACATCGGTTATTGGATTCTCAGCGTTGACCACAACGGAACTATCTTTTTTCTGTGTGATTTCATTAATTCTTGTACTAAGAATATTTATTAGAGCAAAATGACCATTATGATCCGTAAACCTTTGTCGTACAAATTTCCAGCCCATATCAATAATTGTTTCTCCATCTACATACATGGGATGACGACTTTTGATAACTTCGTGATATGTATCCCATAAACTATCGTCTTCATACCAAGACCATTCATGTAAATAACATCGAAAAAATTCATTTGATCTTGCTTTATCCTCCAAGAATTCATCCGTAGGGTACGACATTGATTCTGTCAATTGAATTGTTCCATCATATATCAACTTCTTTCTTGGAATTATATTAAGGAAATCCCTAGATGGTGAGCGCTTTATTGCTGAAGTCCTTGATGAAGATGATGACATTATGTGCTGAAATTTAAGCAAATGCGGAATGAGTTATTATTTATGAAAATAATACAAGTAAATATGTAAAGGCCAATAATACCAAAAGTAAAAACAATAAGAATTTTAGATAGTTAGCACCATAATCTTATACATCAAATATTAATATTTTCATACATTTTAGAACACATCATAGTCATTTCCTAAGCAAATGTCGTACACGAGCTTGAAGTTGTGTTTGTGTTGGACAACATTTGAAGTGGTACATAAATACGTGTTGCAGGTGGTTCCAATCTTCGCCATCTATAAATAATAATACCTGCAACCAAGAGGTCTTCCACCAAAATCATGTATTTGCGGTACACGCAGTGTGGGTCGGCCAATGTACAATCTCTCCCATGACCAAATTTGTAGTAATGCAACACATCCGGCAATATAAGTACGTGTGAGCTTGGTCGCATTACATAGCTCTCTATATAGATGTGCAAGAACAGCAGTTCCAATAGACATTTGACCGAATGAGTCCACATCCATAAGCAAGGGCAACCACTGTAAGGATACATGTGACCGCGATGTGTCTGGGATCAAAAAACACCCAATCATGAACAAGATGTACGCCCGGACATGATGAAGAAATGGACCAGGAGCTAGCTGTTCATATGAATCTCTGTAGAAAGTCCAGCGAAGCCAACGTAAGGGGAGCATTGACTCGAACTGTGAACTACCAATCCTAAAAGTGGCGGTGTCCTCTTCATCACCCGGTGCATGGTACACAATTTCTCTACCTGGATGTGTCCCAAGTAGTTCATCACAGCATTCAGGCCATGACTCCCAACGATGACCTAATCCAACAACATTTGGTCCCACGACGGCTGGCCCATCAATTCGCAGTCCTAGTATAACCTGCACATCTTGCAGCGTTATTGTCATCTCTCCAACCGTGAAATGAAAAGTGTTCGTAAGCGGACACCATCTTTCGATAAGTGCTGTTATGAGATTATGATCCAAACGTATGAACTGTAGATGCCGAATGTTATGTAGTCCGAGGTTTCGTAGAACATAAATCATGCGGGGGCACTCAACCGGCCACTCGCGTGTTGTACGTAAATGGGTCGAAGCAACTAAAGGAAATGCCTGTGTCAACGATATAAGAAGAATCAATTAAAAGAAAGATGAAGATGTATGCACTTCAGAATATACAAAAATACAGTTGAATGAAATTTTAACCTGATCTGGATCATGCGCCCTATGAGATGCCCCCAGCGATGCTATGCTCATTTCTCGAATTGGTTCCTCCAAGTTCTCGTCATGGGTGCTACGACGCCCACCACGTCGCCGCCTAGTTCTTTCAGCCATAGCTATATTGCCAAAATTGTAGAGAATTGTTCAAGTTGTCAATTAAACAACACAACCTACATATAAGATATTAAAAAAAAGACACACTACGTTGCCACCTTGTTGTTTCAGCCATTGCAATATTTTTAAAATTTTAGAGATTTGTGCCTGTTGTTAACTAATCAACACAACCTACAATTAACATAATACAAAAAAAAGCACACACAACTTTGCCATCTTGTTATTTTAGACTTAGATATAGTTACAAAATTTTAGATGTTTGTTGCACTTGTAAATTAGAGAACACATCGTACAAATAAGATTTTTTTTTTAAATAATACACACATCAACACTTAGAAATTTCAAACATCAACACATCGTCCAACTTCGACTTTCGAAATAGCCTCACAACCATAACACATCACGAGGTGGAGCAATCGACATCTTTCCTTTGTTGCCGATCAAAAACAATATGGCTTGATCTATCGACCGTACCTTGAATTCAAGAAGAAAATTAAATGAAATTTTTCAGTTTGTTATTCAGATGAAGCTCTTAGTAAAATGATAAAAGAAGGAATTATCTATAATACCTCGACGATGCCGGATTATATGGACACGTAGCCCTATTATGACCATTTCGCTTACAATGGCCACACCGTTTATTTGAGCTTGATTGTGCCTCATCCATCGTATTACAAAATCTAGTTGTCCTCGGTCTACCTGTACGTCTCCTAAAGGCTGGTACAAGCAAAGGAATGATTCCTGCTAGTTCGTTAAAATTAGGCCAGACATCTTTAGGAGGGACAACATGGAAAAGCCCGGAGTATGTTCCTTTATATGAGTTTAGTGTGAAGTATGGAGACACGAAAGCATTGTGATTCTATCGCCTATATCCTGCGACCGCAACCACGTGAACGCATGGAAAATGATGTAATTGTGGTTTGTTACATGTGCAAGCACACTTTTCGGGTGTAAAGACATCAACTTTTTGTGTTCTGCAAGCCGTATCCACAACTTCAAATTCACCTCTATTAATGGCAATAGGTTCATGGCACCATCATGCTTCGCGTTCAGTTCTATGTAACAGACCCATAGTACGAGGAACAAATTCAGATTCTGCAGCCATCATCCACTTATCAACTTCTGTATAACGTCTCATGAATAAAGAAACGAGATTATAGTATATGGACATTAGTAGGCCTTGAATCGGAAGTCCACGAGCACGTTTTAGAACTCCATTAAAATATTCTGATGTGTTTGTTGTCATGATGCTATATCGACATCCATTGTCAAATAATAATGACCACTTGCTAACATCACGTTGGATCAACCAATCATATGCTTCTTGCTTTGCATTTTTAATGTGCTCCATCATACGAGTGAAGCTTGCATTATCCTCTGTACTACCCGCCAAGTACATATTGTTGCAAAGGCCTTCAACATCAACAATACCTTGGCGACGTAAAAACTTTTTGAAGTTCTCACGCAAGTGACGAAGGCAGTGTCTATGACAGCTTCAGAAAAAATTTCTCGGCACCCTCTCACTAGTCCTGCATGCTTATCTGAGATGATGCATAAATTTTGACGTTCTTTCACTACTTCAACCAAGTCATGTAGGTTACGAAGGAACCAAACCCATGAATCATTGCTCTCGGATTCAGCTATTGCAAAAGCTAACGGGAATAATCCACCATTCGCGTCAATTCTAACAGCAGCAAGAAGAGTCCCACGATATTTTCCAAGCAAGAAGGTTCCGTCAAGGCTAAGGACTGGCCAACAATGTTGCCAGCCATAAATAGAAGGGTCAAACGCTCAAAATAAAGTCTTGAATCGTGAACATCCAACTAAGTCAACATTATATACTGTACCAGGTTGGGACATACGTAGCACTTCCATAAAACGTAGGAGAGAACGATATGATTCCTCATACGATCCAAATATGGCTTCAATGGCTTTTCTTCGTGCATCCCATGCCTTCATGTACGAAATCTTCTTTTCAAACTTCGACTCCATTCTTGCAATTATCTCATTCTGTTTCATGTCAAGTTGTTGTTTTATAATGGGCATGATATGCCAACATATAAATTTTGAGGTGCAATTGTGATGTCCACCAGGTATAACAGGTTGAGTGCAAGTATGAGGTGGACCCGCAGATGATACTTTCCAAAGACCACATAATCTTTTACTTCGTGATGCATGTAGTCGCCAATAGCAGGGCCTATGCACATTATTATGTTGAGTACATAAAATTGTGAGCCGAGTTTTATTGGAAGTTGAATTTATGTACTGAACATTTTGTGAGATTGACCAACCATTAATTGCAGCTTGTAAGTCTTCTTTGTTATGAAAGATTTGTCCTTCATAAACTTCCGATGGAATGGTCGCTTCTGTTGAGCTAACAATATTGATGATAGGAGGATCACAGTGATCATTACCATCCCATTCTTCAGTTGTTCTAATGGTTTACTCGAAAATATTATTTGCATCCATCGATTGTAATCCAGCGACGTTTCGTCGTGCATGATCTTGAATGAACTCGACACCAATATTTTCATCGTTCGTATAATTATACATTGACTCATGTATTTCAGTATCAGGTTCACTAGAACTATCTCCTGTATCAGAACTACCACAATCCATAGTCTGGTAGGAATTCACATCGTTGTTATCCATGTCATCTCCGTGCAAGGAAATATTTTCATTTTGTTCTGATTGAGGGTTGCATGAGGAAGAGACTAGGTTCTCTACAAATCTATTACTACGTGTTCTTATTGAAGGTTCGGTTACACTAGGTCGTGGGGACAGTCGTTGCTGCACAATAGTTGGACGCTCTGACAAACTCAGTTGACCATAAAAGTTGTTCTGCATTTCAATCGTACTTACTCCTCCGCCATACCACGTGGTAGGCCTACCTTAAAAAAAAATTATTATGCTTAACTTTTAAACTAAGTAAAGTGATCACTACAAATGCCAAAGATAAAGTTTTGCATGCTTACATTTGTATCTCCGTTGAAGGACCAGCAACGTCACCATGATTGATTGGTTTCGCCTCAACGTAGACAATGACAGGATCAATTCTTGCTTCCAACAACATGAACTCACAAACCTCTTCATCGTTTACAGGTGTTGTGCAGTGTCCACCATTATGCCGAAGTCGACAAGTTAGGCTGACAGTAGTTGTTGAAGGATTAATCCTAAGCACACCCATAACTCTTTCCTTCAGCATTGCAAGTGAAATATCGTGATCAACAATGATTGGTCGATTTTGTCCACCAATATATGTCGTTGTAAACTCATCCCCGATGCGTAGCTCTCCATCGAAAAATAACATTAACCGTGACATTCTATCCTAAATAACACAAATTTAAGGGTTAATGGCAATAATGCCTCATTTTTCTGCAGTTTTATACTTAACATACTCGTCAAAACATAACGAGAGTAAATGCAGTTTTAGGCTTGAAAATATACTTCCATCGCTCTTCCGACCATTGAAGTCAAACTAATAAATTTTTCTAATCAATCTCAAAAATGTTTTCAGTTCATACTCTAAAACTTATATCACTTTAATTTTGTGTTCGAATATAGTATAGTTGGCGTAATATTCTCTTTTAATATTACTGTATGGGATACTTTTTTCGTTGCATGTCAAACTATTCAATGTTTTCTGATAATTTTAATATAATTAAATATTTAATTTTATATTTGCATGTCAACAAATATGAAAATGAAAAAAGATCATTGATGTTTATAATATTTTTTCCACTCCTTTTTAGATGCTTTTAACAGTAACCAGGGGCGGAGGCAGAAATTTTTTTTTGTGTGGGCACAAATTAATAATTTTCAAATTATTCTGAATTTGTATTTAAATTTTTAATAAGTAAAATTGTTAGAAAAAAAAATTATACAGTGAAATTTTTTGTAAAAAAAATTGTCCCCAAAGTTCATTTTCTATATTTTCCTTTTGTTAATTTTAAACATATTTTCATATTCAAATAACTTTAAAAAAATAGATTATATCAAAAAAATTAAAACTTTAAATTTACAAAATGGTTGGATCTAACACTTTAATGGTTGAATCTAACAGACGATTCTTTACAATTTTCATGATGGAGAATGCTCATTTGACCATTGTTGTAGCAACTGCTATGATATAATAGGACAATTATCCTTACTTTAAAATGAAAAATAACTTACTTGAGTCGGCTTTGGGATCCTCTTCTCAACAATATATATAATTATAATTTATTAAATTCTCTTCCCTAACCTTCCTGCCAATTGAAAAAATTAATATAAAATATAACAAAAACAATTCTATAATATTTTTCATTTTTATGAGATTTTTAAATGTTTTTATTATATATTGTAAAGTAAAAATCTAACAATATTGTACACATTCATAGCAAATAAACAAATAACTTTAAATTTATTTTTTCAAAAAAAAATAAAAATTGATAAAGCTAATTGACATAATTTTATTTTAACCTTTTATATCAAATACATTACCTAATTAATACAAAATTTATTGGCCAGTGGGGGCACATGCCCCCATTGCATAAATTATATTTATACTCTATTGACTTTCAAAATAATATGATACAGCTCACTGTATCAAATTTTACATGAGAATATTTACTGAAACAAAACATATTTATTAATATTTACTAAATCAAATACAATTAGATGCAAACAAACAAATTTAATTTCAAAACATATAAATATTAATATAAGTCTTCTAACACTAATTAGATAAATAATTCCTGAAAATTTAACTATAACTCTCTGGATCTCTTCAAATCCTAAAAAAAAAAAAATTAGGTAGGGTAAAAAATAATAATACAAGATCTAAAATTTTATTAAATCTATAAAAACTTTAAAAAATTCAAACATAAAATTAGTTCCTTCTTCATTTAGGGATCTGAAATTTACAACGCCTATATTGTTTTTTGGAAAAATAACCTGAGTGCAAACGTATGTGTCCATAATTAAAGTGCCAACGATTACAAACAAAAAAAAAAAAACTGTTTGCCATAAATTATTATCTACACATGATAATTGATTCTTCAAACTTAGCAGGATCAAAATGATAGCATATATTTCGCAGTAAGTTTCAGTTAAACAAAATAATCCATTTACTAAGATATTCATACAGAGCATCGATGAATGATTCAATGCATCCCCGATCGGTCAAAACTATTACAATACAATAACTTGAAATAAGATAAACATTTGCCATAAAGTATATCTAAATCATTGGTACCACAATAACGCACAAAATAAATAGAAAATCAAAATATATCTAACTAACTTACTACATATTACAAATTCGTTCTAAACAAAATGGCCACAACTATAAAAATCTTAGCAAAACTAATTTAACAGAATAAATTGAAAAAAAAAATAATAGCCAAAACTCACCTCTCAGCTCTCGGGTGAACAGAAAAGGAGGAGAAGAAGATCAGGAACTTGCGAAGAGGTGAATTGCTCTGAGCGATGGTACTCTTATTTATAAACAAAATTTCCTTCTCATCTGCTCAACGTCCATCCGTCCCCAATAATTGCCCTCTTCAATTCCGCACCCGTCCGCGGATTTCGCGGATCTCGTCTCCGCTGAAATCCAAACACCTCAATCAACTGACAGCCAGCGATTAGTATGCGAAGAATGCGCCTAAAAGCTTGGCGCATTCAAAAGAATGTGCCGAAACATTAAGCGCATTCTAAGAATGCGCTTAATTCTTCGGCTCATTCTTCTGAATGCGCGAAACAGTTGCACGCATTCTCAGGCTGCGCTGCTCAATTTGGCGAATTGGCTTCAATTTAAATTATTCCAAAAATCTGCTCTTTTCGCAAAATTAAAGATCCTTCACGCTGCTTCCGAAAATTTTGCCAATCCATGTTGGGTCGAGTCAGTCGAACTGACAAGACAGAAACAAAAAAAATAAAATTCATATTAAAAATCCATGTGTACAATTCATGTGTCATGATTTCATTGGAGTCTGAACGCAGAGTTATGTCTGGACTCTGCAGAGAATAATTTCTCCAGTTTAATACAAATTATTATTAGTGATGACCCCTAAGGAGTAGGCACAGGAGACACAATCATTAGGGATCATGTGTTAAGGGATCATAAGCAACTTCAACATTTAAAAAAATAAATAAAATAAAATAAAATAAAAGATAAACCTAGTAACATCTATCACTTTTGGAATTAATCAAATATAATTAAAAGCCTTTAAATTTTAACTTATTTTAAATCATAGACTCATCTCCCTCTTAAACAGGTCAACATGCAAGCCATGCAATCATTCACAAGATTAAAAAGACTTGATGGTTTCTCCCTATCATATACTCAAAAACACTAACAAAATAATGATTCATAAAATCTAATTCAAAGCAACTTGCAACCCATTTTTTTGTTTCAATCTTCTACAAATTCTCGTTTACAAGCATTATGAGTCGAATAAATTAGTTTGGTTAGGATATTTTGAGTTTTTTCTACCATGATTGAGTATTTTATTTCTAAATAAATTTGAAATTTGTAAGGAAATTATTCTATAAGAAGCAAAGCTGGTATTAAATTGAGCAAGAGTGAGCTACAAATATTAATGTTAAGAATGGCCTAAGTTGAAAAGTGGATGTGTCGATACGCAGGGAATTTATTTTGAACTAATTTGAACTTAATTAGAACAATGGTTCGAACCTTGGTTCGACCATAATTTAAATGCAAATTCGAGACTAATTTTGTAATCAATTCCAAACCAAGGTTCAATTTGATGTAATTTGAACCGAAGTTCACGTGGATTCTTCTTCTCTATACATGTTAGATACTAGCTTGGAAGTCAATTCACTCTCCTTCTCCTTGCACCATCCTCAAGGTGCAAGCTTCATGACATGTGATGGTGGTGGGTAGTCTTTTGATTAGATTGAAGGATAGCAAAAACTATAAATATTTAGTTTAATATTTAGAGAGATGTTTTAGAGTTCATAATAGAATGATGAGAGGTTTAGAATGATATAATAAAAGGAATGTCAAAATATTCAAAACTATGGGCTAGGATTGAGCCCTTATAATTGGACATTTTCTTTAATCTTTTATTTGGACTTTGGCCTTTGTTTGTGTAATTAGGCTTTTTGCTTTATGATCTTCATCCATATTATGTGCTACAACAACTTTTGTTAACATAGTTTAACACCACTCAGTATAGATAAAATTCAAGTAGTCTTGTATCATCATCACTAGGTGGTTTATTCGTCCAACAAATTATAAAATGATGCTCAATAGCAAGATCATTTGGCACTTCCTCAAAAATGATATAATCGATATTCAAAAATAAGAGATTTCACAAGTGCATAACTATGTCTCAAATAAATGATGATAGTGGCCAGATGGAATCATAAGTTTTTTTTAGGTCACATCATCTTATCTTTGCCTTTTAAGTTAGTTGTATGTTCGATCACCTTCTTATAGTTTGGCGACTTAGTATCATTCTTGGTATCCAGCACCAAAATACTCATTATGAGCAGTACAAGAGTTCCCTCCCCATCACGAAGTTTTTGGCATGTTCGTAGAGCTCGATTTCATGAAACGTTATGCATATCCATTGACATCGAATTCTATCCCGCTTTTATGTAGCACATACATTGATGCAGGGCTGAAGGGACAATATGATACTGGTAAAACCCTAACTTATCAAGGAGAGATCTAAATGAAGTGATGAACTTTGATGCATAGACTTTCAAATATGAGTGGAAGGATGAAGGATCCTAAGGTTTTTCAGCCTAGCTCTTTAAAACTTGTAGTGTGACCTTATCTTGACCCAGGTCTTGAATGTTGAATGCCGACCATCTCACTATACATGAGGTTGAATGAGAAACCAGTGTCAATGAAGATCGTGTTCATATGTACACCTAATAATAACTTGACCGGTAAATGTGATAACAAACATAATATAGGAATAAAGCACTTCTAACAATTTGCACTATGTAAAGCATGCCTATTACTGCTATGTAAAGAATGCATCTAGCTTGCATACACTAATATTGTAAAAAAATTAGTCAGCTCAACCATCTATCATCAAGGTGTTGATTTGGAACTTGAAAATAGTTATTTCAAAAGTAGAAAAAGCAATCACAAACAGGTGATCGCTAGTGTAAGAATTGTATCCCATTTAGCTATTTTTCTAATCAGAATAGTGCCAACAACTGATAGATAAGAAATATAAAATACAAATCTTCATAAAAAAGGTCCATCATACTTGCTACCAAGGTGTATCAATATCATATGTCATCTTTCTTCTCTTTTCCTTTTCCAAAATATACTTTCTTCTATTACTTTTAATCCTAAAAAGCATTGCACAAATATGGCGACAAAATAAAAAATAAAAAAAATATATCATAAGAACTAAGAATATAATCTCATTGGCTCTTAACAGACTAAAAACAGATTAATTTTGTTCTACAACTGTGGAACAACATTTGATCTAAATTCTAGGCAGCAACTTGACTGCTACCCAGCTCCTTTTTGAGCCCTTTGTTAATCATAATCTTTCTCAACTCCTGAACTCCCTCCCACCTCCCAAAAGCTCCATAAAAATTTGAAACCTGTACATAGCTACTAGGATTATCTGGATCCAACTCGAGTAGATGCATAGCAACAACCTCTCCTCTCATGAAATCCATGCTAACTCTACATGCATTCAGCATTGCCACACAAACTGGACTTGTAAGTTTGTTATGTGATCTATTCAAACTACAAAACAAATCCCAAGCTTCTTCAACCCTGCCTGCCCGCCCTAAAAGATCTATCAAACAAGCATAATGTGCCGAACTCGGAGCAAAACCATGCTTCTCTTTCATCAAAAAGAAGAATTCCTTAGCTTCATCTACAAGACCAGAATGGCTACAAGCAGATAGAACTGAGAGAAATGTCACAGAATTTGGAGAAACATTGCTAGAAGCTTTCTCCTCCTCCATCCTCTTAAACAATCTTAAGGCTTCAACACCTCTACCATGGATACCATAAGCATCAATAATACTTGTCCAAGATATCACATTTCGCTCTCCAACACAATCGAATAATAAATGTGCAGCCTTTAAGTTTCCACACTTTGCGTACATGTTCATGAGTGCATTAAATAGAATGGTATCAAAAACAAATCCATGACGAAAGATAACACAGTGTATCTCCCTCCCGTATAATAAATTCAAAGACTCGGCACAAGCACTCAGAGCAGAAGTGAGTAATACCTCATTGAGCGGTCTCATCTCCCCCAGCAAAGCAAAAACCTCTTGAAAGCAGCCATTTTTAACACAAGCATTGGCCACAGCATTGTGAATTGCTGAATCTTTGGGGCATCCCACTTTATTGAAGACCCCAATAGCCATATGAACCTGCGCACAGCTCGAATAGAAATCTATAAGCGTGGTAGCCATTACAAGGGAATCATAGCCGGTGATAACTACCCAAGCATGAATCTGTCTGCCCAGCCTGAGAGTTCGCAAAGCTGCAAAGGCCTTCAACAGCGAGCACAATGTGAATCCAGTGAAGGAAACCCCACTGCCCAACATAGATCGAAAGGCATCTACAGCTTTAACAGCGAGGTTATGTATAACAAGGGATGATAGAAGAGCATTCCATGCGACGACGTCTTTTGTAGGCATTTCTTCGAATAAAAAAAGGGCATCATCAATCTGGCTGATGTTAGAGTACATGTCGAGAAGAGCGGTGGCAGTGATTGGCGAGGAGAGGCATCCTGCTTTCGCCATTAGGGCGTGCAATTGTCGGCCAAGGGAAGGAGAAGCAGTAGAAGAAGCGGAGAGAACAGGAGGAAACGAGTAGGAATCGAGGGGAATACCAAAAACGCGCATTTTTTGGAAGAGGAGGAGAGCAGAGGTAGGGTTGCCGGCGCGGGCGTGAGAAGAGAGGAGTGTGTTGAGGGCGTAAGGATCGCAATTCCAGAGCGGCATTTCATCGAACAAGCGACAGGTGGACAGGCATTGCAGTGAATTGAAACGGTACAGAGTGGGCAGAAGGTAAATTAGCCGTGAGAGCCATAGGTTGTGGGGAGAACTTTTCATTCAGAAATTTAAGCAATCAAAAATGTTGAATTCTGCCCCAAATCTTCTGCTATTAAGGGCTTAGCTGTTACATATGAGTTGGATGAATCTGTATCATCTTTCTTAAAGATATGGTTCCTCCTGAAGGCTTTCAAATAGGATGAACTCAAGAATAACTAAGCAAGAGCTAATTATGGTAACTCCATGCTTGATAGAATTGCACTAAAATAAAGCTAATGTCATGATACATAGGGGTGACAATATTTGAAACGACCCTAAAATCCAACACGAACTCAGCCCCAAAATTTTGAATTAGGGTTAACCACGAAGGCGAGTGTTGAGGATTGCGAATGTGACTAAATGACGCCCTCGCCAGGTGGGTTGTCCGGTTGATCCGGATTAGGTCAAGTTCGGATCCAAAAAATTGACCCGTTTGCAAAAAACAGATCGAGTTTGGGTCGGGTCAACTTGTATCAAATCAATTCCAGATTGGACCTGAACCCTGTTGCAATTTAGTTTTCATAACTATGTTTTCATATCATGTGTGTTTTTTATGATTCCAAATAATTATTGTATTGATTATTGTTTCCTTTAATATATATTGGATACATTGTTTTTGTTGTTTTTGTGTACTAACGTTTCAGGGAAATCATATTACAGACTACTAAAGACTTCAAAACAGATTAGATTAAGGTTTATTGTAATTGGAGTCTGTACTCTTTTATACTTTTATTGATTCTAAGAGAGAGTGATTGTAATTGGGTAACTGTGCGCACACATACTGGGGGAGTGTAAAAATTTGTAATATTTTAAAGCTAATCGTATTGTACTATATGGGATCATACAGGATGATTTGTCCATATTGTTCCTTCAGAAAGCAGTTAATCGAATCATGACAAGAAAATTTTTTTTTAAGTCTTGTTCATACTGTACGAAGTTAGCTTCGTACAGACGACGTCCATAGTAAGAAATAGATATGTACAAGTTCGACCCGATGAACACCTAATTTTTCTGAATTGTTCGTACTGTATGATCTTAGGTTCATACAGACGATGTCCATAGTACAAAATAGTTGTGTATCTTTTTCATCCATCCAAACAGATAAATTTTTTGAATTTTTCATATTGTACGATCCTAAGATCGTATAAATAAGTTCCAGAGTACGAAATGGACTCGTCAACTTTTCGTACCGGACGAAACATGGTTTGATTAAAATTGATCGTATTGTACGATATGTGGACGTACAGTACGTTATCCAGAGTATGAAATTATTTCGTATTGGATTGTTTGTGCGTATGATCAAATTTTGAATTGTTTGTGCGTATGATCATCGATCGTACTGTACGATCATGGACAATTAAAATTACAATTTTTAATTTTCAGGACAGTTTTCGTGTCTTTCATATATAAGGCCCTTAAAAACTGTATGAAACGAATTATTCTTCGTTTTGTATTCTAGAGAAAGTGTGACAGTGTTTTGGGAGAGTGTTTGAGAATGTGAAGGGAGATCTTGCAAGTCGAAATTGTGAAGGTTTCACAAGGTTGCCCAAAGGTAAGAATCTCTTTGTTAGTTTTGTTGAATCTCTTCCTTACTTCTTTGCAGTTGCTTGAGAGAATATCAAAGGAGAAGATCTGGTACTCTATCGACACCAGAAGGGTGTGAAATGATGACAGTACTCTACCGATGTCATGAGGGTGTGAAAGGATGATGATACTCTATCGACGCCACAAGGTTGTGAAAGGACGACGGTTCTCTACCGACACTTATAGAGTGTGAAAGGATGACGGTACTCTATCGCACCAGAGATTGGTGGAAGAGATGTGATTTGTAAAGTCATATATGCCTTGTTGTGGGAGAAAAAGGAGAGTTACTTTGATAATAGTACAATACCTGAAGAGTCAGTCTCCATGGAGTAGACGTGGGTCTACTTGGATCGAACAACTATAAATTTATGTGTTTTTTTTTATTTTTACCACATTTTTATTTTATGTACTTTACTGTTTTTTGGTTGAAATTCTTTTGTGAAAATAATGTTCCAACAACGACTTCGTTTTAAAGAATCAGAATTTTAATTTTCTAGGAACAGTTTTCTAATCTACCAAGAGATATTTAAAATAACTAATTCATCCGCCCCTCTTGGTTAGCATTGAGATAATTGATTTAGGTCTAACAACCTATACGAACTTTCAAACCCGACCTATAATATAATTTTGACAACCCTAACGACATATTTATGCAGACATAACCTTTAATGCGGCTTTTATGTGTAAATATTGTAATAGTGAAAGAGGAATCAATGGTATTGTTATAGCAAATAATATGATAATTTAGGCCACAAACATGGTATATTGTCATGAGGAATTTCACTAGGCATAATAAGTTGTATTAGATTCCTCTTTAAAGGTTAGATTATCTATTAAACACAACAATCAATAAAGATTATCTAGGTGTGCAAAAATGGGTCCCCAATCACAAATGACTTATCACATCAATTATATTCACTTTGTTTTGCTTTAAATACAAAATAAATAAAAATAAAATTAATTTCATATTAATAATAATATATATTTTCAATTTCAATTTAAACATAAAATTCATAAACATATATATATATATATATATATATATATATATATATATTATATATATATATATATATATATATATATATATATATATATATATATATATATATATATATATAATATATATATATATATGGAGAGAGAGAGAAAGAGAGAAATTTATTTTTGTTTATTTATTTATGAAATTATATATTTATATATTCAATTATTCAATTAATTTATTAAATTGAAAAATAAAAACATCAATTATTTTACTATTTATGATATTTTTTATAATTTTTGCTAACCCTAACTCTAACTGCATAAGCAACTTTAAAAACTCATTGTTCACTATTTATGATATTTTTTTAAAGTGTTTTGGGAGAGTGTTTTAGAATGTGCAAGGAGATCTTGCAAGTCGAATTTATGAAGGGTTCACAAAGTTGCCCAAAGGTAAGAATCTCTTTGTTAGTTTTGTTGAATCTCTTCCTTACTTCTTTGCAGTTGCTCGAGAGAATATCAAAGGAGAATATCTGGTACTCTGCCGACACCATGAGGGTGTGAAATGACAACGGTACTCTACTAACGCTATGAGGGTGTGAAAGGAACGATGATACTCTATCGACGCCAGAAGGTTGTGAAAGGACGATGGTTCTCTACCGACACTTATAGAGTATGAAAGGACGAAGGTACTCTATCGCACCAGAGATTGGTGGAAGAGATGTGATTTGTAAAGGGGTTTCCGCCTTGTTGTGGGAGAAAAAGGAGAGTTACTTTGATAATAGTGAAATACCTGAAGAGGCAGTCTCCAGGGAGTAGGACGTATGTCTAGTTGGATTGAACAACTATAAATTTATGTGTTTTTTTTTATTTTTACCACATTTTTATTTTATGTAATTTACTGTTTTGTGGTTGAAATTCTTTTGTGAAAATAATATTCCAACAACTACTTATTTTAAAGAATCAATATTTTAATTTTCTAGAAACAGTTTTGTAATCTACCAAGAGATTTTTAAAATAACTAATTTATCCCCCCCCCCCCCCCCCTCTTGGTTAGCATTGGGACAATTGATTTAGGTCTAACAATCTATACAGACTTTCAAACCCGACCCGTAATATGATTTTGACAACCCTAATGATACATTTATGCAAAATAATGACATAACCTTTAATGCGGTTTTTATGTGTAAATATTGTAATAGTGAAAGAGGAATCAATGGTATTGTTATAGCAAATAATATACTAATTTTGGCCACAAACACGGTATATTGTGCAAAAATGAGTCCCCCCCAATCACAAATGACTTATCACATCAATTATATTCACTTTGTTTTGGTTTAAATACAAAATAAATAAAAATAAAATAAATTTCATATCAATAATAATATATAATTTCAATTTCAATTTAAACATAAAATTCATAAACATATAATATAAATAAATTCATATATATATATATATATATATATATATATATATATATATATATATATATATATATATATGTTTATTTAGAGAGAGAGAGATTTATTTTTGTTTATTTATTAATTTATTTTATAAAATTTATATTTATATATTCAATTATTCAATTAATTTATTAAATTAAAAAAAAAAAAAACATTATCATTTATTTTATGATATTATTATAATTTTTGCTAACCCTAACTCTAACTGCATAATCAACTTTAAAAACTCATTGTTCGATTGTTTGATCTTAATTACAGGCAACGAATTGAGGTGAGTTTAATTTGAGGCATAGGTTCAATGTGCCAAAATATTTGACAACTTAGCTCATAAATTTTTTTTTTCTATTTTTTCGCCTATTTCGACTTCCCCTCCTTTAAAAAAAAAAAACTACAAATATAAATATATATGCATGAACTAAGAGGAGGCAAAGATGGTTGTAATCGCAGCGAGCGAGCTCCTGACTTGATTTCTGATCGGACGTCATCGAAGAAGGAGGAGAAGAAGCTTCTTTACTGACTCAGCAACTATTTCAACACAATGCTTCACATGAAGCATGCAAGGCCAAAGCAGCAATGAAGAAATGGCGACGAGGAAAAGCAAAAGACTTATAGGAACAAATAAATGGGGGTGAAGAACAAACCCTAGACTGCCTCCATCTAAATAATCTAATTTAAAATATTAATAATTGAGTAAATTAATTAAATAATATAATTAGCAGTGTACTTATATAATCTAACTAAGCTTAATTAAATAATTCATAGTATAATTAATAATTAATCATTAATATAATTAGCTTAGAGATTAGAATTTGAAAATGAATAATTAATTATATAATTAACATTGTAAATAATAATTAAAATTATTAATTAGTAGTAGAATATGGAAGTGTGTAATGAGTTAATTAATAATATTATTAATAAATAAATATAATTAAACAATACATAAATAATTAATAAAATGATCAGTAGGTGTACTAATTCCATAAATAATTATTTATAAAATATTTAATTAATTAGGTAATTATTAATATATTACATATTAAATACTTATTAAATCATCGTTTAAATAAGTAGTTTGATAATTACATAGTATAATTATTAATTAAACTATTAATTAAGTTATTTGATTATTAGCTAAGCTACTAATTATATTAGTTATTATCAAAAATAATTTATGATGATTAAAATTGAAATTAATTAGTAACTCGCACTTACCATACAAATTAAATTAAAAAAATACTAAATTTAATTTTAAATAAACCACAAATTAAATTCCAAAAATATTAATTTTAAGTTTTAAATGAACCAAACGCGCGTTTTAAATCCTATATTATTCTGTCAAATAGTTTCATAATATTTAATAGAATTTAATAACTACTTATCAAATAATTTTAAAATTTTAACTTACTCAAGATTTACTAATTCCTATTAAAATTAAATCCAATTTTTGCCAAAAAGCCCATAAGAAAATTTTCCCCGCCTTTTTAAAAGCATCCCCTCCTCTCCAACTGACACAGCTTGCATCTAGACTCCAATCAAAAGAGATCACGTCAGCCTATACACAATGTGTCACACCTCAGAACTTAATCTGAAAGAATTTTTTCTTTTGTCTTTTATTAAAAAAATTACTAGAACTATCTAAGATCATCTATTAGAAATAACAGTGGAAATAAATTTTATAATTCAAAACACTAGTGTACATTTATATTCATTACTCCAAAAATCATTTCCATTTACATTCTCAAAACTTGTATAACAATATACCTAAATAATAAATATAATACCTATTGAGTAAAATATACATTTTTAAAATATAACCAAATTATCAAGGATTATGTAAAATATTATTTCAAGACTTTAATTGTACTACGACATTATTTTCAAAGTCCAAATTATTTTTTATTCAATTAAAATCATACAAATTCTAAAATATCCGATATAAAATTTCTAAAAAATATTGAAAATGTTCAAAATCCCGATCTCATTAACATATAAAAGTTACGTTGTGAAAGTTTTACCAGTGCAAAGTTATCCAAGTTTTTCGTTAATGGAAACAGAAATTTAATAAAAAATCCAGAAAAACTTCAAATTTTTAATAATTAAGATAAGTATAATGCGAGTAACCTTGATCTAAACAACTTTTCCAACTGGCCCGACTATTAAAAATGACCCAAAGTAGGTCAAAATTAACTTTCTATCTCTCTCACTATAGGAAAAACGTCATTTTCTGACAGATATTTTGGCCGAAAAATTGGTCAAAATCCGTCGGAAATTAGCATTTCCGGCGGATTTCTGGCGTAAATATTTCCGCCGGTTTGACGCGCGTCAAAAAAGACCTTCCGTCGCATAATAATTCGCCGGAAACATTTCCGACGAATTTTTCGTAGAAAAAATATTTCCGACAGATTTTTTTTTCTCCGGAAGTTCAAAAAAAATAAAAAAATAATAATTACAAATTCTAAGCACCCGACCTGCCCGCAGCTCCGATTTTCGCTCAGCCCAAGCAGCACAATCGGCCCGCACAGAGCCAGCTAGCCCAGGCAGTCCAGCCAGGCCACCCAACAGGACCCGCGTGGTCTCTGTGCCTTTGGCGGGGTTAGAACCCCGCCCCGCCCTCCTCGAGTGTTTTGCAGCCACCATCTACCATCTTGCCATCAATTAAAACCTATAAAAAGAATATACTTTATTTTATTTAACTTATAACTACTACATATTAAAAGTAATAATTATTTTAAAAGCAAATTTTTTAAAGATAAAAGAAATATAATTTAATTTAACAATAAATAGTTAAATTAGTTAATTTAATTTAACAATCTGCCGGAATTTGTGACGAATTTAATTCAGCCGGAAATTTTGTCGGAAAAGAGCTGTTTTCCTGTAGTGTCTACATCGACTTGCATGACACTCGAAATGAACGGAATAATGGAAATATTGCATATTTAAAAAAGCAAATTTTGGCATAACACTGCGGCACTAGTTCAAAAGTGCATACAGTCCATAACTCTCTCCAACGGTTTTTAAAGTATGACACAATAACATAATTCTTCTATAATTCACACAATCTTTTTTATAACCTTTATTCTTAAAAATAGGAATCAACACATTCATTTCCACTTGTCTAGCAACTTTTAATATTCAAAATAAGATTAAAAAGTTTAGTAAGAGAAAAATTCAATCCTTCGGGGCGTTCGGCTTAGCCGGAGTGATCGACGGGTTTCGGCGGCAGAGTGTGGGCATGATCGGCGGCCGGAGTGAGGGAGTGATCATCAGCCAGAGTTACGGTGTCGGCGACCCAATTCCTGTGGAGGAAGTCGGAGGCAAGCGCAAGCGCGAGCGGAGCGGTGTCTGGAGGATAATGATACGCGAACAAATGAGGATGAATGGTCAGTTTGGTCAATTTTAGGTCAATTTTCGGCAGTTATACGGCTGTTTTGACCTCCAGAAAAAAACACTTATCACCGACGGCTTTACCGCCGATAAAGCTGACGCAAAAATAGAAAATCAACAGCCTGCCTAAGGATTATTTTACCGCCGGCATTTCTAGCGATTTATTATTAAACACCGGTGGTCAGATAGCCGGTTGCTTGAAACCACTGACCACCGGTAATCATTGGTTTTCCTGTAGTGAGCCCAAAATTACAGAGAATAGAACGCCACAATGTTGCTATTTAGCACATAATACTGTAACAGCGTCGAGGCGTTCAGGCACCCAACATTGAGAAAGTCAAATAGTAATATTTTTTTCATATTTTTTCAAAATTTACTCCTTACCCTTAAGACTCATTCTAGAGCACAAAGTCGTTTTCAAGCATTAAGAGACTTCCAACATATAAATGAGTTCAAAACATACAATTTAAAATCTTACCCTTTTTATTTTTGTTTTTTATTTTTGCATTTTTTTATTTATTTTAATCTACCCACTTAAAAAAATTTATATATTATCCCCGATATTTTTCCAAAGGATTCAGACACAAAATAGATATAAAACAAATTCGTACGACAAAACTCTAAATGGCCAAAATCCCAATCAAGACAAAAATCAATCTAAAACTTGTAGAAGGCAATCAATTCATATCATACAATCATTCAATTTTTTCTATTACATATCATTCCCTTATGCAATTAGATGTCATATTAGTTAATTATAAAATAAATTATTACCTATCAAACTCTCATGTTATTGTCAGTCCTCTAAATACTATAAGTTACACACTCGTGACATCAATAGAGTAGGTGTTGTTAGATATATTGGTCCCAATGCAACAACCTCCCTTTGATCACTACAACTCTCAATTTGACATTCATCTATCTATCTACCTACTCTATCATACTCCAAAATTAGTTCTTCCTCTATGTGGACAATCTATTGCCTTGTGTCTTCACTATCCACATTGAAAGCATTGTTCTGTCAAAAGGTAATACTAACTTACATGTTTTCTTCCATAAATGAACATATTTGTTGTAGCTTTCGGTAGATGTTATTGATCTAAATCTCCTCACATCAATATATATACTTGTCTTCTCACTAACACTGTCTATGTCCCTGCTTACTTCATATTTGGTCCTCCTTATACTATTATACATGTAGCTCACATCGTGCCTTGATGCTCGTATTATCAAATCAATCTCCATCAATCTAGCCTGCACCACCAACTCATGGAATGTATAGATCTGCAGAGATACTAATGGATGTCTCAACTCTATGTTCATTCCTTACATAAATTTGTAGAACTTTTTTTTAGCAGTAAGGATCAAATATAGAGTGACATGCCAATGCGGTGAACTCAACCTCATATATGCAACACTATATTACATCTCTGCTCCAATTTAATGAAGGCTTCTTGCATTTATCACCTTATTAATGGATGTACGAACCACATCCTAAACATTATAGTGAATTCATCCAAATTGATCTCAACATTACTCTTCCCCTGGAATTTATCTCTATTGTCCAATCCAGCATCCCTCAACCTCTTCTTCAAATAAAAATACAGCAAATGGTATCTTTCGACTCTTTGAGCACCATATACTATCAATGATCTTCTCTATCCTTAGTAACCAATCTTCTGTAGCTTATGGACCTACGACGCTTTTGAATAACAGAGGCTTTAGTTTATAAAATGTATGTAAGTACTTGTCTCCCTCTTCTTTCTTGTTCCTAGATGGCTTATTTTGAGTATCGCCCATTACTTGTGCTAGAATACTGCCCAGCTGCATAATAGTGTCTGATGGTATTAGAGTTGTACTGTGTTGCTCATTTAGTAAATCGCACTCTGGTAAGTCCATTACACTCTTCACTTACACACTTATATGTGATTTGAACAATTCACATATGGAATCAATTATGTATGAAAATAATGTACCTTAATCTACCCAATCTATCCAACTCACAATCAATTTCTATAATTCTAATAACAATTCATTCAATTCTTCCAATAATTGCTCTTGTAATAATTCAATCACATTTTCATTTCCAATCTCAAAGCTTGTATGGTAATATGCTTAAATAGAATACCTACTAAAATTTATAATTTCAAAATATAATCAAATTATCAAGGATTATGTAAAATGTCATTTCAAGAATTTAATCATACTAAGACATTATTTTTTAAAGTTCATATGATTTTATATTCAATTAAACAATATAAATTTCATAATACAAGGTATAAAACTTCTAGAAATTACTTAAAATATTTAGAACCTCAATCACAAAAATATATAAAAAGTTACTCGGCGAAAGTTTTACCAGTACAAAGTTATCCATTTTTCTTGGTAATGAAAATAAAAATTTAATTTAATATATATATATATATATATATATATATATATATATATATATATATATATATATATATATATATATATATATATATATATATATATATATATATATCAATCAATTTTTTTAAAATTGAGATAGACATAATGTGACCTACCTCAATTCAGATAACTTTTTCAACTGGTTCAACAGCAAAAAATGATCAAGAGCGGCTCAAAATGGTCTTTGTCTCTCTAAAAACTTTCTCTCTATATCGATGGGCACGTCACTCGAAATGAAAAAAATAGTGGAAATATTATATATTTAAAAAATCATAATTTAGCCTAATGCTACGATGCTATTTTAAAAACTCAAAATTATAGAGAATAGAGCATTGCAATGTCACTATTTGACGTATGGTACTGTAACAATGTTAAGGCACTCGAACAACCAGTGCTGACGAGCTCAAATGTTATATTTTAATTTTTTTCTAAAATATCCTTCAGACCCTTGAGACTCATTCTAGAGCAAAAATAATCATTTTCAAGCATTAAAAGACTTTCAAATATATGAAAATGAGTTCTATATAATTTCAAACCTAACATTTTTAATTTCAAATCTTTACTTTTTACATTTTTGAGTTCTTACACAGTGCACAGGCAATGTGGATTATTTTGATTGGAGTCCAAACAACATCCGGGCTAGGAGTGTACGTAAACGAGTAAAGTCAGCTCATGAGCTCAACTTCATAACGTGCTCCTGAGTCGAGCTTATCGAGCTTCGAGCTCGAGTTCGAGCAATTTTTTGTGCTCGTGAAATAATCAAGCTTGAGTTCGATCAAATTATAGCTCGGCTCGGTGGTCCATCAAGTAGCTCGATCTACATAAGCAGAAGCGAAATATCATAACCCACTATACATGTCGAATGAATAAGCAGGTGGGGTGACACAACTGAGTGAGAGATTTAATATTTTAGCATTTACGCAAGGTCAAAAGTAAAAAAAATGCACGACCGCACACTATTAGCGAAGATCGAAGGGTGAACCTAGTGGTGACACACAACTCCATCTCTCATTTTGTTCAAGTGTGGAAGGGCGTAGATTTCATTTGTAATGCTAGACTAGGACTTCATTTGAGATAGCTTTTTTATCGCTTTATAAAGCAGATTTCTAATATAAATTTTCTAATTCAAAAAAAAAATTGTACTATAAACTTGCTTTATAAAGCAGGAAGAAAGCTGTCCCAAATAAAATCCTAATCCAACATGTAGGTATTTAAGAAACTGTTTTTAGATTCTAAATTCCCTTATTTTTTGTTAATAAACTAATTTAACAACAAAAGTTTTGTTTTATTAGATGGATTTGAAATTAGAATCAACTAGATAAATGTACGACGTAAGTCAGTCAAGTCGACTCATGAGCCATTTTGAGTTCGACCAGATAAATGACTTGTGAATCAAGTTAGGGAGCCAAACTTGAGCCAAATTTAACTTGATTGATTAGAGCACGAGCCGGCTTGTTTAAAAATATTAATATAAAATATAATTAAAATATATTATAATACAATATTTTCAGTATAAATTTGTTAAAATATTTAAAAATTATGTCATTTTCAAATATTAAATTATTTATTATTTTTATTTTAATTCCTCATTTTCTTAGAATTTAATTATAATAATCATTTATTTATTTATTTTTCATGATAAAAAAATTGTCGCAAACGTATTCTAAACATACTTAGAAGCCTAAATATAGAAAGTGATCGACTTCCTCATAAGTCATTAGCACCAAGCAGAACTTGTAACATAATATAAAGCAGTAAATAATAATATAAATGCATAATAACATTTCTGTCACTTTCGGGTCACGGGTCTAGTTCGGGTCAAATCTAAAATTGACCCAACACTATTCGGGTCTGCTAGAACCTAACCCGTTTTTATAAACGGGTCAATTTTATGGACCTGAACCTGACCTGCTTCGGATTCGGGTCAACTCGACACGACCCGCATAACTGGATACACTTTAGGTTTGGAACAGCAGGGACGCCATGCTGACGCGACACGGATGTCGATGGCCGGCGAGGATGCGGCAGCTGGGTCGGCACTCGACAGCAGCAGCGCGACACAGCGGGCGGAGGCAGTGGAAGCGGCACTGCGGCAGCTGCGTGCATGCGCGTAAGCCTCTGGACGCAACGCTGACGAGACGCACGGACGGCTGGAGTTGGTCCGCTGGACTGCCTGGACACAACGCGTCCGCGAGAAATGACCTGGAAGCCACCTCGGGACACGACGCGGGCAGCCATGGTCATTGCAGGCAGGCTCGGTCAGCGCAGGCACTGTGGGTCATTTCCGGGCTTCCTGGTCAACCCGAACCCGACACAATTTTTAAAACGGGTCAAAAATTCTTACACGAACCCGACCCGATTAAGGTTCGGGTCAACACTAACCAAAAATTTTCTGGTCGTGTCAAATATTGACACCCATTTTCTGAGTTCTTCAAACATATTTTTTTTAAAAAAAAACTTTAATTATGTGATGCAGAAAAGTTATACGCCAAAATCATAACAGAAGTACAGAACATAGAGAAAGAAAATAGATAATGGAATAAAATTAACCAAAATAATAATAAGTCAGATGTAGCCAGGTCGATGCAGGAACCCAAATGCAAGGCAGCAAGAATAGTGGGCTGACATAGTCAAGGCGGGAGGCCTACTTTCTTATCTCCTTCCGATGAGGCGGCCGAAAAGCTTGGGTAAGTCGAAAATGGCGGAGAGGAAGAGGGAGGCCGTTGTAGAAGAGAGAAAAGTTTTTACATTTTCGAACTTTTAAAAGGAGTCTGAACCGTCCCTGAATTATCTCCGTTTCTTCTCCACTGTTAGAAGAGCGATTCATCAGCGAGAATAGTGGGCTGACATAGTCAAGGCGGGAGGCGTACTTTCTTATCTCCTTCCGTTGAGGCGGCCGAAAAGCTTGGGTAAGTCGAAAATGGCGGAGAGGAAGAGGGAGGCCGTTGTAGAAGAGAGAAAAGTTTTCAAATTTTCGATTTTTAAGAGGTGTCTGAACCGTCCCTCAATAATCTGCCTCAGAGCCTTCCGTTTCTTCTCGAGCACTCCCTGAAGATCTATAAATAAACGGCATCCTTACCAGTCCATTTCACTAACCCAATTCAACTGTTCTCTTCACTGTAGTAGAAGCAAATTAAAGCCTTTCAAACCCTCTTCCATTCCTCATCTCATGGGAAAGAAGAATAACCACTCTTCTCCAGCAGCTGCTGCAAGTTCTGAAACTAAAGCCGTTGATAAACTGAAAATCCTCAATGGCCAACTCGTGAAGGAAGTGGCAGAGTGCCGCAAACAAATCGAGCAACTCCAGTTTCAGCTAGCTGCATTAGCCTCCCACCACAACATCCTCGCCGGGAGCCAGCACAAGGTCTCTTCAATAGCTCAGAGACATCCCGCGCAGGACAACGCGGAGATGGCGGTGATGAAGACAGAGTCCGCTGCTGCTCAACTTGATGCGGAAGAAATGCTGCTGCGTGCCCTTGTTAGAGAGAAAGATGAGATTCAGAGCAATACGGAGTTCATTATTGCGGAGAAGCATTGCGATATTTGGTGTTTGGAGCAGTCTTTGGAGCCATTAAGGAAGAAATCAGATGTGGAGCTTGCTGGTGGAAGAAAATGGAAGAGATGGATCTGTTCTGCCATTGTTGCTACAGCTTCATTCTGTGTTGCTGTTGCTGTAGTAACCTTATGCTGTCCTAAGAGTTCCAATCCTAAAAATTATTTGTAGAATTTAGTTTAATATGTAGGATAGCTTGATCTGTTTAATGCACTGTTATTTATTAGTTTAATATTTTTCAATAGTAACATTTACATACCATTCGAATTTGGCGAAAAGGATTTGCTTGTTCTTCTTCTTCCTCAAAGTAAATTTCTCAGGTGAGAATGGCTTTGATTTCTTGCATGTGTGGTCACTAGAAAATAATATGGAATTGTTGAAAATTACAGAGTTTTTTTCTCATTAAAGTTCTTTTATGATTGAATGTTAAGAAAAAATTTATTTTGTGATTAGTGAAATACTGTGGCTTTGATTTCTTGCATAGATAAGAAGAAGAAAATGCCGAGAAATTGTGTAGATTAAGAGATAATTTGTCCAGTAATACAAGTATTTAAGTGATTAGTTGTTTTCTGATTTGTGTTTTTAAGCATTCAAAAATAAAAAAACTCGTTCACGATAATCAATGACGGAGCCAAAAATATACAAAAACTTATTAAATTTATTAGTTTAAGAAGATAGAATATTACAAAAACTTATAATTTGACAGAGAGATCAAATGCCGAGCGGCGAGAGTGCAAAATGGGAGATGAGCGAACCGAAATCCTGTGGAGCATTTCATCTAATAGGTTGAATATGTTGTTTGAATTATCAACAATAAAAGCAAGAGAAAAAGTTTAAGAAAAAAACCATCTTTAGCCTATAACCAGGAAGTTATCGGTGCTAATAGGCATGCCATCGAACACTTTGGGCAAGCCATACAGATGTCAATATAAATAATGAAAATAATTGTTACAACAAATACAAAAAAAAATTAATAATAATAATTTAAAAACATAGATTACCAAAAAATGAAATAAAATGGTAACATCAATGAGGCATCTGGTCGAACATTTTGTGAGCATCTTTCACAGTTTCTTCCCATAATTCCCTCCAAGCTTAAGGCAGAATAGTTTTTAGGCCCTCCTTAAATCCGCCTCTGACGATAACACTAGCTCTTACATTAGGACATTTGCAGCAAATATGTTGATCATACAATTTTACAGAGGTGTGTTTATTGACAGTTGTGAGGACTGAAAGTTTTCTTTTACATGCATATGATATATGTCTTATCTTTTAAGAGTTGTCTAAAGTTTCCTTAGTATTTTAAGGAAAGAAAGGCGATATTGTTTCCTTTTCTTTTTTAATTAAGTTTGCATTCTTGAATTCTGCAGAACTTAAATTTCTTATTTCCTATTTGTTTGGGTTACATACACTTCTTAATTTTGCCTCTCAATTGTGAATGGATTTATAATTTATTTGATGCTTTTTCATATAGAATGTTAGTAGATTGAGTTATTGAAGATAGTATTAACGAGCATCTGAATTTGGAAATTGGAGAATTGCATTCACACAATGAGGGTGGAAATGACAATGATAATGTGTTGGAAGAAAATCAAGTAAATGATTGCTAGGATGAAAAACAAATCTTTGAGAATAAAAGTGAAAGTCCAATAGAAAACAAAAAAGAAAAAAAAGCATCTACAGCATGGGATGAGTTTAAGGAGATAACTCTCTCACATGATCTGAAAAAAGTTGAATGCTCTCATTGCAAGAAAAAGCTATTTTTTGGTAGCACATGTTCAGCAGAACTATTTGTCACGACCCGACCCGACCCGAGACGGATCCCGCCCCACACCAGGCCGCGACCAGCTTAACGAACTAACCAGGATCTAGCTTTGGAATTTGCTTACTGAACTGAATCTTCCAAATATCATACAAAACAGACCAGAGCTACTAAAAATATCAAATGCAGCGGAACAAATCATCTATATTTTTTCTTTCTTTTCCTCAAAACAATCATCTATAAATACAGTACATGGCTGACAGAAAAATAAAGCAGAAAGAGCCATGACTGTACAAAAATCAAAAAGTACAAAAGTACCTATCACAGATTGGACTCTGAACTCTAGTCCAAGACCTCCTTCCCTTTCCCAGAACCTGAAAACCACCAGAAAGTAAGAGTGAGCTCAACAGCTCAGCAAAGCGACAAACCTTCAATCAAAATTCTCAGAATTCAAAACCAAATACATCAGACAAATCCGTACAGAATCGGACAGATATCAAATCGGACAGATCAGAACGGAACAGATCAAATCAGACAGAACTGTACGGAAACAAAAGTCATATCAAATCAGAAACAAAACAGATCAGACATATCAGATCAATAGAATCAGAATCATACCGAAATCAGAAATTCAGATCATATCAGAACAGAACAGAATCGTATCAGAATTGTACAGAAATCAGAATCAGATTTGCTTACAGAACAGATACGGAATCAGAATCATATCAAATCAGATATCAGATATTATTTAATAGCTAAATTCCCTGACACTGACTGAATCTCATAGGATCCAGGCCCCTTATGCCTCCCTTTTGTGCTCACGGCACCAGAACAGATGTGCTTATAGCACCAGAACAAATGTACTTATCGTACCAGAATACATATATAGTGCTTATAGCACCTAAACAGATTTCCTCGGATCCGGAACAGAACAGATTTCAGATTTCAGATTGAGCTCATTTCAGATTTTCCAGACACTAACTGAATCTCATAGGATCCATGCCCCTTATAACTCCCTTCTTATAGCATATACAAATAGCATATCAATTCAGAGAAATCCGGACAAAATCAGAAATTACCAAAAAATCGGGCAGCATAACGGCAGTATACGGAATTTACACAATTTTTCCTGAAAATCACAATTCACCAAATTTGCACAGAATATAGATAACAACATTTCAGAACATTTATTCTACTGCCACAGCATTTAATATTCACACAGAAAAATACAGACGGAATAAAACGTCGTCAAATCAAAACGATCCGGACAAAAATCTCCAAAATATTTTCAAAATGTGCACACCCGGCACGTCAACAACATACAGAAAGTTACGCGGTAAAAACTAAACCAGTCGGAAAATACGGACAAAAATCGCTAACAAAATGAAATCCGGACAGAAAATATGCGCCGTTCTGAAAATTGAGAAAGGCGGAATGTGCCTTACCTTGCGTACAGCAATTTCCTGAACAGTCTCTTCGGACGAAAACAGCTCGGCGTCGTCCGAAAATCCACTTTTCCACTTTTTTCTTCATTTTTCTCTCTCCTCAGCTTTTTCTCTCTCTTCAAAATATCTCATTTCTATATATATCCAGATTGATCGTCCTGGACGATCGAGCTTTGTCCTGGACGATCGAGCTTCGTCCTGGACGATCTCAGCTCTGGAGAACGTCGTCCAGACGAGATTTAATTATCGTCCCCGGCGACGGGTTCTCTGGAAAATTTTCGTCCAGACGATCCAACATTTCGTCCAGACGAACCATACAGACAGAACAATTTTCCTTGAACAACCTGTACCGATCGTCCCGGACGATCCAACTTCGTCCTGGACGAACCGAGAGCAAAACTGACATTACACTATTGTCCTTCCAACCTCCCTTGCCAGACAAAGGTCCTTCCGACCACCATCATAAGACTATGGTCTTTCTGACCTCCGTTGCTCGCCGATGATGATTCTGCCAACTTAACGATCTTTTCGATACTAATTTTTCCAATTCACACCATGTAATATTATGCATATTTGCTACATCAACCTAAGACCTTCCCCCCAAAGAAGGGTCTCATTTGTAATCGACTGCAAATAATAGTGGATTCATTCAAATTGGACAAGCCTCATGATTTTCCTCCTTTTTAGAGGTTTCTACATAAAAAAACTCAAATGTCTCTTAAGAACACTACTTCTCTTTTTTAAAAAAGGGTCAAAAATCTGACCCGATTTTCAAAACGGGTCAAAAATCCTAACCCGAACCCGATCCCGATCCGATTCAGATCCAAATCATGTCAAAAATTGACACCCCATTTTCTGAGTTCTTCAAACATATTTTAAAAAAAAAAAAAAAACTTTAATTATGTGATGCAGAAAAGTTATACGTCAAAATCATAACAGAAGTACAGAACATAGAGAAAGAAAATAGATAATGGAATAAAATTAACCAAAATAATAATAAGTCAGATGTAGCCAGGTCGATGCAGGAACCCAAATGCAAGGCAGCAAGAATAGTGGGCTGACATAGTCAAGGCGGGAGGCCTACTTTCTTATCTCCTTCCGATGAGGCGGCCGAAAAGCTTGGGTAAGTCGAAAATGGCGGAGAGGAAGAGGGAGGCCGTTGTAGAAGAGAGAAAAGTTTTTACATTTTCGAATTTTTAAAAGGAGTCTGAACCGTCTCTGAATTATCTCCGTTTCTTCTCCACTGTTAGAAGAGCGATTCATCAGCGAGAATAGTGGGCTGACATAGTCAAGGCGGGAGGCGTACTTTCTTATCTCCTTCCGTTGAGGCGGCCGAAAAGCTTGGGTAACTCGAAAATGGCGGAGAGGAAGAGGGAGGCCGTTGTAGAAGAGAGAAAAGTTTTCAAATTTTCGATTTTTAAGAGGAGTCTGAACCGTCCCTCAATAATCTGCCTCAGAGGATCTATAAATAAACGCATCCTTACCAGTCCATTTCACTAACCCAATTCAACTGTTCTCTTCCCTGTAGTAGAAGCAAATTAAAGCCTTTCAATCCCTCTTCCATTCCTCATCTCATGGGAAAGAAGAATAACCACTCTTCTCCAGCAGCTGCTGCAAGTTCTGAAACTAAAGCCATTGATAAACTGAAAATCCTCAATGGCCAACTCGTGAAGGAAGTGGCAGTGTGCCGCAAACAAATCGAGCAACTCCAGTTTCAGCTAGCTGCATTAGCCTCCCACCACAACATCCTCGCCGGGAGCCAGCACAAGGTCTCTTCTATAGCTCAGAGACATCCCGCGCAGGACAACGCAGAGATGGCGGTGATGAAGACAGAGTCCGCTGCTGCTCAACTTGATGCGGAAGAAATGCTGCTGCGTGCCCTTGTTAGAGAGAAAGATGAGATTCAGAGCAATACGGAGTTCATTATTGCGGAGAAGCATTGCGATATTTGGTGTTTGGAGCAGTCTTTGGAGCTATTGAGGAAGAAATCAGATGTGGAGCTTGCTGGTGGAAGAAAATGGAAGAGATGGATCTGTTCTGCCATTGTTGCTACAGCTTCATTCTGTGTTGCTGCTGCTGTAGTAACATTATGGTGTCCTAAGAGTTTCAATCCTAAAAATTATTTGTAAAAATTTAGTTTAATCTGTAGGATAGCTTGATCTGTTTAATGTACTGTTATTTATTAGTTTAATATTTTTCAATAATAACATTTACATACCATTGGAATTTGGCGAAAAGGATTTGCTTGTTCTTCTTCTTCCTCAAAGTAAATTTCTCAGGTGAGAATGGCTTTGATTTCTTGCATGTGTGGTCACTAGAAAATAATATGGAATTGTTGAAAATTACAGAGTTCTTTTCTCATTAAAGTTCTTTTATGATTGAATGTTAAGAAAAAATTTATTTTGTGATTAGTGAAATACTGTGGCTTTGATTTCTTGCATAGATAAGAAGAAGAAAATGCCGAGAAATTGTGTAGATTAAGAGATAATTTGTCCAGTAATACAAGTATTTAAGTGATTAGTTGTTTTCTGATTTGTGTTTTTAAGCATTCAAAAATAAAAAAAACTCGTTCACGATAATCAACGACGGAGCCAAAAATATACAAAAACTTATTAAATTTATTAGTTAAAAAAGATAGAATATTACAAAAACTTATAATTTGACAGAGAGATCAAATGCCGAGCGGCGAGAGTACAAAATGGAAGATGAGCAAACCGAAATCCTGTGGAGCATTTCATCGAATAGGTTGAATATGTTGTTTGAATTATCAACAATAAAAGCAAGAGAAAAAGTTTAAGAAAAAAACCATCTTTAGCCTATAACCAGGAAGTTATCGGTGCTGATAGGCATGCCATCGAACACTTTGGGCAAGCCATTTATATGTCAATATAAATAATGAAAATAATTGTCACAACAAATAAAAAAATTAATATTAATAATTTAAAAACATAGATTACCAGAAAATGAAATAAAATGGTAACATCAATGAGGCATCTGGTCGAACACTTTGTGAGCATCTTTCACAGTTTCTTCCCATAATACCCTCCAAGCTTAAGGCAGAATAGTTTTTAGGCCCCCCTTAAATCCGGCTCTGACGATAACACTAGCTCTTACATTAGGACATTTGCAGCAAATATGTTGATCATACAATTTTACAGAGGTGTGTTTATTGACAGTTGTGAGGACTGAAAGTTTTCTTTTACATGCGTATGATATATGTCTTATCTTTTAAGAGTTGTCTAAAGTTTCCTTAGCATTTTAAGGGAAGAAAGGCGATTTTGTTTTTTTTTTTTTTTTAATTAAGTTTGAACCACAAGAAGAAGAAAGGAAAAACACAGGACAATGGGTTTGAACTTTAGTATATTGACTTCTGTATTCTCCTCTGTAAAACAAAAGATATATATGTGTTTAGGTTGTAGCTTTGCCTAATTACTAAAACTAGTATTTTAAGAAATAAATGGAGAAGGGTACGGCTAAAACAGAAAATAGAATAAAAATGGTTAGCTAGTAGTGGGAGTGGTAGCATAAGTAGGGCTGGTGGTAGTCCGCGTTAGGCATAACCAATTTGCCTGGCTTGAATTCAACCCGTCTACGATGCTTGTCTATGTTTGCCTTGTACTTAGAATTGTTGTCAACTAATTTGTCTTGAACATCTTTAAGGATGTTAGAAAACTGCTCGGCTCTTTGGCCAGCAACAGTACTTCGTCATTTAGGAAGGATGGCCAATTCTACAATGTGATTCAGCATCTTTGTGTAAACAATACTGAATGGGCATTGGCCAGTAGACCGATTGGGCATGGAGTTAAATGCAAATTTTGCCTGTACAAGAACATCTTCCCACTGTTTTGGATGATTTTGAACTAGACATCTCAGCATGCTAGCAAGTGTTCGATTAATAACTTCTGTCTGGCCTTCCGTATGAGGATGATATACTGAACTTAACTTAGATTAGTTTGTAACCTCTTCCAGAATTCACAACAAAAATGGATAATGAACTTAATATCTCTATCCGAAGCAAGATTGCAGGGTAACCTGTGAAAACAGATTATTTCTAATTTTAAAAAAAATAATCTTAGCAATATTAAGGGTGTTGAAGGTCTTTTTGCATGGAATAAAGTGAGCCATCTTTGAGATTCTGTCAAAAACGACCATTATGGAATTCGGCCACCTTTTTTGTTTGTGGTAATCCTAGAACGAAATCAAGACTCGGGTCTTCCTAAATCAAGTCAGGCACGAGCAATGACATGTACAAGCCGGCATTCTAAGCATTGCCTTTAAACCTTTAGCAAACAGAGCAACGCTCCACGAACCTGGAAATATATCTCCTCATGTGTGGCCAGAAAAATTGACATTGTAGCTATTGGAGGGTGCGATCTCTACCCGCATGCGCTGCTAGGCAGCCACAGTGAATCTCTTTAATTAAATGTTGTCGCCATGAGGAAGAAGGGACACATAATGAATTTCCTTAAAGAGGAACCCATGTCTAATAGAGAAATCAACATTGGGCATTCCAAAATTACATTCATCCCATGAGGTAGCAAAGTCATGATTGGTGCAATACAGGGACTTCATTTCTTGTAGTTTAGTCACTTCGATTTGCAACTGAGTGGGGAGTGGGCTCGACAACTGAGGGCGTGAGCTACTCAGTTCATTTTTCTCATCTTATGGCGAACTACAAAACTGAAGCACTATCGAAAGATAACCCATTTCACATGTGTTTTGCTAACTATTTTATGCTGTTCAAGTATTGAAGAGATTGGTGGTCACTAAACAGCACAAAGTCCTAGTAAAGAAGGTAATGCTTCCATTGCTTCAATGCTCTCACAATGGTATAGAGTTCTTCTTTATATATTGTCCACTTCTAGCAAGGTGAACTTAACTTTTCGCTGAAATATTCTATTGGCCGATCCTCCTAACAGAGAACAGTTTCAATGCCAATAGCCGACACATCCTTGTCAACCTGAAAAGGTTTATCAAAGTTTAGAAAAACCAAAAGTAGGGCATTGTTAAGATCAGACTTAATAGCCTCAAAGTTACTTTGCTGACTCACAGACCATGGGAAAGAAATGTCCTTCAACATGTTTGTTATCGGAGCCATGATAATGCTTAACCCCCGGTGATCTCAATTTTGTATGAGCTCACTTGGACTAATCCTGACCCTAGATCAATCTAGCATCCAAATCACTCTAGAATCTAGGATGTTCCTTGAATCCAAACCCTAGGATCTATCCAAACCCTAAGATTCTTCCAGATTAATCCAGACCCTATGACTTCTTAGATTTTAGAATCCTTCTAGACTTTAAAACCTTAGGATCTACCTAGACCTTAGATTTGTTTATATCATAAATAGATCCACACCTTCAAATCAATCTAGATATTAGATCAATCTAGATCTTAACCCAATCCAAACTTCAAAGACAATCCTGATCTACAATCAACCTAGACTTAATCATTCTAGCATCCTATCAAGCTTCAATCTCATCTATTTATTTGCAATCATCCCATTAATTGTGAATGATGTCGATGATTAGAATCCAACAATTTAAATTCAAAATTTATCTCAAACCTAGAAATCTAGACCAAAATCTAAGGTCAAATTGAACATCTTAAAGAGATGAACCTAATGACACCAAAATCAGTTCAACCCAAGCCCAAATGGGTTTAAATTAGGGGCATGTACCACATTTGAAAGGGTCAAAACATTATTTGGATAATAAAATGATATACAAATATGGCATGTTTATAGTCAAATCGAGCGACTAGTCAAGACGAATCCAACGAGCATAAGATCGTTGAATTCTGACATCGTTAAGGCACTTAATTAGTTAAAACTCTCTATTATCGGGGGAACCAATACGAGCCATTCGATGGAGCACTCGGAACCTGCCCCAGATCTTTCTATATATACGGGGTGTGCCACTTATGAAAATCTATAAATAAACCTCCATTTTCTACATGAGGAGGCAGAGGGGCCTAGAGATTGGAGAGAGCTCTGAAGCCTCAAGAGCTTCAACATTGTCACTCGGCCGCTGATTATCACTGAACATCCACCCGGTCTCCGACTGCCGCCAGACTTCAGCCTGACCGTCATCAGACCACTGCTCGGCAGTCGACATCCGCCGAACATCAGCCCAACCGTCGTCAAACCACCAACCGGCCATGGACCGTTACCGGACTTCCACCCGGCCGCCGACCACCGCCGAACTTCAGCCACACCATCACCAGACCACCGCCTGGCTGCCGACCGCCACCGAACTTCAGCCCGATCATCGTCGGACCACCCCGTCCACCGACAAACGCTAGACTTCCACTCAGCCACTGACCAACGCCGAACATCAACCTGACCGTGGTCGGACCACCGCCCAACTACTGATCGCCGCAAGACTTCCACCCGGCCGACGACCGTCGCCAGACTTCAATCTGATTGTTGTCGTACCGCCGCTCCATTGCTGACCGCCTCCGGACTTCCACCCAGCCATTGACCGCAGCCAAACTTCTGCCCGTCCACCGTCAAACTACCACTCTACTGCCGAATGCCATCAAACTTAAGCACGAAAACTGTCAGACCACTGCCGAACTTTACCTCGATCATCCTCGGACCACCACTCTGTCACAAACTACCACCAAGCTTCCACCCGACTGCTAACCGCAACCGAACTTCATCTCGACCGTCTTCAAACCACCGCCAACCATCTTCAAAGTTTAGCCCAACTGTCATCGGACCACTGTCCGGACACTGACCGCTGTTGTACTTCCACCCGATAGTCGCTGGACTTTCTCCTGGACTTCCGTTGAACCACCACCAGACGCTAGAGTTTTCCCAGACCATCACCTAACGCTGGAGTTCTACCAAATCACTACATGACGCTGGAGTTATGCTAGACCAACACCTGATGCAAGAGTTCTGTCGGACCACCGCCTGACGCCGGACTTCCGTCAGGACCCGCCTAACACCAGACTTATGTCGAACCACCGCCCAACACCAGACTTCTACCGGACCACCGCCTGATGACGGAGTTCCACTAGACCACCTCCCGATGCTGGAGTTCAGCTAAATCACCACCGGACCACCGATTGAGGCCCGAACTTTCGCCAAACCACCGACATAAGTCAGAGTTCCACCAGACCACCAAATAATGCCTGGACTTCCACCGGACCACTGCCTTACGACTATGGTCTTTCTAACCCCTATACCCTGCCAACTTTGGTCCTTCAGAACTTTGTCACCTACTACAGTCCTTCAGACTTCCATCACCAAACAACGATCTTTCTGACCCTTATCTCCTGCTGACTACGGTCCTTCTGACCTTTGTCACCTACTACGGTCCTCCCGACCTCCATCGCAAGATAACGGTTTTTCTGACCCCTATCTCCTACCGCTACGGTCCTTCCGACCTCTATCACCATATAATAGTCTTTTTGACCCATATCTCCTATCGACTATGGTTTTTGACCTCTATCACCTACTATGGTCCTTCCGACCTCCATCGCTAGATAATAGTCTTTATGACCCCTATCTCCTACAAACTATGGTCCTTCCGATCTCTGTCGCCTACTATGGTCCTTTCAACCTCCATTGTCAGACAATAGTCTTTTTAATCACTATCTCCCACCGAATAAGATCCTTTCAATTTGCCTCGCCAGACAACGATCTTTCTGACTACTATCTTCCGCGAACTATTGTCCTTCCAACCTCCCTTGCCAGACAAAGGTCCTTCCGACCACCATCATAAGACTATGGTCTTTCTGACCTCCGTTGCTCGCCGATGATGATTCTGCCAACTTAACGATCTTTTCGATACTAATTTTTCCAATTCACACCATGTAATATTATGCATATTTGCTACATCAACCTAAGACCTTCCCCCCAAAGAAGGGTCTCATTTGTAATCGACTGCAAATAATAGTGGATTCATTCAAATTGGACAAGCCTCATGATTTTCCTCCTTTTTAGAGGTTTCTACATAAAAAAACTCAAATGTCTCTTAAGAACACTACTTCTCTTTTTTAAAAAAGGGTCAAAAATCTGACCCGATTTTCAAAACGGGTCAAAAATCTGACCCGATTTTCAAAACGGGTCAAAAATCCTAACCCGAACCCGATCCCGATCCGATTCAGATCCAAATCATGTCAAAAATTGACACCCCATTTTCTGAGTTCTTCAAACATATTTAAAAAAAAAAAAAAAAAAAAACTTTAATTATGTGATGCAGAAAAGTTATACGCCAAAATCATAACAGAAGTACAGAACATAGAGAAAGAAAATAGATAATGGAATAAAATTAACCAAAATAATAATAAGTCAGATGTAGCCAGGTCGATGCAGGAACCCAAATGCAAGGCAGCAAGAATAGTGGGCTGACATAGTCAAGGCGGGAGGCCTACTTTCTTATCTCCTTCCGATGAGGCGGCCGAAAAGCTTGGGTAAGTCGAAAATGGCGGAGAGGAAGAGGGAGGCCGTTGTAGAAGAGAGAAAAGTTTTTACATTTTCGAATTTTTAAAAGGAGTCTGAACCGTCTCTGAATTATCTCCGTTTCTTCTCCACTGTTAGAAGAGCGATTCATCAGCGAGAATAGTGGGCTGACATAGTCAAGGCGGGAGGCGTACTTTCTTATCTCCTTCCGTTGAGGCGGCCGAAAAGCTTGGGTAACTCGAAAATGGCGGAGAGGAAGAGGGAGGCCGTTGTAGAAGAGAGAAAAGTTTTCAAATTTTCGATTTTTAAGAGGAGTCTGAACCGTCCCTCAATAATCTGCCTCAGAGGATCTATAAATAAACGCATCCTTACCAGTCCATTTCACTAACCCAATTCAACTGTTCTCTTCCCTGTAGTAGAAGCAAATTAAAGCCTTTCAATCCCTCTTCCATTCCTCATCTCATGGGAAAGAAGAATAACCACTCTTCTCCAGCATCTGCTGCAAGTTCTGAAACTAAAGCCATTGATAAACTGAAAATCCTCAATGGCCAACTCGTGAAGGAAGTGGCAGAGTGCCGCAAACAAATCGAGCAACTCCAGTTTCAGCTAGCTGCATTAGCCTCCCACCACAACATCCTCGCCGGGAGCCAGCACAAGGTCTCTTCTATAGCTCAGAGACATCCCGCGCAGGACAACGCAGAGATGGCGGTGATGAAGACAGAGTCCGCTGCTGCTCAACTTGATGCGGAAGAAATGCTGCTGCGTGCCCTTGTTAGAGAGAAAGATGAGATTCAGAGCAATACGGAGTTCATTATTGCGGAGAAGCATTGCGATATTTGGTGTTTGGAGCAGTCTTTGGAGCTATTGAGGAAGAAATCAGATGTGGAGCTTGCTGGTGGAAGAAAATGGAAGAGATGGATCTGTTCTGCCATTGTTGCTACAGCTTCATTCTGTGTTGCTGCTGCTGTAGTAACATTATGGTGTCCTAAGAGTTTCAATCCTAAAAATTATTTGTAAAATTTAGTTTAATCTGTAGGATAGCTTGATCTGTTTAATGTACTGTTATTTATTAGTTTAATATTTTTCAATAATAACATTTACATACCATTGGAATTTGGCGAAAAGGATTTGCTTGTTCTTCTTCTTCCTCAAAGTAAATTTCTCAGGTGAGAATGGCTTTGATTTCTTGCATATATGTGGTCATTAGAAAATAATATGGAATTGTTGAAAATTACAGAGTTCTTTTCTCATTAAAGTTCTTTTATGATTGAATGTTAAGAAAAAATTTATTTTGTGACTACTGAAATACTGTGGTTGAAATCTTTAATCAATAATTTTCACCCTTCTGTTTATTATATTAGCATAGATACGAAGAAGAAGATGCTCAGAAATTGAGTAGATTATGAGATAATTTCTTCAGTAATACAAGTATTTAAGTGATTAGTTGTTTTCTGATTTGTGTTTTTAAGCATTCAAAAATAAAAAAAAAACTCGTTCACCATAATCAAAGACGGAGCCAAAAATATACAAAAACTTATTAAATTTATTAGTTTAAAAAGATAGAATATTACAAAAACTTATAATTTGACAGAGAGATCAAATGCCGAGCAGCGAGAGTACAAAATGGGAGATGAGCGAACCGAAATCCTGTGGAGATTCATCGAATAGGTTGAATATGCTGTTCGAATTATCGACAATAAAAACAAGAGAAAAAGTTTAAGAGAAAAACCATCTTAAGCCTATAACCAGGAAATTATCGGTGCTGATAGGCATGCCATCGAACACTTTGGGCAAGCCATACAGATGTCAATATAAATAATGAAAATAATTGTCACAACAAATACAAAAAAAAAAAGAAATTAATAATAATAATTTAAAAACATAGATTACCAAAAAATGAAATAAAATGGTAACATCAATGAGACATCTGGTCGAACGCTTTGTGAGCATCTTTCACAATTTCTTCGCATAATACCCTCCAAGCTTAAGACATAATAGTTTTTAGGCCCCCCCTTAAATCCGCCTCTGACGATAACACTAGCTCTTACATTAGGACATTTGCAGCAAATATGTTGATCATACAAATTTTACAGAAGTGTGTTTATTGACAGTTGTGAGGACTGAAAGTTTTTTTTTACATGCATATGATATATGTCATATCTTTTAAGAGTTGTCTAAAGTTTCCTTAGTATTTTAAGGGAAGAAAGACGATTTTGTTTCTTTTTTTTTAATTAAGTTTGCATTCTTGAATTCTGCATAACCTAAATTTCTTAATTGATATTTTGTTTGGGTTTCATCCACTTCTTAATTTGGCCTCTCATTTGTGAATGGTGATACGTCATTGAAAATTGCTTTGATGGAGCACAAATCTTGAGGCATATTCAAGTTGGAAACTATCAAAATTAAATTTGGGATCATCTGAATTCCAATTTCAGCAAACTTATAGTCAAACTGAACATCTCAAAGAGATGAACCTAACGACAACAAAATCGGTTAAAAACCAAGCCCAAATGGATCTAAATCAGGGGCTCGGGCCACATTTGAAAGGGTCAAAGCATTATTTGGATAATAAAATGATATCCAAATATGACATGACTTATTTTATATCCAAATATGACATGCTTATAGTCAAAACAAGCACATGATCACTGAATTCTAACGTCGTTAAGGAACTTAAACAGTTGAAAAAATATATATGATCGGGGGAACCAATACGAGTCATCAGATTGAGCACTAGGAACCTGCCCCAGATCTTCTCTATATTTACGGGTGTGCCACTCATGAAAATTTATAAATAAACCCCCACTTTCTACATGAGGGGGATGGAGATTGGAGGGGACTAGAGATTGGAGAGAGCTCTAAAGCCTCAAGCTCTCCAACACCACCACTTGGTCGCAAATCATAGCCGGACTTCCACCCGGTCGCCGACTGCAGCCAGACTTCAGCCCGATTGTCGACAGACCACCGCTCGACCTCCGACACCCAGCGGACATCAGCCCGGCCGTCGTCAGACCACCGCCCAACCACAAACCGCCACCGGACCACAGCCCCAGCTTCGTCGTTCGACCACCGCCTGGCCGCTAGCCGCCAGTGAGCTTCAACCTGACCGTCGTCGGACCACTGCCCGTCCACCGACCGCTGCCAGACTTCCATCCGGCCACGAACTACCGTCAAACTTCAACCCGACCATGGTCGGACCAACGCCCGGCCGCCGATCATTGCAAAACTTCCACCCAGCCTATGACTGCCGCCAAACTTCAGCCTGATTGTCGTTTGATTGTTGCCCGGAAGCCAACCGCCACCAGACTTCCACCCGGCCATCGACAATCACCGGACTTCAGCTCGACCATCGTCGAATAAACACCTGGTCGTCGATCGCCATTAGACTTCAGTTTGACAGTCCTCGGACCACCACCCAGCCGCAGACCACCGCCAGACTTCCTCCCGACCACTAACTGCAATAGAATTTTAGCCCGACCTCCGTCGAACCACTGCCCAGTCGTCGACCGCCATCGGACTTCAGCCCGACTGTCGTCGGACCATAGCCTGGAAGCCGACTGCCGCCTGATTTCCACTCAGCTGCCGACCGCCGCTCGACTTCTCCCCAGACTTCCACCGGACCACCACCGGACAGCGGAGTTATGCCAGACCACCACATGACGCCAAAGTTCTACCTGATCACTGCATGATGCTAGAGTTCTGCCAGACCACCACCTGACGAATGAGCTTTGTCGGACCACCGCTTGATGACTGACTTCGTTAGGACTACTACCTGATGACGGACTTCAGTCAGGACCATCGCCTGACGCCAGACTTCTACCAGACCACTGCCCGACACCAAACTTTCGTCGAACCCCCACCCCAATGTCGGAGTTCTGTCGTACCGCTGCCCGACGCCGAAGTTCTTTTAAACCACTATCATACCACCAACTGAGGCCCAAACTTTCGACGGACCACCGACAGAAGTTGAAGTTCCACCATACCATCCAATAATGCCCTGACTTTTGTCGGACCACTTCCTTATGACTACATCTTTCTGACCCCTGTTTTCTATCGGCTTTGGTCTTTCTGACCTTCGTCTCCTACTATGGTCCTTCCGACCTCTATCTCTAGACAATAATCTTTCTAACCCTTGTCTCCGGTTGATTACAGTCCTTCCGACCTTTGTCGCCTATTACGGTCCTCCCGGCCTCCATCACAAGAGAACGATATTTCAAACCCCTGTCTCATGTCGACTACGGTCCTTCCGACCTCCTTCGCTAATTACAGTCCTTTTAACCTTGATCACCAGATAACAGTCTTTCTAACCCCTATCTCCTACCAACTACAATCCTTCTAGCCTCCATCGCTTGATAACGATCTTTCTAACCCTTATATCTTACCAACTATGGTCCTTCTGACCTTCGTCGTCAGACAATGATCTTTTTGACCACTGTCTCCTGTCAACTATGGTACTTTCGAACTCCCTCGCCTTTCAACTATCTTTCTGACCATTGTCTCCCACGGACTATAATTCTTTTGACCTCCCTCGCCATACAACGATACCTTTGACCACCTTCACTAGACTACGGTCTTTCCGACCTCTTTCGCTCGCCGATGATGGTTCTACCAACTAAATGAATATTTCAAAACTAATTCCTCCAATTCCCACTATGTAATATGATGTATATTCTACATCAACCCAAGACCTTCCCTCCAAGGAAGGGCCTCATTTGCAATCGACTGCAAATAATAGTGTGGATTCATTCAAACTGGGCCATGCCCCATGGTTTTACCCCCTTTTCAAGGATTTCCACGTAAAAACTCTGATGTCTCTTATGAATGCTACACCCTCTCTTTTATCTGCTTGTGTTCTGGATTTTCATACAAATCTAAGACATTAAATTTATATTACTCTACCGCCGTGAATATTCCAGGACGCAACAAATGGGTTTTTAATTTATTTAATATTTTTTTATATAGAATCTTAGTAGATCCAATTATTGAAGATAGTATTAATGAGCATCTGAATTGAAAATTGGTGAATTGCAATCACAAAATGGGGGTGGAAATGATAATGATAATGTTTTGGGAGAAAATCAAGTAAATAATTGTCACAATGAAGAACAAACCATTGAAAATAAAAGTGAAAATCCAATAGACAACAAAAAGGGAAAAAAAAAATCTACACTATGGGATGAGTTTAAGGAGAAAACTCTCCCTCATTGTCAGAAAACGTAGAATGGTCTCATTATAAGAAAAAACTTTTTTTAGGTAGTGCATGTTCATCAACACAATTTAGAAGGTTATTAAGCCTACAATCGAGCTAAGTTCGAGCACCTTATTCGAGCCCGAGCTAGCAAGACGAGCTCAACAAAAAATAATAATCGAGTCGAGTTAGAACTCAAGTCAAGCTCGAGCTAAAGTTTGATCCAATTCAACATTTAGCGATCCAAGCTCGAGCTTAATGAGACTCAAGTTTGACTCCACAAGTAATAATTTCACCTCCAACTGAGTTGACAACCCTATGGAACGCAACATGTCCATCGGCACCCACCCATCTCATCTCATATTCCCCTTCTTCGACACCATCACCTGGATCTTTGATGACCAACAACCTTTGTCAATGTCTTCTCCGACTCCCAACCACCATGGCACTGCAAATTACCTACCTGCAATCACACCACTTCCCATTCCACTCCCCTGCATAACCTCCCCTCCTCGTGGTACTTCTCCCATCTCTGCCACATCTCCACCATCTCCAACTTCTCCCTCAAATGCTCTCCCTTGTTATGCTCGCCCTCCCCGCCTCTTCTTTCTATGTTGGATGTCTTGTTGGCGGCCTCCTCACCACCCTCATTGACTCATGCCTCAAACGCAAACAAACCCTCATAGTCTCCTCCTTAACATGTCTCTCATCGCTTCCCTCATCACCTTCTACCCCAATCTCGCCGCCTTATGCTTATTCTACAGCTTTGCCTGATCCAACATATGTACGTCATCCTTTATCCTTTCCTCCAATCTCATCCCTCGTCTCCACTATAATGACAGTAACATCCTTAGATTCATTTGCTACATTATAGGCTTTCTCACCCTTTTGCCATGTCCTTTCTAAACAGTGTGTCGTCTTGGAGATTACTCTACCTCTACAACTCAGTTCTCTCTCTCTTCTGCAATATTTTTCTCCTTTTCTTAATAAAAGAATCACCTAACTGGCTTCTTTTAAAAGGCAAAGAAAATGAAGCAATTGAAACTCTAAATAAGTTCTCAACTTTAAAGGAAACAGAGACTTTCTCAGACTTCGCAATGATTTTCTCCGACAAAACAGAGTCTTGGGAGGTTTATACTCGACGACGAGGATATTGTGGGCAAATTATTGGGCATTGTGGCAGCTTGGAACAATCATGATAGTGAGCTTTCACATCAAAATGGTGTACTAAGGAATGTCGCTCAGTCTTGTGAATCTCAACACAAATAATTACATAAGTGTGGCGCTGAACACCGTGGATGAGCTTCCGTCGATCTTTATTGTCTTATTTCTTGCAGATGTGGTTACTGGACAAAGATATATTGTGGGGTTAACAGCTTTGACTGGAAGAGTTAGCCTCGCAAGCTTGTATGGCAATGAGGGGCGGGGGCTGGTTAGAGATCGTGATGGAGTTGGTGGACTTCTTTGGAGCATGCATGATGTTTAATAAATACATGATTTATTGTGTGGAACTATTTCCAACTTGTGTGAGGAACTCGGCAAATGCGGTTGTGAGACAGGAAATAATGATCGGTGGCCTTCTAGCTCGTCCTAGTGATGGCTAGGAGGAGGGGAAGGCTTCTTTCCTTTGGAGTGTTTGGGATTGTCATCATTTCCTATGGGTTGTTCGTTGTTTTCTTGCCGGAGATGAGAGGGGGTGGGATTGGGGACAGAATGAAGGAGAAGAGAAGAAGAAGATGGTGGAGATCAAGAATGTCAACCCTTACCATAATTGTGGGAAAAATTTTATATTAAATAAAACATTTTTAGAGAAATTTACTAAGGAAAAAATATTTGCTCAAATTTTTATTAGTTGACTAAGGGGCTTTTTGATTGGAATACTTTAAGATGTAAAGTATTACAAATGCAATAGTTTTAACATTTTTTTTTTGTTTGATTGGATGAAAAAGAAATTCAAAGTAAAGAAAAAGTAAATGTAGTGTAAATCATTCTAGTTCATTTTTGAGTGAAGTAAACTCATCCAATTTTGAGCAAAAAGGTTTCAAACCACAAACAAACCCGCTTAACCACCATCGACCACAGTCAACCACTTTTTCCCACCTCAAGCCACCACTGCCGACCACACACCCGCTACCGGACACCGCCACCCCTACCACCCTCCGACTGTAATAACCAAAAGTTTGAAATAAATTTATTTAAAAAATATAAAAATTTTGAAGTAGAGCACTGTGGTGCTAGGCCATTAAAAATATTTTAATATATATTTTTTATTATAAACATCCATACCTCACCCAACTGCCTCCCTTACTTGATTGTGTAGTTAAGAAGAAATTGAAAGAGGAGAAGAAGTGAAAGGAAAGAGAAAAGTATTTGAGTTGTATTTGCCTGCCATTTATGTTCATGATTGACTTATGCAAGAATATTTACTACTAGTTTGAATTTAATATGATGTATGGGTATGATGTACTAATTGATATCAGATATATGGAATTATAATCTCATGTGATATCCTCAAGATTCACGTGGTTCATTAAAGGGAGTTAATGGATAGGATTTAAAAGGAGCTTAAGATTGGTTGGGAGTTATAAGGAGTCGAGTAGTTGATTCATGTGATTCTAAAGGAGTTATAAGGAGCACACAGATTAAGAGTCATAAGGGGTGACTAATTAGAGTTATAAGTGCATGAGAAAAATACCCTAAAGATATCATCTTCTGAATATTTGAATATTGTTACTAAGATTAATATTGTACGAATATTAAAACAGTAATTTCATATGATTTTAGTTATAATTAGTTGATTTAAGTTTAAAAATTTATTTTTGGTAGGCCCTCTCTTTCCTCACTCTTTCTCTCTCTTTCTTAGATTAATATAAAAATATCAAGGACGATATTTTTCAAAGGTAGAGAGATTATAATAATCTAAAAGTGTGAAATAAATTTATTTAAAAAAAAATTTGAAGTATGGCGTTGTGGTAATTAATAGGCCACTAATATTGTTTAAACTACATCATCCAACTGCCTCCCTCATTTGGTTTTTTGGCCAAGAAGAATTTGAAGAAGTAGAAGAATAGGAAGGAGAGAGAAATGTCTTTAGGTCTTATTTGCTCATCGTTCTTGTTATAGATTGAGTTATACATGAATATTTGCTACTAGTTTGAATCTAATATGATCAACAGATTGATATCACATATATGATATGATAACTTCATATAATATTTTAAAGATTCATGTGGTTTACTGAAGATAGTCATTGGATGGGAGTCATAAGGAGCTGCAGATTAATTGGGAGTTATAAGGAGTACGTCTAGGCTATTGATTCAAGGGGTTATAAGAAGTTAGAGATTGATTGTGAGTTTAAAGTAATCGTGACGATTGATACACTTGATTCAAGGGGAGTTATAACGAGCACACTTATTGGGAGTTATAAGGGGCGATTGATTGGGAGTTATAAGTGTAGGAGCAAGATACCCTCAAGATATCCTCTTATGAATATCTAAATATTATTATCGATACTGATGTTGTATGAATATTAATATTACATACACTAATCATTGTTACTGATAATCATTACTGTTCTTGTGTCTGACATTGAGAGTAATTATACTGTTACTGATACATTTATGTTATTGTTACCCATTACTATTATTAATATTATGACTATAACTAACAGATTGATGTGAGCTGAAGGGATGATAACATTGGATGGAATTGATTGAGTGATAAAGATCGACTGATTAAGTGATTGATTAGAGTTTATGATGGAAGAATGAAACAAAACTAACTAAGATATGATATAATATTGACTTACTATTGATACAGATAACCGATATATATACATTGATGCATATATTTCTTTATATGATTTACAACATATTGTTCTATTTTACCTTGCATTGATTTCACTTATAAGATTTTTATTACTTGATGGGATATGTATTCATTACTTAGCTTTTAATTGATTTCATGTAAAGATAGGGATCCTCTGATATGAGGCTCTAGACAGCATGCATAATTCTTTTCATTGTTCACGAAAAATTGGAAAGCTCTAGTTAAATGCTAAAATGAAAGATAGATGTAGGAGAGTAAGTAAGCAAAACGGCTCGCGATCCGACTCGAACTTGACTCGCTAATGAGCTCACGATCGAGCCTCGAGCTTGAGCTCAAATTCGAGCTCGTATAATAAACGAGCATGAGTTCAAGCTTATTAAAACTCTACTCTTTTGCTCACAAACTTGCTCAATTAAGTAAATATTTAAGGACAAAAAATCATCTTATTCATTAATTAATATAACAGAAGTAATTTTACTCTTTTTATGAAATTGTGTGCATTTAAAAAGTTATAGTTAAAAAAATATATATTGTAATGTATTTATTATGCTGCTTTTCTACACCATATCTTGTTACTTCTATATATAAAAAAAATTTCTTCTTCCCAAATCCGTCGTAGCACTTCTCCCAAAAAAATTAAAAAATAAAAACCTTATCACGCTACAGCAGCTACTGCACCTCTTCTACAAGCTAAAAATAAAAAAGAAAAAAAAAACTTATGCTGCCACTTCAAAAAAAAATTTAAAAAAAAAAAAAAAAAAAAACTTTCGAGTCGAGCTTTTGGCCGAGGAGTTAAACGATGAGTTGAGTTCAAGTTCATTTGTTGGGCTCGATTGGAGCTCGAGCTCAAGTTCGAGCCAATTTTCTGGCTGACGAGCCGAGCTCGATAAGACTACTACTCGACTCGTTTAAAACCTTAAACATATGCAATTCTTTCAATATAGATCCTAACATGACACCTGGTTACCATTGTTATGAGCTTTCTAAACAAGAAAAAAAGTTAAGAGAATGAAAATATAATGCAAATAAAGTTATTTTAAATAGTAAACAAAAAAAAAGTTTCTTAAATATGACTAGAAGAAAGAAGCTAAGTTAGTCAAACCACTGATTAATGTCAAAAGTAGAGGTGTTAAATAAATGACCCAATATTGAGCCGACTCAAAAAATATGAGTTCAGGTTAACCTGAATAATATACTAATTATGTTTGGGTCTAAAATGTTGACCTATTTAATATTTGAGTGAGGTTCTGGTTGACCGTAAAAATCCAAAAAAATAATATGTTTAATTTTCAAGTCTAAAAAGTATGGTCTCTTAGGCTAGTAGGCAACTCTTCTTCATCATTCAAGATAATTGGGTTGAGTTCACAAAAGTCCTTGCATGTATGCCTGTGCACACGCATATATATAGGGGTGTCAATATTTGACACGACACGAAAATATATGGCGGGCATGTGTCGAATCCGCCAACCCGAACCCGACCCGAAAAATCCGGGTTGGACCCGACCCGATTTCAAAACTGGTCGGGTTCGGGTTCCCGGATTCGACCCGTTTGAAAAATGGGTCGGGTTCGGGTTGACCCGACGGGTTGGCGGGTCAACCCGGAAACCTGCTTAGAATGAGCTGCCCAAGGCTGCCCGCCCTGCTTGACGCTGCCCGCGGTGTCAGTGACCCTGCATGCGCCTAGGCCCGCGAACTTGCACACACCTGCGACCCCACACACCACGTGCTACCGGCGACCCAGCATGCACCCGCGCAGTCCGCGACCCCGCACGCGCGCCGCCCTGCTCTCGCGCTCGCCGCGTGCCCGCATCCGCCGCGCGCCCCCCGCTCCCAGCGTCCACCCGCCTACGCGCCCGAGGTCCCGTATCGGGTCGGGTCAACCCGAAAACCCGACGGGTCGGGTCCGAGTCCGTGTTTTCGTCCCGTTTGTCTACCCAGGTCGGGTTAGGGTCGACCCGAACCGGGTTAGTTCCTGGTTCGACCCGAACCCGACCCATGACCCGAAATTGACACCCCTATATATATATATATATATTATCTAATAAACGGGTTCCATATGTTGGGTTTGGGTAAGGCATTCTGACCCATATAATAAACGGGTTGGATTCGAGACAAGCAATTTCATGTCAAGTCAAACTCAGACCCAATCTGTTATTCATAATTGACACATGCCCCTAATCACAATCATAAAATATAATTAAAATAAACCCTAATAAATTATTGCAAAAGGGATCTAAGAGAATAAAAGTGGAAGAATAATTTTTAGGTCAATTTAACTCTAAGTTCAAAAATTGTTGCAAAAGTAAAGTAACTAACAAATGAAAAGACTTATTGCAGTTGATTTTAACATAATTCTAAGACAATCACAATAACATTAAAGTTGAAGAAATTTCTAAGTAAGAAATTCAAAGAAGAAGTACTAAAATAAAATAGCATTATTGCAAGCAATTTGTCTTTATAATAACAACTTTAGTAATTTTGGAAGTCCTCATCTTCAACAAGAACCACAAAAGAATAAGATCAGGTCGAGCAACTTATATTTTCATTCATTAGCAATATAATTTCTTTGTAAAAATAAGAAGAAGAATGAAGAAGAAGAAGAAAGGAGAAATAGATCTTAGGGAAACAAACAAAAAGATAAAATAAATAATGGAGACCACAAAGAGTCATAAAAAGAATAAAAACAGAGAGAGATGTTTACCATATATGATGATATATATTTTATAATTTATATATGTTGTCAAATATATATAATATTCCAAAATAACTTGTATTAGGCCAAATATAAATATATTTTTTCTTATTTATTAAATGAGCTCAAATTAGCCTACTTCCATGCACCATGTATAATAAGTGCTTTTGGTATATTTTAAATAAAAATAATAATATTTTCTAAGAGGTTGTTTGGTTTAATAAAAGGTAGTGTGAAGTATTCCAAATATTGATATTATAAAAATTGGGGTGTTTAATTTGATGAAAAAGATATGTGGAGTAAAGTTTTGGTTAATTACAAATTTCGTAGTTTATTTTTGATGTATTTTGAATTCAGTTGTTTTCCATTTAATTCTGATTACATCGTAGGCTAATGCCTCCATCGTCCATCTCCAATCAAAGGTCCCTCTCTTGGAGCGAGTATGTCCTACTTAAAGATATTTGTGAGTGTCACTCTCTGTAAATATATAAACGATCTAAGGTATGTTCGGAGTGCTCCATCAGACAACCCATATCGATTCCATCGATCATAGAGTATTTTTCAAGCATATAAGTGTCTTAATGATGTTAGAATTAAGCGATCTTGGGATCGTTGGATTCTTATCGTTAAGCCACTCGATTCGACTAGGATAATGTCATATATAAATATCATTTAGTCATAAAATTAATGCTTTGAACTTTATAAATATTCTTCGGTCCATTGAGTTGGACTCATTTGGACTTAGATTGGACCGATTTTAAAGACGTTGGGCACGCATCCTTGAGATGCTCGGTTTGATTATAAGTTTGTTGAAATCGAAGTTCGAATGGTCCCGAATTTAATATTGCAAGTTATGAACTTGAATATGCTTGAAAATTCGTGCTCGATCAAGACAGGTTTTTGTTATGTATCAGGTGTAAAGCATTTCAAATGTCTGGATTTTAAAAATATTGGTATTTGGTTTGAAGTAAAAGAAATGCAAACTAAAATTGAAGTATCTTAAATTCACCCTCTAATTCAATTTTGGTTTATTTGGAAATAGCTCTAGATTTGCTATTTTTTTCAAATACACTGCAGATTCTCTATCATTGTCGCAATCATTATTAGTTGTCGTTGCCGCTTCATAACACCACCATTTACTATCGTATGAATCCACCATGCATCATCGACCACTACATGTAGCATGTCGCTTGCCATGATCGTCGCGTCCACCATCATCATCTACCACTTCTGTCAATTGCCACCAACCATCACTCTCGGTAACAACCCGTCATCACCACCTCTTGCAATTAGCATTCTCAGTAGTTGTCAGCTATCGATCATCATCATCTTCATAATTTATATTATATTCATTTTACTTAAAATCAAATAAATAATAATAATTTTTATTCATCTAAATAATATTAAATATTATAAATACATTATCTTTAATTTTTTTTAAAAAAAATTCCCAAAAAAAATTAATTTTTAAAATATTTTCATATATTTCACTGTACTCTATATTCCATCTTCAACCAATCAAAGCAGCCCATAACAATATCTCGAACACCTCTCCGCCGCTGAAAAGTGATAAAAGTTTATCAGTAAGATATTCGCCTGTGCCGATTTGACGATACGATGTCACACTAAAGCCAAACGTATCCCAAAGTTTCATGCAAGCAATTGCGCCGGACCGGCGCAATCGCCACCAGTGGGAAGCCCGATGGCACGACTTTTGAAGCTGACTCTTTCCCACGTGTCTTTTTATTGAGGGAAATTACGTGTCTTTTTTCTTTCTTTCTATTCTTGAAAGGTTTTTTTTTTTCATGGACATGATGTGCGTTCTATTTTTTTTTTTTTGGGACATTTAGACCAATTAAGGTAAACTCACACACACAACGCATACACATAGACTCGAACCTTGGACCTCTTAGTTGGAAGTCTAAGCTCTCAACCAATAGGCCAAGGAGAGTTGTGTGTATGTGCGTTCTATTTTATTTTAAGGAAATTTACGTGCATACTATTTTATTTAATATTATTTATATATTTAATATCTCATTCAGATAAAATTTTAATATTAAATATATCACTCATATATTTTATTCTTATCACACATAATATCTTATAAATTTTTAAATGTTAAATATGTTAAATATGTAAATTTTAAAATTTTAAATGTTAAATATGTAAATTAAGGATGTCAATTTGGGCCAACGAGTCAGGTTTGGATCAATCCCGATTTGATCGGGGCATAAACGGGTCGCCCTAGAGCAGGTCCTGTCGTAGGCCGAAGGTCAAGGTCATGAGTTAGCCAGATTAGCCAGGTCGAACCATTAGTTTTCGATTCAACCCGAACCCGACCCATTTTTCATACATGTAAAAAATCTAACCCGAACCAGAGCCGTTTTACAAATGGGTTCACCCGAATCCAATTTTTTATGAGAGGTCTGAATCGGATTTTGAGTCGTGTCAATTTTTGACACCCCTAAGTAATATATATGTAAATCCCCCTTTATTTTATTAGGTCATTCTTTTATTTCTTTGTGCATAAACTAAAATTCCTCAATATATATATATATATATATATATATATATATATATATATATATATATATATATATATATATATATATATATATATATATATAAACTGATTATAATTGAGAATTATTCGAATTATTTTCCTCTAAATGATATTACAATCACAAAGCTTAATGCACCTAGATTAATGTTAATGAATTGTTCTTTAAAAATGATTAAAACATTAATTAATATAAATCTTAATAAGGCGAGCAAAAGAAAGCTTTTTGTTGATCTTAAATTTTAAATAATAATAATAATAATAATGACCCAAAATAATAAAAATAAAAAAATCACAGTTATTCAAGGAATTATTTTCTTAAAACCTCTAAATTAATAAATATAAGATTTTTTTTTTCAACTTATCCACCGACAGAATATTAATGCATGAAAATCTATTCAATACTAGTAATTGACCGTTATTCTTCGTCAACTTCAAGGATATTTTTACCAATGTAATATAATTTTAATTAATTTTTTATTTTATATTTATTTTAAAATAAATTAAATGATTTCAAAATTATTCCACTATAAAAAGTAAAGTCTAAATTTATCAATCCATAAAACTATGATATATGAGTGTCAAAATAGGTTACATGACCGACCCATTTAATAAACAAGTCAAAAAAGAGGACATTTAGCCTAAGCACTTTCAATCTAGATGACCTAAATCCTACTCGATAACCCATCTTTATTTTAAAAAAAAATTATAACATATTAATCATAGATTTTATGTTACTTGATCAAAAATAAGTAATTAAACATGTCAAAAATCAAATTTTCAGGCCAACCTAAATCTAATTCACTAGTTAAACCAGTCGAAATAATGGGTCAACTCGAACTCAAATCTTTTTAGAAATCGGGCTTACATAATGGATCATTTATTGACACTCGATTTGATTATCTTACTATATTTGAGAATTATTTGTAAAGTAAATTGGATCCATTTTTTATTCAATTTGTACTAACCTTATTTTTATAATTACTTAATTAATTATAAATAAATATGTTAATTATATTATTTAATTATATATATTTTTTAAATAAATATCTATATAAAAATTAAAGTTACATAATTTAGTATTATTTAAATATGAATAAAAAATATTATAAATAAATTATTTATATTTATTATGATAAAAATTCAGTGAAGATGTTATTATATTTTCATTTCCTAAAATACGATAGTCAAACAGAAACCATCGGGAACACGGAATTAGCGAGGCGTTAGTAAGTTACAATTGGAGGGCAGAGGTGGGTCCCGCCTCCTTCGTCCCCACCCTTCCTCACATCAATAATTGTTCTCTCCACCTCTCTCTCTCTCTCTCTCTCTCTCTCTCTCTCCTCTGATTCCTCCGCTGAAACTTTTCTGCAAGATTTTAACAGAAGAGGGAGGCCAACCTCGTCCAGGATGCTCGACCGAAGCCCTTTTCGTCTTCTCTCCACCCTCCTCTTCCTCCTCTCCGTCTCCGCCGTACACACGGGAGATGCATCACTGGAGACAACGACGAGCGCTTACGAAGTTCTCCGCCTGCACGGTCTCCCGATCGGACTTTTCCCTAAAGGCATCCAAGACTTCCGCATAGGCAACGATGGCCGATTCGAGGTGCATTTTCCGGAGGAATGCACGGTGAAGTTCGAAACGGCGATCCGCTACGAGCGCAACGTCACCGGAACTCTCTCCTACGGCCAGATCGCTGCCATCTCCGGCGTCACGGCAAAGGAGCTCTTCCTCTGGTTCCCTGTTCGAGTTATCCGCGTTGATATCCCCAGTACTGGTGTCATCTACTTCGACGTCGGTGTTATCTACAAACAGTTTTCCCTCTCCCTCTTCGAGACTCCTCCCGATTGCTGCCCTACTTTCCGCGACCGAATTCTTCAGGTACTCAAATTCCCCTTACCTTCCCCTCTTTCCTCTAACTCGATATCCATTTCTGCTGATCGATTAATGGATTGGAGCAGCGTGATCGCGATGAGGAAGATGGCGTGAGGGCAGTGGTATGAATTCCAATGTGTGGAGTCTGGAGAGAGTTCTTCCTTTCATTCGCTGTGAGCAGGGCGTTAGGGATCGCTGCTAGGGTTGATTCGATTTCTGAAGCTGAGGTGTGTTTGTGTATATTGAGTCTGTGTGCTTGCGATGTGGTACAGAGATCAAATTTTGGCCGCGTTTCGGTCTCGCCGGAGTTCTCTGCAGGGAAGCCGAAGAGATCGTCCAGAAGCTCGAGAGGGAAAACGCTGAAAGGAAGAGCAGTTGGGTTAGATGGCTGTAATTTCCGTTAAAATATAAAGGATTTACATTTCTTATATATTTGTATATTTTATGTTTACATTATTTGTTTATTTATATATTATTTTAATTATTAAATGATATATATTAAATCTTTGTCATTTTTATATCTTTAGATTTTAAGATAGGCTTCAAATCTAATCGATTTGCTTTAAGATTGGCCTAAGGGCATCTCTAATGGAGAACTCCATTTTTCACAGTAAAATACAGCAAAACTCCAAAATGTCATCATGGTGCTGCTCCAATCGGACGTCATTTTATGTACTTCTGCAAAGGTAACGATCCTTCTCCCTTTCACGCTTTTTCCGGTTGAGAGTGCAAAATAGCGTAGGTGAACGGTGGGACGCCAATATTGGCGTCTCACTGTTCACCCACAAGTAAATGGCGGAAGATTTGGCGTTAGGCTGGAGCGACCGAACGACAACATATGCTCGTTTGGCGTTCGGTTGGAGATGCTCTAATATATAATATATTGAATTACACCAATTTCAAAGAATCAAACTCAGGAATCGTTTGGGACAACTTTCTTAATGCTTTTTAAAATGATGTTTTAGTTAAATTTTTTTTGAATTAGAATTTTTTGTACTAAAAAGTTGTTTTAGAAAGCAATGAGAAAGTTGTTCAAAATGAAGCCTCATTATGATGTGTTTTGCATTAGAATACCCTGAAATTAAAAAAAATTTGAATGTGATTTAGGCTTCGTTTGGGACGGCTTTTTTATTGCTTTCTAAAACAGAGTTTTAGTACAAAAATAAAAATTTTTGTACTAAAACTCCGTTTTAGAAAGCAGTAAAAAAGCCGTCCCAAACGAAGCCTTAATCTTTGTTTGGGACGGCTTTCTTACTACTTTCTAAAGCAACTTTTTATTACAAAAATTTCTTGAACTAAAAAAAGTTATACTAAAAAACTACTTCATAAAGCAATAAGAAAGTCGTCACAAACGAAGCTTTAGGTTTCATTTGGAACGGCTTTTTTATTGTTTCGTGAAGTAAATTTCTAGTAAACAGATTAAAATTTTTGTACTAAAAAGCTGCTTTAAGAAGCAGTAAGAAAGTCGTCCTAAGAAGCCTTAGATATTATAGCATTATATTGGTAAATATAAAGATATAGGATCTACATGAGGCTGCCGTTGTAATTTTTTATAAATATTTTAAGTTGAATAATAACTTTATCATAAGTATATAAATCTCCCATAAAAATTAAAAATATTGAATCACCCATAAAAATTTTAGTTTTATGCCAGTATATAAGAATTTGCAATTAATAAGGTCACTAAGCATCTTCGTAATTATAATTTTTTCTATATATTTTTCTTGTATTTTTTTAAATTAATTAATCCAGGTTTTTTAAATCTTGAATTGGCCTTCAAATAAGAGTTTATATTAAAAAAATGATAATTTATAATAAATTAAAAATTTGAATATGTAACTAAAATTATATTTATTTTTATCGTAATTAATTGGAGGATAAAGATCAAATTCCATCAATTCCATTGTGAGAAAAAAAAAAAAAAAAAACTCTCCAAAAGGTCTAAGGAACACTAATGCTTGACTCCACCCATGCAAATAATTAGTATTAGGTTTGAAAGCCTTCTGCTCAATAATAGAGTTGCATTATAAAAAATATCATTACTTATGTTTTAAAATAAGTATATACAAATACATTAAAATTTTATTTCAGTGATGTTTTCTTACTGTTTCTCATTAGCGATCTGAAATTTTTATGATAGAAAGCTGCTTTTTATAACCTATCAATAACTCAATATACATCAAAGCTATCAAAACTAAGGCTTCGTTTTGGACGGCTTTCTTTCTGCTTCTTAAAGCAGCTTTCTAGTACAAAAATTAAAATTTTTGTACTAAGAAGCAATAGAAAAGTCGTCCCAAACGAAGCCTAAGTGTTCCTTTGAGACAACTTTCTTCCTGCTTTCTAAAGCTGCTTTTTTTAACAAAAAATTCAAGTTCAAAAACTTGTTGTGATATAAAACTGCTTTAAGAAGCAGTAAGAAAACTGTCTCAAACAAAGCCTAATTTAATAGATATATGCTTATAATAGATCTTGAAACACTATGAGCACTTCATATAAAGATTACTCTGCTATGCTAAGTACATAAACATATATCTCATTAACCACTAAGCAATTTAACCAAGCAATAAAATAATAAAAAAATCGGCCCAAATGAAGAATCAATTACGCAAAAATCGGATTTCTTATTGTTTTTTAAAATATTTTTTAGTAAAAAAATTTATTGAAAATTATTTTATAAAGTAATAAAAAAATCGCCCCAAATGAAGAATCAATTACGCAAATGATTTTAATTTGGTTTGAGAAGCAGAAAAGGGGTATCCAATGGCTAATTCATGTTTGAGCAGAAGATAAAATTGGAAGCATATGATATTTTTAATAAAACATAATAAATTCATTTAGAGTTCAAATTAAGGTTTCATTTGGGATAACTTTCTTACTACTTCTTAAAGCAGCTTTCTAGTGCAAAAATTAAAATTATTTAACTAAAAAATTGCTTTAAAAAATAGTAAGAAAATTGTCTCAAACGAAGCCTAAATCACATAACATATGAAATTGCATAATAATAATCTCATGAATCAGATGGAATAGAAATTAAGCATGAATTCAATGAGTATAAAATAATTTCTAGATTAGTACTACATTTTTAAAATATTTTCATCAAAATTTTAAATGTATTAAGGGGCTATTTGGTTGGCTTAAAAAGGAATGCTAAGTAAAATGCAATGCAATGTAAAATGAATGCAATAAAAACAAAATATTCTTTTTTTTTTTTAAGGAAAATTAATGCAGTATAAAAGCCCAAATGTAGGCAGCGCAAAGCAATGATTGTTAGCATTGGTTGGTGGCACTGCGGTAGAGATGTTAGTCAGTGGTAGCCGGTGATGGCTAACAGTGGCGTCCATATGTAGTGTTTGGCAGCGGTCAGTGACTGGAAGTGGATGGGGATTATGATGGGAGGTAGGGGTGTCAATTTCGGGTCACGGGTCGGGTTCGGGTCGAACCCGAAACTGACCCAGCACTATTCGGGTCAACCCGAATCCGACCCGTTTTTAAAAACGGGTCAGTTTTCCTGACCCGAACCAGACCCGCTTCGGGTCCGGGTCAACCCAACACGACCCGAATGATCCGTTTCCAACAAAAAAGGCTAATTTTCGGGTCAAAAACAAGTCAATATCCTCTTTTCGGGTAAAAAACGGGTCAAAATCTGGTCAATCTAGGGTCAAAATCGGGTCACTTTCGAGTCAATTTCGGGTCAAAGGGTTAACCCAAACCCGACCCGATTTTTGAAACGGGTCGAAATGCTGAACCCGAACCCGACCCCTTTCAGGTTCGGGTTGACCCTAACCCGAAATTTTCGGGTCGGGTTCGGGTCGGATTTTCGGGTCGTGTCAAATATTGACACCCCTAACGGGGGGCAATAGCTAGCAACAATGAAAAAAAAATACGATGTATTTGAAAATCGATCAAACCTAACGAATTTCATATTCACCGAAATTTAACTAGATGATGCATTCTAAATACACCAAACATTTACTCTGTATTTCCTTACTTCAAATCGAACACCGATATTTTCAAAACCCTTACATTTGAAAAATTTTACCCCCATTTTACTTCAAACTAAACAACTCTTAAATGCATGTATATATTTTGTTTAGATGAATGTATATATAGTAACCATAAAATGTAAAAGAAATAAATAAAAACTCTAGGACTGTTAAAGAAAATATTAAATATAATCTTGATATTTTTATTTAAAATAATTATACACAGTTAACTCATTTTTGACAAATTCAATGCTTTATATGATTCATGTGAAATCATAAAAAAATTGCCAATATGAGAAGCATTTAATTAAAAGAATTATTAGCATTCAAAGTAATTTGGTCAGTTGAACCCAATTAGACCCTTTGACCCATTTTAGCCCAAATTAATGGACTTATTTAACCCTATCAAACCAAAATCATAAAATTGGCCAAATTAATTGAACCTAAGGCCTTAGAAAAATTTCATTAAATAATCCATACATGAATTTTCCTCAATTAGCCAATTGGCTAACTAAACACAATTTAACCAAATTGATCCCTTAGGCCAAATTGATTAGTCTAGCTAATTTGACAAATTTGAGCTAAGCCCAAATTTAAAAATTTTTAATTAATTAATCAAAGGTGGCTTGAGATTAAATGACCTTAATTAAGCTTAATTAAATTGTCTAATTAGCTTATTTGGCTCAATTTGACTAAGTAAACCTATTGATTCAACCTATCACCTTGGATAAGTTCATCACACAATAATAGAGGCTAATTGACCTTTAATTTTACCTAATTAGCCTAATTATTGCACCTTATTCAAAGTGAACCCAACACTCAACCCTTTTTAACCCATTGGAACAACTTGATCCAATTATTTCAATTGGCTCAACATGAACCTTCCATAGGGTGTCCAAAGGTAGTTAGTAGTCTAATTGATCCCTAAAACCCTTGACCCTAGTTTTCTTACCCATAGAGTAAGTTTTGGCAAGATTTATTCCATTTAAAACAAATAAACTAGGTGAACAAACCATAAAACTTCCATAAGATATCTATAGGTTAAGCTCAATTTAATTGATCAAATTAATTCCATGGACTAAAAAAAAGGAACCACTAAAGTCGATTTAATTAAATTGAACAATAAATAGGTTTAATTATATCAAACCACTTCAATGCTCCAACTTGGCTTAACCTAAATTCATGCCAAGTGATCAAAAGGTTTGTCAAAATAGGTCAAGTTGATCCAATTAGACTATCCATTCATGTCCAATTTGACCAAATTGCCTTTAAACAATTGAATAGAAGCAGAGCACTTCATTGGGGGGTCGACACTCTCTCATATCACTTTTATTACTTTATCGACCATGCACTTGCATTTTTAGTGGGAATTTATATCAAAGAAAATCTAAGCATAACTCAATCCATAATAAACATACTTATACAAATTCTGCAACACTCACCTCTTAAGTGAAATTGGAATGGCTCTACTCCAATTATTTACTTGCCTAGATTTAATTTTTCTCTCATTTTGTATTCTTTTATCATATAATTTGATGCAATAGTTTAAATATATATTTTTTAATTATTGAAAAAAAGTTGAAATATTTTTGTAAAATATTAGTTAGTAAAGTCTCTAGGGTGGGGAGCTTGTGACTAAGTCCTTTTCCCCTTATATTCTCATTGATAGAAGACCTAGGAAATTTTTTTATTATTGCTTATCTATTTCCTCACTCTCTCTCTCTCTCTCTCTCAATGCTTTATTGATTATTTATCATCTTCCTAACATCATCTCAAAAGCATTTCTCTATAACCTAAATCCTTTAAAAATCCCTAAACCTCTCTTGAAGTCCTTTGTGACAACTAGGGTTCTCTTATCCTAATTTTGGCCCTCCCTCTTCCATCACCCTCAAAATACTTTGGATCTCCATCATCTGCTCTACATTTAATGTCAACACAATGTTGTAACATTCTATATCAATTCCATTCCCTCAATACACCCTTAAGCCTTGCCACTAACACTATATTTTAAGACTAGATAAATTGTACCCAAACTAGGTCCCCTTAATCTTATTATAGTATTTTTTCCATTCTTTGGCCTCTAAATCACTTAAAGCTTCGTCAACAACTTTAGATTATATAAAGATATTACCCTAACATTCTCAAGTGGTTATGTGATTTGAATCTTCCATCATAAGAAACCCTATATCCAATCATTCCCTAAGGTGAACTCTGGGTTGGCAAAAAAAAAAAAAACTCTGGGTTGGCCATTATCTCACCTCTTGGTCAACCCATTCCCTTCAACCAATACCTCATATTAAAATATTTGAATCATTGAAGAGTGTTTCCCGTAACCTAGCATCCCACAAAAGCAAGAGAAAGCTTGGATCATCCCTTCTAAGGCCAGCTTAATTTCCCTGTAGTCATAACCTTTGGGACTAGTCTATTTGCTACAAATGTTGGTTATGTTGCATCAACTCCACTTGACTCAAAAAAATATTCTCTAAGAGTTAAAGTCGATGCAGTTATCCAAAATATATGGAACTAAGCTTTATAGCCCCTCACTAATTATCCAAGTATGTTTCAAAGCTAGTAGATTTTTCCATATCATAAGGAATTTATGCTGATTAATGCCATTATGGGGACTTCATCTAAAATAATGTGTCCAACTTAAATAATATAAGTGTACAATGCATTTGATTTTGGGCAAAATGCTAACATATAATAATGTTAGTCTCTTGATGAATACCAATAAAATCTTTTGCAAAGTAAATATAATGTCTAAGAATGCATGAGATATCAAGTTTGTAAAGTCAAGAGGTTTGTTGGGATAAAATTCATAGATAATTTTAAATATAGTTCTATGTGTTATTTTGGAAATTGAGTCATTATATCCAAACTTTAGAAGTGAGAATATGTAAATCTCAAGCCCCCAAATATTTTTCAACTAAATATTTTTAAGGGATTGTTTAATGATGTCCTACTAAATATTAATATTTGATGGGCATTTATTTATGGATGAAGTGCAGATGAAACTTTTAATTCAGTGCCATTCAGCATTCATAAGTTTCTCTATAAGCATGAGATGAACCAAACAATCCTCTCAACTACAATAATAGATGATACACCACAAAGTCTAACAATTCCTTTGAAAAAAGAGTTTTAGAATATGTGATGCATCATTGCTTTTGAGATATGATTAAAAATAAGCAATTTTAGAACATTTATCAATTATTGCAAATATTTTTGTCAAATTTCTAGTTATCCTAAACAATCTTAAGACAAAATCTATATAATTATCCTTCCACATATATATATATATATATATATATAACATAAGTGTTTAACTAATGCTATGACTTTATTCCTCCCAAAGTGATCAACAAATCCTCCACTATGTAGTTCAAAGATAACCAACAATTCCTTTACTATATAGTTCAAAGTGCTAGAAAGTTATATAAAAGAGCATGAGATTTATAATACTTAGGAAGTTTTAAAAGAGTTTGAGAGTTAGACAATATGGATGAACATTTACAAATCAAAAGCTAGAGAATTACAAAAGAGTTTGAGAGCTATAAAGTTTGAAGAAATAAGAAAGAAGAAGAATGGCAAGCAATCAAAATCTAAAGATTTACAAAAGAAAATGAGAGTTGCACTTAATAAATATTTTCACATATTGCAAAATTCACTTAAGAACATCTCCAACCGAACTGCATACAGTAGTATGTCATATGTCATTCACTCCATTCGAATCTTAAATTGCACGTCAAATTTTGGTAGGTGAATATTGTGACGTCAATATTGGTGTTGCACTGTTCACATGCAACAATTTTTTGTATTAATGGATTTGCCGAAGAAGTGTTTCGAAAGAGGAGAAAGATGATTAACTTCGCAGCGAGATGAAGGAACGTGCAAAACGGAGAAAGAAATTGAGCTGAATCTGCATTTTGGAGTGGAAAATGTGTTTTTTCAGTCCATATATGGAGAAATTTTTCTCTGTGCGGAGACCAGACGTAGAATGCCGTCCGGAGACCAACTAGAATGCGCCACGTCAGCGGTATCGAGCTGAGGTACTTAGTGGTACAGAGCCACCGTACCGAGCACAGGGTGACGTGGCACATTCTGATTGGCCTTTGGATGACATTCGGCGTTGGGCGTCGCACAGAATAATTAATCTCATATATGAATTCCCAACACCACTCACTGCATCCTGTTTAATGACAAATTTGCCCTTCTCATTCCTCTTATTGCCCAAGATAACATATTCTTTGTTCACCTGAAACGCCATGGAAAAGTTCAGTGCATCCCTCCATGGCAATCCCGCTATCTCTCTGCCATCCGTCTATGCCTCCTCGCCTGAATCATTCTCTTACCTCTCAACTCGGACTACGGGCGGCGGGCTTCCTCTGTTGGCCTTTATCGAGGCGTGCGGCCATTCTCGAGATTGCTGCCATCACCCTATCCTTAACCTTACCGGCGTCTGCTAATGGCTCATCTTCTCCGAATGCAGCTCTAGATGGAATTTCCAACACGAAATCCTGGTTTCAGTACTTTGGCGATGGATTTTCCATCCGCATCCCTCCTCTCTTCGAAGACATCATGGAGCCTGAGGTGAGACACTAGGAGTGCAATGAGATTAGCATTGTTCACCTTTTCCTGTTACTATCGTTATCATTCTTATAGCTTGTTTATTTAATTTTATTTCTTTGCTTATGATGCGGCGTGTCTTCATGAGACATTGGCATGTAATAAATTGCTTGAAGTGGGTTTTGTTTGAAAACGGCGGTTAACGAAATTCTCAATTAAGAATTTTTCGAAATTTCTGAAGCCTCCATGGGTAGGGTTTTGTCTTTTTTATCATTGTTCTACTGGCTTTCACAGTTTTTTCTACATGTTCAGGTTGAGAAAGCCGCTATTATGAAGGCTAAAAAACCTTTTGATATAAAAGGCTCTCTTGGATTCATAGTTGTGGTCAAGATTAACCTGTTTAATGCTCTTTGATTCATAATTGGATGGAAGTAGGACTCCAATTGGTGGTTTTGTGCTCCTTAAGAAAAACTCCAAGGTATTTTTGTGTGGAAACCCGAGATATTCTTTCAAGAGGAAGATTGATATTGCAATTGAATTTCCGTCGATGTCGGTGTTAGGGGTTGTTTAGATCTATGCCTTGTGGTTTCTTATGGGCAGTAGCCTTTATAATTAATTATATTTCAAGATTGCAGTATTGCTCTCAACTAAGGAGATCACTCAGGCTTAAGCTTGCAGAATGATTGTTTATGCAATGAAACTTATAAACCCTATCAAGTTTTGTGATTTCATCGTTCAGAGTTTTATTATGTCAAACTTAACCTAAAAAGTTAGGGAGCCTTGGCTATGACAAAGTAGCTGCAAGTTAAGGAGCTATATAATGCATCTACAGACATTTGGTCATGGAGCTTCTTCTGACTATCAACATCGAGTAGTTGAGCTTGTTATGATTTTTTTGTTATTGAATCAGTAAGCCTTAGTTATAATTGTGCCTTGGTTGCAAAAACGGTTTACCTCATCTAGGGAGATTTCTCAGGTGGAGCTTTCATGTAATATAGATGTGATGAAAGAAAGTATTATCACCCCATTGAGTGCAAAAGGCCCTTGAGCCTATGATTAATTCTCCTTATGGCATATTGATGCTTGGGCTTGTATTTCACTATAGTAGATTTAATATTACCCATTAAGATGGTGATGTGCTATAATGTCAAAATTGATGTGCTCAGATAGCAAATTGATGTGTTCTTGTTGAATATTTTGATTTCTTCTTTCTTCATTCTTGAATTACCGTATATTGCATCTTTTCTCTTTAATTATCTCTTCAGATGCCAAAGAGTTAATAGTGAGAAGATCGGTTGAGGTTTGGTACAAGGCGAAGTTTTGGAAACTCATTTGAACAATGATAATCGGAGGAGAGAGGAAATAGAATAGAGTAAAATGAATTATATTGAATATTTTGTTTGTATAACTTAAACCAAAGACCTAAGCCTCATTTTGATCAATGAATGACAATTAGACGACGGATTTCCAAAAAACAGCCTCAACCGTTTTACCTTTGCATACTTTTGAAGCAGCTTTAATGACAAAGGCATCAGTTTTTCTGAGCAGCTGTAACAATACAAACAAAGCCTTAAGTTTAATGTCTTGTCTGCTAAACTGGTGAACCAAATGCTTATGTATAAAAGATTTTATGCCAAACTTTAAAGTTTCCCGCTATATACTTTGTATTACTTTTTGTTACCATATGTATTACAACAATGCAGTAAATGTTTGATCCTTTTCTGTTCTTTAGGACTTCAGTGCTGGACAAACACTTTATGGTGATAAGGCAAAACCTAAAATGTTTGCTGCTCGTTTTGCGTCTCCTGATAGGTCTGTGTTCATGATGCTTTCTACTCCTCATAAGTAGTGATAAGATACCATTTTCTTTCTTTTAATCAATAAAAATTCTCAATTTTGATGTCATATTACCATGTACGATGAATGTAGTCTCTTTTTGTACTTAAGATGTTATCATACTTATAGTAATTTTAAGATCATTTATACTTGATGATTGATACAAATGGGTTAAATTTCAAAAGAGAAAATGATCAAAATAGTCAATTGACTCTTTATGAAGACAAAATGGTCCCCAACTATATTCTAGGATCATTTGAGTCCCTCAAATCTTTAAAAAAGATCAAAATAGTCTCATAGTGGGGCTTTTTTTGTTACTCTTTTAAGAGATGGGGGACCAAAATGATCATTTTGATTTTTCATAAAAAGTCAAGAGACCAATTTGATTCTTTTCTCAATTTCAAAATAATATTTCGTTTATTCGTATATGTCCATTTTAGTTCAAGAGTATAGTGCTACTCCAATTTAATCCCTTAAATTGATCCAAAATGATCCCTTTGAGACTAAATTAGGATCAATTTTATATCAAAATTATAACATGAGGGACTATTTTAAATTAATTTTGTATAGTCGAGGGACTAAATGGGGCAACGTGATATCCTGGAACTGAATTGGTTATACACAAATAGTCTGTAGATTATTTTAAATTTTTTCTTTGATACAAAGTCTGTTATAATTGGGAAATTATTTTTTTAGTGTCTTTCCTCAGTTTTTATGTTGTTCCTTTAATTTCTTGTTTTACTTCCTCATTCCACATAATCAGTGAAGCATTGCTTGTACTATTCTATACATATATCAGCCTTAAATTATTCTTATTCTTATTTTGGGGAACAAGTAGATTTTGATCCGATCCATTCATATTCAAAATTTGTTTGAACAGATACTACTTGCTTGGAATTAGTTTGTCC